>OY979667.1:13036272-14286272 GCA_963855955.1 Luperina nickerlii
AACATTAATCAATGTTATCGTAGGAGAGTCCTCTAAACGCTGACCACAACTCCAAAACCCGAATATATTTTCAGTTTAAATCAAATAGACGACCGCTATTTGATTTAAACGAGAAACGAGACTTCGCAAAAGAAAATTTGGTTAAATTTAGGAATCATTTAAAGAGTTTATCATTTTCAGACGTTTACAACGAGAGTAACCCTAATAAGTCTTATGATAAGTTTATGGAAGCTTTTAAACTTCTTTGCAATCAGTGCTTTCCAATTAAATGGATAAGAATTCAATCAGAATCAAAAATTAAATGGATTTCGAAAGGCATCAATCTCTGTAGTAAGAAACAAAGAAATTTACTTTGGAAATATAGATTGAAACCATCAAGCGAAAATAAACAAACATTTAAGACATATTCTCAAAGATTAAAAAAGATCATTAAACTTAAAGGGCCCAGAACAATAATATTATTAATAACGCTCACAATAAATCCAAAGCAGTGTGGCAAATCATCAACAATAGAAAGCTGATTAAAGAACCTATCCTAAAAATTATGAACCAAAATGTGACAGTAACAGAACCCAAAAATATTGCAGCATCGTTTAATGACTTCTTTGTTGACCAGGTACAAAATGTAACCAGTGACACACTTGACGAAATTCCTGACATAATTAACAACTCAAATTCAATGTTTATGTCACCGATAGTTCCAAATGATGTATTAATAGCAATCAAAACACTGAAAAATACAAAAAGTTATGGTTACGATGAGATTACTACCAGTGTTGTTAAATTTGTTAGTGAAGTGATTGCAGGGCCTCTAAGTCATATTGTAAATGTTAGTATTGAATCTGGTATGTTTCCTAATAGCCTAAAAACAGTAGTAATAAAACCTCTTCATAAAAAGAATAATAGGGAAGACATGTCCAACTATAGACCAGTAGCATTGGTCCCCATATTTTCTAAGTTATTTGAAAAGATTATATATCATGCAATGGATAGATTTTTAAATAAATATAATATATTAAGCGAAGAACAAATGGGTTTTAGAAAAAATAAAAATATTAATATGGCAATATATAATCTCCTAACAAATATAATGACAAACGTTGACAATAAAATTCCTGTATGTGCAATATTGACTGATATGACTAAGGCGTTCGATATGTAAACCATGACGTCCTTCTGAAGAAGCTTTACGCCTATGGTATAAGAGGAAATTTTCTAAATCTAATAAAATCATACCTACAAGGCCGACTGCAGTACACAGAAATAACGAGAATATGCCCTAAAACTAAACGTGAACTTAAATATATTTCGGGTTGTAGAGAGGTAAAGCATGGCGTACCACAAGGTAGCGTTCTGGGACCCCCGTTATTTCTCTTATACATTAATGATTTGCCCCGTCAAACACATATCATCCCATGGTTTTGTTTGCGGATGATAGTACGGCAATCGTAAAATGTTCGGACTTAAAAAAAATATGAAAGTGATATAAATAACACATTAAAGTGCATTATTACCTGGCTCAATGTAAATCACTTAATTATAAATCTAAATAAAACGAAGGTAATGCATTTTTACCAACGGATCAGTCCCCCAAATATAAATGTCAGTCATAATGGGGATAAAGTCAGGGGCGGATCTACTTAAAAGCTTTTTGGGCTGCAGCCCAGGGCCCCGTGGATACAGAGGGCCCCCAACCGAACTGAAAACAATAGACGATATTGTCAATAATAAAAATTATCTAGAATTAAAAAAAATCCGATCATAATAAAATGGCAATTGGTTGAGTAATTAGGTAGGGCCCCTAAGCAGTATTAGCCCAGGGCCCCACAAATTCAAGATCCGCCCCTGGATAAAGTTGACTCAACAAGCATAGCGAAATTCCTAGGGATCTTGATTGACAGTAATCTGACTTGGAAACCTCATTCTGAGGACGTATGTAAGAAATTGAGCAAATCAGCATATGTACTGTACAATTTATCGCATAAAGTTAGCAAAACTACTCTTCTCACAGCTTACCATGGCTTGGTGGCATCCATTTTGAGGTTCGGAGTAATATTCTGGGGTAACTGTAGCGAAAGGGAGGTGATATTCAAAGCCCAAAAACATTGCTTAAGATCAATGTCAAGTTTAAAATCTACAGATAGCTGTGAGCCTGTGTTTAGGTCTCTAAAAATACTAACCTTCCCGTCGCTGTACATATTGGAGGTGTCCATTTTTTGTTAGGTCGAATTTAAATTTATTTCCGTCACTTGTCGACATTAGATCAAGGTCAGGCAGGCCCTTTAAGACTACAATACAAGTTCTTATTACATATAGAAAAATATAATACATCACTATTAAGAAAAAATATAATGTCAATGGGGCCAATCATTTATAATAAAATTCCACATAATCTCAAAGGACACACCACACGCGTATTTAAAACTAAACTGACTGAATTACTATTACAAAGATTTATAACTGTACCTTGACTTTTTTCTTGTAATTGACATTTTAAATACCTTTTTGCAACAATGTATAATTAGATTTATTTTTTATGTGACAATTTATTTTATGAGTAGGTATTAATTTTTGATGTCTGGTTATTATAATGTCAATGTATGTTAACTAATGTTTTTGCACGCCGTAAGGTAGAATGTAGCGGAAACACTGTACCTATACTGTACCATCTCAAACCTGTACCTACATTGTTGGCAAATAAATATTTCTGATTCTGATTCTGATTATTCTTGCGACAGCTGTTTTTAATTGGCGGCAAGGCAAATCAGGTTAACGAAATGTGTCATTTTCGATACGATAGCCTGTCGGATTGTTGTGAATAGCGATGCTGCATAGCTGGTGAAAATTTGTAATACCCAACACACCTACATGATAGACCTACCAACTCTAGGGCAGGTGCAAACTTGTCTTAGTGCAGTGCAGCGTGGTTTGCACTGCCAAACAAATATCAATAAAGCCTATTCTCTATGTACAGACGCCAGCACATCAAGCTACCCGAAACTGTCAAATTTTCCCAATCAACTTTGAACCTTATGCTTTAGCGATAAAGTTGAAAATCTATTAAAGAAATCTGACAGATTGTGGTAGGTTGATGTGCTGGCGTCCGTACATACCTAGGTAGTGCTCAAAGAGCTTTGGGAAAGAAACAAGTGTAGGTACACATAAGATAAGTTGACTCGAATACCTAATGAACAGAACAGCGAATGAGTACTACGTCGTGACTATGACAAGAAGGCTTCTACTCAGTATGATGCTGTGCTATTGGGGGACTAACACCATAGCGTTGATTTTCAGTGGTCATCCGAAAAGTCTCGTACGGACACAAGTCAGGTTTTAACACAAATTGTTATTAAAATAAATAATACTTAAGGGGGAAGCGCTAAGGTACCTAGCCCGCAAAATTCAAAGATTCTCACGTTTTTTACAATTTGCTGGTCAGTATTAAGTTGTACGTCGATCAAAATATGATTTGCGGCCGTAACAAATATGTATTTACAGAATTATAATCATCAAAGTCTTCGATCAACAATTATTGATCGAAGATTAAAGTCATCAACACAACTCTCTAAGACCACGTAACTCCAAAGAATGATGATTTCATGGAACAGTTATTCTTTGGACTTACGAGTACGTGGTCTTAGAGAGTTGTGTTGATGACTTTAATGATTATAATTCTGTAAATACATATTTCTTACGGCCGCGGATCATATATTAATCAACGTACAACTTAATACTGACCAGCACATTGCAAAAAACCTAAAAAAAATTGAATTTCGCAGGCTACCCTGGCACTTTCGCCTTAAGGATATGTAATGCAACTATACAACCAATAACATGAATAAACATCATAAATGATGTGGTACAGGGATCTTCATTTTAGGGAGATGAAATTACTATACAAATCATGGGCTGGGTTATTATTGGAGCAGTTAAAAAGAGACGTGCTCCGAAGTCATTTCATCCAACCCATATTTGCAAAGCGATTTATTTTCGACCCGGATGTTATGCAAAAATACCGGAGAATAACACACTGGTGGAAGCCGTCCCCAAAAATAGTTGGGAAAAGGCTGGGCAGATGATGAACACACTGGTGGTCTAGTCTTTGGTCTATGAAGCTGTATTTTAAAAAATATACTAATTCCATGGACTTGACATTGCATTGACATTGACAGTTTGTTTGTTTGACATTTCTTGATTTAATTGAAGTGGGGTGAAAAGCGCGGGAAATTCATCACGAAAGGGCGGCTTTTTTAAAAACAAATTTCAAATAATCATTTTATTTATTGTTAAATTCATTTCGTTGCTTTTCCCAAGATGGGGAAGAAAGGGAATCCCAAAAAAAGAAAAAAAGAAGATAGTTCGTCTTCTGCTCCAACATTGGTGTCCTCTGAAGACGACGGTGGAACTTCAAGCTCTTCAGAGGAGGAACTAGAAAAGGATAAGTATCGGGAATTCAGGATTCCTGATTACATTAGGTCATATCCTGAAAACGGAGGCAACTTTGATTATGTTGTATTTTTTGAAAGCATTGACTTAGTCCCGATAGGTGATAGAGACATGATGTCCCTTTCAACCAATATAAAAAAATACAATAAGGGCGTAAAACAATTATTACGTATGAACCGTTACAAAATCGGTGTTATCTTCGAACGTCCTGCTTTAGCTAATGCAGCGTTACTGAACCGTAAATTTCTGGATTGTTATAAATTGAAAGCCAGTATTCCTGCAGCCGCTACGGAAAATATAGGTGTTATTATGCATGTTCCAATTGACTTGAGCAACGAACGCATTTATAATGCAATAACTAGCACAAAGAATATTATTTCTGTCAGAAGATTTATGCGTCGCACTATTTCAGAAGGAGGGGGGGTGTCCTTCCAGCCTACGAAGACGGTGTCCATCACATTCTCGTGTGCGACGTTACCCGATAGTGTAGACCTGAACAGCTGGCGCTTCGAAGTACGTCCGTACATTCCGCCGGTAAAACAATGCCTGAAGTGTCTAAGGTATGGTCATATAGCTAAATTTTGTAAGAACTCCCAAAGATGTTCCATATGTACAAAGGATCACAATTATAAAGAATGTCAAGTACCACCAACAGAGGCAACATGTTGTCATTGTCAAGGTAAACATGTGGCTATTTCGGCACAGTGCCCAGTCAAACAACAAAAAGTGGAAGAAAACAAAAACAAAATTAATAAAAAATCATATGCAGACTTATTCAATGAAAAGTCATTTCCATCTCTCTCAAAGTCCAGTCCTGCTAAACAATTAAAATCACTAATTGAAACAGAACCAATTTTAAATATTTTAATACAGACAATAGTAACATTAATTTCTCAAAATAAAAATAACGAAAAGAGTATTTGCACTCAAAGCATAAAAGATGTTCTATTATCAAAAATTCAGAATAATATAAATAAACCTTAATTTTATGGATCAGCTAAATATTGTACAGTGGAATGCTCAGAGCATCAATAGTAACAAACATGCTTTTTCGTATTTTTTACATGAGTATAACATACATGTAGCTTTATTGTGTGAGACTTGGCTCAAGCCTCACATGAGATTTAGTATTAAAGGATATAATATAGTAAGATTAGACTCAGGTAATACACACAATGGTGTAGCTATTTTAATACATAACAGTTTACAATTTAGTAAAATAGATACTTTATATGACGATGCCATACAAAATATAGCGATTCGTTTAAAATATGGCAATAATAAAGAAATTTCATTAGTCAGTTTTTATAGTCCCGGAAATGCTTCATTTACTAAGTATAAGTTTGATCATTTAATTCGCAATATCCCTGGTCCTCTCTTGATGGGTGGAGATTTTAATGCACATCATACGGCCTGGGGATGTAATAGTGTGAACATACGCGGCCGAGATGTGCTTGAAATCATTAATGACTATAATTTGGTTTTATTAAATGATGGAGAAATGACTACTGTAGGCTCTGATAGGTGGCAAAGAAATGCACTTGATTTAACTGTAGTATCGACTTCAATTTCATTGTCTTGTTACTGGTCTGTCCATGATGATCCTTTAGGTAGTTACCATTTGCCTGTAATTACAAGGTTAGTTATTAATAACAATTATAATATCCCACATGATATGGAAACTTCAAATTTACCAAAACATTTTAATTTTAACATGGTTGATTGGGAAATATACAAGGAGAGTGTTGATAGTTTGCTAATGGATTTTAAAATTAATCAATATAACCCATTACAGTCATATAATCACTTGATAAAATTATTAAATTTAGCTGTTATTAAATCATTACCATCAACTATAAGATCTGCTACATCTTTTGATACAGCATCAGTAAATAATAATCGTAAAAAACGCATTCCATTACCATGGTGGAATTTGAATTGCACTAAAGCAGTAGAAGACTCTAGGAATGCCTATAAAGTATTTAAACAAAATCCCACATTGGAAAAATATATTGAATTTAAAAAATTACAAGCTCTTAAAAAGTTAGTGTTAAAAAGAGAAAGATATTTAAGTTGGATTTCTCTATGTGAGTCATTTAATAGAACTACTCCATTATCTAGAGTTTGGCAAATTTCAAAAAGATTTAACAAAACATTTACACCTCCGAGTAATAATATTTCTCCTTGGGTATTCAATTTTCTTAAAAAATATACTCCAGATACAGTTGAGGGGCCATTTCAATCAATTCCTTATGAAGTAAAAGCTTCAGTACATTATGAATATCTAATTTATCCATTTTCTCTTCAGGAATTAAAATCTGCGATATCATCTAGACGTGATTCTGCTTTTGGCCTTGATGGAATACCTTATAAAATGTTGAAAAATGTTTCAATTAAGGCACTTTCTGACATACTTAGTGTTTTTAATTTACTCTGGCAGGAATTGATCATCCCTAATGAATGGAAAACAGACTGTCTTATTCCAGTACTTAAACCTAACAAAGTAAGACACAAAGCAGAATCATATAGGCCAGTAGCATTAACATCGTGCATGGGAAAAACCTTTGAACAATTAATTAAACAAAGGCTTGAATTTTACATAGAAAGTAATAGTCTATTACCATCCAATCAATTTGGCTTTCGACGCGGTTGCTCCACTCGAGACAGCATTTCCCATTTGCAATTAGATATATACAATTCTAATAAAATGGACAATCATTTAGTTGGTGTCTTCTTTGATGTAGTGGGTGCATTCAACAACATCAATCTGCACATTTTGTGTGGTGAACTTCGTGCCCTTGGTATCCCTGAAAAAATTATAATATGGATCTTTAACTTTTTACATGGTAGAGAAGTATATGTCAAGGTGAATAAACGTTTAATAGGGCCACGTTTTTCATACAAAGGGGTATGTCAAGGTGGCATCCTCAGTCCATTGATTTATCTTCTTTATTTACATAGACTAAACATTGTACTTGGTCTTGATGTGGCAAATTTGCAGTTTGCAGATGATTTGGTTATCTATGCTTCAGGTTCAGATATAAGTTCTGTTGAATGTACTTTAAACACAGCTTTAACTCGGCTAGAGAACTATTTTCATTATCTAAACTTGGATATTAGTCCAGAAAAATCTAAAGTTATAGTGTTTGGAGAGTGTGAAACAGACTTACATATTTATTACAATAATAGTGTTCTTCCAATAGTGAATGAAGTTAAGTTTCTGGGTATAATTTTTACAAGCAACCTCTCATGGACTAAGTATGTTGATTATCTGTTAGGTAGGGCTAATAAAGCATTTAATTTTATAAAGTCACTGTCAATTGCAGCTGATCCTAAAATTTTGCTTATGCTATATAAATCTTTAGTCCGTAGTCATTTTGAATATGGATTTTTATGCTTTGGGGCTGATCAGAGATTGGTTCACAAATTGGCGATTCTTCAAAACCACAATCTTAGATGCGTAACTGGTGCAATGAAGACAACTCCAATTAATTCGCTTGAAATTGAGTGTAATACTCCTCCTATGAATATAAGATTTCAGTTTTTAAAATCCAAATACATTCTCAAGCTTTTATCTTTTGAAAATCATCCTTTACTAAAGAAAATATTATTTTATTATAGAGTATACAGTCCCTCTAATTCCGTAAATGTCCCTTATATATTTCATGACTTTTCTAATCTAATCAGTATTGATGATCAATATCAAATTGAGAAATGTAAAGGCAGATGGCCATGTTATTCTGGTAATTATATCAGCAAATTCTGGCCCATGGACATTTCTGTTAATCGTGACCTAAGGAGTAAAGAAGACGTATATCAGTTAATTGCAGAGTTCCCTGGGTACAGGCATATATTTACTGATGGATCCAAAAACAATAGAAATGTTTCGCTAGCTATATATCTACCTCATCTTACCGTTGGACATGGAGTTCGGTTACCTGGAGCCATGACTATATTTACAGCAGAATCTCTAGCCATTTTATCAGCTCTGCAGTATATACACGAAAAGAATCTTGGTCACACAACTTGGCTTATAGTGACCGACTGCATGAGTGTTCTTATGGCCTTACAAAACCCGAAACTGGACGCTAATACCGGAAATATTTTATATGAGATTCGGACTTTATACGCTGATCTTGGTTCTAGAGGATTTACAATAAGTTTAATATGGACACCCTCCCACATAGGAGTAGCAGGAAACGAAAACGCAGATTATCTTGCAAGAGTTATTGTTGACGGTGACAAATGTGACATCCCAGAGACAAGAAATGTTGCCATACCAAGTTCTGACCTGCTTACTAAATTACATGAACAAAACACCTGTATTTGGCATGAGAACTGGCAAGAAACACTAAAAAGTAAAGGAAAATGGTATGCGAAAATAAATCCAACCATTGGTTCTGCGCCCTGGTTCACCAGATCTGTTCTTCCTAAGAGCAGAAAATTTTATACTACTTTAAATCGTCTTAGACTTGGACATGGAAGATTCAACGCACATTTAGCCAGAATGAAAATTATAACATCGCCAGTTTGTATCAATTGTGACTTAGGAAGTGATCAGACCCTAGATCATATAATTTTTGAATGCCCTGCTTATGATTTACAAAGAATTCCTTTAGTTGATAAATTATTGGAAATATATAAAACGCCAGCAAGCATCCCGCGCGACACTCAAAGTTTGCTGGAAAATTACAGTACATACATAGAACTGTATGAATTTATTGACAGCACTGGATGGGCAATTTAACCGTTCGGGGCGACTTAATCGAAGAATATGACTCGGATATGACCTTACTTCACAAAATGTTTATGACGAATACACGGATATGACACCATATTATTATGATTTTGACTAATGAATACTGAAGACGTGGCTTTGGCCTAAAATAAATTTAAAACAAGGTTTAAACTACTAAGGACAAGGCTGTGGCCTTATTTACTTTTAGACAAGAAGGATGAAACTGAAGACGAGGCTTCGGCCTTACTTACTTTTGAACATTAAGGTTGAAACTGAAGACGAGGCTTTGGCCTTACTTTTAGTCAAGAAGGACAATAAATAAACACTGAAGACGAGGCGGTATGGTCCAAGACCTTAGCCTGCCCAAGTAGGGCGAAGAGAAAAAAAAAAAAAAAAAAAAAAATTTAATTGAAGTGAATTATTGTCCTGTGAAATTGTGATTTGGTGCTTCAAGAAGACGCAAGTTGAAGTTTATTACGTTTATTTGCCTATACATAGTTTAATATACTCGTTGCAGTGATCTTGTAAGGATTTACTTTACTTATTACTTCTGAATTTAAACTTGAACTTAGATCAGTGCTCATCAAGCAAACTTTTCAAATTGGAAACTAGTTTTTTAATGTACTCATAATTGTTTCAGTTCTCTATTGTCATTGGCAACGCAAGTGATGGCTTTGCCGTTACCTATACCTCCGTGTGCTAAAAGAGATGGTCTTAGTGGCTTGAGTTGCGAACATTTCGATTATGCTAGTACTATGGCTACAACGTTGTTGGCACCGGTCAAAACTGAACGTGAAATACTTGAGCATTCTATGTCAGAAGACGACCCAAATGCAAATACGCAAGTACCAAGCGTGGTGGGTAAGCAACCTCGCTGGGGTCCGCGACATCGAGGAGCCCAAGAACTAGCTGAACTTTATAGTCCAGGTCAGTTGCTTTAAGTTGTTGACAAAATTGTTCTTTTTCTGTATGGGACTTAACACTTACATTATCCACATCAACAATGTTTAAGATTAATGTCAAAGTTTATCTAAAACCACCTGATAGCTTAATTAAAAATCTTGTACTGAGGTTTGCAGAATAGGAAAACATTACCATGTTTTGATTTAAAACAGCAATCTAAGTAATTAAAGGCAAAAAGATTTCTTGTGATTTGTAGTAACATTAATATTTTTATTAACTAGTACTCTAGTACATGATAAGTACTCAGAATAGGATATAATAAATACAGGATCAAATTAAATAAGTTAGCGAAACTACCTAAGTAGTCACTTGAAATATCAGTTTGAAAACTGTTCTTTTTTGTGTAAAATATCAGAAGTGATAGGTGTTGGTTGATATATTATAAACACTATAAAACCAAATTAAATAGATTTTTTCAATGTATACTTCAAGTGATAAGACTACAAGCGACCATTAAGCTCCCCAAAAAAGCTTCAAATCTTATCATGTTTAGATATCAATACCCATTACTTCTGCAGTTTTGCTAGCTAATTTAATGTGACCCTGTATACTGAGTGGACTTTTGAGAGAGGGGGTAGGTAATAAGGCAGGTACCCACACCATTGAAGTTACAGGAAAACAGTCATAGACTAGTGCCCTTAACTTTTTGAGACATTTTTAACCTATTTATTTTTACATTTATTAATTCAACTAACTTCTGCCCGCGACTACGTCCACATGAAATTTCGCCCTCCCCCGTTCACCCACTTAGGGATCGATTTTCGAAAAACCCTTTCTTAGTGGATACCTACTCTTCACAAAGAACACACCCTTCAAATCACCTCAGTCTTGATCCTGTGGGTATGTCGGGATAAAAATTATTCTATGTCTTAATCCAGGTCATGGTCAACCCATGAGCCAAATTGCATCCAAATCCGTTCAGCTGTATACAAAAAATCAAATCTTTTCTCTATATAATATTAGTTGTATTTTAAATCGATATAATAGGACCTGTTTTCTCCGGTTTACCAGCGAGATACGTATTTAACCTTAGATCACTAACCATATGGTTGATAGACTAGGTGTGCCCTGCGCTTTAGCTGTTTTGCTAGGTTCCTGTCATCCGTTGTTCTGTACACTTCCAGAAGCATCTAAAATAGTGACATTGATGGCCTGCATGCATTGACACTCAATAATTCCATATGGGTATATCGCGCTGTCGTTGTCTGACAGATGAAAGGACATTTTTATGACTTTTTATATGTATAAATTGTATGCCCTATTTTCACCTCAACTGGGGTTGATTTTTCCAAAATCTTTTGGTACGTTTTTTTTTGACTCTGTCCATTATTTGACTTCAAGATTTGTAGCACTATAAAATCCTCCCCTATAATTGTTATTACGTTATTCGTCATGGTGGATTTTTGAAAAACGAGCTGAAAAAGTGTTGTCAATTTTCAGAGGACAATTTTATTGCTTGGCTTGATTAACTCAGGATTGGCATAAATCATCTTTGTGTCAAGTTTCGGAAACACCCCTAAACAATTTATCAAAATTCCGCATTGTGGGGGTGAAAAGAAGGGATATAGTTTGCTGCCTATTGTATGTTTTGTATTCATAATCATGATTTTTCTGATGTACAATAAAGTATATAATATACTAAATGAACTAGCTGCGCCCTGCAGTTTCACCCGCGTAAGTTTCGATTCCAAAGAAATCTGGAGAGTGCCACCCTTATCACCTAGGGAATAAAAAATAGCCCACGACCTGTTTTCAGACCAAATATACACAAATAATTTCATAAAAATAGGTCAAGTCGTTTCAGAGGAGTTCGATAACAATCACTGTGACACGAGATTTTTGTACAACGTGTCCCAAAATTCAACGATAAGCGGGTACCAGAGGGTGGACCTGCTCATGACTACTTGAGGAAAAATAATGATTTTTTTTTAATTTTACTAAATTTCGATAATTGAAACCCCTGAAGATATTATTAATGACCACAATTTTTCAAATATTTCTGTTTTTTTTTTTTGTATCGGTAACCCTTCAATATCCCAGAATGCCTGAACGCTACTAACCAATATTTCAAAATGGTATAATTCTCTAGAAAAAATAGCCACAAAAAAAATGCGTACTATTTACTTATTGATATTAATTTCACTTGGTACCTTAGAAACTTGGGTCTTATCTTGACAGACGGACAGGCGGACACCAAAATGATCCTATGAGGGTTCCGTTTTTTCCCTTTTGACGTACGGGGTCACTACAAATAAAATATTAATACTTTTTACAATTACTATTTTAGACTACATTTGTAATGAATTATTTTAAGAACTTTGTTCTGTATGTAATAAAAAATAATAGTAAATTATTCACCAAGGGCATAAAGCAGTGTTTTATGTTACGGGCGCTGTATTGAATCAAGCTGCCCCAAGATAACGACACCTTTATCCCCAAGGAAAATAATCTTCTTTCCGCACCTTCTACGAGGTAATAAAAACCAATTCGGTTTACGAATGAGTAAATTATGGAACTGTTTAATAACCGGGGAATACCTAGGGAAGTGCAGTTTCGTACACAATTTTTTTATCTAAAATAATGCAATTACCGCCATAGATAATGTAATGTAGCAACAGCGGTCGGGTGAGTCTAATATGTGCAAATTAGGCTCGCCCAACCACTGTTATTCAAAAATTTTTGATTACAAGAATAAAATCAATTGTTTTCAGCCATCTAAGTACTGAAAACAATTGATTTTATTCTTGTAATCCCGAAAGGTTAGGCAGTGGTGTACCAGTAGTAGCGTTTTGTTATAATTATTTTTGTTTTATCTAATTAATTCATAAGTAATACACATTACAGTTATTAATTTTTCTATTATAATATCTCTATTAAGTTGCGAAATGTAATTATTTTGTTCGTACACGGCAATACCTATAAATCTATAAAGTGAGAATTCTTTGGTTGAGCTGTACCTACCTTTATAGAAAAAGTACTGGTTGATTTTTTTTTTTTTTTTGTAAAAGATTCCATATTCGAATCACATTATTGACCAGCGGCTAGGCCTAGAGCTAAAATGGCTTGCTTTAGGTTCGATTTGAATGACATATAAATTGTCTATATTGTTTATAATTGTCTATATTTCGTTCCACAATTAAGGAAAAAAACATATGTATGTGATGAGTAAAATATTCGTAGACATTGTTGATGTGTTTATTACTTATATAAAGTAATACTTTGAATGTGTAGGTTTTTAAAGCATGACTCAAATAGCAAACATTGATTTTACAAAATGTAAGTGTTGACTCACATAAAGGTCAAGTTGCTACGTTTTACTTGTATGAGAAATTAAAATTTTAAGGAATTGAGATTGAAATTTTTGTTTTAACAGGCAAAAGACTACAAGAATGGGTCTGTGTGGTGATTTGTTGCACGTTGTGTGTGTGTGCTGGTATTCTCATGGCCAGACACGTACAAGCGGATGCCTCATTATTTTTAGCGGCAATTTCTGGTGTTCTAACAGCAGATTTTGCTTCAGGCGTAGTGCATTGGGCTGCTGACACTTGGGGAGCAGTTGATCTTCCTGTCATAGGCAAAGTAATAATTATGCTCATTAAAACTTTTACGTACTCATTGTTGGCTATATTCTTGTTATTGTGCTATGTCTATACATGTTCACATATGCTTAATATTATCTTTATCTATGCCACTCATTGCAGATATTTCGTATTCCTTATAAATCATTTGTCATGTCTTGACACAAGTACACGTACATTTGCTATCATAGATTAGATAAACAGAATTGGTAAAGCGAAATAAAAAAATCATACATTTGAAATAATCGCTCTTAAAACGTACTCATGTAAAATTAAGACACTCACCTATCACAGCCCATATAAAATTATACCAAAAGTTTGGATGTACCATGCACTGTAATCTACTACAGCCTCGCAAATCTATGTATAATTTGTTCTAAAACATCTCAAGCTCCGCTAATGAGACAAAATTGATTTTCTATTGTATCGTTTTACATAGGATACGCGCGGAGCTTGACGGGTTAAGGTGGTACTAGTCGCGAGCTCAAACTCACTGGTGGTCATGGCCAAAAAGCACGCTGTCTCACCTGGCTCCGTGCCCGACAGAGATAGTATCACCGAAACAACGTTCCTAACTGAAAGGCGCGTAATAAAAATCGAAAAGTGTTTTGGAAAATCGAGTTTTATGAAAAAACCACTGCATAAATCAATTACAAATAAAGTTTATTGAACTCTTCAATAACTGAGCTTTGTCGGTACTTACCGATTTTTGTTTTGAAGATTTTACTGTTTTTTATTTTTACTTATTTACACCCAAAGTTACGTTAAAAATAGCAAGAAAAGCGAATCTTTGTTGACTCATAACTTTTTAATGGCTTTTTGTTTTACTAGCCTGTTTCTATACAGACAACATTAATAATAAGGCAAAACCATATCATGTTTAACTTTGGATGCACAATGTCAAACAGCGGAGTAATACTCCCGAAATTTGTATGGAATATATGTCGACTAGTGGCACCTTAAAGGGAATGCCTACTATTACTGTGTCATATACAGAGTTTTTTTAGGGTTCCGTACTTCAAAAGGAAATAACGGATCCCTTATAGGATTACTTCGTTGTCCATAATTTCATATGTCTGTCAATACTCCTTTTTCACAGGAACGCGTGGAGGTATCAAATTGAAAATAATATCAATTACTTAGGCACTTGGCTGTAAAAAATCAAGCTTCTAAGTCAACGCAATAAAAATATTAATAAAAAGATTACTAAAAATATGCCGTTATTTATGCCGCATATTTTGATACTTGCATTTATAAATCAAAACCTATAGGGTACGTACTTCTCATTGAGTTATGAAAAGCACATAGCATTGGTTGAAGAAGCAGTCGTAACAATTTCGCCATTCAAATGCAACAAAAACAGAATACACATACCTTTCTCTAAGTTACTTGTTGGATATTTCGCTTTGGCAGAAGTCTTGACAGCACAGCTGTCACTTTCAAGTGTCATTCATAGAAGTCTTCAAAACTCAACAGCAAGCACATTGCAATGCTTTGTGTTTTTCATAACATAATAACTGTTTTGTTTTAATGCAAAACAGCTCTATTATGTTTCCTTCAAAACACATAGCATTGGTTGAAGACCTGTTTGATATCTGCTGGTGAAATAATACCCGTAGGATGTAGACGCTATTTTAATTATACTATATTAAATGAAATTAATGAATATTTTTGTCTGTATTCATTAAATGTTCAAACCAAAAATTTAGTTTTCAATCTATTATTCTAAAAAAATCAAAAATTAACATGTCTGCCATAAAATGTTATAGATTATTAACAAAATGTATTTGCCTTATATACTATAGGGTGAACATGAAATATAAGGCTATAATGATAATTTGAAATCAATCAGATTTAAGCTGAATTAAAATAATCATCTCATTACTAAAGGATAATTGGATCACTCATATCCTTAATTAATCAAAAGTACAAATATTTTAGAATCTCAAACTTTATAAAGATGTGGCAAAACAAATTCAATGTCTTACAAAACAAAGTTAAAATTCCATTGAAACTGAAATTTATTTAGGAATTTTTATATTACTATGGTTAATAGATTACACCTCGCATGTAAATGAAGTATAAGTCTCTTCATTTATCAATTAAATTGACTTAAAATATGAATCATTTACACAAACATATTTAAATATTTTCATTGGGAATTGAAAATTCTCATAATATGATACATTTTCGTCCCCCTTCACACAGAGACCTTTGTCCCATCAGTTGGAATATTATAGGCTGATCATTCTAAATACTCTTGAGAAATAGCCCTCCCCTTAATTACTTCACAGAAGTAATCAAACAAAATCAACAACGATTATGGTAGCTTTTAAGTAAATTCTTTAATGAGGGTTTTCTGTAATGACGTTCGCTAGGTGGCAGCACTAACACGTCAGGTCCGGGCATCTGTCAAAGAGCCTATATTTTCTTTGTCATGCATGACTGAATGATGAACCAATGAATGAATCGAATGATGAACGTTATCATATATTTTATATTCATTGTCGAAATGGAAGACCTCTTGTCAAAGTGTTGCCAACTGGTGTCGTAAATTTTCACGAAAACCCCCATTGTCAGTGTCTTTGAGCCCAAACCTTGGGCGGACTGTTCTTACTTATCCTACTTTTAACATCTCTTGCATACTGACAATTTGTGTTGTAAGTATGGTACTCATGTTTGAGCGAATAAAATATTATCTTATCTTATTCAACATTTAAAAGTTGTGAGATATCTTACAATATTAGGGTATGTAAATCTCTGCTAACCAAGGGGTAACTTTCTTCAAGGAGAATCGAGGAGGGTCGCTAAACGCGGTTCCTCAAAGTAACCTCACGTAGGTATATAATTTGAACTTCCGATCTCCCTTCGTCATTTCGCTGACTAACAGCGCAATACTATATATCACTTAGCACAATCACTATTATTCACTTTCTATAAAGTTTTACTTGAAACTTTACAAGTTTTCTATGAAAATTAACGAGAGGAAAATTTACCGTACGTTGGCGGCAAAATTTTTAGACGCTATGATTGACACTTGAAAGTGACAGCTGTACTGTCAAGACTTCTGCCGAAGCGAAAGATCAAACAGGTACAGTTCGCGTCAAATAACTTAGCCGCTCTGAAGCTAGGCTTTTCGCCAGCCGCGCGTGCGCGCTGCTGTTTTCTTCATAGGATTAACTACTGCGCTGTGATTTGTTGCCTATTTCAGAGCGGCAACTGCTGTTTGATTCATAGGTTTAACTACTGTGCAGTGATTTGTTGCCTACTTCAGAGCGGCAAAGTTATTTGACGCGAACTGTAACTTGGAGAAAGAAGGTACCTATACTATGTGTATTCTGTTGTTGTAGCATTTGAATGACGAAATTGTTAGACTGCTTCTTAATCCAAAGCTTCTTCAACCAAATGCTGTGTTTTGAAGGAAACATAACCATGAAATTTGGCAAAAGGCAAGGTCAGCGCAAGTAAAGGAAAAAATCCGAAATTCGTTAATTTGTAGTTACATAAACATATTAGGTAGTTTATGCGAGTACAAACTTTATAATTCAACAACCCTGACTTAGCGTTCTAAGTCAGCAGCTGAAATAAAATGTTCTCCCATACATCGTTATGTATGGGAGAACATTTTATTTCAGCTGCAAAGTTAAGTTTGTCCTTCAATCCGGAATTAGAAAGTCAAAGGCCATAATTATCTAATCTTTATCTCATTCAAATTGATCGGGTCCACACTCGATCAAAGTTTTTTTAACTGCAAAATTAATTTTGTGCTCGTATACACGAGCGACACGCGTCAACGACAGGCTCAACTGCAGCCGTCGACGACTACTGTCGACAACATGCCGCACACTTATACTTATGTTTGCTGAAAGTAGGTACTTACCTAGACATACATATAGGTACTTAGACTGACACGAACATAATTTTTTACTGACTCAATGATCAAAAGTGAATATTTAAATAGGTAGGTACTTGTAATCTTTTACCATTCTGGCAGATCATCAAATTCCTCTTGTTTAGCCTCACAAACGGCAACTCGAAGGTATCGCGTTACATAAAGTACCTACCTACATGCTTGCCGCTTAGTGAAAATGCATCTTTACAAGAAATAATGCAAGATTTTGCAAAAGCACGTCGTAATTGTCTCATCTTTCCTTTACCTGTTACAGAATTTCCTGCGCCCATTTCGTGAACACCACATCGATCCGACATCAATTACTCGACACGATTTTATCGAGACTAATGGCGATAACTTCGCAATTACGATTCCTGTTTTAGCAAGGATTGTATGGCAACTCCTTACCTATGATGATGAAAACATCAATGCACAATTTCATTGGATTGCTTATTGGTACTTGTGTTGTATCTTCGTAGCAATGACCAACCAGGTACTTATACTTTTTTTTTTCCTTATTGAATATAATTAGGGACAGTGTGGGTACAGTGAAATTCGGGGCAATAACAATGTAAGGATCTACTTGAAACATTGAATTTCTAAAGTTTGTGTGCTCGTTTTTTCAAATGCCTAAAAGAGGACCTCAGTCTGTCAGTCTGTCCGTCCGTCCGGATGCTACACAGCCATTTTACTCAAAGACTTTATGCGCTATATCGATGAAAATGAATAAGTAACAATGGTGTAGTGAAATTACGAAAAAAAAAAACATTTAGGTGGCTCTCCCCCATACGGGTACGTAGGTGATCCTGTAATTTGATAATGAAAATTAAAAAAAGTTTTTAAAAATAAGCTTTTATTTAAATAATAACGTAACCTAAAAAGGAAAGAACGCGAACGAAAAAGAAAAAATAAATTTAAGTGACATTTTAAAATATACAATACATATATACATTTTAATCACTTGAGGCACTGATATTGTGTAGTAGGTACACCTGTGTAACGGATACCGTACATCAGTGCCATAAGCTTTTAAAATTTATATATGTATATTATATTTTAAAAGCTGTCCCTTAAATTTATTTTTTTCTTTTTAGTTCGCATTATTGTTCCTTTTTTAGGTTACTTTATTATATAAGGGGCTTACAGGCAGTGATGCCAACTTAGCAACTTTATAGCTAGATCTAGCTATTAATTAGTGACAGACAGCTACAATTTAATAAAACTTGTAGCTAAACTTTTTAGCTACTTTTTCTAGCAACTTTTCATTTCATCATGAGACGTGAGTCTATCGAATTTAGTCGAGTAGCGTGACGAGTAGAAAGAAAAAAATCTATGGTTATAGATGCTACGGTAAGTACAGGTCGACGCTGGTCGGGAATTCCCCGTTTCCTCTGCGACAGAATACCTACTTAGTAAACCAAAATAGTACGCGCTATTCGTATTCTACCTTGTGTTTTGTTTTATCCATATAAAACTAATTTAATTTTATTTGAAAATAGATTTTTCTTATAAAAAAAAATTACTCTGAACTCAATCCTCTGCATTAGAAACTCCCTCAGGAAAAGTGGTAAATGCTGCTATAACTGCGTTTTGCCTAAAGACGTACTCCATAAAATGGGCACCGTTGAAAAATATTCGAAATCAATGAAAGATACTGAACCCCAGCCATTGACATCTTCCTCTTTAATTGATTAATTTTTTTTTATTCAATTGCGTACACAAGACTTAATTGAACTTCTTGTTGGAATTAATGAAAATAAAAATGATTATCAGAAATTGTCATTTTATTGTAACCTACTTATCTACTGAACATTTAGCAACTTCTAGCAACTTTTTAGGGTAAAAAAACTGGAAATCTAGCAACATTTTGAAAATGTTTAGCTACTGGGTAAAGCTAGCAGTTGGCAACACTGCTTACAGGACCTGAACACAAAAAACGCAAGTTTTAGAAACAATAAAATTATGTGATCGACTACAGTAAACAAAATCAGAAAAACATGATCTTCAGGATATATGATAGGTAGATAGTGTAATGAAAACATAATACAACTAATTTGGTACGGTAGAAAAAAATCATGAAGATACTTCTAAAAACTTACTTTTTACAATAAAAACCTGACATATCTGTTTAGACAAAAACCCCAAAACAAATAAAGAGAGAAAAAAAAAAAACAATAAAAACCATAATAATATACATACAATCATTCTGATTTTTGTCAGATTATTCTACAAGCAACATACACGAGTGTTTTAATTTTTTCGTCCAAAAAATAGATTTTTTGTAATTAAATAATTGCTTCATATTTTGCAATAAATACCAGCGTTGTGTCATCGCGCTTGTCATTCTTTTCTATGCAGTCCGACAGTCGCTTTAGGTCATGTAAGTCCCTTAAATAAAAGCTTGTTATTATTATTATTATTATTTTAGTTTTTACTTATTAGTCTTAAAGATTTATTATTAACATCTTTTTTTTACTATTTTTTATTCATTTATTTTCATTAATTTATTGATTTACGCCATTGACATGTAAATGGTGTTATTTACACCATTTACATTATACCACTGATGTTATTTAGTTCTTTTAAATATGACCACCTGTTTGTTTTATTAAGTATATTTTAATTGAATTTTCGAAAAAAAATGTAATCCGCCATCTTGGAGCGGCGGCCATATTGAATTTAGTGTGATGTTACTAAATTTATCATCTTCTACTCTTCTAGCCCTTTCATTAGATATATGGGTTGAAAAAAAAAATATTATAATCCGCGATCTTGGAGCGGCGTCTATATTGAATTTAGTGTGATTTTATTAACTTTATCGTTTTGTACTCTTCAAGCCCAAAATCTGTAATCCGCCATCTTGAAGCAGCGGCCATATTGAATTTATTACATTATTATAGAGTATTGCACATTGTATTGTTACCAGAACTAAAGGCGTATGCAAAATTTCAGCTCAATCGAAGAAACCAACAAATGGTCGAAACATAGTTTGCAAATTTTGACGGACAACTTGCATGCATACGAACAAAAGCTTGTAATAAATAAAAAAAAAATATTATGATATAGTGACTTTTATATTTCAGTCTTTATTTTTGAGATTTGGGATATTTTCGGTTTCATAACTTTGTTTAATCACATTAGAACTTTGTTTTTTACCCGACTGCGCCAGAAGGAGGGTTATTACCCGACTGCGCTAAAAGGAGGGTTATGTTTTTTGAGTGTATGTATGTATATTTCTTTGGCACGATCTGTAACCTAAACGGCTTGATCGATTTCAGCTTGAGAGGTGCCGTTAGATTCGTCTTAGTTGTGAGAGTGACACTGGGTATATCAAAATTGAAAAAAAATTAATAGGCCGATTTTTGACGCCATATTATCGTGTAAAAAACACGTACATACCTACCAAGAACAAAATCGTCTACGAAATCTTTCACATTTGTAAACTAAAAGGGTGGATATAAAAAAAGTAATTAATAAAAATAAAAAACCCGACTGCGGTAAAAAAAAACTTAAGTTAAAATAGAAAAGCTAAAAACAAGCCCGTTTTAAATAAAATAAAATTTGAAAGCAGGCGGGACCCATACCATACCATACTTTTTTTAGAGAAGTACTATGAAATAGAAACTTATTTTTGTGATCGTTAATCAATACTGTGTAAATACTCGTATTTATCCCAACTACGCGTGCGTGGTGCGACACGCACTTGTCCGGTTTTATTTTTCGATCAATACCGGCCATCAATATTTTAGTAGTTAATGTGTAGGTTGTTAGTCATTAAATAATAGATGTCTATTGATGTCATAGAGGTCGCTTTATTATTACATCAAAATGGTTTTGTAGAGTAAAATGTTGATATACCTGCGTGTAAGTACATCTTTTGCGTTCTGTAAAAAACGCAAACCTGAACTGAAACTAGAGATGCCGATGCATTCCACCAGTTTTTATGACAAATCTTTTACTGTTCAAGCAGTACGGTTATGGAATGACTTGCCCGTGTCGGTAAGGCGTGCTCAATCTTTGTCCACGTTTAAAATTATGGTAAAAAAGCACTTCCTCTCCCCTTAAACATCATCATTATATTTTCTCTGCTCCTGTTTCATGTTTACTATTATATGGATATATTTATATGTATGTGTATATATTTATTTAGATTAGTATAATATTCTATATGTATGTATTTATTGTATTACTAGCTTCTGCCCGCGACTTCGTCCGCGTGAAATTTCTTGTTATTCCGACCCACCCCGTCGCATCGCATCGCCTGCCCCCGTTATTACTTCGTTTTTGCTTAGCGTTCTTTCTGACTTTTTCTTTTTGCTCGGCTCCTTAAGGTCATAGCGTGATGTTAAATAGCCTATAGCCTTCCTCAAGAATTGGGCTAGCAAATATAAAAATATTTTTTTAAATCGACTCCGAGAAAAATCCGACCGATTAGCGCGTTCAGACAAACAAACTCTTCTGCTTTATTATTTGCGGTTGGTACAGTAATCGGGTCTAGGGATCGAACCGCAAAATTAAGTTTGTTTTTTTTTTGTATATACTTTTCCGGGATAAAAAGTACCCAGTGTGGTGCCCAGGATATTAAAGAATAATTATACCAAGTTTCATCGTAATCTAACCGGTAGTTTTTGCGTGATGCCTGAACAAACAGACAGAGAGACAGACAGACAGGCAGACAAAAATTTTTTTAATCACATTTTTGGGTTCGATGTCGGTATAGTAACACCCCCTGCCATTTATTTTTTTGATATTTTCAATGTACAGAATTTTCACTTCTACAGATTTATTATAAGTATAGATGTAAATGCTACACCGCGGACTACCTACAGTATTTGTCTGTCCTTCCCCTTTTTAAATCCATCCTAAGGTTGTCTTTAAAAGATCGCTCTTAGCGATAAGACCGCCCATTGTGTCACCCTTTGTACAGTTTCTATATTTATGTCTGTAATTTATATGGTGTACATAATAAAGAGTATTCTATTCTAATAGACGAACTGACGAATTTCGTCTTCAATTTCAATAAAGTATTATTGACGTTATTTATTAGTTACGTCTTAATTACTTCCAAACTTTAAAACGATTTCAGGTACGTATATTGTAAGTATATTGGTTTAAAACTTTTGATACCGGTCGAGGCACACTGAAACATCTCTTTTTGTTTTAAACAAAAACATTGCTATCGAAAATATTGCTAATATTATTCTGCGGGTAAAACTAGACGCGAAGGGAAGACTACATCACAGTTCCTGCATTTTTTAAAGGTTTTATGTTTTCATACTTACGTTTTTGTGCTATGGTCGGCTTTCTCTTTTATTGTTCCCGATGAAAATATATAAATAAATACCCTTTTTTATTTTTATATCAAATTAAATACCTTTTTACAAGTTTTATTTAGCTTGCACTGTTCGTATGTAAGTTTTCCGTTCAAAATTTGCAAACCATTTTTCGACCATTTGTTGGTATCCGATTTAGCTGAAATTTTGCATACACCTTTAGTTCTGGTAACAATACAATGTGCAATACTCAATAGTGTAATAATTTCAATATGGCCGCCGCTCCAAGATGGCGGATTACATATTTTTTCTCAGCCCCCCTAATATGGGTATTAAATGAAAGGGCTTGAAAAGTAGAAAACGATAAAGTTAATAATATCACACTAAATTCAATATGGCCGCCGCTCCAAGATTGCGGATTGTTTTTTTCAGCCCCTTTAATATGGGTATCAAATGAAAGGGCTTGAAAAGTAGAAAACGATAAAGTTAGTAACATTACACTAAATTCAATATGGCCGTCGCTCCAAGATGGCGGATTACATTTTTTTTTACAATCCCCTTAATATGGGTATCAAATGAAAGAGCTTGAAGAGTAGAAAACGATAAATTTAGTAACAACACTCTAAATTCAATATGGACGCAGCTCCAAGATGGCGGCTTACATTTTTTTTCAACCCGCTTAATATGGGTATCAAATAAGAGTAGAAAACGATACGTGAACAATCAAAACGATGAATTCAATTTAAATATAAAACAAAGAAGTGGTAATATTTAAAGAAACTAAATAACATCAGTGGTATAAATAAAGTAAATAGTGTAAACATGTAAATAATGTTCTTAATGTAAATAATGGCAATGATGCAAATAATGTTAATAGGGTAAATAATGTCAATGGTGTAAATCAATAAAAAATAAATAAATAAATAAAAAATGGTGAAAAAAAGATGTTAAGTAATAATAAATCTTTAAGACTAAAAAGTAAAAAATAAAATTAAAATAAAAAAAGGTTTTTTAAAAACAAGCTTTTATTTAAATAAAAACGTAACATATAAAAGAAATAATTACGCGAACTAAAAAGAAAAAATAAATCTAAGTGACATTTCAAAATATACATAATACTATACATATACTATTACATCCTAAAAGCTTGAGGCACTGATGTACAGTATCCGTTATATAGGTGTACCTACTATACAATAACAGTGCCTCAAGCGTTTAAAATTTATATATGTATATTTTGAAATGTCACTTAAATTTATTTTTTTCTTTTTAGTTCGCGTTCTTTCTTTATTAGGTTAAGTTTTTATTTAAATAAATATTGTTTTCAAAAAACGTTTTTAAATTTTATTTCGTTTCGTTATAGGTAAAGATAGTATTAAGAACCGATTCATATTTTACATACTTACCTATTACAAATAAACTGTTTTTCAGATCCATAAATGGTCCCATACGTATTTTGGTTTACCAATATGGGTGGTGTGGTTACAAGAATGGCACATAGTGTTGCCGCGTCGTCATCATCGTATTCACCACGTGGCGCCGCACGAGACTTACTTTTGCATCACCACTGGCTGGCTCAACTGGCCTTTGGAAATACTTCACTTCTGGTCTATACTAGAGACTATGATCGAAGCAGTAACTGGATGTAAACCCCGAGCTGACGACATGAAGTGGGCGCAGAAACGTTCTTAGAACTATGTCCTGAATGGTATACATTTTTTATAAGTACAACTAACACTCGTCCACATCTACTGAATCAATTAATAAGAATAGGTTTAATATTTTGCTATGAAAGAAAGCGATTGCGAATTAAATAAGGGAAATATTTAACTGACCCTCTAAAAACGTATTGGCCTTCTAATGATGTAAGTACACTTTTTAAAATGAATGAATTTCTAAACATATGAGCTTCTTTTTAAATTTTTGGCCTTTTCTCAGAGCTGGTCACGGTAACGAAGATACCCCGAACGGGTTAGGTTAGGTTAAAACTATGACCAACCACACGCGAGCCAAATTGGTCGCAGTAACTAAGCTGGGTCACCCCGACCAAATGGATTAAGTAAGGTTAGAAGTGTGACCAACCACGCGCAAGTGAAGACAGCGCAGCGGTGCCGCGGCAGCGGCCGGCGAGCGCTGCATTCAAGTCGGTCGCCAGTTATTTGGGTACCTATTTAATATTTCTAGGACCCCAAAATACGAATACTTAGATGTTCAAAAAACAGGCGCATTCATTATAATAGTGTTCAATTATATTTTTAGGAAAGCAAAATGGGAATTACTTGAGGTTAGATTAAATACCATGCCAATAAATAGTAGTTTTATATTGCTTAGAAAATCATTTCAACCAACCCGCCAGTAGCAATAAGATGAATTTGATCATAGTTAATTAATATGTAAGTAGTGTGATTTAGGATACGTGTCACATTAAGGACGCTGTACGTAAATTCGCACGGCCTAATAAATGAGACAAGTGGTATGTATACATAAACTCATTTACAAGATATTGTTACTGGTGCCTATTTAATTGTATATCTAATGGCTATTGGCGGGTGAGTAAAAACCCATACTTTGTTGCCCATGCTCTTTTTGCAACTTGGTACAGCCCGATTCAAACTTCATGGCGGCTCGGAACATGAGGCGAATCGCTGCGCAGTAACAAATTCACGTGTCACCAGGAGTGAGGGGTGAGGTTCTGCGCAGCGAGTAGCGCAATTCAGAGCCGCCATAAAGTTTGAATGGGCTGTACCTACCTACCTACTTTGATGACAGAAATATTTTTCTATTTTAATCTAGTCATCGATTCTTATACCTACGAATATAAAAACTCGTAGTAAATACAATTACGAAGGTACTTTTGTTAGTACAGATTTCCCAACAAAAGTATGAATTAAGACAATCATCGTCTAAGATCTTCGCAAAATACGAACTCACGATTCAAGAATCCGTTTCCAAAATATTAAGCTTTAAAGTGCAATTTGTTTACCCCACCCTAACAGCTAAACCGTTGTCTGTGGATATGTGAAAAGTATTAAAGATAGTAGGGTATACAGAGATTTAGATACAACTAGATAACGCAAGAGCAACTACTTCGCGTGCCCAGCTTACGTACAGTCGGTGGCCATCATCTAACCCACTTGAGTTATAACGAATTTGAACCTTATCGTGAATATTTGGATTACTCCGTGCAAGCATTTCGATAAATCATGTTGTTAAGCGATTTTAATCATTATATTGTTGTCGCTAAGGTAAAGGCTAATGAGTATCACGACTACTAAAAATATCACGCATTAGTAACATTAAAGTAGTCTACGGTTAATAGCTAATTCTGTGATCCATTTTAATAGCTGCTTGTGATTGTGCGATAATGAACTTTATGAAAATATACGCTATGGTTCAATTTCTATAGAATATTGCGTCTAGTATATAGAATATAGACGACATCCAGCCAGCAATGTTTTGTATAGTCATTAAGGTGAATGGGTAGTTGAGACCGCGAAATTCAAATTTTCTTACGTTTTTTGCAATTTGCAGCTCCAGTGTTCTGACACTATCCGTCCTGTCTGCTATTGTCGCGAATCATAATTTGATCAAGATACAACCTGTTGTATCTTGATCAAATTATGATTCGCGACAATAGCAGGTACATATTTAGAGAAGTATAATCATTAGAATCAATTACATCTTTCTAAGTTAGATTTCTACCACTAACACTTTTCCATAAGAGATTGGTGGTTGGTGGTAGAAACCTAACTTTGAAAGATATATTAATGATTCTAATGATTATAATTCTCTAAATATGTACCTGTTATTGTCGCGAATCATATTTTGATCAAGATACAACAGGTTGTATTCGAACCCGCATGTTGTTCGTCGCCAATCCAGCTTTGAACCGCTAAGCCACAATAACTGGTTGAGAATACGCAAAATTAAAGATTAGGTAGTGAGTATTGCAGTGTAACTTAGAAGCAACAACAACTTTAACGACAAGAAGACAATGATTAAAATGGCTTAAGGTGGGTCAGGCAATGTTGGATGGGTCAGACAATGTTGGTCACCGACTGTACAAAAATTGTAAGCCGCCACTATCGCGCTCAGTCCGTAGTACTGTGGGCTGGGTGAGCGTAAGCGCTGGCCCTAGGCCCTGGGGGTGGGGCGTTTCCCATCACTAAATAGGGCTTGTGACGTCATAGTAGGTAGTCAAAAAATCTAACGCTTGGTTTCACACAGATCGTGATACTTATGTCATCTAGGTCTATCTATATTATATCTGTGGTAGTAAATATAACGAGGTTAAAAGAAAACTGTCACTGCTAAATAGGCTCTACAAGTTAATGAATCGACCAACTTAATGTTTTTGTAAAGTGCGCCGTACAGAAAAGAAACCAGAAATAAAACGATCTTTAATACAAATAACAGTTGTCTACCCTTTAACATGAATAGTGCAATAGATAAAATGAACTGAACTACTGTAGTTATGAATATAAAACAATTACTTACTAAAAATTGTAACAATGCCTTTACATAAATAGAAATGATAAGTAAGTTAATTAATTTCTTAGATATTTAACCTTAACAAAATAATTTAATTCTTTAGATCACATGAGGACACTCGCTTGTTTGTATTTCGAAATATGCCTGAGTTTATTAATCCACAGGCCATTTAACTAGTTTACATGGCCTAAGTTAGGAGGCCTAAGTCTGCAGCTGATTCTAACTTAAAGAATCAGCTGCAGTGATTGGAAACCCTTATGAGAGGACTTACACTTTAAGTACTTCTTAAAAATGATCAATAGGCCTGTTTTATATGGTTAGACTGTTTCATGTACGGAGGTACACTCAGGTATACCTACTGTAAGTATACCTATATGCTTTACCTATATTAAAAACCGGTGCTAAATTTAAAAGTAGCATAACGTTTCTTATTTGTATTAATATTAATATACAGTGTATTTGGAGATCGATTACCGATTTTTTATTGTAGGTACATGAATTCACTGATAGACAAAGTACAGCCTAAACCACTAGAAGCTTGACCTTTTGCAAAAGAGTTCCATAAATGTACAACGAAAGTCATCAATTACAAATCATTTTTGAAAATTCATCCCCTAAAGCGGTGAAATAGTGGATGACTATTATAAGGAAGTTCGTCAATTTGGCCGATGGGATATCCCAACCGGCGCGGCGCATGGATTGAACGACTAACTTTATATTTTTTGACGGCAAATCCAGTTTCGTATCGACTCCACGCCCAACAATCTCTAAACACCTCTCGAATGGCAACCATCTTGTATTTAATTAAATTCTATGAAATGTTTAATGAAATAAAATTATTGTCCCTACTCATTCTCAAACTCGAAACTCTCAAAACATTTATTTCAATTAAACTTTGTACAGGCACTTTTGAATTGTCAAAATTAAATAGTCTGTCAGTTAGTCAGAAAGTTGAAGCTAGTTGCCCATTCGAAAACGTGACACAAATGCAAGTGATCTAATGTTAATACTTACAAAATCTTGTTGCGGGATTGGCAGGCTTGAACATCTATTAAAATAAATCAGAATTATTATGTATCTACGGTACTCTAGGGGCACTCTCGAGTGCCCTGCAGACCCTGAGACCAGTACGAGGACCGTCATAACACCGTGTTATGATGGTCCCCGTACTGGTCTCAGGGTGCATAAATCAGCTCCCCAAATCCCCCGTAATAAGAGAATCATCATCAGCCTAGCCTTTTCCCAATTTAAAAAAAGGTACCTGGGTCAAACACGGCCACCCTAAGGTTCCGTGTCTATTTGTTTTTATAGTTTTTAAGATTAGGGGACAAGCCACGGTATTTATTGATAAAGTGTAAGTACCTAAGAAGCTTTCACTTTGTAGCAAACAAAAAATTGAATATTTATATATTCTTTACTTTTTGTAAATTTAGGAAATGGCCATATTTCACACAGGGTACGTAAATATGCCCATAGATGTGGCCATATTTATTGTACCTCTAAAATTATTCAAAAATCGAAATTTTGTAAAAGATTTCTTTTTTTATAAAAATATTTAGGAATGGCACGAATGGAATGGAATGTTTTTATAAAATTAAATGAGAACGAATTATAAAAATCATCCTCATAGTGATAACGAAATAAAAAAAACTTAACATTAAAAAAATATTAAGTGAAAATTGTAACAATGGTAGGTACCTACATGTGAGGGTAAATATAGTTGGAATAAAACGAATGCATAAATCATATCAAAGTTATAATTATTATTAAAGCAACACAGTACTTAATTATCACAACTAAATGATTTAGTAATTTAACAACAAAACATTATAGCTTTTCAATTATCAATCATAAAATATATTTATTAAGAGCTATTAAAATAAAGCATACCTGACCGTTCAGAATTGTCCTGCCGAGTCCGTAGTCGAACAAAGTCTGACCAGTCGAGCCGCTTGCGCGCTCTTTTATACTGGCTTGCTTGTCAGTGGGTGGGGCGAGTAGTCAACTGAACAACTTATTAAACCGGAAGGTATTCGAAAAATTACGTTAATATTTTAAATTAATCAAAAGCAACATTTCTCCCACACGGCCATTCTGACGAGCAGCCATTATGGCTCGTGAATATTAATTAAATTACATAGCTCTTATGGTTTATCGTTCATTGGAACACAATAACATATTTCCTAATATAACTTATAATTCAATTACAAAAATCAAAATAAGATGGCCTCGTTAAAGGCACAGCCAAAACATTTAATAAATTATTGCCTAGGTAAAAAACCTTAACTAAGGCGTGGCATAAGACATATGTTAAACATTGCCTCGGTAAAAAGCCTTAACTAAGGCGTGGCATAAGACATATGTTAAATATTGCCTCGGTAAAAAGCCTTATCAAAGGCACGGCATAAAATTTTTTAAACATTGCCTCGGTAAAAAGCCTTATCAAAGGCGCGGCATAAAAAAATTGTTAAACATTGCCTCGGTAAAAAGCCTTATCAAAGGCGCGGCATAAAAAATGTGGCCTCGGTAAATAATCCCATAAGGACACGGCCGAATTTAGCGTACTCAGCCAAGCTGTTAGCCTTGTCGCTTGTATACTCCATGAAGGCAATTAAATCATCGTAGTACCGGGTTTCATCTGCAAAAGTTTGAATGAGATTAGACTTGATATCTTCCCAATTCGTCAGCGTGGTATAGTTGCGACGGGCCCAATCAGCAGCACGTCCTTTTAAGTTTTTCCTGGCAAGGTTCAGCGTTTCACGCTCGTTAAGCCGATATTCCGACTTCAAATCATCAACATGACGACACCAAACTTGAATGGTATCTGTGCGATCATCGGGATCAAAAGAGGGTAGATAGATATTATCTAAATTTCTTGTACGTGGCAAGGGATGTAAAACTTGTGACGTATGAGCAGTATTTGTAGCCTGAAGAAATGTACTCATCATTTCCTTCATCATAGATTTCATAAAGTCAATAGGAACAAAGTTACCGCCCTGATTTTCTGGTCCTGGAGTAGTAGAGTATGAAGGAGGTCTGCTCTGACTGGTGCTGGGGTCAGGCTGGTTGTCCAAGTTCTCTTGCAGCCACTGCCGTCTATCCCGTGAGCCGAGGATCGGAGATGCCAATGCTTCGTTGGAAGCGGCATCAAGGGTTTCAGGCACCTTGGCAGGGTCGTTGTGCTCGTAATTTGACATCGTACCTGACACTCGAACAAAAAGAAAAACGTGTTAGTATATGGGCACTCGATCTCACTTCTGATGTGAGGGTAAATATAGTTGGAATAAAACGAATGCATAAATCATATCAAAGTTATAATTATTATTAAAGCAACACAGTACTTAATTATCACAACTAAATGATTTAGTAATTTAACAACAAAACATTATAGCTTTTCAATTATCAATCATAAAATATATTTATTAAGAGCTATTAAAATAAAGCATACCTGACCGTTCAGAATTGTCCTGCCGAGTCCGTAGTCGAACAAAGTCTGACCAGTCGAGCCGCTTGCGCGCTCTTTTATACTGGCTTGCTTGTCAGTGGGTGGGGCGAGTAGTCAACTGAACAACTTATTAAACCGGAAGGTATTCGAAAAATTACGTTAATATTTTAAATTAATCAAAAGCAACATTTCTCCCACATACATACTACTTAAACTAGAAATAAATAAAACTACTAAGAAGGAACATGGCATTGCCTGAGATCAATAATTATAATTTATTAGTGTTAATAATAATCAATTAAATCTACATAATCTTATTTTACTATCGGCTAGTCCTCACTACACTATACATATTTATCAAAATCTTCGCATGTGAAACATGGCCTCATATCAGCCACTCTATCTTCATTACAATATACCAAGGCTCAGCAGTTTTTCTCGAATTGCCTTTACCAATTGTCTTGTCCATTTTTGCATGATCATGTTTTCTTTTTGTGGAGCCGTATTGGATGGACCAGCAACATCTTTTCTTTTTTGTGAAGCATATTTTTAGTGACCAGTTCTAAAAACTTTCAGTGTCGCCCTCATATCCAGTTCACGAATGTTTCAGTGTTCATACTAGTGAGCGACCGAAAGTTCGGTTTCGGTTTCGGCCAGTTTCGGCCAAGTAATCTAGTTTCGGCCTTAGTTTCGGTTTCGGCCAAGAAATGGCCGAAACTTTCGGCCGCGCCGAAACTCGAGTGTTCATGAATTATCGTCCATCGTTCGGCGAATTTCGCGGCTAGCTCGTGCTCGCTCGTCGCGTCGCCGGCCCAGTTCGCCGCCGTCCATCGTTAATCGCATGGAGTTGAGGTTGTGTTTTGCACATACGAAGGCGGTCCCATAATGAATTGGCCTAACTATGAACTAATGAAGGAAATGAAACGAAACCAATTTTATTTTTCAATATAATCACCATGAATACTACTAACACACTTCTGACATCTGTGAATCAACATCTCTAAACCTTTATGAAAATAATCACAATTTTTAGCCTCAAAATGACCGAAGACGGCCGCCTGCAACTCTTCATCGCTTGAAAATTTTCTTCCTCTTAAGTCTCGCTTTAAATTTGGAAATAAATAATAGTCGGACGGGGCCATGTCTGGACTGTGAGGTGGATGTTCAACTTCTGTGAACCCGCATTGACGAACTGCATCCTTCGAAACACCAGCGGTATGAACAGGGGCGTTGTCATGGAGCAACAGGACACCTTTAGACAGCTTGCCTCTTCGTTTTTCCTTTATCTTGTCTCGTAATTTATATATTAAAGAAGCATAATATTAGCCGTTCACGACTGTATTACGTTCTTTAAAATCCACCATCAAAATGCCTTGAAAATCCCAAAAGATTGTGCACATCCGTTTTTTAGCCGATTGTTGCACCTTTGCCTTTCTAGGGGGCTTTTCACCCTTATAACGCCATCCCATTGATTAGCGCTTGCTTTGTGGGTCATAATACAAGATCATAGTTTCATCACCAGTCACTAGCCGCTCGATCACGAAAAGCACAAAATCCTGCACGTGCGCAACACGTGCAGGATTTTGTGCTTTTCGTCTACATGAAAGCCTCTAATTCAATCTCTTCCAACCATCAAGCCGCGGCTCGACCCTGGAATATTGTTTCGATCACAGAACGTTTTGACGTTTGTACGTAGTACACGTTGTGTTAATGAATATCTCAAGTTGCACAGAAGGATAATACGGGAAGCCAAATTCTGTTCCTGCGGTGCCATTCTGTAAAAATCTCACCGTGAAAACTTAGGTGAAGTGAGCGTGGAATGAGCTGTCAATAGTGTCAATTCCTAGCAAAAACAAACTCACTTCACCTAAATTTTCACGGTGAGATTTTTACAGAATCGACCGGCTGTTCAGTGTTAAGCGAGTGGTTTTCTGCCCAAAGTAGGTTTTATTACATTTTCTTTTCCAAATAACATCTCAGAGTCCGTCTTGGTACATTATAATGTTTAGCAGCCGTATTACCTTCATCACACCTCGCTTGACAGCGAATAAAGCTAACTTCATAATTTCCTCAGTCTAGTTACCCCGAATTCCCTTATATTTGTACCGCGCCATTGCCTAAAACAAAAAAGTAACATGTAAGTATACTAGGGGTCAATAATTCATACGATAAATATGGCCAATCGTTGGCCATATTTTCAGTCACGCCATTTTTTTTTCTCTATTTTCAGACAAATCAATACAACATTAGTATTTTGAGGAATACACAAAGAAATATCAAAATACAATGCCGCACAGCATGGCAACGTCAATACAAAACAATAAAATCGAAAACTAACAGAAATATAGGACTGAACTTACTTGGATGTTTTTATAACGGCAGCCAACTTCGACGAAATCTGAGCGACTGGCGCGTCCCGCGTCTGTGCGAGAGGGGTGGCGTAACGGGGGCCGCCGCCGCCGGGGGCGCCATTCGGATACGCGACTCGGCCGCGATTGTATACCGTCGCGTCAAGATTTGATAACATTAACGTGGTCGCATTCAATTTTATAAAGTGTTGCGTTTATATATACTTCACGTGTAAAAGGGGAGTACAAAGGACTTCCTTCAGCGCCATTTCCATTCAGTCCGCGCTCGAATGTTCTCGATGTAGGACGTCAAACGAAAACTAAAAAATGCTAAATTGTGCGGTATTGAGCTGTAAAAACTACACAAAAAAGTGGGACGAGATAATGGAACCGTTTCCTTTCATTGTTAAGTAATTTTGTTGTAAATAAATTGTGTTTTTTTTATTAATTAAGTAATTTTGTATTAAATAAATTGTGTTTTTTATTGCAAAATCAATTATTTTATGTTGATTGTGGTTTTACAATGAAAATAATTATGTAACTGAGTGTGTTTCTGCTAATTCATAATACATCGCCGTTTTTAGTTGCATGGCTGTATTGTAGAGCTTGTCTCGTCTGTTAAAACACGCAATGAAAATTAAAATGATCGATATATTATTATTCACTTGTCGCTCGGCTTCGTGGTACGGTCGCTATTCTAATTTTTCTGTCATATAAAGCAAATAGAGTTGTGCAGACAGGTTGTAAAGTTGTTCTCGATTCTAATCGATTTTGGAAACAGAGGAATGGATAATGTTTGCGTTTGGGTATTTTGTGACATGAATAATTTTTTTACTGCAATGTTTCAATTCAGTGATTTTGTTTAGAATATTATTAATTATATTTAGAGATTTCCAAGTGATGATCCCATGAAAGGGCATGAAAATTGGTTCCCAACACAATAATATATTATAGTCGAATTTGCTCTGTTCATTATCTGTATCTCTCTGCGGGAGAGTTGATTTAAAAATGTTCATCTAATCTAATCTGTTCCTGGTTTTTTGTTAGAATTTTAGGATTCCCATCACTAAATCGCTCATGTGACGTCACAGTAGGTAGAAAAATAAAGGCACGCTTGGTTTCTACAGACGATGACACTTGCGTTATCTAGCCAATATAAGTCTGTGGGCTGGCCATATTCGACCCAGGTACCTGACATGGAGCGACTACGTATCTGACCTACACAACCCATTAACTGGGTACGATCCACAAATCCAGGACCAACGACTTAACGTGCTTTCCGAGGTACGAAGGGGTCTCGATATAGATGGTCACCCGTCCACGGACCGACCAAGGAAAGCGTAGCTTAACCTGGTCGATCAACCCGTGCGTCTGTTAAAACTTAGCCACAAGCCCCTCATCAAGAATTTAAGAGATTCTAGAAGAATTTATTTCTAATGACCATCCACGTCGGTGCCTTTTAATTTTATTCATATAAAATTATAGGTAATAAACTTATTTTGGATTAATGTCTATTGTATGTCTGATAAAATGATGTAATAACTTATTGTTGGGTACGGCCTTGTTACGTAGCCAAATGACAATAACGGAACCCTTATAATTTCGTCATGTCCGTTTGTGACACAGCCATTTTACTCGGAGACTAATAACGACATAATTATCAACCTATACAAGTATACATTACCAATATAAGCTGACTTCTCATCAAGTACGAAAAGCCTATACATTGCGAGGTCAGCTAAAACTGGAAATGCATGCTGGAATGCTTGATATGTCGTCGTGTGTACTGTGTCGATGAAAATTTGACTGAAGGTGTATTCTGTGCACCGCTAAACAATGGTGTTGTGATATTACGAAAAAAATAATTAGTGATGGTACTCCCCATTACAAATCAAGGCATGAGTGTGTTGGGTATTGTTATAACCCATAATTTAAAAGGTGATGATGTTTCTAAGTGTCATTTTATTTAAGTCACTAGTTTGTGGGATATTGGTAATGGGATGTTTTCGCTTACAACCGCAGAGATACTCTGTTTTTCAGCTTCTTTGAGAATGTCTATGAAATAAAAACTTATTTCTACATGCATGCGTAAATATTCATCGTTCGACACGCATTTGGCTAGTCTTTTGTAACACGACTAGTGCTCATCGCAGGGGCTGTGCATAAGCGCGCGTCGCGAAGGGCCCGTCAGGGCCGAAGCCTGCCGGGTCAGCAGGATTGTCCGAAAGGGTTACCGCTGGCTCGGAACATAAAGGGCTAAGGAAGGAACACGGGTGGGTTTTAGTCAGTAAGAGTCTGACACTCCCTTCCGCTACACTCAGAGCGGGAGGGGTCATTTGATGATTTCCCATCCTCAAAAAAAAAAAAGGCTGTGCGTCATATTCTGTCAATTTTTGGTCGCCGCGTATTAAGGAGGGTCCCATGATTCCTTTCTGCGGCCAATCTTCAGGATTTGTGTGATTCCAGCCTCCGTAGCCTTACTTAGTGTGTCCTTCGACGATATTAACAAGCAGGCCCGATCGTCCTACTTAGCACTATGTGGCTTGTTCAAATTTTGTTTTGAGATCGATATTATGTATCTGAATCATTATAAAAAAAATCTACTCTCTTCTGTTACCATGTGGGTGCTGCAAGCTGCAATGTGATAATTATCATAATTATATTAACTGTGTGATATAAACGCCTAAATCACAGATTACTTACTAACAGATAAATCACTCCCATGTACGGACGCCAGCACATCAACCTACCACAATCTGTCAGATTTCTTTAATAGATTTTCAACTTTATCGCTAAAGCATAAGGTTCAAAGTTGATTGGGAAAATCTGACAGATTGTGGTAGGTTGATGTGCTGGCGTCTGTACTAACGCGCGCTAACTACGTACCGGCCGCCCCGGGCCGCGCGCGTGCCTTTTCTCAGTGGGATGCCGACAGCCGCGAGGCGCGTTCGTACCTACGCATATATTTCGGTCGACCTGACATACCTACTTAGTTTCTAATTCTTATGATATGGCTAGTTCTGGTACATTATGTCACAGTATAAATAAAGACATACAGTACGTCGTCTTCATACAAACGGACGAAACGCGAGCTATACCTACGCGCCTCGACCACGGCATGCGCTCAGCATGATGACAGTCGCGACTGTGCTGCAGTGACGAACGGACGGTGTGTTGTTTTTTTTTTAACAATAACCGCGCGATTTTTTCACTAAAAATAAGTTCAAGTACATATTTAATATGACGAGTAGGCTATATTGTGCTGTTTTTGGTTGCATGAATTCGTCAATAACGCATCCAGAGATAACTTTTTTTAGATTACCTGGAAACTCTGAAAGGTAAGACTATAAAATAATTTTACTTACTTGTAGGTAGGTACATAATGTGTATTTAATTTTATCTCCCGAAAAAAAGATGTCTGGATTAATAAATGAAGTGAATAGAGTAAAGTAAAGTGATAAACACGAGTGAGGTAGGTAGTTATAGGCGGTTCATGAATCATTAAACGGTAGGTACGCTGGTGTTAAAACCTCGGGGCATGTGTGTTTTGTTAGTTTGTATAATTCCAAGTAAAGACGTGGTTTTTATTATTAATAATAGTTGTTTATTGTACTGTGTGTATGAATAATACTAGAAAAAAATTGGTTGTCTGTAAAGTCGATTTACGGACGATAGTTTAACTTGACAACGTCATAACAAAACATTAATGAAATGATTGCATACTTTAATGAATAAAATTTAATTATTTTTATTGAATTATTAATATTTTGTATGAATGAAGGAGAAGGAGGAAAGAAGGAGGAAAGAAAGGAGGAAGGAGTGAAATGAAATCTACAATTTAATTGATAAATTTGCTTTTATTTGCACTCATTAATTTAAATATGTTTATTACTTCAATGAACAGATTATTTTAATTATAATTTTTATATTATACATGTTTGCTATTTAACTTCTTCCAATCTGTGTTATTCTGTTAAGGATAGGACGATGATAGGAAAGATTAAAAAAACATTAATATACAAATTTTGAATTTTATTTGTAGTTCTTGAACGTTTGATTTAACTATAATAATAATAATAATTTAACATAATTTGTTTAAAAATACACATGAACAAGTTTTCATAGAAATAAACTGTAATCAGATTAATGTTAAATAAATGGTTAATTCGAAATGACGAATTATTTTATTATTTGTGTACACACAGTAAAATACAATAACAAAACTAAATGGAAACACAAAGTAGGCAAATGTAATTAAAATGCTGGAGGCGGGCAGCCCTATCGCATGTTTACGTACCGCGCGGCTGTAGGCATTTAATTCAAGGTTACGGCCCAGATACAATACTGTATGTCTTTATACTGTGATTATGTGCAGTTAATGGATGTAGGTTTCAATGAATCCAGCATTTTAAAACTTTTAACAAAACGTTATCTTTCTACTGACAGTTGAAAGTACCCTCAGATTCCTTTTATAATTATGTTAAAGATCTAGAGACCACATTTATTCAAAACTTTGAACAAAATATTAGACAAAAGCCCGGTAGCACGATTTTTGAACGTTTAAAAGATAATAAGGTATATAATTAAACTGCCCTTACCCTTGTTTCCCGCAAGAGTACCTATCTATTAAAGCTTTTTGTTCGATTCCAAATATTCTCTACGTTAAAATTCAACAATCATGAATTTCGACTAATATATTAATCATCTATACTAATATTATAAAGCTGAAGAGTTTGTTTGTTTGGTTGAACGCGCTAATCTCTGGAACTACCAGTCCGATTTGAAAAATTCTTTTTGCATTTGATAGCCCAATTCTTGAGGAAGGCTATAGGCTATTTAACATCACGCTATGACCTTTAGGAGCCGAGCAAAAAGAAAAAAGTCAGAAAGAACGCTAAGCAAAAACGAAGTAATAGCGCGGGCAGGCGATGCGATGCGACGGGGTGGGTCGGAATAACAAGAAATTTCACGCGGACGAAGTCGCGGGCAGAAGCTAGTTAAATAAAACACCTGTAAGATTTTTTTATTTATCTTTATTTCAGGCGTATTTTAACAAAGCATTCTATTTTATTTCATAAAGTGTACTACGAATACCTACTGACATCTTTACCGAAAGAGGCAGCCCTGGCCACAGTATAAAGATCATACAGTCACGATTACAGTATTGTATCTCGGCCGTAACCTTGAAATAAATGCCTACAGCCGCGCGGTACGTAAACATGCGATAGGGCTGCCCGCCTCCAGCATTTTAATTACATTTGCCTACTTTGTGTTTCCATTTAGTTTTGTATTTTACTGTGTGTACAGAAATAATAAAATGTAGCAGCAGAAATACTTAATCTGAGAAAATTTCAACTAGGTATCTAGTGACGGACAGACGGGATCAAATTTATTTTTTCTAGTATTATTCATACACACAGTACAATAAACAACTATTATTAATAATAAAAGCCACGTCTTTACTTTGAATTATACAAATTAACAAAACAAAACCCACATGTCCCGAGGTTTTAACACAAGCGTACAGACCTACCGTATAATGATTCATGAACCGCCTATAACTACCTATCTCACTCGTGCTTATCACTTTCCTTTACTCCATTCACTTTATTTATTAATCCAGACATCTTTTTTCGGGAGATAAAAGGAAATACTTATCCATTAAAAAGACCTATGTACCTACCTACTAGTAAGTAAAATTATAGTCTTACCTTTCAGAGTTTCGTACGTAATCTAAAAAAAGTTACCTATGGATGCGTTATTGACGAATTCATGCAACCAAAAACAGCACAATATAGCCTACTCGTCATATTAAAATATGTACTTGAACTTATTATTAGTGAAAAAATCGCGCGGTTATTGTTAAAAAAACAACACACCGTCCGTTCGTCACTGCGGCACAGTCGCGACTGTCTGCATGCCGAGCGCATGCCGAGGTCAAGGCTCGTAGGTATAGCTCGCGTTTTGTCCGTTTCGTCCGTTTGTATGAAGTCGAAATACTGTATGATATTACCGTGCCCTGGCACTTCACAATAACCACGCGGCGGCGCGCAGCTACAAACCAAAACTCACTTTACGCTTTTAAAGTTGGTACATTTTCGTTCGCAGCGTCTAGCGACTCCGAATGTCGCTGAGTGGCGATGGCGATGGCGTAGGCTATTATAGCAGTAGGTATTGAAAATTTTGTATGGAGTGATTTATCTGTAAGTAATCTGTACCTAAATATTGTGTAATTTAGAAAAATGTATTATCTTTAACAATGCGTGAACCACATTCACATACCTACTTGCCTCAGATTATATATAATATCATTGCCTATTTGTACACATACATAGTAGGTACATACCTAAGTAGGTACCTAGATTACGGTCGTCGACCTTGCTTACACCATTTTTTGTGATGTTGAAGAATAAACAATAATCAAATAAAATAGACAATAATAATAATCTTTATGAAGGTTAATTGTGTCCTGAATAGTTTGTAACTATTGTTTAACTGTTCATTATTTAAAAGTATGTAGGTAAATAAATTCTAATGAATGAAAAGGTATTTTTGTTAATTAAAATTGAGCATACAGTCGTTTGCCAGACAAAATTGTACTCTTATATAAGAGGTGGATTTTTGAGACGGAACAGTAGACAAAGGGGCCTAAAAAGGTCACTTTGGCAGAATCATAAAAATCATTTAACATTATGAATCATAATGGACAGTTAACTGTTCAGTTGATCGTATCAAATCCCATGGGTGAAGGACTTCCTAGACATTTTTTTTGTGCTAAAATACCAATTAATCCAATCCAAATCCAATCCCAATCTCTTTGATTATACCTACGTAGTGCAGCGAAAAAATGAAAAACACATACACGTCTTCGCCATATTATGATTCATAATGTTATCCTTTTATGATTCTGCCAAAGTGGCCTTTTTAGGCCCCCAGAGCAGGTGCTTTAACCGTTGCAGCTACAGGGAAACGTTCTTGACTGTGCTCAAGTTTTTCAATCATTACATTCACAGATTTTGGAAAAATGTTACAGTCAACTAGATGAACTAGAAAAACGTTTTTTTAATGTTTAATTGTATGTTTCCCATAGATGTAATTAATCATCCAAGCCGACGTTGCACGGACGTAAAAATATCGCGGCGGGATTTTATCGCGCACTGGAACTTCAACTCTCGGTGTTGATCCGAGCACTGAGAATCCTACAGAGAGCGCTTCCTAGCGCGTCAAGAAACCACGCTGTTGGATTTTTAACTCTCTGCGCTAAGGAGAGCGTTGATAATAATCCAGTGAGTGAGAAAATCCCGCCGCGATATTTTTACGTCCGTGCGAAGTTCGGTTTATCCAGGATCCTTTACAACGGCAACGTATCCTACCCCACTGAAAATAAAATAAAATTACCTTATCAACAGTGTTGTGATTTTGTAAATCATAATTTTATAAGTTTTAAATCATAGCCGTTTTGTTGAGGTAGATTTAAGAAAAGTCAAGGGGTGTTAGACTGTGTCTACGAGGTGATCAAAGCATTTTGTATCTTTTCTAACGAATGTAAACGATATGAACAAAAATCGAGTTGTCCATAAGAATGAGTAAAATTGGCATAAGTTTTTTTTTATGAGGTGCAACTCGGGTATCTAAGGATCATTGCATTTTGGAAGAAAAAAATCTGTACTTACAGCAGAAAGTACGTCAAAATAATATTTTTTTTTAAAAGAGCATAATGGATCCTAACAGCGTTTCCCCGTAGGTACTTATTTTTTATGGATTCGGATTTCCGCTTACTGTCCCAGCTAAAAAAAGCACTCTTTACAATAATAGCCTAAGATGTAAAATAAAACTGCGCAGTGCTGCACGCCCTACCCTATTTTAAGTTAAACAAATATCAACTTTATTACTTGATTTCAGAGTGACTAGCATTATTGACAAAGTTATAAAAAGTTTGATGTTGTAGCGTAACCTGAACTTTATTGTGTACGAATAAAAGTTATTTTTCCATTAATACATATTTTTTTATATTTTTGGCAAATAAATCGCAAATGCACGGTAAGTACCTACGTTATTAGGGTTCCGTACCAAAATGGTAAAACGGAACTTTTATGGTAGGACTGTCTGTCTTTCTTTCTTTCTGTCTGTCTGTCTGTCATAGCTGGATATCTCAAGAACTACTAATGCTATCAACTTGAAATTTGGAATAGTTTCTGATGACGTTTGCCCAACTATTTTGCAAATAAGAAAGAAATAAAAATATATGTATATTTTTTGCAACAGGGACTGAAAGGGAGTCTCAAAAATTCCAAGTGGGGCTACTAGGGCATGTGGTGTATCATATGAAAGGGCGCAGTTTGCACATTCTCAAACATTTTTTCTTTTTTTTTAGTCTGCATAGTTTTCGACTTGATGCAAAATGTAAAAAAGAAATACCGGATCCCCCCTTATCTCCGCAGTTTGCAAAAAGAAAAATCAGAAATAATTCTATGCGATAGAAGTTTGGGTAAAGATTACAAGAAAAGTAAAACGAAGTCTCTAAATAGCACACTTTTTCTGAAATCATCAACAAAAGTTACGTTAGCTCCACTATCGGTCAAGAAATGGCGCTGACATGAAACTGCAATATTCTACACTGCAGTGCACAGTGTTAAAATTCGCTGACAAACATTAGGCCTCGTCGATGAAAAATTAAAAACATGATGGTACGGAACCCTTGGTGCGCGAGTCGGACTCGGTCTTCACCGGTTTTTTAAATATCATCAAATAGCTTTCAAGTCTGTATGACAAAAAAATATGCGTTTGTTATTAAGTTGGGGCAGTAAGGGCAGGTACCTTAACTGTGGCACACTTTCCCGCACTATTGCGGCAATGCAAAGTAAAAAGTACGCATATTACCTACACTGCATTGCACTGTGAACATAAAAGCGGTTCAGTAACAGCCGATTCAAGTGTGTTGTAAAAACTAAGTGTTATTCTAACATATTCTTAGTAATATTTTGCTCTCGTACATTTTTTGAATACTTAAGTACCTACACTAATTTTATTTATTTAAATTTATGCTAAACGAGCAATGAAAGAATTGTCATGCAATGCTTTAATACTTTATTGAATGATGAATTCTTGACACAGAATAATGTTACGTTACGATAATAAAAACTACAAAAAGAATATTTTTGTTTTATTTTTCTCAAGTACCTAGGTTGTTCCAGTTGCGCATGTTTAATTCCTAGTCGACCGCACATCAGTGGTAACAAGTTTAACGTAGCATGGCGTGCCATTAGGCCGAAACCTGTCTGGAGTGGAGTGTATTATCTTAAAAACTCAAACCAAACATGTAGGCAGCCCACTCACCGCCCAAATGTCATCCCGCCAAATAGTGAAGTCCTTACACGATTGTCATGTCATTGTAATCTTGTACCTGACACAGAGGCGTAACTATACCGTTTGGGGCCAGTGGTAAATTCAAGGGATGGGGCCCTCCCTCACTCGCACTTCTCCCGCGTAGATTTCATATTTCCCCTACAAAATTTAACACCTGACTGTTTCGTTGGTCTAGTGGTCGCAAGCGCTACTGCTGAGCATGCGGTCCTGTTCAAAAAATTATCCAAACAATGGGAAAACGTTAATGTTGTGATGATACTGCCAGCTTCTTACGAATGTGCTCGTGAACTTTTAGTGTAAAGGATGATCGGTTGGTTGCCGTCCTGATTATTTTGAAGAAGGCGATTATTTGATAAACGTAGGTTTTTATTGTAAATGTAGGTACTGAAAGTTTGCCAGACAAAATTGTACTGGTGGATTTTTGAGACGGAACAGTAGACAAAGGGGCCTAAAAAAGGTCACTGGCAGAATCATAAAATTCATAACATTATGAATCATAATGGCCAGTTAACTGTTCAGTTAATCGTATCAAATCCCATGGCTGAAGGACTTCCTAGACATTTTTTTTGTGCTAAAATACCAATCAATCCAATCCAAATCCAATCCCAATCTCTTTGATTATACCTACGTAGTGCAGCGAAAAAATGAAAAACACATACACGTCTTCGCCATATTATGATTCATAATGTTATCCTTTTATGATTCTGCCAAAGTGGCCTTTTTAGGCCCCCAGAGCAGGTGCTTTAACCGTTGCAGCTACAGGGAAACGTTCTTGACTGTGCTCAAGTTTTTCAATCATTGCATTCACAGATTTTGGAAAAATGGTACAGTCAACTAGAAAAACGTTTTTTTAACGTTTAATTGTATGTTTCCCATAGATGTAATTGATCATCCAAGCCGACGTTGCACGGACGTAAAAATATCGCGGCGGGATTTTATCGCGCACTGGATTTTCAACTCTCGGTGTTGATCCGAGCACTGAGAATCCTACAGAGAGCGCTTCCTAGCGCGTCAAGAAACCACGCTGTTGGATTTTTAACTCTCTGCGCTAAGGAGAGCGCGGAGCGTTGATAATAATCCAGTGAGTGAGAAAATCCCGCCGCGATATTTTTACGGCCGTGCGAAGTTCGGTTTATCCAGGATCCTTTACAACGGCAACGTATCCTACCCCACTGAAAATAAAATAAAATTACCTTATCAACAGTGTTGTGATTTTGTAAATCACAACACTGTTGATAAGGTAATTTTATTGGTTGGTCTAGTGGTCGCAAGCGCTACTGCTGAGCGTGAGGTCCTGTTCAAAAAATTATCCAAATAATGGGGAAAACTTTAATGTTGTGATGATACTGCCAGCTTCTTACGAATATATATGCTCGTGAACTTTTACTGTAAAGGATGATCGGTTGGTTGCCGTCCTGATTTTTTTGAAGAAGGCGATTATTTGATAAACGGAGATTTTTATTGTAAATGTAGGTACTGAAAGTAGTTAGATAGAGCTAGATAACAAAGAAAGTGGGAGAGTCAAGAAATGAAAACAAGGTGGTCAAGCTCTGGCGTATGGTAACCACATTAGAAGTGATCGATGTGCAGAGATCGGAGGGGCAATTCACGTAATTTTAAGAACGTTCATGATCTCAGTCTCAATCTGCCAAAAATACCGTTAGTTATCCTAAATTTTATACATCTTTGGCATTTGTTTGTTGTCACCGAGATTCCATTGCCTCGGGAGAGATCATAACATAGGCCGCAATGGCTAACAGGATGTCGTGACTGGATGCTAACAGGATGTCGTATTAGAAATATTCAAGAAATCGACCAATACTAGTGAAATAACTTTGGTGTCTTCCAGCCCTGCCCTTATATCGCCAGTAACTTCAGAAGGGCGGAAACAGTACTGCGCATTGGCCTGAACCCAGATTGAAGAGTAGCCCTGTCATAGGGAATGAGTGAGTTACGATGAAGAAAATTGGAGAAGTTTGTGGACGCAGGCCTGGAGCACTTACGATGGGAAGGGAAGGATATAAATGAGGTGGAAGTATGGAAGAGAGCGATGAGTAACCTTAGGTAGTGGACGGACATAGGCTTTGAGCCATAGGGAAGAAAATATTCGTGTCATGCACCTAAGTTTTCACGGTGAGATTGTTACAGAATAGCACCGCAGTTCTCATCAGTAGAAACAATCCCTTTTAAATTTACGAAACGCGCGATTTACATCACCTTGCCATCTATGTTCCTCTTGTAATCAATGGTGCAAATGGGCGTTTTAACTTCACTTTTTTGCCGGAACATAGATCACAAAAAGGGTGATATGATAACATAACATCATAGAAGATCGTACTTTGCCGTCAGCGGAAATGGTTACTTTAAATAATTTTTCTTTGGGTAGGTATAAAATGCTCGAAACCTGAATGATTTCCTTTGTAGATTCCTGATGTAAAACTACCGTTTATAATAACATTAATGTATAATCTTGTGGAGCACAACTTAACGTGCTTATTTCCTGCGTTTTCATTCTAAAATAAAAGAAATAACCAAACAAACGAGGGCGCCACTGCGCGGTCGGCGTTTGGTGGGCTCCCTCTTGTTTTTTTCAGGTCAGTGAATTCCATGGTCGTGTGATATGTACTGAAAAACAAGATGGCAAAGTTAGTTCTGATTTTATCAACATGCCAAAATAATTTTTTTCCTGCATTGCCAACTCTCAGTTGAGTTGCTAATGCAGAAAAAAAAAAAAATTTTGTTGACTATTCTGACTGTCACCAATTCACCACTGGCAAGTGACAACAATGTTACGTCAATGTCTGACTGACACTGATTCTTATTTTGACGTAATCAGTGTGACCAGATTCAGTATTTTAATACTTTTTCGGTATATTTTATCGACTTTTCCGAGGCTCAGTATATTTGTAGGTATATTGGCGGAAGTAAGTATTTTTGGGTATATTTTGGATATAAAGCTATGACATCACCATAGCGATCGTTCCCGCAAACATATATGTTCAGGGAATTACCCTTATTTAGTCTTTATTTAATTCGTAAGCAAAGATCAGTAAGTTACAGATATTGTAGGACATGATCGGCAGCTGCCGTAGTAGAATAACACGTAGTATCGAATCATCTAATACGGTTTAAGTAAAATGATTTTCTGTTCTGCTCTTAACTTAGTCTTTGAGGGTTTTCTTTCGATAATTCGGGAATTACGTTTTTGTCGTCAGCGCGTTTATTGCTTGTTTTTATTTTACTTGACGCATCCATCCGGAAAGTATGTCTAGTTTTCAGCAAAATTATTTGGCTAAGTGGGAACAAATTCCGGAGCTTTCTTCGTGGCTTTCACGTTATAAAGATGACGAGTACGCCGCCTTTTGCTAAGTATGAAGTGCGAAACTCCAAAGAAGATTAGCATCTATAAAGCAACATGCAAATACTGAAAAGCATAAATCGAACTTGAAAAAATATAAAGTTCGGAGATATTTTAATTAGTAGATGTTCAAAACTGTCTAACAAAATTTTTATTTGATTCCAGTCATAAATTTTTCAAAAAGGTAGCACTGAAAGACTAAATCAAGAAAGCTGAGCTGCATTTATGCAGTTTTCTTTCAGAACACAACATCCCTTTTATCATTTACTGTGATGATGAATGAATAAAACCTTTTTGAAAATCAGTATTTTTATTGGTATATTTTCCCTGTGCAATTTGGTATATTTCAGTATTTTTTTGAGGTGCCTCAGTATTTTCGTAAAATTTAACTTGGTCACACTGGACGTAATTTCATTTCATCTCATACTCATTCTTCAATGTGATTGTGACGATTACGATAATACGAGTTTGTGACGATTGGCATCACACGCCACAGGTCCACAGTTTTCATCATTGTCATAATGTGATAATATTTATTGAGTGTTGTGTTCTAGTACAAAATTCAGACCATATTATAAACATGAAGGAAACAAAGGAAAGGACAATGTCTGGTAGCAGCACAATGCTCAGTAATGAATATACGGTCGCTTTTAGCTCTATAAATGAGAGACCGGTGGACGATATTTCATTAGAATTTTTCTATAAACCTCATACTATTACGCTGTTGGCCGTATCTATCGCATCAGTAATCTACACAGCATTTGTAAGGTATTCCACAATATGTAGCATATTTTTTATAATTAAGTTACGATGATCACGTATGATGTAACCACACTTCTTCAGTTAGCACAAAACCATTAATTTCTGACTAAAACAAATATTTATATTTTATTTGTTTTAGTTAGAAACTAATGGTTGTTGACTTGCCTGTAAGTACACTTCATTATTGTGTTTCCCTGTCAAATAAACAGGTACAATATATTTTATTGAGGCTAAAAGGCAACTTACTATTTGACCCATTCAATAGATAGTAGTATACATAAACTGAATAAGTAGATACCTAACATACAATACCTAAGAATTATATTTTTATAAATAGAGCTTAATTTGTTTAACAATGCACATTTTCTTACTATTTCAGAGATACATCCAGTATTCAAGATAACATATGGTCTGGAATATGCTGTGTAGTATTTTTTTTTCTTATAGTATCAGTACTTACATTCCCCAATGGACCATTTACACGACCACACCCAGCAGTTTGGAGGATTGTATTTGGCTCATCGGTACTATACCTGCTGGCACTATTGTTTCTTTTATTCCAAAGTTATTCTACTGTTTATGAAGTCATGTATTGGATAGACCCAAATCTCCGCAACTTCCACATTGATATGGATAAGGTATGTTCTTTCATTCATTAATAAATGTCAACCTTATCATTTTAAACTATACTCTGAACAAATTTTGGATAAAAAAGACCAAATTTGAGTGTAAAACAGTAAACTCATATATTTATTATATATGTATAATCCACGGTATAAACTGATAAAAAATTATAAGATTAGTTTGGCACAACTAAACTTATTTTCTTTCTTTCTTTCACTTAAGGCAAAAGCGCCAGGATAGCCCGCGAAATTCAATTTTTTTTAGGTGCTTTGCATTTTGCTGGTCAGTATTAAGTTGTATGTTGATTAATAAAGAATAAATTTAATGATTATAATTCTGTAAATTCATATTTGTTATGGCCGCAAATCATATTTTGATCGACGTCCAACTTAATACTGACCAGCAAATTGCAAAAAACGTGAATTTCATGGGCTACCTTAGCGCTTCCCCCTTAAATAAATAAAGTTAAACAGAAGAAGCAACAATACTCTTCTGCTTAAATTGCAATTTTTTATTTTTGTCTTCTTTAAGATCTTTGAACTTACATGAGTATAGAGTAATAATATACTAGAACTCATTCATAGTAAGGGGTGTTGGTTGATAATCCCACATACATAATATGATAACTAATAAGTCTTTGCAACTATGACTGTCAGTTGCTCCTCCTTGCATGTACCTTCATTATTAATGCTTAGTTTTTCGCTATAGTAATTCTACTCAATCAGCATAATTTATAACCAACTATCATTAGCTTCGCCTGTGTGGAATTGGCAAATTATCCTATGACAAACTACTATTTGGATAAAAAGTACCCTATGTGCTAACTCAGGTCATGGTCTACCTGGTCTACATGGTGCCCATTGAAATCCATTCAGCCATTAAGACAAGAAAAGGTAACAGAGAGGCCAACAGACAGTCAGACAAGTAGATTTCCTTTCGCATTTATGATATCAGTATGGATTTATTAAATTATGTACAAATATTTATGTTAGATTTTATATTTTTCAGGAGTATGCGGTTAATTGCTCAGATATAAGCTTGGCAAAATTCTGGTCTCATGTGGATGTATTTGCTTGGGGTCACTTTTTAGGCTGGCTGTTTAAAGCCATATTATTCAGGCATGCAGGATTGTTATGGGCTATCTCTATAATGTGGGAAATAACCGAAATAGCATTTGCACACTTGCTTCCTAATTTCTTAGAATGTTGGTGGGACTCGGTTATATTGGATGTTTTAATTTGCAATGGTCTAGGAATATGGTGTGGACTAAAGATATGCAAAGCCTTAGAAATGAGAGAATACAAGTGGGTCAGTATAAGGTAAGACTAATATGTATTGGTTGTTCTACAAAAAGTTATACTTATCTCTTCTCAAATAAACGCAGACTCGCGCACCTGTAGTTCCTTGGTAGGAAAAATATATTTCCATTTTCAAAGTTACTTTTTCTTTGTTTGAGACCGCATAACTTTGTTTGTACTTATAGCTTTTTTTTACTGAAGTCGTAATAACGGCTAGTTAAAGACAGCGTTTTAATTTTCGTGCATACAAGGTGGACTTAACTGTGTAAAATCTAATATTTTGTAAATAATTATCATGTTCAGGTAACATATTATTCATACTAGCGATCCAACCCTGCTTCGCACGTGCGTAATGACATGTCAAAACAATTGAGATTCCTGTGCTATATCTGAGTAATAACTTTTAATGTACCTACACTTAAAACTTTCGGAATAAATGCTCTATTATAATCAGCCTATAATGTTCCCACTGCTGGGACACAGGCCCCTCTCGGTGAGAGGGAGTGGGCCGTAATCCTCCACGCGGGCCCAGTGCGGGTTGCTCTAAATGATAGTGAAACCTCATCAAAACCCATTGTTTAGTTTAGTAGATTTATGCGGCCACACAGACAGACACGAATACTAACTTTATTTTATACTACTTACTAGCGACCCGCGTTTCGCACGCGTATAATGTCGACATGTCAAAACCTTCAGATTTTTGCTTTATCTAAGTTAAATATTAATATATATACCTACACTTACCCCATGTCCTAACCATGATCATCGCGCGAGTACGCGATCGTCGCTGGGCTACCCGGACGCGATCGTTTGTATGAATTTTGACGTACGAACGCGATGATTGATCGTGCGACTACCTCTTTTTATTATTAAAGAGCTCGACGATCGCGTTAAATCGGTTTACACTAGGAGATTTTTTAAATGGGACTGCAGGGCGGAATACGAAATACGGGTAGTTTAGTAAAGTGAAACTAAAACTGCTTATTTAGTTTTTTTAAAAAGCTTCTGCCTGTGCAAGGAATCGAACCCGATCTCTTTTGTAATAAGAAAATCCTGGTTTATAGGAAAAATATTATTCCTTAACTTAAAAATAAAGAAAACTTAACCAAAAACATTAGGTTGTCTTATTTATATTTTCATGGTGGAGCGGCTGTTAAAAGTAGGGAAAAATACGAAATCCGACGAAGTAGCGGGCAAAGAGCCTTATAAAATAATGTACCTATAGTATGCTTTTGCGTAATTCAATTCTTGAATGTTATAGAAAATAGGTTGTAACTGTTGCATTTTGCAAAATTCTGTTCTGTATCAAAACGTTTTTTTTTAGGGATATTTCATCTACTACTGGAAAAATAAAGCGAGCTATATTACAATTCACGCCTGTACAATGGACACCAGTCCGATGGTTGGATCCTACAAGCACTTATATGAGATTCTGCGCATTGAGCCAATTGGTGGTGTTTTGGCAAATTTCTGAATTGAATACATTTTTCTTAAAACATATATTTGAAATGCCACCGTCACATCCTCTGGTCATCGCACGACTTTGTCTAATAGGAGTTATTGTAGCTCCGTCTGTAAGGTAATGTATTTTTTTATCACAATTTAGGTACCTATTTACTTATTTTATTGTTCTCGATACAGTAGGTTACTCAGTACAATGGTCTTTGTAACTTGACCACTACCGTTACATCCAAATTTTACCAATTATGTTCTCGATAATGTTAATAATTGTATAATAATGTTCATTTGCAAGAACCTACTATACATACATAATTATGTAGTCCAGGAAAAATAACGTAATGATAATATTGTCATTACGTTCACTTTACTGCTCAGGAAAAATCCAGCTATGGTTATATACATCATAGATAGGAAAATCGCGTTATAAAACTGGATTTTTGTGCACATACTATCGGGATACTAGTAGTTTAAAAAAATTGCTGCAAAAATGGTATAAATTACAGTTTGCCTGCAGGCCTGATCGGGCGGCCTGCCGGTCAAGTTCTACATAGCCCATTAACTGCAGCGATTATTACCGCCAGGTAATGATCGCATACCGGTCCGGGCAATCTCCTCACACTGATAGTTTCACTGATAATAGGCAGTCGGCGATCGACAGGTCGTTGCCTGATTACGATGCCACAAATGCTTTAACGAAAGACCACGCTCGCCAGGCCACCTGACTACCTGTAAATCTGTGTTTGTCTCGGCATTGACGTCACGGCCTGTCCGGTCTAGACGTGTCAACACGCGTACGGACGGGCCGGTATCGTAATAAGTGCGTCACACACAGTCTGACACACAGTTCACAACAGGCCAGTCTCAGATCTTCAGATGACTGTGTATAAGTGGTGGGCTCTTGAATTAGTAGGGCCCTGATTATATAATAATTTGATTCCTTTACGGTTGGGTCACCTTTATATTTGGAAGACATACCATCACGCTCGTATAACCCGAAAGAGTAGGCATATAGTACATCCACATTTCGCCAGTTGTATTCCAACTGGGTACGAAGCCAGACTCCGGACAGCTACAGAGAGATTCCCAATGGAAAAAGTCAATAACATTTCGCCCTGGGGATCCCACTTAGACTCAGAAAACGTGCTTGCAACCACTAGAATTCACTAGTCTAACGAAGCAGTTTATTATTTTTACCCGGATCAATGGGCTAGGATCGAACATAGGTAGTGGACGCCGCCGGCGAGAGGATGTCGAGGTCGACCGCAGCGAAGGTGGTAAGACGATCTGGACAGGTTTTGCAGTGGCCAAAAATCGTAACATATGGAGACAGGCGTGCCATTGCCGAGCGAAGCCCAATTCTTGTAAATGGAAGAAATTCCAATATTCAATTCGGACACTACGTGTTTCAGATAACCGAACTTAACGTCCATTAGTCACATTAAAATAAAACGCTCTTTTGTATTGCGCTTGCATACATACCTAAGACACGCCCGTGATAGATTTAGGATATTAATTACTTTTTGATTAACAGTTACCATGCATATCATGCTTAGACTAGTGGTCGCAAGGGCAACTTCTGATCATGGGGTCTTGGTTTCAAAAGGTGATTGGGTTTTTCCGTTAGAAATTTCGCAGTAGCAGCGCGGAGTTAAGAAAGCTGTCTCGGAGAGCATGATGTCATCCGGTAGGTAGTGTCGGATTGTCGTCCCAGCCGACTATGAATGTAAGGGAAGGAGAGTCCACCTGTGTTTGCGCACACATTTGTGCACTATAATAAATATCTCCTACTTGGCTAGTCTTCGTTGAGATTTTTAGACTCGCCGCCTCGGCTAAACTTCAGTTAGGGGGATATTATTTTTTATGCATGTAAGTTTAACTTACCTTTCTGTTTCATTGGTTTCAGACAATATTACACGTATGTTACGGATCCAAATTGTAAGCGAGTCGGTACCCAGTGTTGGGTATATGGAGCTATTATGTTGACAGAATCTATGTTGTGCATCAAGAATGGCAAAGAACTTTTTGGTCAAGCTCAAGTTGTCAATGTAATTATATGGCTAGTCATTCAAATTTTAGTTTCTATTGGCTGTGTATACGGTGTAGTCTTATACCATAGATATTTTGAGGTAAGATACTTTTTTTTAAGTAGGTATTAGAAAGTATTGTTTCCTAACACTACTGTGCGCACAGTAGTGTTCTAAATCTAAAATAAATCAAGAAATACCTATTTTTGAGATAAAATACCATTTAATATAGTAGGTACCTACCTAGTCATTTATTAATTTTTTGTAATATTTGCAATGGTGTGGCCATGCCGTGGGTTCTGTGAGGAATCCAGGCTTGCTTTCATCATGACAGTTCTATTAGTCCAGTCAAAATAGACATTTGACTTAGCCAAAATTCGCATAGAGCTGAAAATTGGCAGAGACGTTATATACATCATTATAAATGAAATGTCAAAAATCCCCTTCGATCCCACTTCTGCAAAAAAAATTATTCAAGGTCAAAAGTACAAAATTAAGGTTTTTTCCATTTTTCTCGAAAACAATAAGTATTATCGTGAAAATAGATCAGACAAAAGTTGTAGATCATACAATTCTCTACAAAAATGGTCCAGTCACTTTTTCTCTTACGACTCACCATTCGTGAGATATCGCGATTTTAATCATTAGAAAATTCATATTTTACATAATATGCACACATTTCCGCACCACCTATGAGATAATAATGTACGGACGCCAGCACATCAACCTACCACAATCTGTCAGATTTCTTCAATAGATTTTCAACTTTATTGCTAAAGCATAAGGTTCAAAGTTGATTGGGAAAATCTGACAGATTGTGGTAGGTTGAAGTGCTGGCGTCTGTACTTGGCGCATTTTTTTAATGTGGTTTCCCCTGTAGGTATACTCCACGATCTATTGTTATAAAGAAAGTTTGATCAGATCGTATCCTATTAATTGCAAGAATAGTAATATTGCTAATGATCAAAGTGGAATAGGTTGTTTTTCTACATGTAATATTGAAAGAAATACAACAGATACAACAGATATTTATGATATTAATGAGGAGACAATTGATGCATCCCTTTTCTTAGAACAGCGAACTTCTGCAAGAAGAAGAAAATAAAGACGAAGAAATAATTGTCGAAGTAGAATTAGACAATTATCTTATATAATGACATGTGTAAAAAAACAATCTATTCCACTTTACTCATTAGCAATATTACTACGAGGATTCTTTCAATTAAAAGGATACGATCTGATCAAACTTTCTTTATTACAATAGATCGTAGAGTATACCTACTGGGGAATGATGATGATGATGGGACTTCATTTCCCGCATTCGGGCCGTTGTGCGTGGGGATTCTGGCTAACAGAGCCAGCCTAGCTCCGCCCAGAAGCACAGAAGCTTCCTGGGAGCTTCACAGGCTTCGCGGAGCGACCTCATTGTTCCGAGGATTTCTGCACGTTGAGAAGCCACGGCCTCGCAATCCAGGATGACGTGGGCGGCTGATTCCTCGGCATCAAGGCAGCCCCTGCAAAGGGGGCTGTCCGTGGCGCCTATGTTGAAAAGATGTTTGTTAAGGAGGTTGTGGCCCGTAATTGTACCTATTATTATTCTAAGGTTATTCCTACTCAGGCTGAGAAGTTTTTTGGTTAATCGCGGGTGTATCATTGGTAAAGCCAATTTTGACTGTCTACAGTCTGTTGCCCGTGACCATCTGTTGTTATGAAGTTCGGTCGATCTTTGATGAATCCACGCACGAAATTGTGAGAAAGGCAAAGGGAGAAGTGGGTACGGGCCTAGCACCCTCATATCAGAGCCTCTCTTCGCAAGTTCATCTGCAGCATCATTGCCCAGAGATTCACTGTGCCCTTTGATCCACTGGAGAGTAATACGATTAGACGTCGATAAACTCTCCAGAGCTAGATGGCACTCAAAAATTAGCTTATTGTTAGTTTGTTTGCTTCCTAAAGCTTTGAGCACAGATAGGCTGTCGGATAGGAATTTAATGCCATAGTTCCGGATGCCTAAGCGCTTTACTGCTGTTGCAGCTTGTGTTTAGGCAACACATTCGCATTGAAAGATCGAACTATGTGTGCCTAGTGGTATGTGAAAGTTAATATTTAGGTCAAGGGAGTGCACGCCAGCACCTGAACCGTTTTGTGTTTAAGAGCCGTCTGTATAAATGCGCACTTCATTGACTCCTGACTGATCCCTTTCTTCCTGAACTGTTTGTATAATGTAGTTCTTGTTGAACATCGGTTGGTTTGGTGTTCTGTCACACGGGGCAGCGATGAGAGGCTGGTACTCAATCGCCCGGTCCAGGATTTTAGCGTGTGGACTGGTAATGTTTTTGCCCCATATGCCCAGATGCATTAGCCTGATGGCGGCTAGCGCCGCTTCCTGCTGTATGTACAGGTCAAGGGGAGTTAATTGAAGGGCTATCTCCATCACCTACTGGGGAAACCACGTTAGAAAAAATGTACTAAGTACATTACCTCATAGGTGGTGCGGAAATGTGTGCATATTATGTAAAATATGAAATTTCTAATGATTAAAACCGCGATATCTCACGAATGGTGAGTCGTAAGAGAAAAAGTGACTGGATCATTTTTGTAGAGAATTGTATGATCTACAACTTTTGTCTGATCTATTTTCACGATAATACTTACTGTTTTCGAGAAAAATGGAAAAAACCTTAATTTTGTACTTTTGACCTTGAATAATTTTTTTGCAGAAGTAGGATCGAAGGGGATTTTTGACATTTCATTTATAATGATGTATTTAACATCTCTGCCAATTTTCAGCTCTATGCGAATTTTGTCTAAGTTATGACTTATTTTTGTCTATTTTGACTGGATTATAGCAGTGTTATTAAGCTCAAATAATTTACATTCCATCGCCACTTAATCAGTTATCTACTTTAGTGAAATGTATTCTAACTATTCTAAGTTGATTTTTGAGTGATAATTTTTAACAAAAAGGTCCTAATAAGTTTTTGATTGCAATGGTACCTATTTGAAGTTTGTTAATATTACATTCAATTTGTTGTTCCATAACTTGTTCTTATTTAAAATAATATACTCTAGTTATCTGCATACTGACGGCCTCAGCAAATATCGGGAAAATTACGAAAGGTTACAAAAAACTAAAAATCACTAGGAATTAAGGGGGTAGCGCCAGGGTAGCCCGCGAAATTCAATTTTGTTTATAGCCCAGTCATTTTAGATTTAACTGCGGAAATATGAATCGCGGCCGTAAGAAATATGTGTTTACAGAATTATAATCATTAAAGTCATCAACACAACTCTCTAAGACCACGTAAGTCCAAAGAATGATGATTTCATGAAACAGTTATTCTTGGGACTTACGTGGTCTTAGAGAGTTGTGTTGATGACTTTAATGATTATAATTCTGTAAACACATATTTCTTACGGCCGCGATTCATATATTAATCAACGTACAACTTAATACTGACCAGCAAATTCCAAAAAACCTAAAAAAAATTGAATTTCGCGGGCTACCCTGGCGATTTCGCCTTAAGGTGAATGGATAGTGGTAGACCGCGAAATTCAAATTTTCTTACGTTATTTGCAATTTGCAGGTCAGTGACAGATTGTATCTTGATCAAAATAGGATTCGCGACAATAACAGGTACATATTTAGAGAATTATAATCATTAGAACCATTAATATATCTTTCTAAGTTAGATTTCTACCACCAACCACCAATCTCTTATGGAAAAGTGTTAGTGGTAGAAATCTAACTTAGAAAGATGTATTATTGATTCTAATGATTATACTTCTCTAAATATGTACCTGCTATTGTCGCGAATCATATTTTGATCAAGATACAACCTGACACTGACCTGCAAATTGCAAAAAACGTAAGAAAATTTGAATTTCGCGGTCTCAACTACCCATTCACCTTAAGTAACCACTGTATATCATTTTGGACGATTAGCGGCAAAAGTTGATTAACACCAAAATTTTTCTAATCGTAATTATTGAGCTAAATATTTTATTAAACTCTGAACAGAAGTAAAATTAAAGTATATTAACACTTGGCTATTAAATGAAGTGCTGAAATACAATGTATCGAATAATTTTAGTAAATTTAGATGATGTGTAAAAAGTTAAGTAAGTAAGTAAGCAGTGTTCGTCAACTTTTGTCGCTGACCGGTAGGTACCTATCTGGTTAATTAAATTCTTAGGTAACTGCTTTTTTTATAAATGATGTATTCGGCCTTTGTTTGATAATTAATTTATTAGGCACACCAACGACCTCTTATTAATTTATTTCTCAATAGTTTACTTGGACATTGGTCTATGTAAATAATAATTTGACGTAAAGGTGTAGGTACACAACAATACGTTTAAGACAATATAAGTAAAAGATTAAAGTTCCTGATTAATTAATTAGACAAGCCGCGTGCCCGACAGGATTTCCTATTGACAAAACTGTCATCCCCTATTTTTTTTTAATCGCTTTTTTGGGGATGAATTTTCAAAATTCCTAAGTGCTCAACTTCGTTATAATAGGGAATATGCATGATTTTTTTTATTTAAAAAATTAATCCTCATTCATGTAATAAACAGTTTAGTAAAACTGTTTTTCGGATAACTATGAAATTAAAAAAGATATGAGCCATCGAAGATTTGTTTCTATCTCTTTCTCGCAAAACGAAATTTAACACGGAGTTTATATGGCCGTAGTGACATGTGACGTCACAGTCTATGTCAGATCTCTGTCTAATTGGTGTGTAATCAATAGTTTTAAATGCTCATATCGGCCGTGTTTCTTGGCCGATTTTAATTTCACTTTTTGTCATCTCTACTACGGTATTTTCATATTTTGTTAATAAATGCCATGAAAAAAATTCATGCATATTCCCTATTGTAAGGAATTATTGTGCAAAATTTCATGCTTCTACTAGACCCAGCAGTTTACGCTGCGCGTTGTCTGCCAGTATGTGTGTTTAACTTTTATGAAGATTTTTTGTTTCGTATACTTAATACATTCAATAACAAGAAGTATGGGAAAAGCTTTTTGCAATTTGTCGCATTTCTATTATGTATGACAAGGTCACTCTTAACAACTTTTAAGACAAATCGCGCAGCGGGCGTTATCCGCCTGATCCAATTCCTTTTTGTTTATCGTAACTCTTTTATTCTTTTACAGCCAAATAGTGATTCCAATGCAGAAAGTCCAAAGAAAGTTGACTAAAAGTCGGTAAGTACAAGCTTTAGTTCAATCTACTATTTGCAAGCTGTAACTTCAAACGATATAAATTCGCGACAGTAATGAAAAATAAAGAAACCAATTTTTTCTTAAATTTTCATGATAATCTAGGTAGCTCAGCATAGGAAATAAATCTCTACCTAATAGAAAATAAAAGAGATGTTTTTCATTAATGTATTGAAACATCACAACATTTTCAACTTTTGACTGTCACAAACAGGAGGTACGAACTACCGCAAATTTTCGAAAATCGCCCTTAGTCGTGCCTAATCAAGTAAAATTGATACCATGGCCGCATGGGTTTCACACACACTACTTCACTAACTATAAAAAATGGTAAATGGCAGTACTTTCGAGTTTGATAGAACTGCCCCAATTGCGTACCCAGATGCATCAGTTTGTACTACGAATGAAACAAGAAAGCAGTAGATGCTGCTTTCAATGTCTTCGTCGGAAGTTTCGGTACTGTACTTTCCGTTTCCGGTTTTTTTGTAAATCTTACTAACAGCGATCTTGATCATAATTCTATCTTCCGCAGTACCCATCCAAAAATTGATTCCCTTGTCGAAATACTTCATGTCCTGTTTTAAATTGTCGTTCCATGTGTAAATAGGTCGGCCCACCTTGGATTTGGGCTTGTACTGCATTGCTGCATGCAGCAGGTGTGGTTTGCGGCGCCTGTAGACATGTGCGAGGTAGCACACCCTGTGGTTTCTTGATGTGTTTGGTTACTGTTTTTCCGTCTAAGATTTCATGCATTTACTTCTGTCTTGGTTTATTCCTAGAATGGTTAATCAAGTCTCTCATGATAACTTGCTCATATCTTCTGAGTCTTGACCTGTTAGCTTTAGTAAGTGCCGATACTTTCAGACCATGTATCATGCACGGTATGATCACCATTCGATACATGAGTCTGGCTAATTTTCAGTTCATATTTGAGTTATTTATAAATGGTAGTAACGATTTGGCGGTTTTCATGGCCTGTTCGCAACGTTAATTTATAGTGCTTTTTCTGCTTAATGTAGATGTTATGTATGTACCTAGGTATTTAATTACATCACATGTCCGTATGTATACTTAATCCATTAAGGGTCACGTGTGTCCTTATCCGTGTAGCTAAAAAAAAAATTGTCCCTAATTAGTGTTTTTGTTTCATTTATTTAGGAGGCCTACACTTTCTATTAGGGGTTTAATATGGTATAGGATACCTTCTAACCTTTCTAGGTCATCTGAAATGAAGATAAGGTCGCCCGCAAATCATAGTACTAGGTGGAGTGAGATTTCACAATCCTTGTCAAGTTTTATTAATTGGGTTTCGTCGTCTAGGGTTCTAAGGACTTCGTCGATGATCAGTCTAAACAGGCGAGGGGACAGAGGGCAACCTTGTTTGACTCCCTTACCTTTAATAATCCAACTGCTTTGCTGGCCATACCATTTGATGCATGTCGTTCATACATGCATGCCTTGATTAGGATATCCACGGAACAGATAATAAGGTTGGAAAGGCCCTCGCTGCAATTTTGTACTAGGACCAGTGTCGCCGCTTGACTCCCACTATTTTAATTTCTACACATACGCAATACATGTTTACAAATATTTCGCACACAACCAAATCACACACACATAAATCTCAGGGCAGATATTCGTTCGCCCACTAGCAATAAGCTCCCGTAGGCATAGACACTCAAACACGCATAAATGCAATAAAAATTTTCATATACGCTTGTGCTTGACAAAGCCGATATTCTTTGTCGATAAATTATCTGAGGGGCAATTCTACTAATTTTAACAACGTTCACAGTCTGATCTCAGTCTCAATCTGTCAAAAAATACTTCAAATTTCCCTACATTTTGACAAGTTTTTGACATTTCTCTGTCGCTGAGATGAGACTGCGACTAGATTTTGAACGTTTTAAATTACGAGAATTGGCCTTCTGATGAATTTATGGGGACAAATGAAACATTAAATAAATATTAAGAAATAATTTAATTTTACTTTTATTAATTACAAATAATCACTGTCCTTGGAATAAAACATATTTATTAAGTTTAAATAATTTATTATTTTCACATAATTCAGAAACTTAAATAAAAAATCAGAGATTAGTATACTAGTAGATGACAGGTCTATGTCTCTTTATAACATTCGGTAGGATTCATTCAATGATTAATATAATATTTAATGTACAGACGCCAGCACATCAAGATACTACAATCTGTCAAATTTCTTTAACAGATTTTCAACTTTATCGCTAAAGCATATAAGATTCAAAGTTGATTGGGAAAATTTGACAGTTTCGGGTAGCTTGATGTGCTGGCGTCTGTACCTACTCAAAATACGTCTAAATAAAAATATACTATCATTAATCATGAATTAAATATAAAATAATCCAAAAATTATCTTATCCCATCTTCCTGGATCGGCGTGCTGTGCTGGCGCTGCTGCTGCGGCTGCGGAAAACCTCAAGCGGCGAAAATATGATAACCTTATTGGAAATTATATTTTCGAGCCGTTTGGGATTGAAACTCTCGGGCCGTGGGGTCCGAGTGCTCATGGTCTTTTTAAAGAAATATCTAAACGGCTGGTTGACACTTCCCGTGACCCAAGGGTATGGCTTTTACCTTGGCCAGAGGTTAAGCATCGCGATACAACGTGGTAATGCCGCCAGTCTCTTGGGTACATTACCAGTCGACAGCGATGCGGATGAATTTTTCAACGCTATTTTTTAATAGTCTGTATAGTTTTAGTTAACTTAGAATTTAATTTTAATTTTGATATTTATTTAAGTCAAAGTAGTACCTATATCATTTCTTAAAAGACATAGATCCAAAAATTATCTTTGTCAAACGTAAATATAGTCGAGAATTCTATCGATGATTTTATTTAGCCACATGGTTACCTCACTATCGATAAACATGCGCCGTGCATCATAGCCAATCAGAGGAAAGGACGAAACGTCAACGGTTGAAGTGTAGAGGACGCAATGTATGACAAATAATATTGTAATTAAGTGTTATTTTGGACTTACCGATGGAAAGATATACCTCTTCGCTTTATACTTGAGGTCCGACTTTTTGTCTTACATGTTATAATTGCACAACACGGCATTATTAAGCAGAGTTCTGTTCTCCGAAGTATTCCGACGCGCACTGAACGCGGTAAATGAATTAATCGGTCGAGTTATGATTTTCGAATCATAACTGTGGCGCGCTTGCCCCGCCCACATTACCATTCCAACCTTATTATCTGTTCCGTGAGGATATCCCTTAGTGCATTGAGGTCGATATTGTTAAAACAAGAAACTAGGCCTTTAAATAAACTAAATTTATTTAGATAACATTGTAGTTAAAATACCGACTCTCTAATGAAGTCGTGGCGCTGACGGCACGGAAATCTGGAACTTCTATATATGTCCGTGGCACGGTAATGTTATGACTGTCGTTGAAAAGGTTAAGAATTATGTCCCTTAAAGTTTTGTGGTTTAGGGCCTTGAAAGTTTAGGTAAGTGTTGGAGTGTAGTTAATAGAGTAGAAGTTAGTGTTGTTTAGAGGTCGATGTATACTAGAATGATTGTCTTCATGCATAGAAATGTGGCGATGACGCTTAACTGAAATGATGATGACCATGATACATAGAAGTAGAACATAAAATGTAGTGATGTTTGTATCAAATATAATACTGCTGTATCTTTGTTTCAGAGCTGACATCTTGGATGTAAGGAGATTTTCATTAGTTTATTCTGTGATGTGTATGACCATTGGAAAGGTCAGCACCAGGCGTAGTGCTAATAGTGAATTATGTGTGTGAGTGTGACTATAACTGTAACGGTTATACGTACTCTATAAATGACTAAGTATCAAAGACAGTTTGGTACTGGTGTGCGGGCAGCGGAACCGGTTAGTAAACCGAGTCAGTACGCTAAGTGCTGAAGCGTATGAAAACCGTGACAGCGACTGCAGACCGCTGCCATTTTATGCTCGAAATGTTATCAGCTGACGCTCCATTTAAGTCCCTTTATCAACAGCCGAAGTCAACACGTTATTTTAAATTATTACTTACCCACTGCAATATGCGTACAACGTCAACTATTCAGATAAAAATGTGTTTATCTGCAGTACCTTGGTACCAAACTATGTTGAGGCTTGAAATAGAAGCAGCGCATCTGCGTATTCACCATACAGCCAATTAATAAACGACGAATGTGTCCAATGTGTCTAGCATAGTAAATATAATTATATAAGTAAGGTGTGTATTTTTCCTTATAGAATATTTGCGAGGCGCTACCTACTTTATAAGTTAACATTTTAAGATGATTGTGCAAATGTGCAAGAAAGTACCAACGTTGCAGATCTTCGGGGGTAAATAGTTAATGTAGACACATAAAATAAATGTGTTTTTTAAATATTTCTATGTTTAATACGGCCTACCGCAAGTCAGTAGAAACATAAATGAAGTCGTGTCTCGTATCCAAACAACTCTTGAATTAATCAGCACAAGAGCGAGCAAAGCGAGCTCGGGAACTTCGGGCACCCCGACCGAGATTGCGAGATTGGCAAGACAAGATCTCGTGTGCTAGGTAAATCGAGAACGGCTATTCTACGGCCAAGCCTCAAATTTTGTATGGGTCAGAATGACGGGTATATTGTTACCGAAATGAATATGTTATATATGAAAGGAATGTACCAGCAATGTACTTAAATGTACCTTTCATGAAATTCAATGTGTACCTCCAAGAAACAAGAACAATTATAATGATATAGTGAGCCGCAGTCAGAATGACGGGTGAATACTGCAGAATGTAATAGATATCTTATGGTTACCTACCTAATATTTACCAGAGGTATGAACCTTCAATGTACTACCTCATAAAAATATAATGCGACGAGTAATTAACGAGAAAATCAAGAAAACTAATTTTGACGCCTACCATTTTTTTACAAGCTTTTATTTAGCTTGCACTGTTCGTATATGTAAGTTGTCCGTCAAAATTTGCAAACCATTTTTCGACCATTTGTTGGTATCCGATTGAGTTGAAATTTTGCATACACCTTTACTTCTGGTAACAATACAATGTGCAATACTCAATATTGTAATAATTTCAATTTGGCCGCCGCTCCAAGATGGCGGATTACATATTTTTTCTCAACCCCCTTAATATGGGTATCAAATGAAAGGGCTTGAAGAGTAGAAACCGATAAAGTTAAGGTGAATGGATAGTGTTAGACTGCGAAATTCAAATTTTCTTACGTTTTTTGCAATTTGCAGGTCAGTGTCAGATTGTATCTTGATCAAAATTATGATTCGCGACAATAGCAGGTACATATTTAGAGAATTATAATCATTAAGTTTTTAAAAACATACTTTTATCTAAATAAAAACGTAACCTAAAAAAGGAAGAATAACGAACTAAAAAGAAAAAAATAAATTTAAGTGACACTGTCATTTCAAAATATGTAGGTATAGGTAAATTTTAAAAGCTTGAGGCACTGACGTACGGTATCCGTTATACAGGTGTAGCTATTACACAATAACAGTGCCTCAATCGATTAAAATTTATACATATTTTAAAATGACAGTGTGAAATCAAATGACCCCTCCCACTCTGGGTGGAGCGGAAGGGGCAGACTCTTACTAAGTCACTACTTCTTTAAGGCGAAAGCACCAGGGTAGCACGCGAAATTCAATTTTTTTAGGTTTTTTGAAATTTGCTGGTCAGTATTAAGTTGTACGAATCGCGGCCGTAAGAAATATGTGTTTACAGAATTATAATCATTAAAGTCATCAACACAACTCTCTAAGACCACGTAAGTCCAAAGAGTATCTGTTTCATGAAATCATCATTCTTTGGACTTACGTCTTCGGTCTTAGAGAGTTGTGTTGATGACTTTAATGATTATAATTAATACTGACCAGCAAATTCCAAAAAACCTAAAAAAAATTGAATTTCGCGGGCTACCCTGGCGCTTTCGCCTTAAAGAGTATAGCAGGTTAAGCATTAAGAATGTTCCCCCAGAGCCAAATGTAACGAATACCATATTGTTATGTACGTTACTCATTTACATTACTATTTATGTAGTTTTTGACTGGATCTCTTACTGTCATTGCGTGACCTTGAAAAATTACCTGATAACACTGACCTATATAATTACCACTGGACTGGCGGCTGTCAAAGTGCTTTTGTGCCCGTTTGATAATCGCCATTTTGGCGCTGTCGGACGTAGCGAGTGTCTGTGATACTAAAACTAGTGATGTCGACATCAGCGAACAAATATCGATAACTCTTGGTTATAAATGTTTACAATAAATAAACGTATTATCATAATTAAAGTAGTTCGAAAGTTTAGATGAATATTTGTTACAATTTCACTCTTAGCTACATAATGAGACGAAATTTGGCACGTTGCTAAATACCTGGATAAACAAACCGAAAGATATTTTTATCGGTTGGCTACGAGAAGCCATGGAATAATGAATTAACACTTTAACAGCCGATCCCGTACTGAGTACGTACGTACCAGTCAGCCTCAGGACGCTGATCACGTACTCAGTACGTGTCTGACTTTCCTAGTGTTTCTATTAAAACGACGTCCGTGGTCCGTGTTTAGCGTGTATTGGTATAATAGTGTGATGCTTCAGCTACGCAGTCATGTATGATTTACCAAGAAGGGGTGCTTGGTGTGAGCAGGACAAGCGATCGAGTGGCGTCGCGCGGGCGCACTCCGCCAGTGCTCCCACGCCGCTATCGCGAGAGCACGTCCACGAGTTTTGGCGCGAAATGACGAGTTCACGACGAAGTTATCGGCTCGATTCAAATGAAATTCTTGACGCCTTGGTTGCTGATGTTGATTCGGATGTTGAAGAAGCCCCTGATATTGAAATTCAAGGTAAATTATTGTATTTTATTGGTTTATTTTTGTAGAAAAGTAGCCTTTTTGGGTCGTACATATTTTTATTGGTTTTTCCTCTTTCCAGACCTTATTCAAGATTTACAAGAGGTTGTATCGGTTCAAGATCAACAAGATGTTGATGCTGACATGTCAGACGACTTATCTGAACCGGAACACGGACGGGGCCGGAGTCGTACACTTCGAAGAAATACGAGATCCCGCCGCGGTCGCGGTCGCTCGGCGGCACGTTCGGCTACACGCGGGCGCGGCGGTACCCGCACTTCAGCAGCAGCACTTACCCTCAGAGAAATGGATGAAGGTAATGGATGGTCATACCAAGCAGTGCAAGAACCGCCAGAAAATCCAGTATTTCAAGAAGTATCTCGAGTATTGGCTCCAGTAGATGAAAGCTCGTCAGAGTTGGATTGTTTTTCAACTTTTTTTCCCGATTCCTTTTGGAACACTCTAAAGATCGAAACTAACCGTTACGCAGCGCAAATGAAAGCCAAACAAGCAAGAAAAGGCATTCTGAAACCTGGCACTATGTTGTACGAATGGAAAGCTGTCACAAAATCAGAACTAAAGACATTTTTTTCTATAGTGATTCATATGTCACTTGTCCACAAGGAAAGTCTTGATTCATACTGGTCTACACGGGAAATAATAGCTACTCAATTCGCCGGGAGGCACATGAATAGAAACAGATTCCGAGCCATTTACAGCTGTCTCCATCTCAATGATAACGCAAAGTACAAACCCCGTGGTGATCCCGAGTACGACGCTTTTTTCAAACTCCGACCTTTTTTTGATGAGATGTGTCGGTTGTGTCAAGAGTGTTATTATCCCAATGAGAACTTGACTATCGATGAGGGTACTTGTGGGTTTAGGGGACGAGTGCACTTCAAAGTGTACAATAAAGATAAGCCCGATAAATATGGCATGAAAGTGTACATGCTCTGCGACGCGGAAACAGGATATATACTGCGCATGGTTCCCTACATAGGCGACTCGAAATCGGTGGAAACAATTATCACGGAATTGAGTGAACCATACTTCGGTAAGTGGCACACCATATATATGGATCGTTTCTTTACAAGTCCGACAATCGCAGACTTATTATGGATAAAGGACACTCGCCTTGTTGGCACTATAATGGCGAATCGTCGTGGTCTGCCACAGGATTGGCGTCATCAACCGCTGGAAAGAAACGAAATGGCCTTTTGTCACAGGGCCAATCTAACAGCATGTAAATGGAAGGACAAGCGCGATGTACTGATGCTTACTACGAAACACGGAGCTAGCTGGACAGAGGTGGATTCAAAAGTCAAAGGTGTTGGTGTGACCAAAAGGCTGAAACCAGATTGTATACTGGATTACAACCACTACAAATGTGGTGTAGATCTGAATGACCAGTATGTGTCTTACTACTCCTTGAATAGAAAGAGCATGAAGTGGTGGAAAAAGATGTTCTTCAACCTTGTAGCAAGAGCAATGGTCAACGCCTATTTGATTTATAATAAATCAAGGTCTCAACGCCGCCGCCCACGATTCTCGCAGTTCCTGATGGAGTGTGGTGACCAGCTGCTGCAAACTGCACCAGAGGCTGAACCAGGACCCTCACGTGGCGCACACCATGTAGGCAGCAGTACCAGACTAGTGGGAAGGCACTTTCTCGAAAGGATACCGAGCACCGACAAAAAGGAGAAAGTGGCAAGAGTGTGCAAAGTTTGTGCAGACATTTCTAAAAAAAACACTGGACAACGAGTACGCAAAGAAACTGTATATTACTGCCCAGACTGCAACGTGGCTTTGTGCTACCATCCTTGCTTCAAAATATTTCATACACGCAAGGATTATACAATATAAACACCAATTACAGTCAAACAAGATCTTGTTCAACTTTTTTTTTTTTCAAAAAACCCCCTTTTTGTAACACATTTTTAAATAAAAAAAACTAATTTATATAAGTTTTTCATTTATATCCTAAAAATAAACAAGTCAATAGTATAAATAAAAAAAAAATTATAGATTTATCATTGATAGTTCTCATTTTATACATGTTGCAATATCGGCGAAAATCGCCGGCGAACCAGGGAAGGCGCGTTTTAAAACCTTCGGCTGTCAAAGTGTTAATCAAGTAACATATTCGAAAAGGTAAAATAAAACACGTTTTATAAATTTAATTTATATTTTTAATTATTGACGTGCCCAAATAATTTGACGTGTCAAGAAATTTCTTATACTCTGACCTGTAATCGACAAAGAGTAATTTTTCGTAGCTGCAAAAATTCTTACATCGATGTACTTAATTATAATTTGTTTAATTAATACATCAAAATGACTATTTAAAGTTTCAAACATCATTGTTTCCAAAAAATGAACGCGTAGTAACACAGGACAGGTCATTAACTGAAACATAAAAACAATTTGATGTGAACATACACATCCAGAAATATGAAATATGCTTGCTCGGTTCGAGAGATTTTGTTGTCACTTAAACTTGCATATCTATTTATACTTTTGCATACAAATGTATACAGGTGGACTTAATGCCATAGGCATTTTTAACCATTGGGTGATGCAGAGACGATATGTGCTAGGTGCAATGAAGTTATCATAAAAGATACATAAGTATCACAATATAAAATAGATACCCAGATACATGTGATATTGTAGGAAACAGTATTTAACCAACCAAACACGTTGGTCCGATTCATAGACTGAGGTCTGAGCAATGGTGGCACTCAGTGTCTGTGCGATTGATCCTTAGATTAAATTATAAGGATGGACCAAGTAGGAGGGCAACTGTATTCTTACTTCTAGTAAATTAATTTATATGAAAACAACAAACCTTCAAATATTGTCGGAATGCTACCTAGTTTCAATGTTGTTCTGTTGAAATGTTTGTCGAAACATTGATCATCGAAATGTAATGAACACAGAGAATCATATGTTTTAGGAGTCCAGTTGGTAGTTTTCATATTCTGAAGCCAAACTTTTCTCTCCTCTAAGTCTTTTGGAAATCTGGAAAAAATATAGGTTAAGTAACGTAATCTCCAATGAAGGTTGAACATTTCATATCCGTTAACATCATGTGCGAGAAAATAAATTGACTACTCAAGCTGAATTATGTCAATATCACGGAAAAATGTGAATAACTATCGATAGTTAAAATATCGATATGATGCAACCACTGTCGGTTCTAGTTGAAAATTGTAAATAAAAAGAATCTTTATTCATACGAATTGCATTAATGCTTGTTTATAGTAAGACTTGATAAAAATAAGTAAGACAAGATTATTAGGGGAAAGTGGTTACCCTTCGTACACTTTTTAGATTTTATTTATTTAATTTATGATTAATTGTCGAATTTATCTAGTTTATGTACCTAAGTGTATCAAATATATTGTAGTTTGTTACAAAAATGTCTGAAACTATTATGTCAAAAGGTTTAAGATTTATAGACATTTTTCTACGATAAGATATCTGTACGAACGTACCCCACGTACGGGGTACGTTCGTACAGTAGGTGGGGTACTTTCATACGCCATGGGGTACATTCATACAGGGTAATTAAAAAGCCTATTAAAGTCGTTAAATTTTTATTAATGACTATAAAAATATTTATTTATCAAATAACTAACTTAATAATGTTTGACTTGACTCATAGTCGATAAATCATTCTTTAGAAAAATAACAAAAAATTAAATCGTTCATCCTTAGTTTACTTATTGATAAATTCTAAGCTTTACAATCAGCCTAAATGAGATCTTTACAATCATTTTCTATAAGATTGTTGTAGTCAATTTAAACAATTGAGACAATTTAAACTTAAAGAAGTTAATCACACCTACATTTGGTTGTTACTTTGGAAGTTATTGCACATTATAATTATTTAAATTAACTGCAAAAGTAAAAAGTCTAGCCATTCTAGCTGTACAACCCGCTCGTGGTTGTGGATCAGGGAGGATCATGGCGACATCGCTGATATACAGACTGTGTATGTCTTCTATATCAGGGAAAAAGAATGACCATGATGATCCCGGTTTCTTCCGAAGGTAAGATATTTTGCAGCAATTAATAATGTAGTCATTTAAGCGTGCCTCTTCTTCCACGGAGAAGACTTGTAGACTTGTGAACTTTGAATTAAATGTTCGTGAGGGTCCATCGGTGTTAGAGCGATCTTTGAATTTCTTGACTCTGCTTTCCAACGTCGATGTCTTGATGTTATATTTCAACGCGGCTTTCCTATACGACATCTGTCCTTGAATTATGTCATTAATTGCTAATTTCATGGACTCTTCATCCACCTCTTGAGTACGCGTACCCTTTTTTTTATATTTTCGCACCATGATTCTGCAATAAAGTAATAATTATAAAGTTTATTTAATAAAATAAATCATTTTGTTAGAAATAGAATGCTTCATAAAAGGAAAAATATGTTATTGTGCTGTCTGCACGATAATTTTAAAAGATTACTATATTTTATTTCATAAAAATCTAATTTTGATGTTCTGGTGGTTAATAAAATCTAAAGGGGAGCATTCGTACGCGTACGAATGTGCCCCCTGTTTGACTGTCCGAATGCACCCCATGCCTTACACAAAATTAAAACACAAATTTATAAAAATTCTAATGTAGTTTGAGAAATATAACAATTAAAGCTCAAAATAAACAATTGTAACATTAATTAATCATCACCATTTTGTCAAAAACAAAACAATTCTACTTACAATTGCGATTTAAACTTGCGTAAAAAATTTACTCACCGCTCACGAAAAAACGTTACGTCTTGTCAGCCGCGATACCGTGGTGCAACTGGCGCGACACTCCGCTAGCAACATGGCGGCCAGTATGTCTATGCACACAAGCAAAGACGTGTTTGTGTGCCGTTTAGTTTTTCTGTTATACTAACTGTACGAATGTGCCCCGCGTACGAATGGTGACCACTTTCCCCTACCTACGTAAAGTTTTTGTTGTTAAGTAAAAATATGACTAAATATAGTATTACAAACGAACCTGTGGAATGATATTTCACTGTCTTTTTTGTAGCGTCGCTTACAATATACACATGACCTCATTCTTAATAACTTTTATCTATTGCTTATAACAATAACAACATAAAATTCGACAAAAAAAGAAACAAAAAACAACAAACAAACAAACAAAAACAACAAATTCGACTGATAAGTCGAATATAGTGGAACTAAAATTATTTTACCATATTATGTAAGCACCTATATTCTGGCAAATAAATTTCATTTCATTTCATTTCATTTCGAACCAAATTATTTAAAAATGCAAACTTACTTTACAGTAAACAAACACTTCTCTCGCAGCCATTTGCAATATATGTCAAAATTAGTTCTGTGGACACACGCTAGTGGCGCTTCAAATAGGCCCAAAATAATAGCTGTCAAACGTAACGGAACAGCCAGTCCAGTGGTAATTATATAGGTCAGTGCCTGATAATAGCAAATTTTTTAAACTTTTCGTTCTCTAAAACTAATAAAGCTAGGAATGTGATTCCAAAGCCAAACTATAAACAATATTATGACAAATATTACATAATTATATTTATCTTAATTATTTTACTATAATAAAGAAATTTTTAATAGTAATATTTTTTTCTTGGCTATAATTAGTAAGTTCTCAGAGTGACCACTTTCAAAAAAATCTGAAAAATAGCTCTTAAGGGGAAGCGCTAAGGTAGCCCGCGAAATTCAAATTTTCTTACGTTTTTTGCAATTTGCTGGTCAGTATTAAGTTGTACGTTGATTAATATTTGAATCGCGGCCATAAGAAATATGTGTTTACAGAATTATAATCATTAAAGTTATCAACACAACTCTCTAAGACCACGTAAGTCCAAAGAATGATGATTTCATGAAACAGTTATTCTTTGGACTTACGTGGTCTTAGAGAGTTGTGTTGATGACTTTAATTATTATAATTCTGTAAACACATATTTCTTACGGCCGCGATTCATATATTAATCGCGGTCGTAAGAAATATGTGTTATATTACATATTCGATTCATATATCAACGTGCAACTTAATACTGACCAGCAAATTGCAAAAAACGTCAAAAAATTTGAATTTCGCGGGCTACCTTAGCGCTTCCCCCTTAATGTGTAGATTTTATTGTAATAAGATTCATCGAAACCGGATACCAGCAACATCTTCAAAAAAATTTTTTCATTACTCAATTCCCTATTTGTGACTCTACATATTATACTTTTGAATGATATGTTTAATAATAATAATACAAAACAGGAAAAAGTTACGCTCCAGCCACTCTGCTAACCCCGTAAGAGTCTGGCATGCAGTTAAGTAAGTACATAAATCAAATTCAAAGTATGCTGAGTGTATTTTTATTATAACTTTATATAGACTGTGCCTGTACAGTGTTAAAAAACGTAAGCAAATGATAGATTTGTCATTCACTTGAAACCGTCTACAAAACATCTATGATCTGTTCGCGGATATTTTACACTGTACACAATTCATTTATGTTATTTGAATACGTTTGTGAAAGTTTGGATTTCCAGTGTTAAGTAGCTTGTATTAATACACGATATACAAAGTGCATGAACAAACGTATTCGATTCAAATGTTACCGCATAACGAGTTTAAACAAGCTTGTGTCGTGAATATAATCCAGTCAAAATAGACAAAAATAAGTCGTAACTTAGACAAAATTCGCATAGAGCTGAAAATTGGCAGAGATGTTAAATACATCATTATAAATGAAATGTCAAAAATCCCCTTCGATCCTACTTCTGCAAAAAAAATTATTCAAGGTCAAAAGTACAAAATTAAGGTTTTTTCTATTTTTCTCGAAAACAGTAAGTATTATCGTGAAAATAGATCAGACAAAAGTTGTAGATCATACAATTCTCTACAAAAATGATCCAGTCACTTTTTCTCTTACGACTCACCATTCGTGAGATATCGCGGTTTTAATAATTAGAAATTTCATATTTTACATAATATGCACACACCGCACCACCTATGAGGTAATGTACTTAGTACATTTTTTCTAACGTGGTTTCCCCATTAGGTGATGGAGATAGCCCTTCAATTAACTCCCCTTGACCTGTACATACAGCAGGAAGCGGCGCTAGCCGCCATCAGGCTAATGCATCTGGGCATATGGGGCAAAAACATTACCAGTCCACACGCTAAAATCCCGGACCGGGCGATTGAGTACCAGCCTCTCATCGCTGCCCCGTGTGACAGAACACCAAACCAACCGATGTTCAACAAGAACTACATTATACAAACAGTTCAGGAAGAAAGGGATCAGTCAGGAGTCAATGAAGTGCGCATTTATACAGACGGCTCTAAAACACAAAACGGTTCAGGTGCTGGCGTGCACTCCCTTGACCTAAATATTAACTTTCATATACCACTAGGCACACATAGTTCGATCTTTCAATGCGAATGTGTTGCCTTAACACAAGCTGCAACAGCAGTAAAGCGCTTAGGCATCCGGAACTATGGCATTAAATTCCTTTCCGACAGCCTATCTGTGCTCAAAGCGAAGCAAACAAACTAACAATAAGATAATTTTTGAGTGCCATCTAGCTCTGGAGAGTTTATCGAAGTCTAATCGTATTACTCTCCAGTGGATCAAAGGGCACAGTGAATCTCTGGGCAATGATACTGCAGATGAACTTGCGAAGAGAGGCTCTGATATGAGGGTGCCTTTGCCTTTCTCACAATTTCGTGCGTGGATTCATCAAAGATCGACCGAACTTCATAACAACAGATGGTCACGGGCAACAGACTGTAGACAGTCAAAATTGGCTTTACCAATGATACACCCGCGATTAACCAAAAAACTTCTCAGCCTGAGTAGGAATAACCTTAGAATAATAATAGGTACAATTACGGGCCACAACCTCCTTAACAAACATCTTTTCAACATAGGCGCCACGGACAGCCCCCTTTGCAGGGGCTGCCTTGATGCCGAGGAATCAGCCGCCCACGTCATCCTGGATTGCGAGGCCGTGGCTTCTCAACGTGCAGAAATCCTCGGAACAATAAGGTCGCTCCGCGAAGCCTGTGAAGCTCCTAGGAAGCTTCTGTGCTTTTGGGCGGAGCTAGGCTGGCTCTGTTAGCCAGAATCCCCACGCACAACGGCCCGAATGCGGGAAAGGGAGTCCCATCATCATCATCATTCCCCAGTAGGTATACTCTACGATCTATTGTAATAAAGAAAGTTTGATCAGATCGTATCCTTTTAATTGAAAGAATCCTCGTAGTAATATTGCTAATGAGTAAAGTGGAATAGATTGTTTTTTACACATGTCATTATATAAGATAATTGTCTAATTCTACTTCGACAATTATTTCTTCGTCTTTATTTTCTTCTTCTTGCAGAAGTTCGCTGTTCTAAGAAAAGGGACGCATCAATTGTCTCCTCATAAATATCTTCATCTGTTGTATTTCTTTCAATATAACATGTAGAAAAACAACCTATTCCACATTGATCATTAGCAATACTACTATTCTTGCAATTAATAGGATACGATCTGATCAAACTTTCTTTATAACAATAGATCGTGGAGTATACCTACTGGGGAAACCACGTTAAAAAAATGCGCCAAGTACATTATTACCTCATAGGTGGTGCGGAAATGTGTGCATATTATGTAAAATATGAATTTTCTAATGATTAAAATCGCGATATCTCACGAATGGTGAGTCGTAAGAGAAAAAGTGACTAGACCATTTTTGTAGAGAATTGTATGATCTACAACTTTTGTCTGATCTATTTTCACGATAATACTTACTGTTTTCGAGAAAAATGGAAAAAACCTTAATTTTGTACTTTTGACCTTGAATATTTTTTTTTGCAGAAGTGGGATCGAAGGGGATTTTTGACATTTCATTTATAATGATGTATATAACGTCTCTGCCAATTTTCAGCTCTATGCGAATTTTGGCTAAGTCAAATGTCTATTTTGACTGGACTAATAGCTTATAAATACAATTGCGTTGAATATTTTTCTACAAAATTGAAGATTTTATATTTCACTAAATACAAAGCTACATATCAAGTGAATTTAAATACAAACATTAAATAAGTAAAATTAACTGTTTATTATTCATTTTGAATATCAATTTTAGAGTGCGAAATAAAAAATATTATATTGTAGTGATTCTTTTGGTGTACGTTACCCCAGCAAGAAAGTGTCTCCTAGAGTTATAGGAGTAGAACGTATAATATGTGCCCTATCTGCTGTAAATGTGCCCCCAAATAAAAAATGTGTGCCCCCTGTCGTTTTGGAAAAAAAGGAAAAAACGATTCCTGCTGGGGTAACGTTTTTCTAGCAGGAAAATTCTAAACGAATGATCGGAGAGAGAAAAATTGTGCATGGCCAGAGAGCTTATACGTGTGCCAAAATGTGCCCCCAAAAAAAAAATCTGTGCCCCTTCAGGTTTTCGAGATATTGCATTTCCTGCTGGAGTAACGTTTTGATGAATCGTATATCTCTACAACCATTGCATGTGCCCCTGTAGAGTAAACATACACGAGTAGCTCTTAATGTGTGCCCCTTAGTGCCCCAATTAGTTTTAAGAAAATATTTATAGTTTTCAAGTTATAGCGGTTTTATGAAAAACCGAAAAAACATCGCAGCGCCTAAATTAGACAAGAAACAAGTTCGCTGAAAACTGTATTCGGTCCTTCTTGACGCTAATAATAACCATACAAAGTTTCAAAACTATTCATGCATGCGTTTTTGCTAAAAGTCAAAATGATGGTGTCCTAACTTTGACGGCAAAATACAAGGAACCGGCTCAATCCGAGATGTGTAGGTGTAAACCAAAATCATGTGCCTTTAGTCAAAAATATATGGTGAAAATATTCAGCTTGGAATGTTTCGCATTAAGTAAATATTAACAAAAAACCAAAATATGTAAGCAACGGCTGGTTATCCGACCAAATTTGAATGACTACTAAAAAGCGACTGATTCATACATATCGATGACCTTCTTTACTTTACTCACTAACCGGTTCACACGTGTTGTGCCTGAGTACACTGACTTACAAAAGTAATAAGTAATTAAATAAAGTTGTTATTGGATTATATTCTACTAGCTGTTTCTATGACGTTACACATGATTAAGTACATTATAAATAGTAGCCTAAGTGCTATTCCAAGGTAAGCTATCTTCTCGATTCTAAATTTCATTAAAATACATCCAGTAATTTATGTGTGAACGAAAGAAATACATCCGAGATATTTGCCAGGTCTTTGACTTGGTCCCGATGTTTAAAAAAAAATATAGTTCATGAAATTTATGATGAATACCTACTACTAAAAAGAGGTAGCTCTTTTTTGTATATAAATAAAAAGCCCGTATTTGTCTTTTTATATTAGGTACATATATATTTATTGATAAGCCGTAGGTTAGATAAATTAACAGTACAATGCGTGCCACGAAAGATGAGACTTGATCCGCCTCCCCCGCTCTTTCCGCCGCCCCTATGACGTCCAGTCCCGTCCCGCACTCAGACCTCATACCGCTAAAGATACCTAAAATCGTGTACTGCGCATGTCAAACCACGTGGTGTGTCAAGTCTCATCTTTCGTGGCACGCATTGTAAGTTTTTCATCATTAAGGGGAATGCTCCAACTAGCCCGCGAAATTCAAAATTTCTTGCGTTTTTTGCAATTTGCAGGCCAGTGCTAGGTTGTATGTTGATTAAAATATTATTCGCGTTTGTAAGACGTATATAGTTACAGAATTATAATCATCAAAATCACCAATACAACCCTCCAAGTTCATAAAGGCGTAGGAACAAAAAAAAAACAGAAAAAATTTGAATTTTGCGGGCTGGTTGGAGCATTCACCTTACTTAATAGAAGATTCCCTTTTTTCGCCTCCCCACACCGCTGCATATATCTCTGGCCCCGCGGCATCCGCTGACGTCGTGTCGCAAAAGAGTGGAACTCTCTACCTGCGTTTGTGTTTCCGAGTGCATACAACTTGAATCTCTTCAAAGTAAGAGTGAACAGGCTTCTTCTGGGTGAGCTCACTCCATCGTAGACTTTGTCTCTGTCATCTCTGACCTGGACTAGAGTCAAGAGCAAACCCATTTCAAAAAAAAAAAAAAAAAAGGAGTCGCTTTGTCTAGCTTGGAGAAAGTGAGACAGCTAGTACGCGTACGGTGTTAGTGTGACAGAGACAGGTTACGTGTAACGTCGCTCTATTATGAATAATAGGTACGAAGTGTTTATTGAGGAAGTGCGTTTGGATTATTACTTGGTATTGGTAAACAGTTGCAGTTATGTTATGACGCCAAGGACACTGTTACGTTGAGTCACGCAGTTGCACTGATACTGTTTGTTTACTTTTTTTTGAGTTGGTTGAACGTGGCGTATTAAGCATTTTATAACAATTATGTGGTTGTAGGGGTGTTGAATTTTATGGCACGATCTGCGGTGGTAAGTATTTAATGGCATTGTTTTGACTTACCTATTTAAAAATACTTGTCTTATCAAGTACTTGGATTTTGACGTGACAACGTCTAATAAATCGATGAAGCTGGCTGCACTCACGAAAAAACATGACTCATGTAGCGTTACCTCGCGGCCTCGCTCTGTAGCGTTCCATGGCGGCTTGAAGTGCAAGCGAATATTAACAAATGCAATGCAACTATTCCATCAGTATTTTCTTATGACGTTGTCACGTTCAACTATCGTCAGTAAACCGACTTTACAGACAACCGATTTTTTTTCATTACTTTGTATACTAATTTCTAATATTTATAGGTAGGAACTTTGATCTGTGATTTGATGCAATAATTACTTTAAGAATTAAAATTAAGGGAATAAAAATAATAATTTCCACATCAACAAGCTGTTTCATTTATTATAGTCACAAGGTGCATTTAATATATTTTTTAATTAGCCCCCAAAACTTTTGAACGCGACTATACGGACAACAGCTATGCTATTCTCTAAAAATACAGCCTTGCGGACAGCGCTGTCGCAGCGGTGAAACTTAGTTTGGTATTCACTAAGCTGCGTACAGCTACACTAGCGCTCAAGGCTGTGACGGCCGTGAGTTAAACTACCCAACGGCACAGCCACCGGAGGGCAAATTGACAGTTCTTCATACATTTTGGCATTCCCTAAGAAAAAACAGCCTCGAACTCGCTTACAGCCTCGCCCACAGCCTCGATTCTAACTGTCAAATCAAAAAGCTCTAAATATTCGGGCGTAGACTGACAAAAATAATAAACTGTACTTAATTTTTTAAATATTTCGATTCTTTTACTACACAATTGAAGCTACATTTATTAGAAGAAGCTAAGAAAAGTGATAATTTGAAGAAAGCTCGACAGGCGAAACAAATAAGAATGTTTAAAACAATATTCCGTGATACAGATTTTATCCAAGGTATGTTTACATCTAGGTTTCTTGAGATATGATGGGTATACCTCACCACACACCAACAAAAGCCTATTGAATTCCTGATGTTTCAGATATTATGCACACTATCATTTTTGGCTAATGGAAGTTACCAAAAAATCATTGGGAAGTAGACACATACATATCTCAGTCTTCTGCCTCTAGGGCAATCCACGAAGTTATTATTTACAATACAATGATAACTTAAACGCAAGTCAAGATTGCACTTAATTCTAGCTTCATTCATTGATTTCAGGTGCCTCAGGATATCCTCAAAGGCCTTATTTAATGACTCCCTTTAGTAATTCAGAAACTGAGACTCCAGAGCCATTACAACAATTTGCACAGCAGTGCAAGAAACAGTGTAGAGGACTATTGGAATCCTGAAAGGACGGTTCAGATGTTTATTAGTACATAGGGTATTGTACTATGATCCTATAAAAGTGGGAGAAATTGTGATGGCTTCCTGTGTTTTAAACAACATATGTAATAGAGCCGGGCTACCAGCTCCTATGATGACGAGACCAATGTGACTTAGATGAAGAATCTAGGTTACTTGGAATCCTGACACATCAGGCTCCAACACATGATGACTTAGAGAGTAGGCTGGATAAGTAGGCGAGATTTAGTTAATCAATTATGGCGAGCATGTTGTATCTACAATTTATGCGTTCCTTTACAGATGTGGTTAACGTGTTTAGATAGAATATACTCACCATTATTGATTAGATACAATAAATAGGTACATATTTAAATTATTAATAAAAATATTATTATAATCAACAATTATGTCATAATATTTAAGGTGTGTATTTAAAGTGTGGTGTTTAAGGTGTATATGATTAGTATAATATCAATAGCCTATAATAATATGTGCCTATTTATACCTTAGTCCCTATTTGTACTATATTTTTAAATGGGTAAGAGTGTATTCAGGGGCATGAGAAATTAAACAGATAACTGCATTATTTTCTTTTTTATTTACTATTAAAAACAATCAATCAAATCAAAAGTCATTTATTCAAAATGACTTTTGATTTGATATTCAGTTAGAAAAACTTGATTCTATACAATAGTAGGTATGCAAAGTAATTAACATTACAAGAAACAGGACATTTAATTAAATAATTTAGTATATACAATGAAAACTACCCAAGCAAAACAAAATTAAATAAGTACCTAAATAAAAGCCTGCAGGCATAAAGAGCATGCCCGCTAACAAACATTGACATTTACTACAAAAAAACAGTTCTTATACTTAAATTTCTTAAAATCCATCTTAAATAAACTTAAAATTATCTAAACATAGTAGTAGATCCATGTTTCTTAGATTCAACTTCCTTGACTGATGGATGCTCATAAATCCTGCAGTGCCTGGGTCTGCCTTGACCATGACTCACTTATTTCCTTATAAGTCGAACATCCTCTGCTGGTTGTCAATAAGAAGTCTCTCATTTTCCAAACACCTCTCTTTAATGGCGACAAAACATTCAGTCAGGCTCGCCATTTGGATTGCCTTTGAGAAGGTGGTGAGTACTGGATCAGATGGCGGCGTGCCGCTCGATGCCTACGAGATGCTGTGAACATAAAAATGCAACAAATTACTATACAGAGGTAAAACAAATATGTAAGTATCATCAGCATCACATCACTCTCTCTCTCTAAAGGAATAGATATTACAATGTAGTATACATATTAGATGTAGTCTATATCTTGATTCTATTAGATGTAGTCTATATCTTGATCTTGATTGAATAAGGGCTGCTGTTGAAAAAACCTACAGAAAATCCCAACACAAATTGGCCCAACCCGGGAATCAAAAGTGAGACCACTACTATGTAGTGCTTTTTACACTAAACCAATAATTAACCAAATTATAATTAAGTTAACCTTACATGAAGATGCAATTGGGGCATTACTCCTATGATGACGCATTGCAAGACTGCAAGTGGTGATCTAGCCTCAAACTGTAATACAAAAAAAGTTATCTAAATATCCATTATAAAGTTAAAACATATTATTGTAAGACTTTTATTTAAAACTTCACCTTTTGTTCTGTATTAGGCTGGTTTTCCATTGGCACATTGTCCCTATACCAAGATGGGCCTGGTTGTATGTCCGTTCGTCCTGCAAATATAACATTACATTATTATATTTTATTAGAATTAACTTACTGGTATTGAAGGTGTGGACTGTTCAGTCTGGAGCATGCCTCTAGTAGATTGTTCTACAGACAGTAATTGGTCAGTAGGTCGTCTTAAATTAAATTTGAACATTATAATTTCCAAGTATAGGTACAGTTTTCATTTTATGTAGTGAAAGTAAGTATAGCACTTCTTGGCATGCCAAAATACACAATGTTACGTTACAACAATAAAGTTATACGTACATATTATAGTAAAACAATAGCTAATCAAGTAATTTACTTAAATTTTATTAATATCTCGTGTATCATACAATACTCGTGGATGAGACAATAGTAATAATAGCCATATACTATCAGTGAAAAAATCATAATACTCACATTTCAGTAGGCAGTTGTATTTATCCTCTTAGTCACAGAACTACCTATGTTAAAAGCACTCGCTGATAAAAATATCAAGCACCCAAAAGTTTAAAAACTACAAATTCAAGTGGTTTTGTTAGCGTCGTGTCGTCGGTTGTTATTGTTATGTCATGTTGACTTTTAATTCATCGTCGCGACGCGTTGCACGAATAGAGCAAAGGAATCGTCATTCAGCCTTAAAATGTAATAAGAAATATGAAATAAGCACTTTTAAATATGATATTGGTTATAGTTTAACTGTATTCCTTATAATACTTAAAGATAGACCTTTAATATATATTTTAAACCTATAAAACTCTCAGTCGAGATTGATCGATTATAATTTATAGAATTTGTGTCAAGCCCTACGTTCGTCTGAGAAACAGCGACGGGAGGTTACAGCCTTGGGTTCGACGACGAGCACAACCACGTTAGTGAATACGATTTGAATCAGCGCTGCACGCTCGGTCGATCTCAAGGCTGTCTCGTCGACGAGCTCGTCGCAGCTTACAGCCATGAAATTGTCTTTTAGAGAATAGCACTGCAGCTTAGGTATAATACGTTCAATAAAGAAGGTCATCGATATGTATGAATCCGTCGCTTTTTAGTAGTCATTCAAATTTGGTCGGATAACCAGCCGTTGCTTACATATTATGGTTTTTTGTTAATATTTACTTAATGCGAAACATTCCAAGCTGAATATTTTCACCATATATTTTTGACTAAAGGCACATGATTTTGGTTTACACCTACACATCTCGGATTGAGCCGGTTCCTTGTATTTTGCCGTCAAAGTTAGGACACCATCGTTTTGACTTTTAGCAAAAACGCATGCATGAATAGTTTTGAAACTTTGTATGGTTATTATTAGCGTCAAGAAGGACCGAATACAGTTTTCAGCGAACTTGTTTCTTGTCTAATTTAGGCGCTGCGATGTTTTTTCGGGTTTTCATAAAACCGCTATAACTTGAAAACTATAAATATTTTCTTAAAACTAATTGGGGCACTAAGGGGCACACATTAAGAGCTACTCGTGTATGTTTACTCTACAGGGGCACATGCAATGGTTGTAGAGATATACGATTCATCAAAACGTTACTCCAGCAGGAAATGCAATATCTCGAAAACCTGAAGGGGCACAGATTTTTTTTTTGGGGGCACATTTTGGCACACATATAAGCTCTCTGGCGATGCACAATTTTTCTCTCTCCGATCATTCGTTTAGAATTTTCCTGCTAGAAAAACGTTACCCCAGCAGGAATCGTTTTTTCCGTTTTTTCCAAAACGACAGGGGGCACACATTTTTTATTTGGGGGCACATTTACAGCAGATAGGGCACATATTATACGTCCTACTCCTATAACTCTAGGAGACACTTTCTTGCTGGGGTAACGTACACATTCTTTTGTTTCACAATAAAAATGTCGAACACTAAAAGTAAGAATTGTGATCGTATTTTGTTTGCAGTGGCAGGAAGAAAAAAACAAAGATCAAAGAGAAGCGGAACTCTATCCACGTTACGCTTCTCTTTGATCTTTGTTTTTTTTTAATATTTTTTATTTCGCACTCTAAAACTGATATTCAAAATGAATAATAAATAGTTAATTTTACTTATTACCCGACTGCGCCAGAAGGAGGGTTATGTTTTTCGAGAGTATGTACGTATGTATAATTGTGTGGCACGCTCTGCAGCCTGAACGGCTTGATGGATTTTAGCTTGAGAGGTGTCGTTAGATTCGTATTTACTGTGAGAGTGACACTGGGTATATCGAAATTGAAAAAAATAAATGGCCGATTTTTTGCGCCATATTAAGTCTTCAAATATTTTTTTTTTTCAACACCTATCGAGTGTGGTATCAAAATAAAGGGTTTTAAAAGGTGATTACAAAAATATATACAACTTGTATGGTTAAAGTTAAAAGTAATTCGAAGTGACAATCGTAAAAACACGTACCAAGAACTAAATCGTCTGCGAAATCTTTCACATTTGTAAACTAACTAAAAAGCTGAAAATAAAAAAATGTATTAAAAAAAATAAAACACCCGACTGCGGTCAAAAACATAAATAAAAAAACTGAAAAGCTAAAAACAAGCCCATTTTAAACTAACTAAAAGTTGGAAGCAGGCGGGACCCATTTGAATTTGAAAATATAATAAAAATGGTAGGGTCCCGCCTGCTTCCAACTTTTATTTAGTTTAAAATGGGTTTGTTTTTAGCTTTTCAGTTTTTTTATTTAACTTAGTTTTTGACCGCAGTCGGGTGTTTTTTTTTTATTTTAAATACATTACATTTTGAAAATGTTGCAGGTATCCGATTTCGATGAAACTTATAACAATAAAATCTACACATTAAGAGTTATTTTTCAGATTTTTTTGAAAGTGGTCACTCTGTAGAACTTACTAATTATAGCGAAGGAAAAAATTTCTTTATTACTTATAGTAAAATAATTAAGATAAATATATGTAATATTTGTCATAATATTGTTTATAGTTTGGCTTTGGAATCACATTCCTCCTAGCTCTATGAGTTTTAGAGAACGAAAAGTTTAAAAAATTTTATAGCCGCGGAACGGGTGTAGTAAAACGCAGGTGCTATGAACTGCTAGTTATAACCGGCCGGGCTGCGCTGAAACTTGCGCGAGCGCGCGAATCCTGCCGCCTCGAATTTCGCAGCGATGCGGCCTTGTCGTTATTATTTACGAGTCCATCATGATTCGTGAAGTTGATGGAATAAAACGCCGACGGCCAGTGGCGGACTAACAGGGGGGCGGAAGGGGCGGCCCGCCCAGGGCCTCCGGTCGTGGGGGGCCCCCAAATGCCTCCGCGTTCCCCTGATAAAATCCTAAACAAGACTTTAAAAATGTGCTTAGTACCTACTTAATTTCATCAAGATCAAGACACTACAGCCATCTAGACTTTTTACGTGGTACTAATATTCTTTTAACTTTGCTGAACGCGTCCAATATGCTGGGAGAATTCCCGTCTTTGTAGCGGGTACTTCCCCAGGAATCCCTGAATGAATGAAGTGCAAATAATTCACTCTTGTACGCCTACATTTAGGTTCACTACATTCTATTTACGTCGAAAAATAAACATAGGCCTCATTTAAAATAAAAAAAATAAAAATAAAAATCGTTTATTATCAGGCGTCGTCGGCCCATAGCGTGTTAGTATTACAAAAACTTAAAAACTATGTTAGTAGACTACTTAGGCACAGATGAGTACAATAACAAAAAGAAAAAGAAAACCACAGCCACCCTTTAGAGGAAGATTTATCACGTCCCATGTCGGACATGTAACTTGATAAACCTATCCATTGTTGGCCCTTCCAACCTATCTGAAAAAACCTTCAGAATGCTGTTGCTGCTTCCCCTCACCCTGCGCATCACTGATGCCACCTTTTTGCGCATGATCGCGAAATAATCGTCCGTGTGCGCATCAGCGAACATCCCTGACGCACTACAGTAAGGCGGAAGCCTCAGCAGCGCCCTGAAAGCATTGTTGTATTGGATGCGCAGTGCGCTGTCTGCTTTTTGGGTATGATTAGCCCACAGACTGCTGGTGTAAAATATTTGACAAAACGCCTTAAAAAGTGTTATTTTAACCGGTGCTGAGCAACCTGCAAACCTGCGTGCCAACATGTTTCCCCTCACAGCCAACGCCCTGCGCTCTCTCTCCATATCTAAATCATCTTTAAGATCCTCCGTAACAATATGGCCCAAATATTTATATTGGGATACCCTCTGCAAGAGTGAACCGTTTAGTTCTACGGGAGGGACATTTGAGGGACTTTTATTTCTTCCTCTAAACACCACCAGCTCACTCTTTGTCGGATTATACTTTAGGCCATGCTGCTCGGCGTATCTCTCACAAATGTTCAGTAATTTCCTAATTCCACCGATTGTGGGACTCAGCAGCACCATATCGTCTGCGTAGCTTAAGTTATTTAAACTAACTCCGTCTATATGGCAACCGACATGAGTGCTGCTAAGCTCAACAAGCAAATTGTTAACATATGTATATATTAAACAGTCTCGGGGAAGTAAGACCTCCTTGCCTCACACCACATTTGAGTTTATACGGGTCCGACAATGCATTGGACCATTTTACAAAGTTCCTCTGCTTATCATACCAAAGAGATAGTAATGAAACTAATGACGCAGGAACTCCCGCTTCCCGAAGCTTCTCCCATAATACCTTATATGACACCAGGTCGAACGCTTTGGAAAGGTCCAGGAAACAAGCATACACGGGTGTTTTTCTGTCCGTATCGCAAGTATTGCACTCTCAGTAGACAGCCCAGCACGAAAACCAAACTGTGTGTCGTGTAGTTTTGTGTACCGACTGAAGTGCACGTCAAGCACACTATCAAGTACTTTATTTAACTTTTTATTTAACAAATATTGAATTTCATTGCGTTGATATTTAATAGTTTATTAGTGTGTACTGATATTTTCGCGAACAGATAAGACTTTTTTCAAATTGTAAAATAATAAACGCGATCTTATCCGTTCAAAGTAATTTCATTAAAAAGTGTAATAGTGTTTTTGATTTTTGTTGCGGTATAAAAGTAAATGAGTTCAGAGTTGAGCATTTTCGAGTACCTAATTATTTGAAAAAGTAAGTAGGTATAATTTAACCTAGCAATTATAATCCGTAGTTTCTAGTCAATAAGTATGCACCTACGAGTACATTGGTCCTTATTTTATTTGTAGTGCACGTTTATAGGGATGTAGGTATGTACCTACTTGTTCTCATCGTGAGACTCAACATGGCAAAGTCTCTGTTCATTTGTATATCTATATCGTCAAATCAATAATAAGGCTTAGTTTAGCTATCTTTTATAAAAGTTTCTTATTTATCTCATTATTTTTATTGAAAAGGATTCAACCATCTGGCTCTCAGAAAAGGAAGCTAAAAAATCGAAGACTGAATTAAGAGGCAAAATCGCTTGCTGAATCTTTATCCAAATACTTTTCGAATTCTGAAGAGAAGAAAAGTGGCGTTGCCGATGAAATTAACGAAATAAACATAAACACTTATTTATACATACAAATGTGAACTGAATAAAAAGCTTGTAAAACTACATTTTTTTTATCGTTGGGGGGCCTCATTCAGCTTTGCCGCCCCGGGCCTCTGACGGGCTTAGTCCGCCACTGCCGCACAGTGGGTCGAAACATGTACATTTCAACCGCGCGGCCAACTCATAATATTTGACGAAACTTTGCCAGGAATTAGTGCTAATTTGTTACTTTACACACCCCTTTTCGTGAATTTGTTACAAAAAAAACTAAGACGCTATGACAAAGAATAGTTGGCCGCTAGAACCGCCACTTGCCGTAATCATCGCCCGTGATTACATAGAAACTATATAACACAGATAGACGAATGATGCATCAAAAGAAAGGTCTTAATTTGTTCAATTTGTTACAAAATTTAAAAACGTCATAACGTAAATAAACAAAAAGTTACGCAATATTTAGTTCTCAGGTTATGTGTAGGTAGGTATCTCACCATAAATATCAAATTAATAGGGGCTAATGTGTATGGACAATTAGTTACTAATTTGTTACAGCTAAAAACAGAAAAAAATACTAGAAAGTAGGTTCAATAATTTGTTAGAGTCGATTTTAGTTGGCCGCTCGGACGGCAATATGCCTAAAATACAATGGCGTTTATCTCGTTATAAAAAGTAGGTTTAAGCTAAGTTTTAGTACTATTCGCCAGGTAACGTAACATAGTTTGGATAAATATGGCGAACATAACTGCAGCAATCATATTTTAGATGATATTTACAAAAAAACAGTAGTATGTAACCGTATGAAAGTAGGTTGACCATGAATTTTCACAATGAAGTGAGACTGAATAGTGATTATTGGAATGTTCGATATTCACATCTTATTTTTTTAGGGCGAGTGCTTATATAAATGTTAAGGCATCCTGTAGCATACTTTATAAAAGTAAAAGTCACAAATCGATTAAAATTTTTTATTCAGAATCAACACAAAGACAAAAAAATCAAGTAATAAAAGTCAACAAGGTAAATATCAAATCTTAATAAAATAACATAATATGTATTTATAAATTAACTGACACGAATATATGACACAGAATGCAGACATATATGTATGTTTACGATACAATAATATTATACAGGTAAATTAAAAGCTAATTCAAGTAATTAAGCTAAGAATATTTTTAAGACTTCTTCGAGACGACCACATGTGAAGTGAAGTGAAATCACATTAAAATGTGGCAGAGACGAATTTCATGTCTTTTTATAGATACTTAGGTAATATTTCCGAAGATATAATACGTACTACAGTTTATTACTTTATTCAAGTCATCATAAAATTGTAAAAATTAAACTTACCGCAGTTGATTTGGATTCCTCTGCAATACACTTTTTGGTGGTGAGTTCTACATTAACAAATCCAACATATAAGTGTGCACAACTCATAGCTACGCACTTTTAGATACTTCTGGATTTAGTAATAATTGTCTCAATAACTTAGTAGTATGAAAATCACGGGAATTAAATACGTACGAGCACACACCACAAAATACTGCACAGTAATGACAATATTCACAACAAAAAATAATCGCTTTGCAAACCCTTTGCAACAAATATTTTTAACAATAGTTTGGAAACAAAAGAGATCCTTTTTCTGGAATCGTTCCCATCATAAAACACTTGCGCAAAGTCAAAGAAACGATAATTTTATCAGTACCTACCTAAATACTTTAAAGAATTAAGAACAATAGACATCAATATGGCCGCAAAACGAACCGCATATTCGTTCGAACAGAGTACAAAATTAAAAACATGCTTTCGTAGGTACTAATGTAATCATGGTCACCCTACTCTCATACGGTTTCATACTACTATTTATTGTAAATATATTCTAAAATATGGATGCTGCAGTTATGTTCGCCATATTTATCCAAACTATGTTACGTTACCTGGCGATTAGTACTAAAACTTAGCTTAAACCTACTTTTTATAACGAGATAAACGCCATTGTATTTTAGGCATATTGCCGTCCGAGCGGCCAACTAAAATCGACTCTAACAAATTATTGAACCTACTTTCTAGTATTTTTTTTCTGTTTTTAGCTGTAACAAATTAGTAACTAATTGTCCATACACATTAGCCTCTATTAATTTGATATTTATGGTGAGATACCTACCTACTCATAACCTGAGAACTAAATATTGCGTAACTTTTTGTTTATTTACGTTAGGACGTTTTTAAATTTTGTAACAAATTGAACAAATTAAGACCTTTCTTTTGATGCATCATTAGTCTATCTGTATTATATAGTTTCTGTGTAATCACGGGCGATGATTACGGCAAGTGGCGGTTCTAGCGGCCAACTATTCTTTGTCATAGCGTCTTAGTTTTTTTTGTAACAAATTCACGAAAAGGGGTGTGTAAAGTAACAAATTAGCACTAATTCCTGGCAAAGTTTCGTCAAATATTATGAGTTGGCCGCGCGGTTGAAATGTACATGTCGAAACGATGATTTTAGTGACTTAGGGATCAACTTTGTTTTTTTACTTTTTTCTTTATGCGGATCGATAGAGCTCATTAACCTCAATAATAATTGTTCTGATCCTTTTTTTCCTAAACTAGCTCCTTTGGGTAGAAAAATGGATTTTGTATTTTTTTTTGTATGGAGCGGATTAAATTTAATTAAATTCCTGCTAAGTGGCGAGTGATCCCGCTTTGAAACTATATTTTTCTTAAAGCTTGCCCAGTCTACTATCATTTGATGCTATGAACATTTGCATAAAGTTGCAACATTGCCAAATAAATGGATTGAAAAAAATGAAAGATACATTGAATAATTTTTATTTTCTTAAGTTCTTATAAGTTAAAATTGATGTGGAATAGTAAGTAAAAGCACTTAATAATTCACATAATTACTTAACAACTAACGACAATATATTAAGGTTCGTTATTAGCTTAAATTTACTAATTACGTATTACTTAAAAATGTGGTTATCATTTATCTATAAATTTCTATTTGTGCTTAATGACTGTAATTAGCTTAACTTTTTACTTTATAAAAAAAAAACACTTTTAGTCATTACTTTAATGTTAATGAGGGTAGTAGAAAAATGAGTAAACATTTGATTGTCACTGGAAGTATAAAATGACCATATTTATTATATATTTACTAGTATTCGTTTATTCGTACTACTATTAACATCTAGTGATTGTGATCGTCCCTTTTCGTTATAATGGAGAATTTAGTTAACAATTTAGATTTATTTATGATTTTAAGAGAGCAGCTTAAGTCGCTGTCAGATAGTAAAAAACTCTTCCAATACCTACAACATAAAATAAACGTGACGCAAGAGAACAGTGTTGAGCTCCAAAAGTTCTGTACGCGCTTTTGTTCAAATATAAGTGCAAGATGGGAACGAAGTAGTCGCACGTTAGCACTGTTTTTAAGAAGAAATGGTGATTGGTTAGAAAGTGCGATTAACTGGCCCGAAGGAGTAATACCTGAAACTGTGAACACTGAACAGGAAAGATTCGAGATTTGTGATATTGAAGATGTTGAAAATCTACCACCATCTACTACAGAAGCTTCAACGTCTACATTTACACCCCGAAATCCTTTCCAAGAATTGGGCTTCAGGCAAAAACGAAGACGCGTTGATCAAATAAACCAATCGCTTTCGTTATCCCCGGATGAACTGCAAGCTACTACAATGTTGGAAAAATAATGAACCATTTGCTAAATCACCCCGAAGATCTAGAAAAAGTTAAGCAGTGTTTAAGTGCAAATAAAATAAACAGTAGTACATATTCACCCGATAAGGCACTGGCTTTATTAGTTTCACTTAAATTAAGTAAGTGGAAATATATAAGCCTAAGAGAAGCAGCAAGTGAAAATGGGTCTGATTTATACCCTTCTTATTATAAAATTAAGCAAGCAAAGTCAAAATGTTATCCAGAGAAAGAAGACATAACCATAACTGAAGAAGGAGCTGCTATTAAACTGCAAGCATTACTCAACTTGACGGTTTCTAGGCTTTTAGATGTAATTGCTTTGGATTTGGACTCGGCAACAGAGTTACTGCTTATAAGCAAATGGGGCTTTGATGGAGCCTCAGGTCAAAGCAATTGCAAACAAAAGACTGAGACAGAGTTTGATGACTCTACTATTTTGATGGCCAGTCTAGTTCCTATAAGGCTTTAACAATCTGATGGAACGATTGTTTGGGAAAACGACCGACCATCATCGACTTTCTATTGTCGTCCGATAATGTTTAAATTTACCAAAGAAACCCAGACAACAGTGGCAACTATAAAGGGTAACATAACAGAAGAAATAGAAAGACGTCAGCTAACAAGAATCCACCAAGTAGAAGTTAAGCATGAATTGTACCTGACGATGATAGACGGCAAAATAACATCATATTTGTCGGATACATCTGCAGCTGTCTGTGATATTTGCAAGGCAAAACCGTCAGAGATGAACAATTTAGAGGCACTTTCTCAAAGAGAAAAAAACGAGGAAATGTACCAGTATGGTATGTCATCCTTACATGCCTGGATAAGAAGCATGGAGTGCTTACTTCATATCGGTAAATATAATTTTATTACTTCATATTTTTACATGTTTGTAGTTTCCTGTGAGATTATTTTTAAGTGACATTTCTTTTTGTTTGCAGCTTATCGTTTGGACTTCAAAAAATGGAGTTGCAGAGGCGACGACAAAGAAAAACTGTCGCTCAGAAAGAGTGCTATACAGCAAGCATTTAAGAGTGAATGCGGTTTACTCATCGATATAGTCAAACAAGGAGTAGGCACAACCAATGATGGCAATACTGCCAGAAGATTTTTCAGGGATGCAGCAACAACAGCCCGCATAACAGGGATTCGTGAAGATTTGATAGAAAGGTTTCACGTGATTCTTCAAACCGTTGCATCTGGAGAGCGCGTGGACCTTTCTAAATTTTCCGAATTTTGTAAAGACACGGCAGAATTGTATGTTACCTTGTATCCCTGGTATTATATGCCTTCCAATGTACATAAATTGTTGGTACATGGGAGTGATATAATAAAGAACTTTGGTGTCATACCTATAGGGAAACTGTCGGAAGAGGCAGCGGAAGCTCGTAATAAAGATTTTAGGAAATATAGAGAGAGTCATTCTAGAAAGGTAAGTAGAACGGCGACAAATGAGGATATTTTACACAATCTTCTTTTGTCGTCTGATCCAAAGATCACAAGTCTGCGGCCTCGATTGGCGAAACAAAATAGAATGGTTCTCTCTCCAAAGGTCAAAGAGCTTCTGCTGAATTTTCCTTCAGAATCGGATTTAGATTTTATTGATGTAGACAATTTACAAGATAGTCATAGCGATAGTGAATAAGATTATTGGTAGATTGTAAGTTTCTTGTTTTTTTTTTTATTAGTTTGTATGTTATGACTGAAAGGAAATAGTTTTGTTGTTGTAGGTATATTTAAGTTATTAGTTTTAAGTTTTTACCTTTATTAAATTTGTATTGCATGTATCTTTACTTGTTGTTCAGTATTAATTCTAATTTAAAAGATTTTATAAGTTCATTAAATAAACAAATAGAAATGAATAGATCCACATTTTTAAATAATACGTACTTAGTAAATTCAAGCAAATTAGGGACCTTTAAATGTATTGTCGTTAGTCTTTAAGTAATTATGTGAATTATTAAGTGCTTTTACTTACTATTCCACATCAATTTTAACTTATAAGAACTTAAGAAAATAAAAATTATTCAATGTATTTTTTCATTTTTTTCAATCCATTTATTTGGCAATGTTTCAACTTTATGCAAATGTTCATAGCATCAAATGATAGTAGACTGGGCAAGCTTTAAGAAAAATATAGTTTCAAAGCGGGATCACTTGCCACTTAGCAGGAATTTAATTAAATTTGATCCGCTCCATACAAAAAAATACAAAATCCATTTTTCTACCCAAAGGAGCTAGTTTAGGAAAAAAAGCATCAGAACAATTATTATTGAGGTTAATGAGCTCTATCGATCCGCATAAAGAAAAAAGTAAAAAAACAAAGTTGATCCCTAAGTCACTAAAATCATCGTTTCGACCCACTGTGTGCCGACGGCTGACCACCCGGCGAACAGTTTTTGCACTTAGATTTGATTAGGTACGTTCGCGGCACCACAACCGTAACACTTTATTTCACTTTCCGATTTTACTTTATTATTGTCATTGTTATCGCACTTATCGCTTTTCGCACATTTCCTTGCGGTGACCGAGTCGCTTGCAGTACGCGCAGAACGGCTTCTTTTCCTTAGCTGCGGCGGCGGACTCGGCGGGCTCGACGTTACGCTCGGCGCGGCTGGTACTAGGCGCATCGGCAACTGTAGGTACTTCCCGCTGTGACGACGCGCGACGATGCGGCGCGCTTGTTCGATTGCGCGTGCGACTTAGATAAAACCGCCTGCTCTTTTCTGGTTTCCTTTAGAGAATCTTCTACAAGGCGACACTTATGAAGTAGCACGTCGAAACTATTTACGCATTCTCTGGTCACGCGTTTTCTTATGCGCGGACTAAGTAAACCGTATATGCCAAGTCTAACTGGACTTTTTCTGGGAATTTAGCTAACAGAGCACGTACCTTAGCGATAAACAAGTCCGTGTGTTCGTCTTCTTGATTTAAATTGAACAGTTTCCTGTAGAGTCGGTGTGGTGGGTCGTGCTCGCCAAAAGCTCCTTTAATTCTAGTAAGGGCCTCCGACCATGTGCTCGTCGACCTTTTCACACCTTGCCACCACACTGCAGCAGGCCCCTCCAACAACATTGAGAAACCACGGAGAGCATTTTCATCGGAAATATTCACGCAATCCTTGTAGGTAACAATCGCGTCTATAAAGTTTTCCAATGACTCGTCAGCACGTCCACCATAACGCGTCGAGCATTTTGCGAAATTTCCGTTGGCGCTAAATGCAAAGCCCGATCCCTGCTGGGCCTCAGATACGTTAACGTGAGGTGTTGATGATCGTACTTCTCGTATGAGTTGTTGACAAAATTCACTTTGGGTTTGCTGTATCGATGCGATAAAACTCGCGAGAGTTTCTTGTGACATTGTTATATTGGCGGCACCTTCGGCACCGGCGTCTTCTGCGACATCTTCCGATCGAAGCCTCGGCATTTTGTTTTATTTACACGTTGGGCAGCCACTTATAGCCGGGGAACGGGTTTAGTAAAACGCAGGTGCTATGAACTGTGTCCAATTACACAAGTCACAAACTCACAACTTAACAAAAACTAACTCGCGCGCACACATTCGCGGGTAGCTCGGACTCAACTGTCTTACCACTCTCTGATCTTCCTAGCCTTATGCACGGGCGCCCTCTTACGGGCGGCCGGGTAACCACTCTGGGTTGCCAGTGAACATTTACACTCTGCCGCACGCTATAATTTGCTATTATCAGGTCATTTTTCAAGGTCACGCGAGGACAGTAAGAGATCGGCAGTCAAAAACTACATAAATACTAATGTAAATGAGTAACGTACATATCAATATAGTATTCATTACATTTGGCTCTGGGGGCACATTCTTAATGCTTAACCTGCTATACCCTGAAAGTCCTCCAAACGAACAAATTTTTATTCATACACTTTGCTACTGTCTCATTAGCAGTAATGTTTGAATTAAAAAGTTTAGAGTTACATTGTCAGAGGGACTGCAGGGTAAGATTTTGTTCGTTTTTTTTAATTCTCATTATTTTCTTTTGTTTCTGTGTTTTTAATTAGCTAAGTTTTGTCAAATATTGTTACGAGCTTGGGGTTCGTGACAATAAAAACTGCCGATTTAATAACCAAAAATTGACGCTTTAATCACAACACTAATTACAACTCAAACACACTTATAATTACGAAACAATTTCACTACTGATCACTCTTAATCGCACTTGAATATCGCTTCGATGTACTCGCTTGTATCGCTTATTCAAAACTATGTGTGTCTCGCGGCCCGGCCTTATATAGTGCCACAGAGCTACTATAATTATAAACATCTAGAATGTTCGAGTACATACCGGTCCCGACTAACCCGATGTCGATAGTTCTCGGAATTTCTAGGACCTTGACCCTATAACTAGTTCTACTAACCGATTCTAGATGGCGCTAGTGGTAACTGATGTCACCATGTACAGACGCCAGCACATCAAGCTACCCGAAACTGTCAAATTTTCCCAATCAACTTTGAACCTTATGCTTTAGCGATAAAGTTGAAAATCTATTAAAGAAATCTGACAGATTGTGGTAGGTTGATGTGCTGGCGTCCGTACATACCAGGCATCAATTTCTTCCCAAGAATTCGATTATTATTTGAAATAAAATGGTAAATATTTTGATACTGTTTAGTAAAGTAATCGTTAGTAAAAAAAAGTGAGCCGTCACGGGACGCCTGGCAGATGTGAAACATCGACATTATTTTGTAAAAGTAATATGATTGGAAAGAACAGTGGGAAGAGAATCGCAGTCGATTGCGCATGGCGACGCGTCGCCACACAGTACACAAGACTGTGACTGTATATATACACCATCATATAGCGTGGCGACGCGTCGCCACGGCATGCGTCGCCACGCCTGAAATTTGTTTCACGTGCGGCTATAGATGTTTCACATCAAAAATTACTAAAGGATAGACTTTAGCATTCGTCAATTTAACTTCCGAAAGCTACGTAAATTGATTTTTCTTTTAATAAACATTTCAATTGAGGGACTACCTTAAATCGATTGTAACTTTTGAATGGCTTCTTTTACAAACTAGAGGTTGAATTCACAATCGTTCAAGTACTTTTACTAACGCTAGACCCAAGTATCTAAATTTCAAATTCCATTGTGGTCTCCACTCAAGGTTAACCTTATGGTAATCGGTTGAGGGACCACCTTCCGCATGCTAGTTCTTTCTATTCTGTGAAAAGGATGGGTCGATATTCATTCAATTAGTTTCACAAATCCTTTACTAAGAGTAGTCATTTATAGCAGTTATAAATTTTAACTAGATTTTGAGATATGGATGCCTGTCAGTCACGACTGAGGGGACCACCTGTAGCGTTTGTATCTTTTGAGTGGCCACTTTTGCAAACTAGAGGCTGAATTTACAATTGTTTGAGAACTTTTACTAAAAGCTGACGCATTCTAAAGCTCAAAATTCAAATGTGGTCCCTCAATGGGAACGCAAATGAGAAAAATTACTTTTCTGCCACTTCATACCAACAAAAAAGAGATTTTAGAAATAAATTATTCCGCAGTACCTATGCTGGAAAGCAATAACATAGTATCGTATCGTCGTAATAATTGCGAAGGAATACGAACATTGAGTATAGGTATTTTGCATAGTGTTATAAACTTTGAGCTTAGCCAAAGTGACTCAGTATGTATCAATGAGGCGCCACTGGTATTAAATCTACAATCAAAAATATACTACATCATAGGAATTATTGAATACGTACCTTCAATGTCAAATACACTTGACGGTAGAGATTAACTACGATAACATGGCGCGCCCCTCCAAAATTCAGAAACGTTTGAAAGTATTTGTGTAAGTATTTACAAAGCACCACCAACACTCACAACGCATGTGTGTGTAATGCAAAAACCGTCAAACAAAAACAAATCCACGGATATGTTGCTCGACTAGTGCCGTCATTAATCGCTCATTATTATTAGTATGGCGCTGCACTGAGGTATTCTATGAAACGAACACGTGCGTTGTCTTGCGCGGTCGGCTAGTTATGATTAGTTGACCAACAAATCTGGTAATAAGTGAGATATTACGAGTACCGATTGCACAAAACTATGAATAAATTTTATTGTGTTCAAATATTGAAATTTAATTTACTCTAAATCTAATATTTTGATGTTTAATGTTTTCAATAAAATGAATGAATGAATGAAATGTGACTCTTATTATTTTTATACATATTAATAATTTATGACTGTTTATTATATTAATCATTAATGCTTTATAAAATAAATATTTAATAAATGAAACCTTTATAATATATTTGTAACACATTTATTTTTAGTTACTAAGACATCAAAATCATTAATTAACAAAAATACGTAATCATAATTATTATAAAAAAGTACATAATATACATTATGGTCCAAGTGACAATGAGGGCATTATTCATACTGCCCGGGCGTTATTAATAATACCCTCATTAATCACTTGGCCCACAACGTTTATATAAAATAAAAAAATCTTAATTATCTCTATTAGCACTGGAACTAAAATTTTGTTCATCGCTGTCATAGAAGCTTGATGTGTCGTTTTCAGAATCTGATTCTCCTACGTGAATAATAAATTCTTGCTCGTCGTCGTAGTTATCCCAGTATTTGGATTTCGTCTCCTCCACATGTCTGCAAGTGTTGGTCCACATTGTGCAATCGATCATGTCTAGATCTTCATGAAGTAATTTCATTATGGATGTGTAGTTATGGTCTATATTTTTGTTTGCGACATAGTTTTTTAACACTCCCCAAATTTTCCATGACTAACTTATTTTGCAATCAGTACTTTCGTGTCACTGAGCGATGTAGTATCAACAACTTGACTGTCTCAGACCGCTGCCGGCCTGCTACTGAAGACGAACACTTACAACTACATACAAAAACTTTCGTAAGGATATGGCTAAACACATCGAAACAGTAATTTGGAGGGGCGCGCCATGTTATCGTAGTTTATCTCTAGAATAGAGTTTATCTCTAGTTTATCTCTCTTCTATCGGTCATTACAAAACTCAATGCTACAAACAGAATAAATGAGTGTGTTATGATGATCTATGTAATCTCACTACAAGAAGCCCTAAAAACATGATTGCGCATTGTATTTTATTCGGAATTCATTTTTCTTATTTTTTTTCACTGCTTTCCATAAACGTTGAGTAAATGATAATTTATTTTGTACTCAATTCTTGTATTATTTATCAAATCACATGTAGGTATATAAAAAAATGTAAATAATACTCTCATAATTACGTTAAATTCTCATTACGAGCAAATAAAATTATACTCTCATTGCTATGAAAAAATGGTAGGCGTCAAAATTTATTTTTTTGATTTTCTCGTTAATTACTTGTCGCCTTATATTTTCAGATTATATTAATTATATAAGGTACATTCTTCTGGTAAATATTAGGTAACCATAAGATATCTATTACATTAATTATCAGTATTCACACGTCATTCTGACTATCAGGACTGCGGACTTGAAGGTACATTGAATTTCATTAAAGATACATTCAAGTACATTGCTGGTAAACTCCTTTCATATTATAACATATTCATTTCTGTAACAATACAGTCGTCATTCTGACCCACACCATATTTTGACTAAGTTGTACAGTTTGTGAAGTTAGGGCTTGTAGCATACCACCACCTTTAACAAAACAGTCTTGTTGCAGGAAAGTTGTGTTTCAGACTTCTAATAATATCGCACCTCCGATAAAATAGGGTTACAACTCGAAAAACCTGGATTATTAGAAAAGCGAAAATAAACTCACGGATTTGTTAATCAGTATTTACCTATTCTTACACTATTATTATTATGTGATCAAAATTATACATGCTTACAAAAATATGTATTAATGGCATACGCTGTTTTTCAATTTTCCTGAAATACCTGAAAATTCCTGCAATGAATTTTTCGAGTTATAACCCTATTTTATAGGAGGTGCGATATTATTTATAGTGACCGACCGAAAGTTCGGTTTCGGTTTCGGCCAGTTTCGGCTAAATAATCTAGTTTCGGCCTTAGTTTCGGTTTCGGCCAGAAAATGGCCGAAACTTTCGGCCGCGCCGAAACTCGAGTGTTCATGAATTATCGTCCATCGTTCGGCGAACTTCGCGGCTAGCTCGTGCTCGCTCGTCGCGTCGCCGGCCCAGTTCGCCGCCGTCCATCGCTAATCGCATGGAGTTGAGGTTGTGTTTTGCACATACGAGGGCGGTCCCATAATGAATTGGCCTAACTATGAAGTAATGAAGGAAATGAAACGAAACCAATTTTATTTTTCAATATAATCACCATGAATACCTACTACTAATACACTTCTGACATCTGTGAATCAATATCTCTAAAGCTTTATAAAAATAATCACAATTTTTAGCCTCAAAATGACCGAAGACGGCCGCCTGCAACTCTTCATCGCTTGAAAATTTTCTTCCTCTTAAGTCTCGCTTTAAATTTGGAAATAAATAATAGTCGGACGGAGCCATCTCTGGACTGTGAGGTGGATGTTCAACTTCTGTGAACCCGCATTGACGAACTGCATCCTTCGAAACACCAACGGTATGAACAGGGGCGTTGTCATGGAGCAACAGGACACCTTTAGACAGCTTGCCTCTTCGTTTTTCCTTTATCTTAAATTGTCTCGTAATTTATATATTAAAGAAGCATAATATTAGCCGTTCACGACTGTATTACGTTCTTTAAAATCCACCATCAAAATGCCTTGAAAATCCCAAAAGATTGTGCACATCAGTTTTTTAGCCGATTGTTGCACCTTTGCCTTTCTAGGGGGCTTTTCACCCTTATAACGCCATCCTATTGATTCGCGATTGCTTTGTGGGCCATAATACAAGATCATAGTTTCATCAACAGTCATTAGCCGCTCGATCAGTCTTTGAATTTTCGCCACAAAGATCCAAAAACTCCGAAGCGCAGCGCACTCTTTCCTGTCTCTGTACCGCTGAAAGAAGTTTCGCTACCCATCTTGCACTCACTTTTTTCATGTGAAGATGTTCATGGATCGCACGATGACGTACTTTAAGAGAGCCCAAGCCTAGCTGCAATTCCTCTAATCTTCAAACGGCGGTCACTCAGAACCTCCTCTTCGATAAGAGCAATCGTTTCGGGAGTGAGCACTTCCACAGGTCGACCGTAGTGGCAAATGTCTTCGACGGTTTCTCTCCCGAGGCGAAACTCTTTCACCCAATTTTTCACTGTGCTATAGGAGGGGGCAGACTCCTTATAGGTACACGTCATCCAATCGTTCTTTTATTTGGGCAGGGTATAAACCTTCTTTAAACAAAAACTTTATGACACTTCGATACTCAGTTTTCGACATTTAGAAAAAATACGCGACTCTCGTTATGCTAATGCCTGCTAAACTAAGACTAAGCATTTCATGTCGATGCGCGTTTCTTATATTAAGTGCACGATAAACGTACTATTTAATGCAACACAACATGTAGCGACATGTCGCGTAGAACTATACCAGGGCAGTTCATTATGGGACCGACCTCATAAATGATTAGGTAAATTCAACTGTCTGTATGTATAATATACATTGTATATTCAAATAAATGTGTAAAAAACACACCAGCCGGTCGATTCTGTAAAAATCTCACCGTGAAAATTTAGGTGAAGTGAGTTTGTTTTTGCTAGGAATTGACACTATTGTCAGCTCACTCCACGCTCACTTCACCTAAGTTTTCACGGTGAGATGGTTACAGAATCGCACTGCTGATTTCTGTATACGATAGAAATTTTAAATATATTTAAGTAAGTTTCGGTTTCGGTTTCGGCCGAAACTAAGAGCAAGGCCGAAAGTTCGGTTTCGGTTTCGGTTTCGGCTGAAAAACCTGTTTCGGTCGGACACTAATTATTTACTCGTATTCGTAGCATGAAGTCAACAAAGCAATATTGTTTCATTCTTGCTGTGAAAGAAGGAACGATTTCTATAATTAAGATTAGTCTATTCGCTGCTATGAAAGCAAAGAAACAAGTAGCTGTATAAAGGGGGAAGCGCTAAGGTAGCCCGCAAAATTCAAATTTTCTTACGTTTTTTGCAATTTGCTGGTCAGTATTAAGTTGTACATCGATTAATATATGATTCGCGGCCGTAACAAATATGTATTTACAGAATTATAATCATTAAAGTCATCAACACAACTCTCTAAGACCACGTAAGTCCAAAGAATAATGATTTCATGAAACAGTTATTCTTTGGACTTACGTGGTCTTAGAGAGTTGTGTTGATGACTTTAATGATTATAATTCTGTAAATACATATTTCTTACGGCCGCGATTCATATATTAATCAACGTACAACTTAATACTGACCAGCAAATTCCAAAAAACCTAAAAAAAATTGAATTTCGCGGGCTACCTTGGCGCTTTCGCCTTAACTGAAAGGCGTTCTCTTTCACAAATGCACGAGGTCCGCATCGCACCTGCATAGTATATTCTTGTAGATAAATAAAACTTGAATTAAAAAATTTACTCGCAGAAAGTTCTCATTTAAAGACCACATAAGTCCAAAGAATGATGATTTCATGAAACAGTTATTCTTTGGACTTACGTGGTCTTAGAGAGTTGTGTTGATGACTTTAATGATTATAATTCTGTAAACACATATTTCTTACGGCCGCGATTCATATATTAATCAACGTATAACTTAATACTGACCAGCAAATTCCAAAAAACCTAAAAAAAAATGAATTTCGCGGGCTACCCTGGCGCTTTCGCCTTAAGAGTGATCAGTAAGTGCAATTGTGTTTCTTAATTAGTGTGTTTGAGTTGTAATTAGTGTTGTGATTAAAGTGTCAATTTTTGGTAATTAAATCGGCGGTTTTTATTGTCACGAACCCCCCAAGCTCGTAACACACCTTAGGCAATTCGATTATTTCATTTTTATTGCGGTAATACTTACGGCGTAGCCACGACTGCAGCGATAAATTTTGTCAGTGTGCGTGCGACGACGCATACGTACGAGCGCGCTCACGTACAAACCGTGTTCGGTGCGTATGTATGAAGATTTGCTACTCATTTGTATTTACTCTGCCCGAGCGAGCGATAAATAGCCTAAACACGTAGGGCTGTCACTTATAGTTTATTCAATCGTCAATCTCTATATAAAACAATTTTCCCCTGTAGGGTAAAGCATCAGGGATCTTTACTACTTACAGTTTTTTTTTTTAATTATTATCTCCTCAGACCTAAAAAGGCCACTTTGGCAGAAATTGTGAATCATAATATGGCGAAGACCATATTATCTGTTCCGTGGCGAAGACAGTCCGTGTTCATCTTTTTTTCGCTGCACTGCGTACGTACAATCAAAGTGATTGGTATTGGATTGATTGGTATTTTAGCAGACAAAAAAAAAATTACTGAAAAATCCTTCACCAATAGGATTTGATAACTTAACAGTTAACTGTCCATTATGATTCATAATGTTATCCTTTTATGATTCTGCCAAAGTGGCCTTTTTAGGCCCCCTGGAGCTGACATTACCTACGTCATGTTATCTGTTCAGTTATTTGAAAAATTAAGATCGAAATATGATTAATTAAAACGTGGTTTTACTGAATCATATGTAAATAAAATAAAATGATTATGAAATTGTATTTTTTACGTTTTCATTTACCATGAAAATAATCAAGCGCGGCCGGTATTACGTAGGTACGTTACCCCAGCAGGAAAGTAGCTCCTCCTAGAGTGATATGAGTGGAACGTATAATTAGTGCGTAATCTGCTGTAAATGTGCGCCAAATAAAACATTGTGCGCTTTGTCGTTTTGGAAAAAAAACAGAAAAAACGATTCCTGCTGGAGTAACGTTTTTCCAGCAGGAAAATTCTAAACGAATGATCGGAGAGAGAAATATTGTGCATGGGTAGAGCTTATATTTGTGCAAAAATGTGCGCTGAAATAGAGTTATTTATGATACTAGTGCGGTAAGTTGGTTTTTACAAACGAGTAGACGAATGTAGGTAACCTTACCATAGTCACGAGTTTGTAAATACCAATTTCTGCACGTGTGTCATACAATGTTTTTCAACACATTTGCGAGAAAACAGTAAGTACAGCATGTAAAAACATTTTCAGAGAATGATTGAGTATTTCTTCGAGTCTTCCATTCTATAAAATTATTGTAAGTCATTATATAGCGCCGTCGCGACTTTGGCGGTAAGAGACCGTTTTCTGCAATTTGCGCCTCTTTCAAAATATCAGGTGGAGTAGATTCCATATTAATATCAGATTCCTCGCTTGAACTCGTATTATTATTTTGTTTATTTAACAGTGGGAAAGTCGCAACAATTTTTGAAGTTTTTTTTTTTTTTTTTGTAGTGTGGCACTAGTTATAACTTTGTGCCAATGTCAATTTTTGAAGTTTCTAATATGAAAATGGCGCGAATTTGCACATGCACGTGGTGAAAATTAGAACTACATCTTTCGTCTCATTTACTCTTTAGTATTAAAGTGAGACAACGTATTGAGCAAAAGCGCTTCCAAGGAGGTTCGATTAGTCAGGTAATCAGAAGGCCAATTCTCGTAATTTAAAACGTTCAAAATCTAGTCGCAGTCTCATCTCAGCGACAAAGAAATGTCAAAAACTTGTCAAAATGTAGGGAAATTTGAAGTATTTTTTGACAGATTGAGACTGAGATCAGACTGTGAACGTTGTTAAAATTAGTAGAATTGCCCCTCAGGTTGTTTATTCTCATAATGTAAAACTCTTTGGTGGAATTTTTATATTTTTTTATGGAAATTAAAAAAAAACCGTAAAGAAAACGCACGGTGCTATACAACGGGATATGCCGTAATAGTATATTTCATTACCTACAAGTGCGGAAAGGTTGTCATTGCAAAGAGTTCCGACAAAAGTCTACCCGAGCCGAGGCGCAGCCGAAGGCGAGGGTTGACAGTCGGAACAAGTTGCAATGACGATTTCGCACGTGTACTGAACGACTATTTTTAATACATTTGCGAAAAAATGAAGCAATTTAATAAAATAATAAAAACACAATAAACTCAACTAACCAATGGCGCCAACCGTAGAATATAAGCAGAGATTTTTTTTTCTTCACCCATTCTGTTAGGCAAAGGGAACTATGCCCATACAGCCAAGTCTTCAGTAGAATTTTTTATTGATATGAAATGAAAATGAAATTTAATGAGATGAAATGAAATGAAACCTAACCTAACTCATTCAATCAATTCATTAAATCTGATATTGAAACAAATTAGTAGCTTCTTTTTAGAAATATACGTATTTGCATGAATCATAAATACTTCCATGATTTTTTTTAGTAAAAACATCATGGTTGGTTTTTCTTTTTAATAGACATTATTTTGACAGTTGGGAAAGAGAACGCACGAGTTCGGGAAAGGTAAAAAAAAGCACGAGTATGTAATAGCCCACATCCCGAACGCTATACGTCCCTGCAATACCTACGCCACTTTTTGAGCAACTGTATTAAAAAATAGGTACTTAGGTGAGAGTACCTATTTTACCGCACGTTCCGTTGTATGGTGCGTAATTTTTAACTTTCGAACAATGTATACAGGCTTTGTAAATGCATTTTTCGAGCAAATGTGTTGAAATAGTATATTTCATTACAAGTGCGGAAAGGTTGTCATTGCAAAGAGTTCCGACAAATGTCTACCCGAGCCGAGGCGCAGCCGAAGGCGAGGGTTGACAGTCGGAACAAGTTGCAATGACGGTTTCGCACGTGTACTGAACGACTGTTTTTAATACAGTTGCGAAAAAATGAAGCAATTTAATAAAATAATAAAAACACAATAAACTCAACTAACCAATGGCGCCAACCGTAGAATATAAGCAGAGATTTTTTTTTCTTCACCCATTCTGGTAGGCAAAGGGCCATACAGCCAAGTCTTCAGTAGAATTTTTTATTGATATATAAGTAATGAAAATGAAATTTAATGAGATGAAATGTAATGAAACCTAACCTAACTCATTCAATCAAATCATTAAATCTGATATTGAAACAAATTAGTAGCTTCTTTTTAGAAATATACGTATTTGCATTAATCATAAAAACTTCTATGATTTTTTTTAGTAAAAACTTCATGGTTGGTTTTTCTTTTTAATAGACATTATTTTGACAGTTGGGAAAGAGAACGCACGAGTTCGGGAAAGGTAAAAAAAAGCACGAGTATGTAATAGCCCACATCCCGAACGCTATACGTCCCTGCAATAGGCCACTTTTTGAGCAACTGTATTAAAAATATAATTTGTGCGTCTTCAGGTTTTCGAGATATTCAATTTCCTGCTGGAGATATATTTTGTCAGTGTGCGTGCGACGACGCATACGTACGAGCGCGCTCACGTACAAACCGCGTTCGGTGCGTATTTATGAAGATATCCATGTCCGTGACTACCGCAGGACCACCAACGCCAATCGCTTCCATATTTGGTAAATAATTAGTGCTCAATTGGTACTAATTAGTACTCGAACAACAAAATTGGTACCTTAGTAGTTTTCGAGAAAATCGACTTTGAAGGTGGTCCTGCGGTAGTCACGCTCCCTTCAGCAGGACCACCATGAGTGCCGAAAAAGGGCCCACACTACAGCTATTCTAAGTATACAAATAATTAGTACCCATAAATGTGATTTATTTCGTAAAAAAAAATAGAACTGTAGTATTTGTATTTACCGAGAAATCAACGATGATAACTTTCTCGCAATTGTTCAGCAGGACCACGATTTTGAATGTTGATTCCAAGTTAGAAAAGCTTGTCGCTTTCCTCAAACCTACATAGAAAATTAGTACCCTGCAAGATAAAATTAGTACCCAAAATTCAAAATTAATACTCCAATAGTTTACGAGATATACGATGCCATTGGTGGGGTGGCGGTAGTCACGGTGCCAAATTTTCATTTTAAGATTTCCCTATTAAAAACTCTGTGATTTCTTCCCAGATTTATACAAAAATTAGTACTCCTAAAGAAGTTAAAGCGACTAAAAATCCAGATTCCTAAGTGTTGTATTTTAAGAGAAATTAGCTTTCATTACTTTTCCATACTAAATCTCCGCGTATAACCCGACCAAATTAAGTTGTCAACGGTGCCCTTGTTCACAAACTAAACTAAATTTGAGTTCAGTGCATCTTAGTGCACCATCTTGTATTTCATTATGAAAAGGACAGACAATACATTTTATTTTAGTCCTGTCAAAGTAATCAGCGCCTGACACTACTCAATACAAGTTTAGAAGTGATTAAAAACATGCCTACTAATGTTACGTCAATTTACGTCAGAGGCTGATTAATTTGATAGGACTAAACTAAAACTTATCTTTTGTCCTTTTCCTAATGAAATAGAAAGAAAAAGATGCACTGAACTCAAATTTAGTTTAGTTTGTGAACAAGGGAATAGGCATCAATGGAGGTATTGAGCTGTTTAAGAGATGCACCCTCGTGCACATAAATTTATGGATATCGAAATAGTATTAACATTCAATATCTAAATTTTTATACAAACTGAACTTTTATACTTATTAAGAAAAAGAAAAAACTTATCGCTACCCATCGCCTGTGATACCTTTGTTATTGAAGTGGGCAGGTAGGTAAGTACTCGAATAATTATTTTTCTGTAGGTATTGTAAGTATGTAGGTACCTTCTGTGTTTTTGTAAATGAATATCATTAAAGAGCGATAGGTATTTTTTATTTATTTCTTTCCTGCTAATTAACCGTTGCTGCAAGCAGTAATACCTACATAAGACCTTGTCCAGAAGGAGCGAATTCGCCGCGAAACGTTTCGCGAGAATTCATTCGTGCGTTAATGAGATACTAGGCGCCAATACATCGCGTCCACAAGCGTAAATCGCGTGCAGTTCGCCAGTCTTTCGACTCGCGCGTATTGCGCCCGAGTCGAGATACTGGAGACTCCTTGTTGCGTCCAGTTGACGCGCGAACTTCAGAGCGTTCAACTCCATGTTTTCTACAGACAAATGAAATTCGAACCCAAATGCTCGTGCGTTGGTACGCCCCTTCTGGACGCAACGGTCGCGCGTAATACGCACGATAGAATAGCGGCGAATTCGCCCTTTCTGGACAAGCTCTTGGTATTAAAAACCTAATTTACTATGTTGCTAATAATAACGTAAGTATAAAAGGATTACAAAACAAAAAGGAAATAATAGGTACCTTTTATATTTGAATAATATGCGTTGCAAAGGGCACATCACGCATATTTTAGTGTTTTCATATCAATGTGTACTAATTATGTACCTATTATGTTCGACAAACATATATATTTAAAATATCTGCTAAATCAACTTTTAATATCGTTAACATCGAAATATTTCTGTAAATTTCGATTGCTAATTGGCCCTAAAAAGAAACTTTTTTAAAATAAATATTAGGGATGCATCCGATACCGATACCGATATATCGGCGATACTTCAGGTTTGCCGATATATCGGTATCGGCGATATTTTTATGGCCGATTCAACGATACTTTTCAAATTTCGCGCTTTAAAAATGTAATGTAAACGCGCGTGTTGTCCCTTCTATTTCGTTGCAAACGAGGCACGAACTTAGTTTGCTCGGGGAAACCCCGCGCTTTATTCAGTGTTTTGTTTCGCCCGCCCGCTTTGGCCTCGCACTCGCACATCTATCCCATTTCGTTACGTTGAATGTTGTTGCGCGTAGTATTTTTCCATGTAATTGTTTGTGTATTGTATGTCATTTATAACTAGTCGTTTGAGTCAAATAAAATAAATAGTAGTCATATCAACTTCAAAACACAAAAGTGCTAGGTATATGGAATCACTTTGAAATTTCGACAATTGATAATTCCATAAAAATCTTTAAATGTTAATTTTGATAACTAAAACTATTGATTAATTGTGTTTTATTTAATCTACCTTCCTTTTTGAATTCAGTAAGCGTATCGGTATCGGTATCGGTATCGCCGATATTTTTATAAGAGTATCGGTATCGGTATCGTATCGGCAAAAAGGCGTATCGCGGCATCCCTAATAAATATTATAGTTCTTCAGGAAATCATTATTAATTATATCATTTTCTGAAAACTTTAAATATTGAGACGCGTGCGACGCTATTCCGACATCCATAAATTTATGTGCACGAGTGTACATCTCTTAAACAGCTCAATACCACCATTGGTGCCTATTCCCTTGTTCACAAACTAAACTAAATTTGAGTTCAGTGCATCTTTTTCTTTCTATTTCATTAAGAGAAGGACAAAAGATAAGTTTTAGTTTAGTCCTATCAAATTAATCAGCCTCTGATGTAAATTGACGTAACATTGGTAGGCATGTTTTTAATCACGTCTAAACTTGTATTGGAGTAGTGTCAGGCGCTGATTACTTTGACAGGACTAAACTAAAATGTATTGTCTGTCCTTTTCATAATGAAATACAAGATGATGCACTAAGATGCACTGAACTCAAATTTAGTTTAGTTTGTGAACAAGGGCACCGTTGACAACTTAATTTGGTCGGGTTATACGCGGAGATTTAGTATGGAAAAGTAATGAAAGCTAATTTCTCTTAAAATACAACACTTAGGAATCTGAATTTTTAGTCGCTTTAACTTCTTTACGAGTACTAATTTTTGTATAAATTTGGGAAGAAATCACAGTTTTTAATAGGGAAATCTTGAAATGAAAATTTGGCACCGTGACTACCGCCACCCCACCAATGGCATCGTATATCTCGTAAACTACTGGAGTATTCATTTTGAATTTTGGGTTCTAATTTTATCTTGCAGGGTACTAATTTTCTATGTAGGTTTGAGGAAAGCGACAAGCTTCTCTAGTTTGGAATCAACATTCAAAATCGTGGTCCTGCTGAACAATTGCGAGAAAGTTATCATCGTTGATTTCTCGGTAAATACAAATATTACAGTTCTGTTTTTTTACGAAGTAAATCACATTTATGGGTACTAATTATTTGTATACTTAGAATAGCTGTAGCGTGGGCCCTTTTTCGGCGCTCATGGTGGTCCTGCTGAAGGGAGCGTGACTACCGCAGGACCACCTTCAAAGTCGATTTTCTCGAAAACTACCAAGGTACCAATTTTGTTGTTCGAGTACTAATTAGTACCAATTGAGCACTAATTATTTACCAAATATGGAAGCGATTGGCGTTGGTGGTCCTGCGGTAGTCACGGACATACATATCCTACTCATTTGTACTTTGCTCACGCCGAAGGCTAGTCTCCATTGAAATTAGCCCCCATGGCCGAAATACGGTCTAGAGGACTACCGGTAGCTAATATCAGACCTATTGCAAGGTAAACAATATTACTCTCTGCCCCGCAGCCTGTTTATAATTAAAAATCGCAGACTGTTATCAAGTATAATAGTGTTACAATACTACATACCTATACATCAATTAGTTTACCAGAGCAACAGTTACAAGGGTAAAAGTTTTTGAACTCAATATTTTTCTTGTTAGTATCAATTAAAGAATTATTCTTAAGATTGGAAAGTAAGGTCATAACATTCTCCATATCCATTCGCTTTGATTCAGTTTCAAAATAAAATGCTAATTCTTTATCTTCAGCAAATCGAGCGAGAAGTCCACCTAATTCTTCCAACTCACGTTTGAGCTTTCCACATTCTTGTTGGAAAACCTTTAACTGAGTACTTCTTTCTTCATCTCGCCGTTTCAGCAAACTTCGTTGCTGCTGGTACAATGCAACATATTCACAAATGGTATCAGTTTCGTTCTGAAGCTGTAAAATTATGTGTTCTAGCCTGTGCTTCTCATCCGATAAATCAGCAACTTCTCCCATTATTTTTAGGAAACGGTCCTGAAGTTTCATCATCGCATCAGCCCTCTGGAGACTATCGCTATGGCTGACTTTCTCACCTACTTCCTCCATTAAAGGTTTGTATTCGGTTTCCGAACGTTTATCCGACTCAACTACAGCGCCATCATTAATTTCCGTATCTGGATCTACTACATCTGGGACTATTACATTTCCGTTTCTCTCCTGAGTCATTAACTTTTCACACTGTTTTTCGATTTCTCGAAAATTTGATTGTAATCTCATCATCTCTTCATCCTTGGCTTTCAATTTTATTTGCATATCTTTTGCCTTTTCTTCTACTTCAGATAGTTTAATTGTGAGTTCCCTATTAAGATACTTCTCAGCTGTTATTTTTTCTGTTAATTCCAATTTATCTTTAGTCTGAAATATTTTAAAATTGATTTAGTCATTTATTACAAATTTATGGTTGGTATTAAGTATTTACAAGTATATTTATACATAAAAGGTACGTATCAATTATTCGTGGCTAACTGTAAGGGCTCATACGCACTACGCGGGTAACCGCAATGCGGCTAGCCCTCCGAGTCCAGCTGACCGCTGGATGCGGTTGTGAATGCGGCCAGCCGGATTGCGGGCAGCCGCATTTGCAACGGAACGTACGTTTGACGAACCGTTGCGATTTGTGGTCATATCGATCCATTTCAAAGATGGACGTGGTAGGTATTTTGAAACACGAGATGAGAGCAAGCATTTTGAAATATTTATTGAAGAACTAAAAAAATATGAAAATAAGTTTTCCGTATTCACTAGAATGAGCATAAACACGTTTGAAAGAATTATTGAACATTTCAAAAACATTTATAACGAAGCAAGACAAATCTCGCTCAATGGCGGGCAGCCGAAAAATATCCATTTTGAAAGGCAACAAAATGTAAAGAATCACGAATAGAATAATGTAGTTGTCCTTGTTGGAGTATAGCAAAACCAAATCGATCCTACTTCAACACTGTCGCCTTTCTCATTCTAACTCATAAATGTTATTTATGTATCCGTGCCCGCCCTGAACCACTTGACCAAAATCCTTACATTCGCCTAATGACTGTACTACTCTATTAGCCTTGTGTGGGATCACATGTCTCACGTAATATTAGTAAATACACCTACCAATATATAAATATATGGATTAATAAACGTATTATTGAAATCCTTATAATGGTCTTTCCTTTGGTGTTCCTCCATTAACCCTAACAGTCCTAACTCAAATCAGCTAAAAAATGAGATCAGGCTTTTAGTCATGCGAGCGACGATATGATAGAGCTACATTTGCCTGTTACAAAATTTATTTTCGTTTATTTTTTTCCAAAGGCCTGCTGTGCAAAATAAAAAAGGCACTGTCTCGCAGTCTTTACCTTCTGTTGGCATCATACCTATCTGACCATATTTTCCAAGTTCAGGAAGATGAGACGCTTCAAAAATCTGCGAAATAATGGCGGGGGTGCCACAAGGTTCTGTCCTTGGGCCAGTCCTGTACTGTATATTCACCGCTGACCTTCCAGAAATGCCTGGGGTCACCACAGCTACGTTTGCCGATGATACCGCAATAATGGCAAGTAACACAGATCCACAAATAGTCTCAAACATTTTGCAAGTCTGTCCCCCAGTAAAATTAGGAGATAACACCCTCCCCCACAATGACACAATACGGTATCTTGGACTGCACCTGGATATGAGATTGACTTGGAAGAAACACATCCAAACCAAACGAGATGAACTGAACATTCGGTACAGGAATATGCACTGGTTGATGGAACGTAACTCCAAACTCTCACTTGACAAAAAGCTCCTCATCTACTAAACCATTTTGAAAACAATACAATGGACATATAGCATCCAATTGTGGGGAAGTGTATGTAAAACAAGCATATCAATTGTTCAAAGGCTACAAAATGGCATACTACGAACAATTTCAAACGTACCATGGTTTGTAACTAATGGAGAACTGCGTGAGGCACTGAACATTAGAACGGTAAAGAAAGAGGTGGCATTGGCTGCCCCCCAACTACAGAACCCGGCAAACCACCCAAATGAACTCGCTTCTGTACTAACACATATTACCTATCCCAGACGGCTTAAGCGCCACAATATCCAAGACTTGGAGGCGCGGTGGTAAAAATACGACGGGGGTTCTGCCGCTGGAAAGAACCCGCCAAACGCCCAAATACACCTACAACTATTGCTCATAGTCTTAGGACCGATCAAACAAGGGAAAAAAAACATTTTTGACGCATCGTTTGTAACTTATGAGAAAAATTTCCGTAACAATACCAGTCCACCCCCCGTATTTTTGTTTGCGAAGCGAATAATTTCGTAGGTGGAGGTTAACGTAAATACTACAGGAAAAACAAAACGTCATCTCCAACTAGCAGTTTTTTAGAAATGTTGGAATTGTTTGTATTTTTGTGGAATCTGATAAAAACGAATTAAGAAATAATTAGTAGTGCCTAAAAGAAGCAGCTGTGACAGACAAGATGTCGCATCAACTATAATAGTTCCTTTTTTACCATTTTGCTACGGAATTCTAAATAAATGAATGGTTTGCCGCGGATGAATATGGCATCGGACCGACGCGCATAATTGATACGTAGGTTACCTAAGGTAGTAGATATAGATAGTTCGATCTTATGATTGTTGAACGCAAGTGTTTAGTTTACGTTTAACGGTATTTCAAATTCAGTTAAATTAAAGGTACAATTCCAAAGGTTACGCCAGACCGCAGACTGCACGAAGCAGCAGTGCCGCCCAACCGTAATGACAGGCCGTAGTAACACTACCGGTTTCTATATACAGGGTTATTGGTAAAACATTAATAGCCTCTTAAGAGAAAAAACAATCAGCTGTTCACTACATTTAATGTTCGTATAACTCGTCAAAATGTAGGGAACAGCTGTTTTTTTTTCGCGATTTTCTGTTTGGTCCCATAGTAAAAGTTGTTTATAATGATGAGCACAATGAACTCTTAAGAGGTTGTTAATGTTTTACCAATAACCCTGATACATTTCTATGTAAAACCTTCCCTAAAAAGCGACAGTGCCGCCTGTTGCTGCGGTCTACCAGTAGTGATGCGGCTGTCACATGTCACTAACAGAGTAACAAGCCAGTTTTTTTTTTTGTTTGACAAATGAGTTTCGCGAAATTGAGAAAATTGCCGCTGCCGAAGTAATATGACGTTACAATCAGAATCAAAATTGCAACAGCTCTGTCGCCTGCGTTTATTGTCAACCGCAACGATCTCCTGTAGCCTTCGGAATTGTACTTATTACGGAAATTATAGGAAAAAACCAATGAAACGTTTTACACTAAAAAGTTTTAAACCAGTTTTACAAGAATTTCGACTCCTAAGAATTGCAATGCTATATACCATTTTCACAAATGCATCTTCCAATCCCTGGACATCTTGTTTTAATTTCTTGTTTTGTTCGGTAGCCCTTTGTGCAGCAACTTTATCACTTGTCATATCAGCATTTAATTTGGAAAGACTGATATTGTCATGATTACATTCTGCTTCTTTTACTTCTGATAGTTCCTTAACTTTAGCAATACTTTCCGAATATTGATTTTGAAGTTCTTCATGCTTGCTCTGCAATTCGCCTAAATCATCCTATAAAACAATAGTCTAGTAAAATATATTATGCAGGTTTGAATTTGAGGTTTTGTACTAGTGTAGTCTATACTACAATAATTACCCATTAAATTATTATCTATTAAACGCAATAATCACATTTATGCCATTACAATAATTTTAAATTCATGGACTTATTCTTATAGTAAAAGAAATAAATTACAAATTAAAAACCATTTCATATTTACCAGAGCTTTTCTTAAATCATCTTGCATGTCTTTCACAATGGTTGTGTTACGATCCACTTCAAATCTTTTTTTATCTTGGTTATAATTCTGTATTCTGATTTCCATGTCACCTATTTGTTCAATTAAACAGTTTTCTCTATTTGATAGATTTTCAACTTCTCGAGTAAGTTCTTCATTTTTCTTAATTACTGATCTTAACTGTTCATTCAATTCAGCAACATAGTGTTCATAATGTAGGTTAATCTGATCTCTTTCTTTTTGTAATGAATTTAGTTGCTGCTCTAAATTAGAATTCTTTTGTAATATGGCTTCTGTTTTATCATTGTTAGTGACTGTAGCAGTTGGTGGACTAGCAGGAGAACCATTTGTTAGTTGTTGCAACTGCAAGGCTATAAGATCATATTGGTTTTGGAGATTAAACATTTGATTGTGAAGGGAATCACTTTCTGCCTCTTTAGCATTTAAAACATTTTTTGTAAATTCCAGTTGTTCAGCCAAATTACCATTTTGTTCTGATAATGATAAGTTTACTGAATGAAGTTCATTGAGTTTGGAATCTTTTATCATAATTTCTTGAGTAGCATTTAAGTATTTGTTGTTTAAATGTTCAATTTCAATTTCTAGTTCATTGACTTTTTGGTTGCGTTCTGTATAATCATTGACTACTAAAGCATGTTGCTGTTCCAGTTGGCCTAATTTTGTCTGTAAATAATGTACTTGCAATTCCAGATTTCTTTTATTTGAAATCAAGATTTCTGTTATGTTTACATCTGCTTCTGGAATGACTGGAATTGAATTATCTTCTGTAACATCACTATTTTTTAAATAGTTTGTATTGCTTACAGGTGGTGTCACATTGCTTGTTTCGAAAACATCACTGTGTTGATTGTACTCCATATCTTTTGTGCTTTCAGTGACAAAACCTTCATTACAATTTGATTCTGAATGCAAAGGATTATGTCTATCATTGATTATATAAACTTCTGATTTGTAAATAATATCATCCTTTGGTCCAGAAACTTGCTTCTTTTCCTGATGATCTTTCAACTGAAACATGACAATCATAAAATAAGATAAGAACAGTCACTGCCTATAGGTTCAACCACACATGCATCATTATACATATATGTAGCAGCCAACTGGTTCAATTAGCCATTTAGTTAACCGCCTGGCCTTTGGAAGTAGTGCTTGCCTATATATTTTTTTTTCATTATTTTCAGGATGGGAAATCATCAAATGACCCCTCCCGCTCTGGGTGGAGTGGAAGGGAGTGTCAGACTCTTACTGACTAAAACCCACCCGTGTTCCTTCCTTAGCCCTTTATGTTCAAGGCCTGCAGCCCTCATCTATCACTTGCTGTCAGATTGATCTGAATGATTCAGTGCCGGAAAATACCAGCTAGGTGTATACTATATAAATAAATAAAATCATTTTAATTCAGACATAATTATTTTGCTTATGGTATTGTGAATAGTACAACTTATAAACTATGTAAACGGGTTCTGTACCAACAGGCAAAAACGCCGAAAAAAAACACGTTTGTTGTATGGGAACCCCATAAAATATTTGTTTTATTCTGTTTTTAGAATATTTTGTTGTTATAGTAGCAACAGAATATATCTATCAATTATAGCTATCACGGTTCATGTGATACAGCCCGGTGACAAACGGACAGTGGAGCCTTAGTAACAGGACCCCTTTTTACCCTTTGGGTACGGAATCCTAAAAACAATTGTATGTGCCGGGCACACGCACTTGTGCTTGAACCCAGTGCCCCAGAAGGGGGTTGTCCAGCTTGTGTCTGAGCCCGTTCAGAATGGTGTGGGCGCTCCCACGCGTGCGGAACATCAGCGTAGTAATGTTATGACATGCCAGGAAATAGTATGTAATTCTGAATGTTTTGGTTTCAGTTACTGAATATCCCATTAATTCACTTGGTGAGCAAATCAGTTGTTTATGCCCTACCAAATTGTTTGTGCCACCACTTACTAATAGAAAATTATACTATATCTATTACCTACAATTTTCCCTACAAAAATAATTTGAAACTGACTGCCATAAGAAATTGCAGTCTTGAAAAGAGCTCTCTTTGTTTACAACACAATAGTTCGAATATAAGAATGTAAAAGAGTGTTAATGGTCTTCATGTAAAAGAGATAGCTACACTATCTTAATATTACCTATGTTTCAGATATTTATCTGATCTCTGATCAAATATTTTCCAATTATTTTACTGTTATAAAAATGTATACCAATACTGAAATTTATATATGATTTATATATACAGTTTCGAGGTCGATATTGTTTATATAAATTTCGGTATTGGTATACTTTTTTTTTCATATAGAGATCAAAACCTAATAGTACGGGAGGTGGCGCTGCATTTTTTCTAGTAATTTTATACCGAATAAATTTTATTTCAAACAGTTGTTTAATGGTCAGAAATCGGTAAAGTGAGCGTCAGTTGTCGCACTAACGGTGGAGCTAAAGGAGACAGCATGAAAAAGTCATTGGAAAAAAATCAGCTCCGATGATTTTTATACCGAGCAAAAAATGTATAATATTATTGTTTTAGTCACATTTTATCAAAAAATAGTCGTCAGCTGTATTGACGAGGGGGGATTATATGTCAGTCACGTGCATGAACCTCATTGAAAATTTGAAAAAAAAATTAATTTTATACCTTATGAAATTTATACATCTCAATTTTTACACTTTTAAAATAATAAAGAAAATCGTCAGCCGTATTTTTGACGGTGGTAAAACCGTCAGTCAGCCTGATAAACATTTTGCGCGCTCAATGCATTTGAGCGTTGCATAGGCTTTTTGGAAAATAAACTGACAATCTTTACGCCCATAAACAATTAGCTGACGATGAGTTTTTATTTTTTAATATTTAAATCATCTTATACTTCGAATTCAATAAGTATAACATCAATTTAATATAAAAAACACCACATTTTATTTATTTATTTTGTGTCAGTTTCAAATTATATACAGAAATATATATTTACTAGCTTCTGCCCGCGACTTCGTCCGCGTGAAATTTCTTGTTTCCAACCCACGCCGTCGCATCGCATCGCATCGCCTGCCCGCGCTGTCACTTCGTTTTCGCTTAGCGATCTTTCTGACTTTTATTCTTTTTGCTCGTCTCCTAAGGGTTATAGCGTGATGTTACATAGCCTTCCTCAAGAATTAGGCTAGCAAATGCAAAAATATTTTTTTAAATCGACTCCGAGAAAAATCCGACCGATTAGCGCGTTCAGACAAACAAACTCTTCTGCTTTATTATTAGTATTTACAAATTCATCTTAAGATACGAAAATATGAAATATTATTTATTATCTTCGTCGTGTGTGATAGTCCATTGAATTGTATGGCGAGCGATATTGTATCTTAAGGGGGAAGCGCTAAGGTATAAGAATAACTGTTTCATGAAATCATCATTCTTTGGACTTACGTGGTCTTAGAGAGTTGTGTTGATGACTTTAATGATTATAATTCTGTAAACACATATTTCTTACGGCCGCGATTCATATATTAATCAACGTACAACTTAATGCTGACCAGCAAATTGCAAAAAACGTAAGAAAATTTGAATTTTGCGGGCTACCTTAGCGCTTCCCCCTTAAGTTGTTATTACAAAATTAGATCGTCGTCCGATTCAGCACCAATTCCATGTTGTATATGTATAAAAAGTTATTGTTTATTTTCCACAACGCACACAATGAACGGACACTATTATTACACAAAGACGGGTCTTTGTTAGTGAATAAGAGAAATATAGAATAAAAGATCAGCTAAAGAAACAATTCAGGAATTCCCCTAGAGAACAAAACTCAGATCGGGCGTCCTTGTTCCACTTTCCACGGAAACAGCTATGCTATCCTTGTCATATGCAATTCAGTGTTTATAGAATTCGGATACACGACACGCATTTCCATAGATAATTAATTGATTAGAGGTGCGTTCTGAAATTTAACTGTTTTTTAGAGCGTGCCATTGATTGGTTTTGTTTTTACCAACGTGCGTGATAAATTGTCGACTATTAAAAATGCGCTAGTTAGGGGACTAGGCACTATTATGGAATTTTGAGCGCTAAAACATCAAGAAATGCACTAGATCTAGTGCCGAAAGCATCAAGTTGGCAACATTCGAAATCTCTGTAGCAGATGGTAGTATTTCTCTCTTATTCATATAAGTTTGTCTCACTCCGGTAGGGTATACTTACTTCAGTCTACCTGAGGGCTAGAAAAATAATTTTTAGAAAAGGTATGTTAGAGTCGTGAGACTTTAACTGCTTGAAATTCCTTGATGCTACAGTACATATTAATATGATTAGAAACCGACACAAAATAAATAAATAAAATGTGGTGTTTTTATATTAAATTGATGTTATACTTATTGAATTCGAAGTATAAGATGATTTAAATGTTAAAAAATAAAAACTCATCGTCAGCTAATTGTTTATGGGCGTGAAGATTGTCAGTTTATTTTCCAAAAAGCCTATGCAACGCTCAAATGCATTGAGCGCGTAAAATGTTTATCAGGCTGACTGACGGTGTTACCCCCGTCAAAAATACGGCTGACGATTTTCTTTATTATTTTAAAAGTATAAAAATTGAGATGTATAAATTTCATAAGGTATAAAATTACTTTTTTTTTTCAAATTTTCAATGAGGTTCATGCACGTGACTGACATATAATCCCCCCTCGTCAATACAGCTGACGACTATTTTTTGAAAAAATGTGATTAAAACAATAATATTATACATTTTTGCTCGGTATAAAAATCATTGGAGCGGATTTTTTTCCAATGACTTTTTCATGCTGTCTCCTTCAGCTCCACCGCTATCGAAGCAGCTGACGTTCGGAGCTATTATGTGTTAGAGGAAAACTATTATTGTTATGATTTTCAGCCGGTATAAAATGACTTGCTCAAATATAGCGCCACCTCCCGTACTATAAGACGACCCACTGACCAAAATCTCTGTGGCAAACATGATAGAGACACAGAGCTGAGTGCGGATGAATGGTATTGGTACTCAACAATGATGGTATGACGTGTCACATGGAGAAGATAATGTAATGATAAAGAAATATCTAATAAAGAACTTATATAACTGGAAGAAATTACATTTTATCAAGTCGTTGTATCAAGTATATTCTGGTAAACATAGAATATTATTTATCACCTTCTTTCGTGCTAGCGCTAACTTGGCTGCTCGGTCTTCCATTGCAGTGATAGCTGAACACTTTTAACTGATATCCAACAGGAGAAACATTACACACAATTGTAAAAACGCTCAAACGTAATATAGTTATCGAGTAACTTTGGAATATTATGATGACGGTACGTATTCGACTTTCAGTAGGTATCGCTATTTTCATTCACTCAGTAATTCAGTATGCCACATCGATGTCTTTCTCTTGCTTGACATTCTACATTTTTCTATTACAACTGTCAGTTCCAGTACCAACACTGTCAAGTGTCAATCTGTCATTTATGCATAGAATTAGTAAAGACAACAGTTTAGTACGCTAACAGTATGTACGGACGCCAGCACATCAACCTACCACAATCTGTCAGATTTCTTTAGGGCGAAAGCGCCAGGGTAGCCCGCAAAATTCATTTTTTTTTAGGTTTTTTGGAATTTGCTGGTCAGTATTAAGTTGTACGTTGATTAATATATGAATCGCGGCCGTAAGAAATATGTGTTTATAGAATTATAATCATTAAAGTCATCAACACAACTCTCTAAGACCACGTAAGTCCCAATTAAGTCAGCGGGATTGTCCGAAAGGGTTACCGCTGGCCCGGAACATAAAGGGCGAAGGAAGGAACACGGGTGGGTTTTAGTCAGTAAGAGTCTGACACTCCCTTCCGCTCCACCCAGAGCGGGAGGAGTCATTTGATGATTTCCCATCCTGAAAAAAAAAAAAAAAAAGTCCCAAGAATAAGGAGTTTTTGGCGGGATTTCTTCGAGTGAAGTCTAGTTGGCTGTTTTAATTATTCGCAAATTGATTCCTAGTGGATATTGTGATGTAAAATTGGTGTAGTTTTGTATCTCAAGTGTCTGCGCAACTGGACAATATGTGTAATCATTGAAACAGACGCGATCCCGGTAAAATGGAGCTGGGAATTTTTTTGTAGTTTTGGCTACCTCAGCGAAGTTTACCGGGAAACTTGATTCGATACATTTGCTGCCAAATACTCCTAATACATTAGAATGTGTACACCCATATTCTAATGTCATGTTAGACTCAAGATATATGTAAATAAAATGAAACAAAGACGTGGCTAAAAGGTCTTAGCAACCAGGCCATAAAATTATTATAAAAAAAAAAAAGTCCCAAGAATAACTGTTTCATGAAATCATCATTCTTTGGACTTACGGTCTTACGTGGTCTTTCTTTTATTTTAAAAATAGTGGCCACTATTATCCGTTTTAGTGATTATAATAAACCTAACAATGTAAAACTACCGTTTATAATAATATTGACGCATACCTAATCTTGTGGAGCACAACTTAACGTGCTTATTTTCTGCATTTTCATTCTAAAATAAAAGAAATAACCAAACAAACGATGAGGGCGCCACTACGCGGTCAGCGTTTGGTCGGCGCCCTTTTAAACAACCTTTTTATTTATTTTATTATTATATGGAAAACACAGCATATATAACAAAATAAGGAACACAAAAATTGTCATAAAAACACATCTTAATACTTACTAACTACACAATTTTTGATGTGAAACATCTATAGCCGTACGTAAAACAAATTTCTGGCGTGGCGACGCATGCCGTGGCGACGCGTCGCCACGCTATATGATGGTGTACAGTTACAGTCACAGTCTTGTGTACTGTGTGGCGACGCGTCGCCATGCGCAATCGACTGCGATTCTCTTCCCACTCGTATCTCTCTCTCGCCACACAGCTCGGATACCTATAGTGTATACTCCATAGTGTTGTTTACTGCGGTACACATAATCTGTGTTTTACTTGAAAACAAATTTGTTTTTATATTTAATGAAAATAAATGTTTATTAAATAAACAGTCATTATTTTCTGGAAAAAATCGTAATATTTTTTTTTATTTAGTTTATATCGCAATCTGTTCTTTTCAATCATATTACTTTTACAAAATAATGTCGATGTTTCACATCTGCCAGGCGTCCCGTGACGGCTCACTTTTTTTTCTTTAAACATTGGACATTAGTATTTCCCCTGTATTGTGGGTGCATTTACAAACAAATCTCACATGCACAAACACCCAGACCAAGACAAGTATCTTTGGAAAAGTGGATCACACAAATTTTTGCTCCATGCTAGAAATGAACCGGCGATTCTTAGCGCAGAAGCGACAGGATTGGTGCAGTTTCTAGAAATTGTGCCACACCGGTGCTCACTGTATTATTGTCTGTTTGTAAACTTATTTCACTGAATTTAATTAAAAAACACCTGAACCACACAATCTCAACGGGGTACTGGATGATTATTACTGACAATTTAATAATCCACAGTAGGTATGACGAATATTGTGAGTGCAACACTGACCTCTAATCATACATACACATATATACCTATAGCATACTTCACTGACCTCTATATATCTATACTTCTATACTAATATTATAAAGCTGAAGAGTTTGGTTGAACGCGCTAATCTCTGGAACTACCAGTCGGATTTGAAAAATTCTTTTTGCATTTGATAGCCCAATTCTTGAGGAAGGCTATTTAACATCACGCTATGACCTTTAGGAGCCGACCAAAAAGAAAAAAGTCAGAAAGAACGCTAAGCAAAAACGAAGTAGGTAATAGCGCGGGCAGGCGATGCGATGCGACGGGGTGGGTCGGAGTAACAAGAAATTTCACGCGGAAGAAGTCGCGGGCAGAAGCTAGTGATATGATATGATGCTTGAATTTTTTTCTGGCTTACGCACGGTTTGTCCATTTAGCCAATGTCATGTTATTTAGTTTTAGGAGACAAAGGTAGGGAAACTGGAATTTATAAATATTATCTAAATAGGATCAGTAGGATTCTATTTAAATACGGTAATAATGAATGATGAGATACAATAAATAGACGAATTTTGAATTAATAATAATAATATATATTTATACATTACAATTTAATATTATTAATGGTAATGAATGAAGCTATACATGTATATACAGGTAAACTATTTGTACAAAATAAAGAAAGAACTGAAGTAGGAAAAGGAATACGGAGAGACAATAGATCACAAAGAAAGGAAGAACGATCATAAAGAGGACAGGAGAAAAGAATGTGGTTCAAGTCGCCCACATCTGTGCCACACGAGCAAGTGGGGTCGTCAATGATATATAGCTTGGCAAGATGGGCTGGAGTGCAAACATGACCCAGTCTCATCAGCGGTAGTCACGGACATAATTTAAACGGGACCATATCGGAATAAAGCTGTAACGAAAAAAAAACAGCATGTGTGCTATTCACACGTGGTAGAAGTGAAACCTTCAAAAACACTAGGTATAATGCTTCCTATCTCATTTTCCCCCACGTTAAGGCGAAAGCGCCAGGGTAGCCCGCGAAATTCAATTTTTTTTTAGGTTTTTTGCAATTTGCTGGTCAGTATTAAGTTGTACGTTGATTAATATATGATTCGCGGCCGTAACAAATATGTATTTACAGAATTATAATCATTAAAGTCATCAACACAACTCTCTAAGACCACGTAAGTCCAAAGAATAACTGTTTCATGAAATCATCATTCTTTGGAGTTACGTGGTCTTAGAGAGTTGATAATTCTGTAAATACATATTTGTTACGGCCACGAATTATATTTTGATTGACATACAAGTATACAACTTAATACTGACCAGCTCGTTTGCAAAATACGTAAGAAAATTTGCATTTCGCGGGCTACCTTAGCGCTTCCCTTAAGGCGAAAGCGCTAGGGTAGCCCGCGAAATTCAATTTTTTTTAGGTTTTTTGAAATTTGCTGGTCAGTATTAAGCTGTACGTTGATTAATATATGATTCGCGGCCGTAACAAATATGTATTTACAGAATTATAATCATTAAAGTCATCAACACAACTCTCTAAGACCACGTAAGTCCCAAGAATAACTGTTTCATGAAATCATCATTCTTTGGACTTACGTGGAGAGTTGTGTTGATGACTTTAATGATTATAATTCTGTAAACACATATTTCTTACGGCCGCGATTCATATATTAATCAACGTACAACTTAATGCTGAGCAGCAAATTGCAAAAAACGTAAGAAAATTTGAATTTCGCGGGCTACCTACCTTAGCGCTTCCCCCTTAATTCTTATGAATTTACACGTCTCTTTACTCTCGCTTCATCATCCATCATCATCATCAACATCCTCACAAATTAGTAGCATAGGATTAAATGTGATGTCATTTGCAATAACAAAAACACTGTATAATGCTTCCTATCTCACATTTTCTCCCACGTTAAATCTTATTGTGTCTCTTTTTAATGTTGCTTTTTCGTTTCATAAAATTTCAAATCACGATGCTAGTTTTCACTTCAAAAAATTTGCAAATCCGTCTATTTACGCCTGAACATACGTAAAAAAATAATTTAAACGTCAGAATTGAGAGCCTCCTCCTTTTTAGAAGTCAGTTAAAAAGTACTATTTGCAAGATACATACCCATCTGTAGACTACTGCCATAACCATGACCTAGCTTAGGCCGGGCCCCAACGAAGCACACTCGTTTAGAAGGGGGCATCTAGAGGAACCATGTAAAAACCTGCTATTTTACACTTTGGATAATTAAAATAAAACTAATGTATTAGTTCTATGTTTATTTATGATTTGTCACATAATTATATAATACATTTCATCAATATAGCAGTGTAAAATAATAAGAATACATGTAATAAATAATTTTATCACATTCAGTGTTTGACTTAAATCTTACAATAATAACTAAATAAAAAAATGAGAATAATAATAAAACCAGGAATAAATTTAACACAATTTCACTCATCATTTATGATTTAATATTTACTCGACATTTCTAACTTACTTTTAAAACAAATAGTAGTCAAAAGGAAACTGAGCTACAGTATTTGCAAGAGATCTCTAAAGTGTCAATAGTTTATCGTATAAACTACATTATGAAATTCTAAACCACATTTCTATAGTATTGTAATCTATTCCGGAAGTGGTTGCTAACGCCGTATATCTTACTTTGTTCCAATTACATTAGAATCCTTCTTATCTAATACAATAATGTAATGTCGAAGAAATTTTAGTATAACTGTGGATCTGGGTATGTGGAATATCCAGTCTTCTGTTAATAAACAAGTTATAAATAAGAATATTATTCTTATGTTATGACTTATTTAATTTATTCATTCATAATGTAGAAACAGCTGGAATTCGAAAAACATGGAAAATAGATTAATCTATCCAAAACAAATGATTGAAGCAAGTAATATAATCCTTCATAGATATTATTTGTTAAGTAACAGCCAATGGCGGTTACATTCTTACGGGCCTTTTTCCTGCCCCGGGTTTGCGCCGGCGTGCTTGCCTCACCCGCATGCGTAACCGATGCACCCATGCATGACGGGAAAAGTATGTACGAAATATTGGATGCGGGATTACTACCTAAGCTCGAAATCCGTAATTAAGGGCAAAGTTAGTAGTAGTTTAGTAAATGCCTGTCATTTACTACTCCTTATTACTTAGGTACGGACAATTATGATTACTTCAGGGACCAAACTAAGAATGAATGGCAACACTATTTAACAGTTGTACCTACTCCTGATAAGTCTTTTTTCCAACCGAAAACTTTAATTTGACACTTTGTTTTGAGGTATCGTCTACTTTCAGACGGGTCCGTACGTTCGTTGACGGATTAGAGAATAGACCACTAGATACGCACGCGGACACAAATCCGCAACATAGGAAAGAGGCCCTAACAAACACAGTTATACTTTGAATATATATTGGAGCACGGTGATTGCTAATAACATCGTTCGAGCCTTATTATATTTTAATGGTTTGCATTAATTGACTCCGTCGATTGGCGTCCAGAGCTTGATCTTAATTCACGTCGCGGGCATGTCGATAACATTTCTTCAGACGACTTTCGGCTTTTCTTTTTATTGCATCTGCGGCCTCCATCATGAGAAGACAAATCTCCAATATTAGTATCATCGTCATTGGAGCAGTTGTCTTTTTCATTTTCTATTTTTGCATTGCAGTCTTCACCCAATGCAATGTCTTGATTTAGAATGGTAGAATCATCTGGATAAGAACTTGGTAGCTTTGCTGATGATTTTTCATCCTTACCTAAACCAGATGTTGAAGTTGTCATTTCTGTAGCAGTCAATTTAGGAACAGTAGTATCGAAATCAGGTTTCATACCAGTTTTAATTACCGTTGAAGGAGCTATTAAGTCTTCAAGGTCCATTTCGCCAGTGTGCGTCGAGTGATCGGGTTGCTTTTCCATGGGTGTTTTTTTCTCCGAATCAGAATTCTCTTTTACTTTTTTAGTGGGATTTAATTCTGTTGATGATAGTGCTAAATTTTCTGGTTCATTCATAACTTCTTCATGAGGTCTTTTGTGAGCGAAAGAAGTACCTAATGCTCCGTCTTCAGACATTAATGTCCTAGAAATATATTCTGACGAATTTTTGATTACTTTTTCGGAAACGTCCTTGTCATCTTTACCCTTTTTAGACTCTGCAGAACTCACAAGGCTAGCACTAAGAGCGCCAGAAGCCATTTGTTCTAATAACATTTTACTTATATCAATATCTTTTTTATCACCCTTTAATAGTTTTTCCTGGACAGCCGCAAATTCCGGAGGCACTTGTGACCTCATTGCATCAAAAGGCAGCTTCTTTTTATCGGTCTTAGAGAGATCGGTTGCTATGGTTTCGTGGTTATCATTATCCCGCGATCTCTTTTCTGGTCTCATGATCGATTCGTAATTTAAAGATTGTTTTGATAAAGATTCTAAGAGATAGGGATCTGGTGGCAAATGAATTTGGGAGAGTTGACTCGATTGCTGTCTGTCAGACACTTTTTGTTGTCGGGAGGTGGATGAATTAGTAACAATAGTTGACGACCGCGGTGTAGTGGTTTTCGCAGTACTACGTGAAGCGCTATGGCTTGAACCTTGCAATGTAGAAGCACCTGAACTTGCTGCTATATTGTTACTTAATAACCCTAATGCATCATATGCTGACGACATACCAGAATGCATACCAAATGGATTTAGACCACTTAGGCCTAATTGAGGATACAACATATTTGGATTAGGAAAAACAAATGGAAACTGTGAGGTGGATGATTTAGAACTAGAGGGATTTACACTCTCTGTAGTTTTTCGAGATTTTGATTTGCTTTCACTTGAAACACTGGACCCACTAAGATTATTTAAGTCTAAAGACGAGAATCCAGGAAGTCCCAATCCAGCTAAATTCGCAAATATATTTCCACCGGCTATATTACCTAACAAATTTGGCATACTATTGAATGAGTTTAACAGAGGATTATTTTTAGGATCAAAATTTCCCAAGTTTGAAAGTAGCTTCGGGTCGAAGGTGTTCAACAATTTTGGATCAAATCCTGTTAAATTAGAAAGAGTTGCAGCTAGTGTTTTCGGATCAAATGCACTAAGGCTAGACAGACTTGCCAAAATAGCGGGATTTAAACCAGCCAAACTTTGATTCATATGAGAATTCGATGACAATACATTGGGAGACGGAGAATCAAGTGTGGGTGGTCGTCCTTTTTTGCGTTCATTCATTCCACTGCTGGATTGCATTGGGGAATGTCTTTGACTGCGAACATCCTGAGGCAACTTAATGTGCTCTTTTATACCTTCAGTCCATTTAGAATCTATGTCATACATAGGATTTTCAGCAATCCATTGGGCTAGATGCTTAAGTTGAGGTGCTTTCGGGCCAGCTATTCGCTTTCCAGTTACCCGGTGTACTACTGGTACGTGCTCTTCAGGAGCAAGCCGTGGTGCTACACCTCGCCGACGCGTATCCACGCTAGCTTGTTCAGCTAACCACTTGTTTACCTTTGCTTCATGAGAATACGATTTCATCGGCGGTACAACCGGAGCTTTAGGTAACTTAGCTTGTTCTAAAGATTGTTGCAGAAACGAAGACAACTCCTTGGAAGAAGCCTGTGGAGACGGCACATTCGTCACCGTAACTGAAAATGGTTTCTGGATTGAAGAAGCCGCGGATGAAGTAGGAGGTGCTGCTGGAGTCACCGTCACGTCGGGCAGCACGTTGGCACTACGTCCGCGCAGGCTCTCTGAAGAGGTAGTAGGGCTTTTACATTTAGCCGCTGATAAGCCTAGTACTATTTCGTCTAGCTTCTTTCTTTTCTTTTCTTTTCCAACAATTTGTTCGGGTGCGGGCTGTAAAATTAAAATAAAAGCCAGATTGTTATATAATCCTCAATATTATTATTTTACGGGAACCGAGACGAAGCAACAGTGATTGTGATGTTGGGTGATGATAGACATTGTGTAAAAAATAAACCAAACAAGTGCTAGTCTGACTCGCGCACCGAAGGTTCCGTCTTATTGTTGAGACCAAAAATATGTACTAACCTAGAGAGGTAAGTCATCAAACTTGGCTAAAAAAAAGTAAGTATAAAAAAGGAAATTCTGACTGAAGGACAAAATTAACCTTTGATCTAGTGTAAATAGCTGCCAATTTGAGTGAAATAAATATATGGCCTATGACTTTCTGATTCCGGATTGAAGGACAACCTTGCCTTTGCAAATGAGAAAAATATATTCCCCCATTCACCATTTGTCTTGACAAACAGATGGACAACGACGAGCGCCTATAAGGGTTACTTTTTTCCATTTGAGGAATCCTAAAAATGTACAAATTGTATTAAACCAAGTCGCTTTCCATGATCTGTCTGTGACTGCTTAGTTCTTTCAAAATACACGACTTTTTTTGAGATTTTATTCCGGAAAGTTACATAAATCAACTGTTTTGTCAGTTTATGTTTCGAACAGCTGATTTTTTTCGCGATTTCATGTATGGTTCCATAGTGAAAGTTGATAAGAATGATGGGTACAAACAATCCCTCCATATGAGATTCCTAAATCTCATGTTTCTAGGCCCTAACCTAGAAGCTTGAAATTTTCGACCAGTCTACCCCACCTGTGTATTATAAACTTCATTACGCCCAAAGTAGGTAAATTGCAGGCGTAACTTTTAATCACAACAAAAAAATTGAGTTTCAGCTCACCACATTCTTTCTTTTCATAAGCCTGGATAGAGTGTCGTCGAGTCGGCTGCGCGAAGGCACGGAGGAGGGCGCCGCGTCAGGGCTCTGCGTTCGACGAGCCACAGAGAAATCGTGCACGTCGCTGAGGTCCAACGGCGCGGACAGGTCCACGGGTGCGGCCGAAGGCGCCGGAGCCGCCTGCGCGCGCTGGTGCGCCGGCGGCGGCGCGCTGCTGTCGCCCGGCGCCGCGCTGGCCCCGCCGCCTGTGTGTGCGGCCTGTGGCACGGACAGCAGCGCGTGCAGCTTAGCGCGGTCGGTCTCAACGTCGATGGCGATGTGACGTTTAGGCCCCAGCTTGCGCTCGTCGAGCGCGTCGGGCGCGACGCGCGCGTCCTGTTTGGCGGCGGCGGGCCACTCGCGGTTCTGAACGGCGTGTGCAATGTGGTGCAGGCGCGTTTCGAGCGCACGCTCTGAGAACCAGCGCTCCGGAGGCAGTGTCTCCTCGATCCGCCCGAGCTTGGCTAGCGTTTCTAGTTCAGAAAGGGCGTCTGTGTCGTCCTCGATGTTCCGATCGCAATTATTGGAGGTTCTCTTGCTTCGTCTCAGCGACATGCGCGTTTCGCCGGCAGCCTCTTCCGAGCCGGCCGCGTCTTCCTCGTCGGAAGATATCTTCTGTGTTTCGTTTCTAGCCGCGCTCTTGTGACTCGCATACCACTTGCTAGCGCAATCAGCGAATGGCATTTTGGGATCACAGAACAGCTTACTATATGTATCACCCAATCCATGTCTGAAAAATTTATTTAAGGTTAGTAAAAAAGAAAATAATCTACTGTTAATGAAGATAAATCTAAAGTTATAACATTTCTATAAAAGGCTTACTGCCAGTTTCAGGAATTAAAATCAACACAAAATTTTGCTGGTCAGCGGGATTGTCCGAAAGGGTTACCGCTGGCCCGGAACATAAAGGGCTAAGGAAGGAACACGGATGGGTTTTAGTCAGTAAGAGTCTGACACTCCCTTCCGCTCCACCCAGAGCGGGAGGGGTCATTTGATGATTTCCCATCCTGAAAAAATAAAAAAAAATTGCTAACAAAAAGGGGAAGCGCGCGTAACCTGCTGTGATTGGTTGTATTAATTATCAAGACTCGTCGATATTTTCGTTCCAGAAACCGGGCGTTACTGCCAACGTTCCTCAAATAATATTTGAAAAATAGGTCGTTATTTGGTTTCCTAAACCTCTTATTAATATACCGAGAATAAAGGTATGCCAATCTTAAACCTAGATAAGTTATAATCAAACTGAACTTAATACTAGTTGCAAATTTACTTCGCGTTAATCATAAAGGGGTTAGAGGTTTCAAACGCTTGAAATATCGTACACAGGCCTCACGTCAGTGCAGTGGTAACAAAACCAGTATAAACTGGAAAGCAGCTTTCAACGGCGGATGTGTCTTGAACTATTATAGTTATACTTAACAACTTCGTATGTTCCTTATTATCCTACGAATAAACGTGTTTGCCTTCATGACACGTTGCGAAAAACACAGCAAAAGTGCATTGAATTAAATGCAATGCAAATAAAACTTACTTGCAGACACCTAAAACCAACAGTTTGTCGTGTCGAGCCGGTTGCCACCACGGTGGAGTGTCCGGTGATCGCTCACATAAAGCCAATCGAGTATCTAGTGCAGGATGCGGAGCAACTTCTTCACGTAACACTCGTAGAAGATCAATCCTGTCAAAAGGTATTACATTAGAAACTAAATACTGTTGAAAAAAGAGTTTGATTCGAAAAACTTCCGGTTGTTTTGTATTGCTTTAAAAAACGACAATTTTTTCGGCGGCCATTAACTCTATAATTCAATTATGTAGCAAATTACATAAAAAGCGAAATTTGCATGACGGTAAAGTCGTAAAATAAGTCTGAAGTAAGTTAATTTATATAGGGTGATATTTTAAATGAAACTGGTTAGTAAAGTATAGTGATCAAAGGAACCATTACAGTACCCGGCGATAAATATTGCACATCGACCTTTGGAAAGAGACAATCTGCTAATTTCGGCTTCATAGAGCGTTATCTCTGACGCACGAAATACAAACAGTCCGGTATCTATTAGGAGCTGTTAAAACGATTATGATTTTGATACGATTTTTTTTTGATAATTATTTTTATTCTTTAAATAAAATGGTTTTGTGTAAAAAGGTCGATGTGCAATATTTATCGCCGGGTACTGTATCTTAATTTTGGAGAAAAAAACGAAAAATTCCTTTTTTCAAAGATCAGCGTCTTTCCGCTTAAATAGTTTGAAGGGAACTTGTGTCTCAAAACATGCAGTCAAAGTGACCTCTGCTCTGCCACCGACGACGCTATAGAAGTGGATAAGTTTTGGGCTCACAAAATTTGAAATGCTGTTGTCCCATTGACACGCACGAAGAAGAAGATTAGAAGAAGGAAGATTTTGTTTTATTTCGGTTGTTAGTTTACGTAGTACGATTTCGTTTGTTACTTTACGTAGAATGTGAATTTGACAAACCACCTAAAATATTCCAAATAAAAAAAATGGAAAATCCAAAAGTGCACGACTCATAACACACGTAATCGTAAGAAAAAAAAATAATATAATAAAAAAAAGTAGATTTTAGAACACCTTTCTTTTTATTTTTTATTTTTGTTATTCTTATTAATTATAATTAAATTACTTTGAGTAAGGTACCCACCTTACTACGGGTGAAACGAATCTATTAAAAAAATTGATTAAATGAATTGATTTTTTCCCAAGCTACCTACCAATGTTTTCAGGTTTCACACTTGATTGACGGGATTTTTTTTAGAAATATTTGGATTTTTTTTCTTTTCTACAGGATTACATAAATTTTTCAAAAGTACCTACAGAGTTCATCTCAATTAAATCTATACCAATACTAGCTGCGCCCCACGGTTTCACCCGCGTATGTTTCGATTCCAAAAAAATTCTGGAGGGTCACTCTATCACCTAGGAGTATAAAAAATAGCCTACGACCTATTCTCAGACCTACCAAATATACACATAAAATTTAATGAAAATCGGTCAAGCCGTTTCGGAGGAGTTCAATAACAAACACTGTGATTTATATATATAAGACTAGCAGCGCCCCGCGGTTTCACCCGCGTAAGTTCTTTTAAGGGGCTTACATGACCTAAAGCGCGGTCACTGTCGGACTGCATAGAAAAGAAAGAGAAGCGCGATGACACAACGCTAGTAATTTATTGCAAATTATGAAACAATTATTTGATTACAAAAAATCTATTATTTGGACTAAAAAATTAAAACACTAGTGTTTTAGTATGTTGCTTTTAGAATAATCTCACAAAAAATCAGAATGATTGTATGTATATTAGTATGGTTTTTATTGTAAAAAGAAAGTTTTTAGAGATATCTTCATGTTTTTTTTCTATCATATCAAATTAGTTGTATTATGTTTTCAACACACTACCTGGAATATATCCTGAAAAATATCATATATTTTTCTGATTTTGTTTACTGTAGTCATCATATACTTTTATTGTTTCTAAAACGTGCGTTTTTTGCGTTTAGATCATGTAAGCCCCTTAAGGTTGACTCACGATAACCTTTTTTATGGTAATCAAATTTGTTCTAAAATAATGCATTATTTGCGAAGGTGTTTTTATAAACATGATATTAATCCTTATCCAAATAAATACGTTATTCGTCACAAGTATTTAATTTTGATCAAAATTACCCTTGTCATCATTTGATTCCAATGAATATCTTAGTAGATATCATAGTTTTAAAATAATACTAATAATAAAGCTGAAGAGTTTGATTGTTTGAAAGCTCTAATCTCTGGTACTATCGTTCGGATTTATGAAAATCTTTTTGTATTTGATAGTTTATTTCTTGATGAAGGCTATAGGCTAAACATCACGCTAGGACCCTTAGGAGATGAGCAAAGGAAAAAAAATAAGTAATATGATACCATTACCTTTCAAGAGTAGCAATAGCTCTCTCTTCTCCTATAGGCTCTGCTTTTAAATCTGCTCTTGTCGGTAGCTCAGCTTCTCCCACAGAAAGTCCACACTGACGTTTGCACATGGCCATAAATGCCTTTAAATAATCCGTTAAAGCGTCATCACTTTTAGTGTCCAATCGTGCAAGTGTTCTAAAACGACTCCAGCGAAGACTTTTAGTGGTTGGGTCGAACTCCACTCCATATGAAGCGACGGTACGACGGAATGCTTCTTCGTCTGCGCGCGTCCAACGCCATTGTGACACCTCATCTCTGGCCAACTGATCCATCCGTTCTCGTCGCTCCATCTTCTGAATGAAATTCTTACTTAATAATCTTAATGTATAAGAGTTTCCCCCTTGCTTATAAATATTGTTTAGAGTTAATTTATGATTAATCGTCCGTATCAAAAATGCCTAAAAGGAAATGGTCATCATAATAGCAAAACGACCTATAATCAAAACGACACTTAGGAAAAATGTCATATTAGCAAATCCTATTTGTAAAGTACAGTAATGCTGAAAAACCACCATTGGTTTTTATCGTTATAGCTCATTATAGCATTTATTTGAAAGTCATTAAAATGAAAAATAAAGAAGAACTTAAGCAGTGGCACATAAGAAAAAAACGTGTGGGATCGGGGGGCCCCGACAGGAACGAAGTTCAAAATGAAAATCCAAGATGTTGGCTGTGAAAAGAATAATGGCGAGATCCTTAGATTAATTAGTACAAAAAAAGAGTTCATTTAGAGGGTTCAAAATATTTTCCAATGATGTCCTGGTATCCTGGTAATGTATTTTACATTACCAGGAGATTGTGTAGAGATTGACTATGCATTTTTGACGATTGAATAAACTATAAGTGACAGCCCTACGTGTTTAGGCTATTATCGCTCGCTCGGGGCTTGAGTTGCCTTTCTTATTTGTTTTTTCTACGACCTAGTTGCCCATTTTGTGTTTATAAAAAAAAATACAGTATTTGACATTAAGTCTTAAATAGCTAGATTTGCCCTAACCGCACTTAGTTACAAGAAAACGTGACCATACTGAGACGAGTGAGCCCACACCTTATTAAATAACGTTTCTATGACAATCAAAAGTAGTCACTGCGTCATTGTGTATCAGAGGTGTCAAAACGAATCAGAAATGCGACTGTTTTGACATAGTTTTGACGCGGTAGGGCGAATCTAAAGATTTAAATCTTTACCACTGCTGTCTACACTGACAGCCGCCGTTTCGTTCTGAAATAATGAGCTCCTCGTTAAACTACATATTTACTTTGAACATTATATTGTTATTTCAGGGTTATAAAAAATATTGTAAATGCCTGAAGATACTCTTTAGGCACCCAAGAGTATAAGAATTAGAATTATACAACTTCTTTAATCATCTTTATTTTTTGTAAAAATCCTGCCATGATTCTTTTTTGAAAATATTCGCAGCCGCCATTTGGATTTTCATTTTGACCCCACTATCGGCTTCAACACCCTCGAAAACCATGAAAAAAATCTCTCTCTCTCTGACTTACTCTATATATATATATGTAATAAAAAGTTGCATGGAAGGGTGTACGTAACGTACATAACGCTTTTTCATTATGTGACGATTTCTCCAAGTTTACTCCTACAGAAAGCTCCTTTAAAGAAATTCGTACCAAATTATTTGGCTCTCAATTTTATTGCTATGTCAATGTGATTAGTTAGCTGTTAGACTATATTATAATTTTGTTAGTGTACTTAATTGTTCTAATAAATAATTTGTAATCATTCGAAGTTCAGTTTTGATTTTTCTTAAAGGAAAAAGAACGGACAAGTGCACATCACCACCACAAAAAATTAGGACTTAATTAAAAAGGGAATTATTAATTTTTTCCTTTAAAAACCTATTGACCTTCTAACTTAGAGCATTAAACCAACTGGAGACGCCTTTGACAGGCGTTCCCCCCTGCCAAAGGTACGAGACCGCCGGTCGTATCAGTTATATAAAACTACTAGTTGCCGCGCGTTCCAAGCATAGAACGTTTGTCACTCGCTCGAACCGGTTGTCCCTAAACTTCCGCGCCGAATTAGTGGCCTCTGTTCTTTTTCGTTGCTTTTAAGTAACGAGCTCTGTAGTCGCCCTGACTACGACCGATCGCCGGTGGATATTAATTTATCAGCCGATTAAGATCACATGAAAAAACTGCCTTTTTCAAGGCTACCTTCTATTTCTTTAACGTTCGCGTTTTGAATTAGAGTCAGTTGACCCCTTCTGGGTTAAAACCACAGTTTCGTGGTCGCTCGGTGGATACCTTACGGTGCCAACGAAACCGAGTGGGGTGTTGACCCAATACACCCGCTGAACCCCTTCAGGGCTAGGCAGTCAATTGGACGGGTCCCAGCCTCGGCCTTGGGGGGTCTCCTAGTCGGCGCTGGATGACAGTTTTTCTTCACAGCTACACACCTAGTGTCTTTAGGGTGTCTCTACACCCTTCGCACTAGACTGGTCAGGGCCCCGTACGCACATTAAGACTGGCGTCGGGTTACAAGCTTAGGGCTCACCCTTAGGCACTCACCTCCCTGTCTATACCCGACAGGGAGGGTACACACCCCCGGGCCTATCCACCCGGGGAGTTAGAGTTAGGGCTCTCTGACTAATGTTTTAGTCTCCCCCCCCCCATTAATCAAGATGGACGCCATTATAGTGGCGTTCGTCAAGGACGTCCTCCTAAAGGACCCCGATTTCCTCCTGAAATACGGAGAGAAATTCGCTGCTCTGCAGCAAAAGTCGACGCCGGCTGAACCCGGTAGTGCCTCACCCGACTCTGTGCCCGACTCTATGGACACAGAGGACTTCTCGGTGAAGAGGCTACATTACCCGCCCTCCGACGTGGAGTCTCAGAACTCCACCAACTCATCTCCCTCCTCCGACGACGACGGCTTTACGCTGGCGTCAGGAAGGTCAAACAAGCGTAGGAAGAAGTTCTCTTCCGCGCAATCAAAGAAGGTAGTCGCGACCGACGCGACCTCAACCCCTCTCACCCCCGCCCCCGCTCCATTGGTTACCCCCACCAATGCCCCCACTCCGATCGCTTCGTCCTCTCAGAAGGACTTACCGCCCAGCTCCAGTGCTGAAACCTCCTCCGCCCCGAGGAAAATACCCCCTCCTCCCCCCGTGTTCATCCAGGACAAGGGAAAATGGACCGATGTGTCCAAATGGTGCGCCGATCGCAAGATTGGCTTCACCAATGCCCGATCCACCCAACAGGGGATCAAGGTGCAGATCCCTACGTCGAAAGACTACAGGGATCTCACAAGCCTTCTTCGGCAAAGGAACGTGTCTTTCCACACGTACTCCCTCCCCGAGGAGCGCATGACCCGAGTGGTGATCCGCAGGATCCCTAAAGAGATCGCCACCGAAGACATCAAGGCGGATCTGGAAGCCCAAGAGGTTCCAGTATCCGAGGTGCACCGCATGCACCGCTCCAAGAGCCAAGTCGCATACGACATGGTCCTGGTAGTCTGCCCCCCTTCCGAGGGCCGCCACCACCCAATATTTTCCATAAAATCCATCTGCAATCTCACCGGTATCGAGATTGAAAAACCATGGAGGAGCAGCATTGTGGGTCAGTGCCACCGCTGCCAGCTCTATGGCCACTCCCAAAGGTTCTGCCACGCAACACCCAGGTGCGTCAAGTGCCTGGGCGCGCACGGCACCGAAAACTGCCCCCGACCAAAAGACCGCACTCTATGCACAGAGCCGCCCAGCTGTGTGCTATGCGGTGAAACAGGTCACCCGGCCAATTACCGGGGCTGCTCCAAAGCCCCCAAATCATCCTCTCCCAAACTGGCTAAGCGCGCAGACGCCCGCCAGCAAAGAGAAATCCCCTCCCAAGGGACCGCGACCGCACTTCCAGCGAAACTAAGCCCTCAAAGGCCTAGCCCCTGGAATCTCTTAAACCACCAAAGAGCCTTCCCAGCTCTGATGGCCACATCAGCCCCCCCCCCACCCACTCCCGCTAGGATGGACCCTCGTCTCATCCGCTCCACCGCGCCCACCACCGCGCCCCCCGCTACCCCTGCCCCCACCGCAATGGCCGCCGCGCCCACTCAAATGGCCGCTACGCCCACTCAAATGGCCGCTCCCGCCGCCTACACTGCGGCCCCGGTCCCAACTGTCGGTCCTAATCCAATGGACTCTTTTAACATTATAGCAGGCACGTTCACGGCCTTCATGTCCCCCCGCGCCAGGAAAATGGCAAGCGAACTTCTCGCTGCCAGAAACTCCTGCGACCTGAACAGGATACAGGCAATTTACAATGCCTATCCTGACATCACCCGAATCCTCGCCTCTTTCACTGCTCAGCCCAACAATGGATAGAGGAATCATTTCACGAACCAAACTCCGATCCCTAAACTTAGCCTATTTCAATGCCAACGGCATTCATGGTCAAAGAGATGAGATCGCCACTTTCCTACGCGACCATCAAATTGACATTTTCCTCGCTCAAGAGACTTTCCTCAAGCCCCACCACCGTAACCCTTCAATTGCAAACTATCGCATGGTTCGCAACGACAGGGAGCGATGTCACAAAGGAGGCACACTCATTTATTACAAAAAGGAACTATACTGCATTCCAATAGATCCTCCCCCACTCTCACGACTCGAAGTGTCCATCTGCCGGCTAGGCATGTCAGGGCACCAACCGATCACCTTAGTTTCGGTCTACCTCCCCCCCCAAACGTCGATAGAGAACTCCCAACTCTTCTCTAACGACCTCTCCACGCTCCTAGGCTTGAGTGACTCCGTTATCATAGCGGGCGATCTCAACGCAAAGCATCACGCCTGGAACAGCACCAGGGTATCGACCAGAGGCAAACAACTGTTTGACCTTTCCCCCATTCTGAATTTCGATGTCATCGGACCGACGAGTCCTACTCATTTTCCACACGACCCCAACCATACCCCTGACGTCCTCGACGTGGCACTTCTAAAGAACGTCAACCTACGGTTGACCGATATAGAAGTGGTACAAGAGCTCTCCTCAGACCACCGACCAGTCATCATCAAAATGGCCCCTCGCATTGGTCTCCCCGACCCCAACCAACCCCCTCAAACTAAAGTGGTAACGGACTGGAGGAAAGTAAGCGAATGCCTGAAATCCACCACATCCCCCCACTTAGACTCCATCCCCGATCAGTTCAACTCCATCGCGGACACGACGGCGGCGATCGACTCGCTCACGGAACACGTACAGTCAGTCCTGAACGACTGTTCAAGGGAAATTCCAGAGATGGACGACCATCGCTGGAAGTTGCCTGACGACTTGCGTGAACTGTTGAACGAGAAGAACGCGGCTGTCCGTGCCTACAGCAGCTTTCCATGTGGCCCAAACAAAGCCCATATGCGTTACTTACAGAGAACTGTGAGGACTCGCATATCGGAGTGGCGTGAAGTCAAATGGAATAAGACGCTGAGCGATCTTGAACCCAATCACCAGGCCTTCTGGGAACTCCAAAGGAGACTTAGATCTCGAGACATCGTCTCCATGCCCCCACTGATCCGCCCCGACAAAACCATCGCCTTTGACGACGATGACAAGGCAGAATGCTTGGCTGACAGCCTCGAAGCCCAGTGTACACCCAGCTCCCTACCCGTAGACCAAGCTCACCTCTCTGAGGTCGACGCGGAAGTCGAGCGTAGAGCCTCCCTCCCTCCAGTAGAAGACCCCGAAAATCCTCTACCCCCCGTCACTCCAGACGAAGTACAGGACATCATAAAGGGTCTCATACCTAAGAAAGCCCCCGGTTCAGATGGAATCACAAATAGAGTGATTCAACTCTTCCCTGCCCAATTAATTGTGCTACTGGCTACCATCTTTAACGGTGCCATGAGCAACAACATTTTCCCACAGAAGTGGAAAGAAGCCACAGTCATTGGCATTCCCAAGCCCGGCAAGCCCAAGTCGGAACCCACGAGTTACCGCCCCATCAGTCTGCTCAATGGACTAGGCAAGGTCTACGAGAGGCTTATTTATAAGCGTCTCAGAAACTATGCCGAAACCAAGGGCTTAATCCCTAATGAACAATTCGGTTTTCGAACCCAACATTCTAGCGTCCAGCAAGTCCACCGCATCACCGAACAGATCCACGCAGGGATCCTGCGTGGATACTTGACAGGTGTGATATACTTCGACATAGCAAAAGCTTTCGACAAAGTCTGGCACAATGGCTTACTATATAAGCTATACCAACTCGGTGTGCCCGACCGTCTCGTGCTCATCCTTCGAGACTATTTGTCAAACCGCACCTTCCGCTACAAAGTAGAAGGAGCTATATCCTCTCCACACCCGATCCGAGCAGGAGTCCCCCAGGGCTCTGTGCTCGCCCCGCTCATATTCACGCTGTACACCAGTGACATCCCAATGAGTAAAAAGACCCAGTTGGCTCTCTTCGCAGACGATACTGCCATTCTGTACACTGGCCGCAGCCTAGTCCAGATCTCCCACATCCTCCAAACTTCAGTCAACAAGCTCGCTGACTGGTTTAGGAAGTGGAGAATAGAAGTAAACCCCGACAAAAGTCAAGCGGTTCTCTATTCGAAACCGAGACACAAACTCATCCCCCCCCGACCCATCACCATGTTCGGCAAGCCGATCCCTTGGGAGAAGCAAGCCAAATATCTCGGTGTTATCCTCGACAGGCACCTCTCCTTCGCAGAGCACATAAAGGCGGTTCGCTCGCGCGCCGCCTTCGCCCTCGGTAGCCTCCACTCGATGCTAAATGCACGCAGCAAATTGTCACTTAAGTGCAAATTGCGCATCTACACAGCGTGCATTCGCCCTATCATGACCTATGCCTGCGTAGTCTTTGCACACGCAAAGCCCCACCACATCCATAGGATGCAGACCCTCCAGAACCGTTTCCTCCGAAAGGCTACGGGAGCCCCTTGGTTCGTTCGAAATGAGATCCTCCATGTCGATCTCAAAATCCCCACTATCCACCAATTCATGAAGCGCCTTTCCAAGCACTTCTTCGACTCCGCCCCCAACCATCGAAACCCGCTGGTTGTCGAGGCCGCCAGATATACTCCCTCCCAAATCAGTAAACTCCGCCGTCCAAGGCACGTTCTCACCGACCCAGATGACCCTATAACCGTCCTCCAAGAGAGCAGTAGGGCAACCAGCACGCTTAGGAAAAACAGATACAAGAAACCGACATACCGGCCTCGCCGACGAGGTCCCTCGCGACGTCCCCAAGTAAATTCCCCCCACCGACCCTTGCTCGATGTAGTGCCAGCCCGCGCCGCAGCTGAGCCAGTAGATTTAAATTCCCGACTCTGACCTCTGAGTTTGTTTCGGCATTTCTTCTCAGAGTAGTCAATTAGGAAATGCCGGCCCCATCGTTCGTTAAATAATCAAAATTAGATCCAGCCTGTCCCAACTTGCTGCCCTCCCCCCAGCGACGCCCTAAGCCGAGGCTCGTACCCCACAGGGGGTGCCCTTAGCGTGTAGTCGCTTAGTTTATTTAGTTAGTTTTAAGCCCCTGGCTGGAGGCTTTGAGTTTTCTCAAGGCAGCCGCAGGATTGTCCGGTTAAGTAGTCACGACCTCTCAAGGTCAACTACGAGATGCCATATTCTAAAAAAAAAAAAAAAAAAAAAAAAAAAAAAAAAAAAAAAGCGCGTTCCAAGTCATTCAGCGAATCACAGTAGCGCGGAACGAACGTCAGTGAAAAATGCCGAGTTGCAGTGTTTTTTCGTGTAATAAAAAGAGATCGGAAACATCTAGTAAACTAAAAACGTTACTTTCCATCTGTAAGTATTACTTTGTCTTTGTCTTCTTTGTCTTTGTCTTGTCTTTGTCTTTCTTTGTCTTTGTCTTTGTCTTGTTTTCTTTGTCTTTGTCTTCTTTGTCTTCTTTGTCTTACTTTGTCTTTGTCTTTGTCTTTGTCTTTGTCTTAATATAATGCAGTAAATTAGCAAAACCAAGAAATATTGTCGGTCAATAAATGTTGCCACTAAATCGTACGAGATCTAATTTAGTGTAATTTTGAAAGTTTTAATTGATAAAGCTTGACAATTATTTCAAACTTTTATTTCGCATTTGTTATTCTTATTACTATTTTACAACTTATTTTTTTACTTTATAATATTTTTTTACAGAACCCTTTAAAAATTGCTATTTATTATCAAATAATTAATTGATAAATGATATCAAATTTATGTTCCACAAATCTCTTACAATTTTCTCATATCGTTATTCTTCATTGCTATAAAATATTTGCGGGTCAAGTTATCCCGAAAATACGCAATTTTAATTTAAAAATAGGCCACACTGTAGCAAAATAAGGGCAGTGACAGCACAGAAACAAATATCGATATCGACTTTATGAGTATGTTATTCTGACTATTAATTTTTCAGATTTCCAAAAGATGCAATGACTCGGGATGTCTGGATTCGGGCTTGTGCAAATCATGTTTCGTGGACTCCTAAACGTACTAGTACAATTTGCTCACAGCATTTCGAAGCTTCATGTTTCATAGTACAATCTAATACTAAGAGGAGATTAAAACAATGCGCCTCGCCAACTTTGAAATTAGCAAAGGTGATTTTTTTTTTATTTAGGTACTAGGTTTTGGGCGTGACTGTGTCCAAGTTTCACGTCTCTCAACTGTATACAGTGGAATATTGAGATGGGGCACTACCCGAACTTTTATAGATACAAGAAATGTATTTAGGGTTAAACCCCTATTTACCAGCACGCTTCCGCTTCTTTTCAGTTTTTTTGTTATAAGTTCTTTGACAAACTTATGAGCGCACTCGTTCGCACCTCGCAGCTTTCTCGCAAATGCAATGTTTTCTAAAATATGATAAGTGATTATGTTGATCATATTTTTGAAAACATTGCAAGAATAAATGAATGCTATAAGTGAACACGTGAATAAGTCTATTCATGTGTACCTATAATCTTATTTTAAAGATAATCTTTAAATTTCTTGTCACAAAAGTAAACTTATTCTTTTTGTTGCTAGTTCGAGCGATAAGGCTGCGATAAATGACAACGCTCTGTATCATTGCATCTGCAGACTCAGCCAAGTTGATAATCTACAATCGTTAACGCTAGTTGAAAACTAATCAAATGTATGGAAGTGACATCATCTCAACGTTAAGTCACTTGGTCAGAACAAACAATTAGCAAATTCGTAGCCAAGTTCCCATCGTTTAAAATGATAGAATAAATTATTAATGTAATCATTTCTACAATGTTCATCGCTACATCCTGTAGTTTAATGGTATAAACGGTAACAGTCACATTTTTTGTAGAACGAGCGATTGACTCAGGCACGTCAACATGGTTACCAATTTATCGTTTTCTAAAATCACTTACGCGCCGAGGCGTTACCGATTGTAGAAAGAGATTCGACATGAAATGTCGTAACTTGGCTAGGCCTGCTGGTCTTCTTGTGAATAAAAGTATGTGCTAATCAAAATTTCTTTCAAATAAAGTTTACAAATTATTTATTCAGTTTAACTCATTCAATTTTTTTTTTGCAACCCATATATAAAAAAAGCTCACTTAGCTTTTTTATCACAACTATTGGCTGAACTCATCGGCAGCAAAATATCGATACTGTCAAGCACTGTCATCGCTTACATAAAAATGACGTCATCCCGTACACTGACAGGGCGTCTCTGTGTGTGTTTGTACATGTGTGCGTATAGTTTATGCTTGTATTTGATTTTTTTTCGTGTGCGTGCGTAACGACGCGATCGAAAATGCATTTGTTTGTTATCACTATTTGTGGGCGTTGCCTCGTCCCCGGCGATTGAAAGTGACAGACTTATTCGCATAGATATTAGTGCTCGTTGCGTCTCCGGTTGGTTTAATGCTCTAAGCCTTCTAATGACGAACGCTCAATGTTCGTCGCAGTAACTAGGTAACAAATGGCCACTTTAGGTTAGAGCTGTGAAAAGCCTCCCAAGTTGATCGCAATAAATTGTCTATTTAGTATTTATTAATGGGAATTATGTGAACTCTTCGGAGATAGAGAACCAAACAATGTGTGGCAACCAATTCGCAAAGATTGCTGTAGTCGTCAATCGGTATGTTGTTTAGTTTGTGCCTTACAAATATCGTCCCCGTATTTGGAAAACTAAATAACTTCGTTTTTGGCGATTTTGTCTTTTCCCTATTTTTAAATAATCCAAAACATGACGCATGTTTGAGTCTTACAGGAATTTACTTATCTTATTCCGTTCCAAAAATATAGCCATTTTTGTCGTTCAGATGGAATAATGCATATCTTCAAACTAATTCTAATTTTTTGAAGGAAAAATAAACAACTCAATAAATAAATCAATAACTGAGGTCAATGATTAGTTAAATTTTTAATAAATTAAATAAAATAAGTTGTTGATTTTTTCTTCAATTTACAAATTCTATCATAAAACTAACAAAGTTCTAGGAAAACTAAATAACTCTACTTAATTAATTTTGCTACTCAGAATTCTGTCAAAACGTACATTACTTTATAAACACTTGATGTTATCTATTTCTTCTACAACTAGATAATTATTAATTACAAGATGATAGGCAAATAAAATCAAATAGATTAAGTTATTTATAATTGCCACGCGAAATATTGTAGTGTCTATTCAATGAATCGCGGGTGTCAGCGCGTGTGACTGATGCATCGCTCGCGTCACAAGCATTTTAGTGTAATGCGTATTTGCGTTACCTTCAATTGCGTTGACGTCAGTGACCACAGTGAGAGTTTTACACTATAATGAATTCGCGGGGTAGATTTATGGTGAAAATGTGCCAAGAAGAAGATAATTCATCTGAGGTATGTAGCAACTTTACATACATTAGGTAATGTAAACCGAATGCATTTGGTTTTTTTTTTATTAAGTACTAAATTATTTACCGTAAACCAATCTTGGACCTGAAGAATAGAGTTATTCACGACGTCAAGATTTTGTGACCGTCGGTCTATTTTAAAGATCAATGATGTGTCATCTGCAAATAACACCATCTTCGGTTGATTTTGAAGTAATTGGGGTAAATCATTAATGTAAGCTAAAAAGAGGAATGGACCCAATATCGAACCCTGAGGAACGCCCATTGTCATTTCAGACCCCAATGAGTTTACGCCGTTTACTTGAACTTTCACCTTTCTATCTTTCAGGTATGATCTTAGCAAATCAAGTGCTGTTTTTCTAATTCCATAGTGCTCCAGTTTCATCAGAAGTGTCTCATGGTTTACACAATCGAACGCCTTAGAGAGGTCGCAAAAGATTCCAATGGCATCTTGTGCTTCTTCCCAGGCGTTAAAAATGTTCTTTATTAAGGTAACACCGGCGTCAGTAGTGCAATGCCCTTTAGTGAAACCGTACTGGTGTTCATGAAAGATGGAATTTTTATTAAAGTGACGTAACATTTGATTGAGCATCAACTTTTCAAACACTTTACTGAGAACTGGCAGAATTGACACAGGTCTATAATTGTTGGGTTCTTTACTATCACCGGGTTTGAACAAAGGTACTACTTTACTATGTTTCATAAGATCCGGAAAGACTCCTTGGTCAACACTGGTGTTAAATATGAAAGCTAAATAGGGCGCAATGGTTTCGATGAAAGATCTACATACTTTTACAGACATTCCCCAGAGATCTTCTGTTGATTTAATGTTAAGATCTTTAAAAACTTTTATGACAGCCTGGGGGTTTGTATGCTGAAACCTAAACTCCAAAGGGCATGCCTTTACATTATTTTTAAGTAAGGCAGCAGAGAGCGTGGGGGATGAATTTAAAGCTTCAGTAGTTTTAAGGGGAATATTAGCAAAAAAGTTTTCAAATTCCTGAGCTATTTCTACATCTGAGTTGATGGGGCCATGTGCAGTCTAAAGTGCCTTAGCTATTTGGCACACACTTTTAAATATTTTGCAACATACTGATGAAAGTTTGTATTATTCATATGTTGCTTTAAGCCATAGAGTTCAAAAAGATTTTCCCTGCTTTTACGAATACCTGGAGTTGCCCAGTCACTAAATAAAAACTTTGTGTAAATACTTTTAGTTTTCAGTGGAAAAGTTTCATTAAACTGCGCATTTAGTATTGAAAAGATCTCGGCGTAGAACTCATTTGGGTCACCTATATTATTAAAATTCTGATCACATAATTTACTGGCCAAAGAATTATTTAATTTCTCTACCTTTTTACATGTTATTGTTCTAAACCTTATTTGAGTTTTTTGTAAAGGCATGTAGGAGCCAAATGTTATTGTTTGTCCACTGTGATCAGATGGCAACTTATTTACAATTCCTTTGTGTAAGTAATCACAATTACAAAAAATATTATCAATACAAGTGGCAGAAGAAGCTGTCTCTCGGGTTGGTTCAATAAAAACATTTGACAAATCAAATGACCTGAAAAGACTTAACAATCTGACAGTATTCGAGTTATTTTCCAATAAATTAATATTAAAATCTCCACATACGATTATCGACATACTACTTGTACTAAGTTTCTTTAACACATCTTCCATTACAGAATCAAACACAGTTAGATTCTGGTAACTTGGAGGTCTGTATACGCATAATATAACATGCTTATCAAGCTCAACACAGGACAATTCAATGGTGTGTTCAACAGACAGCCCAATTATGTCTTTTCGTTATTTAGATTTAATTAGTATTAATGACCCGCCATGTATCATACGTTTCCGGCTGAAATGGCTAACTACACAATAATTTTCATAATTAATTGACATTACTTGATGATCTTTCAACCAATGCTCTGTTAAACAAATGACATCAAACTTGGTGTTTTCCAAAAACAATTCTAATTCCAGTAATTTGGAAGCGCAACCTTGGATATTTTGATTAAATAATTTTAAATTATGTTGCACTCCCTTTGATTTTTTAGTATTATTAATTATAAGAAGATACCTTTTTATTATTCTGTAATAATAATTGGTTATTTAAAGGGGTAACTTCTGTTGTCTCCCCGACTAGTTTAAAAAATTATCCGGAGTGACCTCCACAACTACAACTGGAGAGTTTAGATTGCCCGAATAAGTTCCAGCAGAAGGAGAATACCCTATCTGACTGGTAGTGGTCTCCAAAGATGATGGTATTATAGGTGGATCCTCCTTCGTACATGACGATTCATAATTAATCACTATGTTGTTAGTATAACTAGGCAACACAGACTCGTCACTAATACTAGAATTCGTTATATTAGCTATAACCTCGTTAATATTATATGCTATCAACATAGCAATCAGATGTCTACATACCAAAGTAATAAACGTTCAACTTTTACATTTAAACATATTTCAAGTTTGATAAATTCAATAACTGCATTTATTTCACCTTCTTTTACTCTACCAGATGGATCTAGGTTGTAGGAAAACTAAATAAATAGCCGAAATAAATAACTAATTGTAGTTACGTTACAAAAAGTAGTTGTGGCAAAATTAAACAACTTGGTTTTATATATTTTATTTAGTTATTGTTGAAGATAGAGTCCAGTTTGTTTAAGCATAATGTTAAAGATAATCAGGTCCACAAAATATAAAATTACCGACGGTAAAATTGTCTCAATTTTTTTAACAAATGAACATTTATTGAAAAAAAAACACTAAATCGCGTTTATCTCAAAACTAGAAAATCGGAGTTATTTAGTTTTCCAACTACGGGGACGATATATTGTGAGTGTATCTTATTTAAGGTGAATGGGTAGTTGAGACCGCGACATTCAAATTTTCTTACGTTTTTTGCAATTTGCAGGTCAGTGTCAGGTTGTATCTTTCGATCAAAATATGATTCGCGACAATAACAGGTACATATTTAGAGAAGTATAATCATTAGAATCAATAATACATCTTTCTAAGTTAGATTTCTACCACTAACACTTTTCCATAAGAGATTGGTGATTGGTGGTAGAAATCTAACTTAGAAAGATATATTAATGATTATAATTCTCTAAATATGTACCTGTTATTGTCGCGAATCATATTTTGATCAAGATACAATCTGACACTGACCTGCAAATTGCAAAAAATGTAAGAAAATTTGAATTTCGTAGTCTACCACTATCCATTCACCTTAAGATTTTTATTTTATTATAGAGAGTGATAAAAAGTAGTGTCCACCTCGGGAGCAACACTATTTTAGGCTCGAGTGACGTACTTTGAACCCCCGCTGCGCTCTGGATTCAAAGAAACACTCTCCGCCGCAAAATAGTGGTTTGCTCCCTTGGCAAACAATCTACTATAATAAGTAGGTTTTTACTTTTTAAAATTTATTTTTATGAAACATCTGTGATCTCTTAGAAAGCTGCTAAGCAAGCTTAAGAGGGACTAGGCCGGTCATGTCTGCTGCATGTCAGATGAGAAATGGTTTAAAACATATATTCTCGACGTGGGCGATAACGCCCCTCATGGTTGTTTTAGACTTTCAGGGTCCCAGCAATAAAGACCCAGAGAAAATTAATGTTCTATCTTACGACTATATAAAATTACACGTTTGAATAAAATCGTGGCATTAGCTGTTTCAGATTCGCGACAGATGGTAAGTAAAATAAAATTGGGGCCTCTAAAAAAAATATATTAAAGTAGGTGGTGGGCAAAATAAGGTTGAAAACCTATGGGCTAAAAGAACCATCGAGCGGGTCCCATTACGCGCAAGATGACATAGTGGCGAGACGAGCTTGAATCGTAACGAAAGGACTGGTCGGTAGATTAGATTTTAAAGTTTATAGTCTCGAGATGATGATGATCTATAACTTATTTATTTTACTTCGATGGTCCTAGTTTATCATTTGTGACTTCAAGTGACAGCTATGTGAACAGAACCCACTATTGCATAAATATGTAAGCTGTCACGCCCTTTATGCCTGAATATTTTATTTAGGTAGTAAGTAAGTCTTTGTTAACATTTTTTTTTGTTTGAGTACATATAGTTTTTATGGTATTTGTTGGTATATTGGCGTGGCTAGCTGACATAATTATGGCAAATAATTTAATTTTTATCACACCTGCTCTGAAAATACATACTAATTATACCAATTAGAGGGAAGAAACGCCTTTATCCCGCCCTTCAAATCCTTTCATCCCAAGGTATGGAAGTTTGTATTAAAATCCTTCCGACCCAAGGGTGGGAAATATGTATGAAATTCCATTACATACCCGGTTTTTCTTTTTTTTTTATTTTGTCAGCAGTCATACTGCCAAGAGACTTTAACTGTCTACTAATTAAATTTCAAGTAAATTGTTACTGGCCACATACAGTTTTTTTTTTACCAGTTACCAACCTCCTTGGTGCATACAGAAAATTAAAAACGAAATTATTTTTGTATATAAAACGCGCGGAATCACGGAAGAAGTGGCTGCATGACCTTATGATCTTAGCCTACTCCAGAAACGGGCGAATAAAAAACTTTTAATAATTGTACTTTTAACTAAATATAAACATTTCTATGCATTTATGTCCATAATTTTCCTCGTAGGTGTAATAAAAAGCACTATACATCCCTCAGGATAAAGTACAGTTCCATACCTCAAATGGTTTGCGCCCCTCGCAAGCTCGTGGCGCAAATGCCATAATCTCGGTATGGAACTGTCACTTTCTTCCCTCTGAAGTAATGTACTATTTCTGTGTCATGTAATGTTAATTACTTTGCATACCTGATACAAACTAGTATTTTCAAACTGAACAGACAACTGTGCAGCTGGGGAGTTTGTTGCGTCACTTCTTCTTCCCGGCGAAAGCACTAGGAAAGGAAGTGGTGAAGGGCGAGCGTTTTGGAGGACTGTTTTTTATAATTTTGACGTTCGAAAAGTGCTGATTCTCAGCCTACTTTGAATAAATGACTTGTGATTTAGATATAAAAGTAATCCTTTAAAAAAATCATATTTATGTGTTGTATGACTGTACAATTTCCGTTCTTTTGTTTTTAGGACCATTTGCTCGTACGATGATTTGCTAATAGCACTTTTTGCTTTTAGGACTTTTTAATAAGGAGGGCATTTTTTTAAGTTTAAGCGGTCTTGAAACAACGTGCAACAAAAAGCAACATTTGAAAATAAAGGCGGATTATTAGTATTTCATAATTGAATTAGCATTTCAAAAAGAACGGCCAAGTGCGTGTCGCATCACGTACAGTGGAGGGTTCTGTAGTCGGGATATATATTTACGCATGCACAATATTGATTTTATCGACAGCAATAATAAGTTTGTATTTAAGAGTAATTTTCAGGCGTACGCCTTTCAATAATGGACTATTTAAGTCACAGAAAAGCGTGACTTAAGTGCGGGTTTAGGTCACACACAGTGCTCTAAAATTTCATAGTTTGCTTGTGTTGTGGTTGTTTATTAGTTTGTTTTAAAATAAAATAAAAAATTATTTTATATTACGCACCTTAGCTCTTTGTTGCATTTTAAGCTCCTCTCTTTTGTAGTTTCTTTGATATGCAGTGATTAATCTCCGGAGTCTCGTATTCAAATCTTGCATTGAGGGCCATAAATGTCCACCACTACTGCTTTGAGTACTGTCATCATCAGGCCGTGGAGAAGCCGCGGGGGATGTTGCTCCAGCTCCACTAGATACATCGTCTGTGCAATCTTCGTCTCCTACTACACTACCCCTCACCTTCCTTTCTTCACTCCTGTTACACATCATACATGTCAGTCAGTCAGACCTCATTTTTAATATAAGAAATCAGATTTTATAGTCAAATAGAACGATGAAAGCAAGCTCGAACTTAACGAAAAAATGAGTAAAGATCGTCAACGCACTAAGCCGCCGCTGCGTCTATTTCGCAGTTTTGATTAATTTGTCAATGTTACTAAATCAAATGATCAAATATCGCTCTGTAGAGTAAGTACTAAAATATTGATCATGTATTGCAATAATAAATTTTGTAAACTTTTCCAATGCCCAATTCAGTGTTATTATTTATACAATAGGGATGTTGCCTGGGTAAAAATAAATCGATTCGATTTAGTCCCTCAGTAAGATTATTAAAAAATATTGAACACGTATTTTTTGTTTTATCAATTAGATAAAAAATTACAAAGATATATCACATCAAAGTTCAGGAGTGGGGGGCTTTGACGTAATAACGTGCTAAAATTTGTAGCACGGCGTGACGTCATACGAAATTTCCAAGCGCTGTATCTTCGTAATTTTTTGTTTGCCAGACAAAAGAAAAAATACGTATACAATATTTTTTAGTAATCTAACTGATGGACTAAATATATTTTCTTAGTCAACTACCCTATTATTAACTGCCCCGTTGGTCTCGTGGTTGCAAGCGCGACTGCAAAGCGTGGGCTCCTGGGTTCGATTCCTAGGTCGGGCAAGTGTTATCAGGTTTTCCATTTGTAATTTCTTGGTAGCAACCCGGAGTTTGGAAGTTGGCGGTTTCAAACCCCCGTGCCTCAGAAAGCACGTAAAGCCGTTGGTCCTGCGCCTGATCTCTCTCCGGTCGTGTCGGATTGCCGTCCCATCGGTCTATGAGACTTATGAGAGTAAAGGAATAGAGAGTGCACTTGTGTTTACGCACACACTCGTGCACTATCGTATCTCCTGCGTACCTGGCTAACGTGACCGAAATCTGTAGGGAGGCTATTATAATTATTTTTATGATTTTACATATCTCGGGACCATGAGGTCCTTTGGAAGGTGTACGAGGGGCCGAAGCCAACTCGCTCAGGACGCTTAGGCAATTTTAATGAAATGCGGCACCAACTGACGATTATCCCTGTATGCACTATGCAAGTGCACCTAAGAATAACCTCCCGGTTGGTGTAGGACTATTGCAGGAAATGGAAAAATAAAAAGTTGGACTATGGGTTTGGGTGGCTAAAGTGGCCTGGTTACCAGGAACTATGGAAGAACTATGACTCCTGCTTGATCAATGTTTTATATAATTATGCACAAATAAAATGGCAGGGGGTGACTTGCACACTCAATAATGGGCGCCGGAAACAGTCGATAGCACATAGTGACGTAGTGACAAGGGGGCAATATGTCCTGAGGTGCTTATGAGGAGTGAATTGGTATTCCACGGCTATCAGGACAATCCCGGAAATATGGTCAAGATCCCTACCAGCATGTTACTGGAATACTTCCTCCCTCCGAGCACGTTTGCTCTTGCGAATCTCCACTCAAGCCGGTCAATAAAGGCAAGCCAGAGGTGAGGAACAAGACTTCTCCCGGGAGATAGGGTCCGTGGGGTCGCTACTGCCCAACAGTTCACTACATGGTGCCCTGAGGGTTTTTGAATCTCTCTTGGTGTGGCTTCTCACCCTAGACCTGTTCCGGCAAAGTAAACCCTTCCGGCATAGGCCTAGAGTTCGGAGCGCGCAAGCCCTACCACACACTGAATGAAATAAACAGAAAATGAAAAAAACATTGATCTGAACTGCTTTAAACACTTCTATATGAGCCTAACGGTCAAAACGGTGTTTTTTACTGATCTGAAAACAGTTAAAGCTTGAGGCAAAATGTTACTGTCATGACAGTAAACTTTAATGTTTTAAGTAGCTAAAAGGTCACAAAATTAACTGTTTTATTCATTTGATGATATCATTCAAACCAATACAATTTACTTACATTACAGTGATGGTGGTTTTCCTTTTTTTGTTGTTTTTTTAGTAAATTTCAATCATTAAAAGTTACTGTTTTGTCTTTTGACAAAGATTTCTTCTTACTGTATAAAGTCAGTAAGTTTTAATGAAATCGTTTTAATGTGGCGTAGTCAGAAATTTTTTTTTTCAGTGCGACTTCAACGTGGAGGCGGCGGTGGGGTTATTATTATTAATTACGGGAATTCATTATCAATATTTTAATACACTACCATTGCGATATGTCATAATTTTATTTATTAATCAAATAATTAAACCAGCGAAATATTTGACAGTTATTTGCAACATTGCCAACTTCAAAATGCACTCTTAAAATTTCTTAAATATTTTATTTCTCGATAAAAAATTTAGCCTTAAGTGTACTTTCGCACGATGCAGCCACAATGAAGCCTAATAATGTTATGCCCGCACATCACCCGACATTATACAGGGTGTCCCAGAACTCAACGTCAAGCCGAAACGGGGTGACAGGATTGATCATAACCATCACGAGAAAAATATAAAAAAAAATCTATCCCATGCAGTTTGAAAATTATGGGCATTTTACGAAAAACCTAGAAATTTGATCAAACTGTACCTTTTTTCGGTTATTGTGGTTATTCTTTTTTATTTTTGTTCAATTAAACTTTGGAAACGTAATCCTAAATAACATTTCTAGAATCCCAATAAAAAATAATGACACGATTGCCTCAAGTATCCGAGAATTGAGACTATTCGTTAAACTACGAATTTAAAATTTTCAAGATTCGTCGACTTTGATAGGCCCTCCTTTAAAAAAAATGTACTAGAGTGCCTTGGCAAGTGGCATTAAAAGTTGGCGCATTTAATCAGAATTCTAAAATGGTACAATACTTGTTAGTTCCTTACAATAAAAAAGAGTAAAAAAATTAAAACCTCAAGTAACCCGATTTTTGCTATCTCAGTTAAAATGTTTTTGATTCGCACAAGCTCTAGGTAGGTTCTTAATTTTAAGGCAAAATGATGAGAGAGATGGATAGTGGGTATGTTTGCCATGAGTGAGCGAGACAGATAGTGACGCCACTTTTATTAAAGTGAAAAAAAGTTAGTAAAATAATGAAAAATCTTGATCTAGTTTAATTTAGGTTTGTTGGAATAAAAGTCAGATAGAGAAATAACGTTTTTTATTACAATAAATAAGCCCATTGAGAACGTAGCCGACCTGTGTGAACGCATTTCTCAAGCAGCTGAGGAGATCAACTCTTGAAGATATGCCCGACTAATAAGTAGATCTTTTTTAAGAAGATATAGGGCATGTATTGAGGCTGATGGTAAACAATTTGAACATTTCACACACTCTAGTACATTTTTGAAGTGAAAACTTCTTTAGCGGCGCTGTGTACTTTTTTTGGAATGGGTAAAAACTTCTAAACTCGCGTCAGGTCACGTGACCCTGATCGAAAATTAGTAAGACGTAAGACGAACGTAACGTAAGACGCGCGTTGTTGAGGACAGCGCCATCTATGCACATCGGGAAGAACTACGAGGGCCTCGCGTACTAACTACGTAGTTCATCCAACAACGACGAGATGGCGCTGAACCACGGATATATAACTGACGACTAATTATGGATGGAAGTTGATTTTCCTAAGAGATAAACTTTTTAATGTAAAATAATTGTAATAGTTCTGAAGTGTTAAATTTTTTATGTAATATAAATTGTCATGTTTGTGTACGATAGCGCAATAAATGAATATTGTATTCCACCACATAAATAATAGTACTTTTATACTGATAATGAAAGCAATTCGTACAAAATTATTCTCTAACCATTCCAAAATATTAAAAATGCACAACGTTAATATTCAAGTTTTCACTTCTGCCGGCACTCCCGGAGTGCAACCCGTCGTTTTTTTTTAAAGGAGGGCCTATCAAAGTCGACGAATCTTGAAAATTTTAAATTCGTAGTTTAACGAATAGTCTCAATTCTCGGGAACTTGAGGCAATTGTGTCATTATTTTTTATTGGGATTCTAGAAATGTTATTTAGGATTACGTTTCCAAAGTTCAAATGAACAAAAATAAAAAAGAATAACCACAATAACCGAAAAATGGTACAGTTTGATCAAATTTCTAGGTTTTTCTTAAAATGCCCATAATTTTCAAACTGCATGGGATAGATTTTTTTTTATATTTTTCTCGTGATGGTTATGATCAATCCTGTCACCCTGTTTCGGCTTGACGTTGAGTTCTGGGACACCCTGTATAAACCATATTTAATATCGGCTAACGTGCGGGCAACGCATAGCGGTCCATACAGGATACCGTACACCGTACAATACAAAACTTATGCTACGCAACTTATGCAGGACTAGTACACGCGTTTTGAAAATACTTCTACTGCGCAGTAGTCAGCTCTTAAGCACCATGACCATACATAATAATTATGCGCATTTTGCGGCTGTGTGCGCTGACAAAAAGATTTTATTTGGTCTAACTAAAAGTGACTCGAGGTTTTTGAAGGGTGCAAGGGATCAATTATGTACTGTTACACTTTCTCGTCATAAAAACATTTGTAGACAACAAATCTTTCAAACATCGTCTCAACTCCAAATTTCAGTTCTACGTCAACAAATCGTCATGTCACACACTAGTCTGCTACCAGACCAGTGTACAACGCGTCGTTACTATCAGCCTACACACTACGAGGCCTATACATCTTTGCTTTATGAGGACGCGCTGCCGGTGGGTCTTCAACGCGGGGCCCACGGATGGTACTACCGTAACCTTAGTTTGCTGAATTGAGCGACGGATGGGCAACGAGTGGTTCAAGCGTCATCCAGTAAGAATTTTTAATTACTATCCAAAATTAAATGATGGTGAAAATAAAAAATCCTATTTTTCTTCTACATCACTCAGTAGGTACTTAAATAGTATTGGGATATGGCATCACAACATTGTGTAAAAAAAAGTCTGCGTTTGTGAATACCACCCCGCTGCACACGCATTTCGCTATTCTCATTTAGTATACGCGGCAAGCAAGTAGTCAACGTTTAATTTCGTAATCACGCTGAATTGATAATACTTTCGCGAAAAAAAAATGATTTTATAAAATTAAAAAATGCAGTCTTTGAATAGTACCGATTGCCTACATAAAATTTGGATGATGATTACAAAATAATCCTGTACAATTTCATTTGAATTTAGAAAATCCTACTATACGTAGCTTTATTTTGAGACAAGTTGGTGTCGAGTTGTTGGGTGTGCTATGGCCATAATGGGCGATAACGAGTTCTGCGGTGCGATTCTGTAACCATCTCACCGTGAAAACTTAGGTGAAGTGAGCGTGGAGTGGGCTGTCAATAGTGTCAATTCCTAGCAAAAACAAACCCACTTCACCTAAGTTTTCACAGTGAGATTTTTACAGAATCGACCGGCTGTATCCCAATTGCGTAATACACTTCCAATTACAAAACCATTGCTTATTCGCGTCCGCCTAGCATTTTCTTAACTTATTTTTTGGTAGACTTCCGAACGTTGTAGGGCAGACGACGCAATGAATGTTGTTGAATTGTCAAAAAGTGTGTTACGCAATCACCTTGCTGGATAGTATTGCAATAAATACTTGCTTGATGAATGTTTGATTACTTTGCTACTTTTGTTTTATTTAATCACACATAAGCCAGATTGGGTACAAAATTCTCATAAAAAAAGAAAAAATATCCTATGTACTCACTTGATGTCTGTACATTCAGCATCATCTGGTGGCCCCAGTTTGTCTACAAAGCAAAGTTGTGGATCTGAACGCATAGCCAAATAATTTTCGTAACCATGGACGTATGTTCCTACAAGCAAGGACACGTCACACTCACTATCCCACCACAGGCGTGGAGGTGTGCTGTCCACACCACGAGGTACGCGCATTCCCAAGGAACTGCAAAAAGAACAAAAATTTATCTTAGCACACGACGTTGTCAACCTTTGAGTTGTGGACTAGGCACACATTGTTATGGTAGTTGTTATGATCAATGACCTTAAGGGTGTTTTACAGGAAAATATAACGACCACTTCTGTTGTTGTTGTAAAGGCTGTCGATTATTATCATGTCTGCCAATGTGAAGAGCGACCAATAGTCGTGCAAAAAGGATGAAGAATCAATAGCTAAAGTTCAACCCACCCTCACTCACCACACACGTTTGACAATTTTTGTCATTGGTAACAAAGCTGGTACATAAGCAGACCTCTTAGTCTATTGAAACTCCGTGCTAAGCCAGGCCAGCTCAAGGTCAAACTGTTACCACTGAGCTGCGACCTGTTTTCGCCAATACCAGTTTGAACGGTAACTTGTCCGTGTTGCGCAAAAACAATACGTGTTGTTTACACGGTGCGATTATTGCTTCAAGTTTATAGTATGCAACAGGCAATACTGCAACTTGCATTGTGAATTTTTCTAATATTAAATAATATAACTACTTATAATTTTTACCTGGCATGAACTCCATTCTCAATTTGTGTCGCGTAGTCACCTATGACCTCATGTTTGATGTAATACATCATACGTACTCGTAGTAAAACCCTGAAAAATATAGCCATGTTCAATTTCGATACATAGCAGTGTATATGTTACCATCCGTTATAGTGTGAAATATGTTACCGACCAAAACCGATTTTAGTTCATGAACTAGTTTCGCCTAGGCCAAACTAGTTCTCATTCGCTTGCCCTTGCATCCTATGTCGACGGAGCCCCGCTTGGCGGGGCTCCTATTTCTGTGTAAAGGGTTTCAAGTAACCTAACCTCTGGGTGCCCTTTTTTTTCAGGATGGGAAATCATCAAATGACCCCTCCCGCTCTGGGTGGAGCGGAAGGAAGTGTCAGACTCTTACTGACTAAAACCCACCCGTGTTCCTTCCTTCGCCCTTTATGTTCCGGGCCAGCGGTAACCCTTTTGGACAATCCCGCTGATCCGGCAGGCTTCGGCCCCTTCGTTTGATGCTGACATCTCTTTGAGGCGCGCGTGGAACACGTACGCCTGGTCCTGATCGGACGGCGAGCTAACCTCTGGGTGCCCTTCGCTCGCTTTTGCATCCTACGTCGCCTATCGACCGTCCGTAACCATGCAACCCGTGTAGGGAGAACAGGTTTGGCCTAGGCGAAACTACATCCTAAAACCGGGTTTGGCCGGTAATAAACATTTTTTTCCACTTTAACGGACTCAACCAGATAATCTACAGATTAACTAGTTAATCTGCACTCTAACTGATTTACGCACATTTAAATGATAATTATATGTATATATGTGTTACCGCTATAACACATATAATGGGTGTCTCAGTAAGAGTGCACTTTTTAAATTTAGAATATTTTTTTTTTTCGTTTATTTAATTTACCTATATTTATTATAATTTACCTATGTTTATTCCGATTATTAAAAATGGGAAAGTTCCGCTGAAACTGCTCGAAAACTCTTTTCAGCCGAGAAAGTGCACCTAATGTGTCAACCAGATCGTGCGATTTAACGCCTTGCGATTTTTTTCTTTGGAGTTTTATGAAATCTCGGGTTTATACGAAATAACCAGACACAATTCCTGAGCTCAAATCAGAGATCCAACGCGTCATCGGTGAGATACAGCCACAACTCTGTGTAAAAGTCATGGATAATTTCATGAAAAGAGTGATGGCCTGTCATCAGAGCCATGGGGGCCATTTGCTGGATATTTTATTCCATACTTAATCGGAACATGTCTTCTTTACAATCCAATAAAAATATCGCAACTCTCTCATAAAATACATGCTTTTATTTTAAAATGTAAAAGTGCACTCTTATTGAGACACCCTATATATAAATTATCATTTAAATATTATGACAAACCATTTTATTCACAGAGTACATTATGCTCCTATTTCTATGCTACGCTCGTCAGGCTTATGTCAATACCAAGAAAAACATTTTAATAATAGTACAGTCAGCATCAGATAAATTTGAGCTTTCAAAGTAGTCGAAATCATGTAAATAACATAATTTCAATAATATGTTCGCAGACATTGCGCGTTCAAATTGTCGTAAGCATACAAAGAGGTCAAAATATCTTAGCTATCAGTTTTTCAATATTGTGTAAGTTGTCAGTGCGTTTAAATTAATATTTGCGAATAGTTCGTTCAATGGTAGGTATCTAACTTATCTGGAGCATTCATAGAGTTCTAAAATATCTTTAGATTTTATATATTTTATATAGTAAGATTATTAAAAAATATTGAACACGTATTTTTTGTTTTATCAATTAGATAAAAAATTACAAAGATATATCACATCAAAGTTCAGGAGTGGGGGGCTTTGACGTAATAACGTGCTAAAATTTGTAGCACGGCGTGACGTCATACGAAATTTCCAAGCGCTGTATCTTCGTAATTTTTTGTTTGCCAGACAAAAGAAAAAATACGTATACAATATTTTTTAGTAATCTAACTGATGGACTAAATATATTTTCTTAGTCAACTACCCTATTAAGAAAAGTCAACGTTAATACCCGTAACTAGAGTATATTTTAGAGGAAAATTGTTAATAATAAATATTGCTTCCCGTTTTTCCTTGATTATCTATCCCGTTCATTTCTTACATAACGTAACTGATATGTCTTTTGTTTCAGATGCGATGCGTACTGAAAGAAATTTACTTAGTTCGAGTTATATCATAATGAGAGAAAGGAAGTAAAGATGAATTAGCATATAAGAAACTAGCTTCTGCCTGCGACTTCGTCCGCGTGAAATTTCTTGTTACTCCGTTTCTTGTTACCCACCCGGTCGCATCGCATCGCCTGCCCGCGCTATTACTTCGTTTTTGCTTAGCGTTCTTTCTGACTTTTTTCTTTTTGCTCGGCTCCTAAAGGTCATAGCGTGATATTAAATAGCCTATAGCCTTCCTCAAGAATTGGGCTATCAAATGCAAAAATAACACTGGGGAAAAAAATTTGAACTTTGTCGTGCCACACGAACTTCACTCATATTTTTTACTTTGATCGATGATTGTAAGTAAAAATAAGTAACTAAAAACAATTATTAGCCAAGATTTTTATTGATTAATGTAATTTAAAAATTTCAACAAATAATGACAGTCCGAAACAAAAAAGTTCTATTATGAATTTATGATTTAGGATTTTCTGGCAAATTTAGCTCCTGGATGGTCTCTTTTTAACTCGTCGCGCGTCTAATTAGCAGACACAATAGAAATTTTATTGTTATCGGTACACATGGTGTACACTCGACGTGCAAAGAGTTAACGTCCAACAGTAATCTGCCAACATCCTTGGGTTTCATTTGCCCTGATAGCGCTTTTCCATCTGTAAAATGGCCTGATGGAACCTCTCCCCGTGCTCATCGCTCATCATCATCATCATCATCATCAGCCTATAATGTTCCCACTGCTGGGACACAGGCCTCCTCTCAGTGAGAGGGAGTGGGCCGTAATCCACCACGCGGGCCCAGTGCGGGTTGGTAGATGTCACATGTCTTCGAATTTTTTTGGTTCTAGGACATGCCGGTTTCCTCACGATGTTTTCCTTCACCGTTTTGTGAGCAGTGGTGATGTAATAATTTACACAAAGTAAAGCGCCTGTCTGGGTTCGAACCTACGACCTACAACTCGTAAGTCGCGGCCGTTACCACTTGGCCACCACTGCTCTCGCTCACAGCTCCCAAATTCTTAGGAAAAAAATCCAGACGTGAGTCTAAGAAATGAATCTTGAGTGAAATGTTGCAATCCAATGCTTGATAAGCCAACAACAACTCGCTAACAAACTCTTTCACTTCTCACTCTTATGGTTACCTAGAAAATTTGCAACAACGTTTTTAAAAGATATCCATGCTAGTTTTTCTAGATCGTTCAATTTTTCTTCAAATACTGGATCTTTTATTAACTCCCTAATTTGAGGTCCAACGAAAATACCCTCTTTTATCTTTGCGTCACTTATTTTAGGGAATTTTTCTTTTTTATACAAAAATCTGCTCCCCTTGCGATCCATCGCCTTAACAAATTTTTTAATTAGGCCTAATTTAATTTGCAATGCTGGAAGAAGAACTTTAGACGGCTCTACAAGAGGTAAATATTTTACATTTTTCTGTCCAGGGTTTAAAGATGTTCGCATAGGCCATACTTTTTTACTATAATGGTTTCTTTTGTTCCGACTATCCCATTCACAAAGAAAACAGCAGAATTTGGTATAACCCAGCTGAAGTCCGATTAATAGGGCAACAACTTTGAAATCACCACAGAAAGAATATTTACTATTATTTATTTTTTTAATATTTACTATATTTTTTTATTTTTTACTATATTTTTTTTGCGATCGTTTGTTTGCGTTTATCACCGTAGTGGTTACACCAATCAACACATCGCAAGAAATCTAAGGCCAATCGGAATAAAACTATTGCTGTTTCATCAGAGTTTGCCATCACAGTTCGTGTGGCATGACTAGTGTTGACTAGTGTTGACCAGTGTAATTTTTCAAATCCGACTGGTAGTTCCAGAGATTAGCGCGTTCAACCAAACAAACTTTTCTGCTTTATAATATTAGTATAGATTATGATATAAGGATAGATGAGTACAGAAGAGAAAGTTTGAAAGTGACACCAATAACTGAAAAGTTGTGTGGAAATCGATTGTCATGGTATGGGCATGTGTTACGGAGAAATGAGGAAAATGTCGTGAGGAGAGTTTTGAGTATGGATGTCGATGGCTATAAGAGTAGGGGAAGACCAAAGAAACGACGGGTGGAATGTGTGAATGATGATATGGTTAGAAAGGGGGTGACTACCGAGATGACGACAAATAGAGAAGTATGGAAGAAAAAGACATGTTGCACCGACCCCAAATAAATTGGGATAAGGGCAGGAGAATGATGAGCATTCTCGTTTATTTTATTGCGTCTAATAGACCGGGAGATGATGACACATTTTGGTAAGTCATTTCTTACAGTATGGCGCTTTCAGGGGGGTTCATATACGTAATAAGTGAGAGGAAAATGATGTTCTTACCGGTGGTGCGCGGGACGCAATTGCAGAATAATTAATTGAAATTGCTCGAAAATCCGGAGGTGTCAAACAATTTCTTTCACAAAATTTCTTCAATTTATCGGTATTTCAACAAAAAAAACCCGGCGGTCGCTATGTGCCATACTTCTCCGGTGGGTGTTTAGACCCGCCATACTTTTTTGAAAATGTTTTTTTTTTATTTTTTTTTTATTTATTTCTTACAGGCTGATTTTTTTTTTAACAATTGCTTTTTATTAATCTTGTACGAAAATCACCATGCCATACCATTCCGACGGTCCAAAATACCCGCCATACCCCCTCAAACATGTCATTTTTTTTAAATTCGAGAAACCATTTCTTTCAGTATGGCACTTAAGTCGTGGTCAGTTTATGGTACAGTGAGACAAAATTATATTCGCCATACTTCTAGTGCAGTATGAAAGTGGTGCCATACTTGAAAAATTGTATTTTTTAACCATTTTTAAAACACGCCTATAGAAGCCGTGAAATTATTTTTTACAGTATGGCATAAATGAAATCAGATTGTTCCCATACTATTATGAGTTGAAAAAAATATGCCATACTGTGACCATGGTACGAAAGACCGTCATACGCACGCTGCGGTGTAAAAAAAATTAAAAAAATGAAAGGATTTCTTACAGTATGGCATTTTAATTTTTGGAAAGTTTATAAAAAGTATGATTCAGGAAAATTATCCCATACTCATCATGAAGTCCAAAAGTGATGCCATACCCGGAAAACCGATTTTCAGCGACGTATTTCAGCTACAGTACGCCTGACCAGCAGCTGCTGTATACCTGCGTTGGAATTTGTATTGAGGAAGATAGTTCGAAGACGTTCGAGCGTAGAATATTATACGACATAACACATTATTTAATTAAACAAGATTGTCCCTACATACAACTTTCAAATTTCGTATTTACGTTCCTCACATAACCAACTTTAAAAAAAAAATGGTGCCATACTGTAAGAAATTGTTCAAATGTTGCATAAAATTTTACAATTATTTAATAACATTATACGTATATCACCCACTCTACAGGTATGGCATTATAACAATTACGTTTCTAATCATAAAAACAACTACTAGACCAAATTTTAAGGTGAAAGAAATGGTTTCTCGAATTTAAAAAAATGACATGTTTGAGGGGGTATGGCGGGTATTTTGGACCGTCGGAATGGTATGGCATGGTGATTTTCATACAAGATTAATAAAAAGCAATTGTTAAAAAAAATATCAGCCTGTAAGAAATAAATAAAAAAAAAATAAAAAAAAAACATTTTCAAAAAAGTATGGCGGGTCTAAACACCCACCGGAGAAGTATGGCACATAGCGACCGCCGGGTTTTTTTTGTTGAAATACCGATAAATTGAAGAAATTTTGTGAAAGAAATTGTTTGACACCTCCGGATTTTCGAGCAATTTCAATTAATTATTCTGCAATTGCGTCCCGCGCACCACCGGTAAGAACATCATTTTCCTCTCACTTATTACGTATATGAACCCCCCTGAAAGCGCCATACTGTAAGAAATGACTTACCAAAATGTGTCATCATCTCCCGGTCTATAAGTATTAACAATGAATTCTTTATTATCTTTTAGGGAAACACTGTATCTCTCTGGATAATGCGCAGGCGTGAATCAAGAGGGATTATACGTCATTTTACAACAGGTCGTCCACGTATTAGTAACGTTCAACAAGACGGCGCATTGATAGAAAATGTGCGAGAGGATCGTTTTGTAAACACTTCCCAATTGGCGACCACTCATAACATATTCCAGAGTACGATTCGTCGAAGACTTAAGGAAGCGAGCCTTCATAATCGCGTGCCAGCAAAAAAAACTTAACACCCAGGAATAAATCTTTAAGACTACCGTTTGCACAAAATTATTTAGATTACGATTTTAGCAGTAATTTTTGAGTGAAAAAGTGTTTTGTAACTCTACACATGGTCGACTCTCACTGTGGAGATAAATAATACAAGATATAGCGATGAAAATATCTTGCCCAATAACACAAGTGGACGCATATCACTTGGCTTTTGGGGATGGATGTAGCAAAGTGATGAAACTTCGATTAACTCACGTTCTCTAACTCACTCACGTGGCGCGCGTGGAATACGTACGCGCCGTCCGGCACGGGCCTGGTCGGACGGTGAGCTACCCATTACTATCCGTCTGCAGGCCCGCGCCTACGGTGACCGGGAGTCGTCACGCTGCTCCCGACGCCCGGAGCGTCTCCCGCGGAGGCTGGGACGGGAGGCTCTCTCCCTCAGCCATCCCGCCACCTCCTTCGCTAACATGACTGCTTCGCAAAAGTAGGCGACTGCCTCCCACTCCCTCTTGCTCCGGACCATGGCTTGAACCAGGGCCGGACGCGAGAAATGGCCGCCGCTGCCGGTCGCCTCTACGAGGACACGGCGGTGCTCCGCCCAAGCGGGGCAGACCTCCACCGTGTGCTCCATCGTGTCCTCTGGGCGATCCTGCCAATGATGACAACCGGGCGTTTCCTCCCGCCTGATGATGTGCAGGAACCTCCCGAAACATCCGTGTCCGGTGAGGACCTGCGTCAGGCGGTAGGTGAGGGCGCCGTGACGCCTCTCTAGCCACTCCTCAAAGAAGGGTCTTATCGCCACTGTCGTGGCGTGCCCTGCGCTGGGTTGCGACAGTCGCACTTTCCATGCTGCCATGAGATCGCGCCGGAGGTCAGTTCGCCGCGATTTGCCACTCATATAGGCGCGCGAGGACTATAGCCTCCAGATCCTATGGCAGCAGTCGGGCATGAAGGCTTGCCGCCTCGCCCGAGATCGTGCGGTAACCCCGGATAAGTCTTACGGATACCTCTGGGGCACGTTCAAATAGTGGGCGGCTCGCCGCCGCAGTGAACTCGCCCACACCGGGGCCCCGTATAGGGCCATGGACCGCACGACCCCACGTAAAGCCTCCGGTAGGAGGCGTTTGGCCCCCTCAGGTTGGGCAAGAAGCCGCTTGAAGGCGGCCCCGCCCGTTCCAGTTTGGGGGCCGAACGTCGGAAATGCTCGACGAAGTTCCCCCAGCTGTCGAGGACGAGACCCAGATATTTTATCGTTGCCTCGACGCTGATGTCAACCCCTCCTACCGTTAGTTGGGATCCCGATGGTGGCGTGTTCCGGGGCCCGTGAAACGACAAGGCCTCGGACTTGTGTAATGCCACTTCGACCCCCAACTACCGGATCCTCTCCACGACTATCGCAACCCCACGTGTCATCGCGTAGGCCGCCGCCTTATGCGACCTCCCCTGCGCCAGGACCAGTGTGCCCCCCATCATCATTCATGTGCGTGCATCTTTTACCCCTTGAAGAGGCAATAACTTTCATACAAGATGGAAGTTCTATTCACAATTCAAGAGTGGTTCAAGATTATATTTCTGAAAACAGGGAGTTAATTTTATTAACCCTGCCTCCAAAACAGCCCAGACCAAAATCCTATTGAGAACGTCGGGGGTAATAGAATGGTCCAAATGTGGGATCATGAACAGGCTCCCAGTACAGAAAATTTACGGATGCATGTAAATGCAATTTGGGAATTTATAATACAGTCAGGTCAATGACGCAACGCCTTCTTGACGTAATTAATGCCAACGGTGGTTACACTCGATTCTAAATAACAAATTAAACGAACCTCTATTACAACCCATTGTTTTATTATTTCTTGATACATTCATGGCACTGAATATATTTACACTAGTATCAGATTCAGTAATTTGACAGTTTGGTCAACCTCGACGTACTGCCCATGCACTGTTGTTTATAGCAGTAAGTACGGGTAATGTGTGGTTAGCCTTAGTTTTTTAATATGACTTGAACCAAGATTACAGCCAGCCTTAATGACTTGAGTTTTGACTACTATGAATGCTTAGATAACATGAACAAACTATTCGCAAATCCATACTAATATAATAAATTCGTAAGTAACTCTGTATGTTACCTTTTGACGCCTAAACCACTGAACGGATGAAATTTGGTATAGAGATAGTTTGAGTCCCGGGAATCCTTTCCCGGGACTCATAGGATAGTTTTTATCCCGATGGAATATCGGGATAAAAACTTTCATAACAATCGGTCTGATTTTCAAAATGTGGTTGAAAGGAACGATAGGTTTCAGATACCGAAAACACAATTTTTAGATACCAGTAGCTTCGACGTACCCCCCCACCCAGGAGACCATTTGATAAAATTAAAAACAAGATTTTCAGACGGAATGCTGTGGGTTTTTTATTTTGCCACATATTGGCAAAATAAAAAACCCACAGCATTCCGTCTGAAAATCTTGTTTTTAAGTGAATGTTGGTCAGTTGATGCCAATAAATCATATTTCAGAAGTGTGAGCATCTTATGTGTTGAAACTTTAAAAGCACTTTGAACGTGTTGAAATAGTTTGCTGATCGATAACATAGCATTCTGTCTAAAAACTGACAGACATGATGAAAAAAGTTGCCCTGATGTAAAAAAAAATTATATCAGACAAATTGTTTCTGACATGGCGGAAATTCGCCCCCATAAAACTGCGAATTTTCAGACCGGTACTGCCCACCGAGTCGAGTTTGAATCATCAAACTAAATTAACGATTTTGGCCGTTAAACGATGCGACATGGATTTGGTCGAGGGCTCTGGTACTATAAAGTCAATTACCCAAAAATCTCAACAAAAACCGGTCAAGGTGCGAGTCGGACTCGCGCACCGAGGGTTTCGTGCAAAGGAGAATGCCATGGGACCGTATCAACTTGCGAGGGAGCGGGTCACAAACAAATACAAAAAAAAAATACTCCCATTTTTTTAAATTACTATTTTGTTATGAAAAAGATTCCCAGATTTCGGACATCAATTTATTTACATTTTTACATATTTACTCTTATCTCACTGCCATTGCACTTCATTTCCGAATGTTGCTACTACGTAAAAAATATAGGTACCTGCCAAACAAACAAACATTGAAATGAAGAAAATAATTTACATTTTTATATACAATATTCGGTATATTTTATGTGTATCAAATAATCTTTAGGTCACGCGTTGCCTCGTATTAAATTAAATTATTATATTGGAATACAAAAGCATTTAAAGAAATGAGAACCGATTAAAAAAGAAATCGTTTTTATTGTGACGTATTACACTTGTTCTGTTTGTTGCGCCGTCACGGATGACATTACTTTCAATATTGGTTTCATCTGAACTATTTAAATATAATTAAAAAATTCCTTAACGAAAATGTTCAGATGCTTTTCAATAACGTAGTCTTTTTGTGATAATCCTTAGCGATGCCTCCATCATTCATCGTCATCGTTCATTCATTTTCTCGAACGTAACTTCAAAAGATTCAGTAGGTAAATGGCAAATAAATACGAATTGCGGGAATCTATGTCAAAAATTCTCCTCCAAATACACTAAGCTTGGTTGTGACAACGGACTTTTCGTTTGGTACAGGGCGCCCTACATTTGATGGCATTCTCCTTTGTTTTCGGATTTATTCCTTTACTTGTGCTACATGACATTGCTTCTTGCCAAATTGCATGATTCTAGGTCAACGGGAAGTACCCTATAGGTTTTGATTTCCTTACGAGCGTCAAAATATGCGGCTTAAACGGAACATTATCACCCGTATCTTTTGATTTCCTTTACTTAGAAGTTTGATTCTTTCACTGCTTCAAGGGATTGTTGCCCTGGGTATTTGATATTAATTTCAACTTGATAAATCTACGCGTTCCTGAGAAAAAGGGTCTTGACAGACGGACAACGAAGTGATCTTATAAGGCTTCCGTTTTTCCTTTTAAGGTACGGAAACCTAAAAATTATTGAGATGCGACTTAAAATCAGAATTAATTGCTACACCCACGTCGCTAGAAAACAAGTTAGTTATTTTTTTCGATCCTTCTCGAGCTTGGCGTACATTTTTATTGTGATTAGCCAATAGGATGACATCAGATTTGAAGATAAATCTCGTCGAAACGTGAGAGCCTTGTCGCGCTACGCGTGTTAGCCCGCTGGGAACACGCCAAATCTAACGCCATGTCATTAATTAAAATACATCCGGATGTTTTGGTGCTACGAGCTAATAAAAATCCTATACAAAGATACGCACGAAAAAACATAATCTAACATTCTTGGCATTCGGGTAAAAAAATATGTACTTACTTATTGGCATGTCTAAATAAATGCTTTTTATAACTGTTTTCCAGATACAATTCACAGTCATATTTTTCTGTCGAACTCCAATGAATCGGATCTTCCCATTTTTGAGGATCATTGGATTTAGGCAAATCCTTTGGTCTGTTTTTCTTTTTTGCATTTCTTCCTCGAGGCACAGGATTATGTAGTCCACTATGATTTCTAGATATTGTAACTTCTCCGTTTTCACAAGGTTCTATTAGATCCCATATAAAATTTCTTATTTTCTCATCGCCTTTATAATGGCGTAAACAATATAAAACCTGAAATTCAAACGACACACTTAACTAAAACAATTAATGTATCTGTGGTGTTGCAGATATTACGTAAAATTATCAGTATAAATTTCAACTCAGTCAAAGTCTTAAACTTTTTCGGTATTAGCATGGCAAATCATCATAAGAAAACGAAACTTCAATAACCAGAAAATCTTCATAAAATAGGCTTATTCCACTTTTCCCTCCTGACAGAATCGGGGGGGATTCTGTCAGGAGGGGGGATTCAAGGGGGGAAATTTGGACTCGAATGTTAAAAAAAGTACAGAAATCCCCATTTTCATTTTAATTTATTCCACTATTACCCCCTGAATGAATCTCCTCAGGGGGCAAAACTGAACTCGTAATGTAGAAAAAGTGCAGAAATGCCCCTTTTCATTTTTGATTATTACACTTTTCGCCCCTTATTTTTAGTTTTAATTTCTACGCTCTTCAAGTAAATTTAAAAAAATAGTGATTCGACAATATAATGTATAATATACTTAATCAGTCTTTTTTTCACAGAATTTTGTTAATGAAATGTGATGGAGTAAAAACAATAATTACAAACAAACAGCGATGAGGGAAAGTAAAAAAAGATAAAACAACCACTTGTAGACAACACGGTTGCCTAGTAATTAGACAGTTTACGAATACTTAAAAAAAACATTATTATACGTACAACAATAAAAAAAACTATGTAAGTAACACTAATACATAACAACTAAAATACTAACAATTCAAAGTAACGTTTATGGGGGTCAGCTATTCATACTATACAGGTTGGTCCAAATAGTGAGTCAATAAAAAATATTATATTATTATTATTATTTCTAATAAGTTATAGATTTTAGTACATGTTTAAGTTAGGATGAGCGCATTTACCGAATTGGGTTATATCCTGTAATGGTTTGTGTAAGTAGATAAATAAATAATATTAGATTCTTCATACCTAGGGGTATTCGAAAATACCCCATATGTTCCGCGATTGTTGATAGTTTAGGAGATATTTCTTCTTTTAATACTTGGGGAAATTCTTCAGGGACGTCTTTTAAAATTTATAACTTTTTTTTACAAGCTCTTTTTATGATTTTTTGTTTTGCGATGGGTCTATAATAACAGTCTTTAATTGTTTTTGTTTTGTGTTTTTAACTGATTTTATTTTGTGTTGTTTTTGTTTCGTTTTGTTTTATTTTGATCTTAAATGTGTGTGTTAAAATATGGATATTTTTCTGAAATAAATGTTTATTTCTATTACATATATGTTTATTTTATTCGTTTATTTATTCTATTACATTTTTAAATCTTTCTTAAAATATAAAAACAGGATAAAAAACATTTAAAAATATAAAAAAAATTTGTCCGCCGGTGTCGGGACCAGGGTCCAAGCTACCGGTGGTTAGGGCTCCAGAGACAGTAACCTCCTCACAATGCATGCCGTATCGAGGTACTCCTCGCCTCCTGGCCTTCTGAATCAGGCCCTTGATCCAACCGCCTAACGAGAACCTCGATAGATTTTGATCGAGGCTTTCGGCTGTAAGACCATTGACCGATACGACAATCGGCACAATGATAGCCGAGCTCACATTCCACATGTCAACAACCTCGTGTTCTAAGTCGAGATATTTAATTTGTTTCTCGTTCTCAGCTTTCACGAGGTTCCCGTCATGTGGAATGGTAACATCGACAATCATTGTGCGGTGCGCTAATCGATCTATCACCACTATATCAGGCGTATTGGCGACAGTAAAATTAGTCCTGTCAGTAATGATGTAGCTGAAACTAGCGGCGGCCGAGCACAGTGTGCAGGGCCGGAGCGCCCCAAGAACAAAAATGTTAATATTCTGCAATAGAAAAAATATTGATTTTTCATGGTTTTTTGTTTATAACTATTGTTTGCACTTTTTTTACAGTTATTTATCGATTGATTATCATACCCTACATATAAATGAACATGATAAAAGATATGTCGTTGCGGAACACGACTTTGTTCCAAGTTTTTTTCGCAATTAAAGAGCGCAAACTCGATTTTTATGTTTTTTGTTTATAACAATTGTTTGCACTTTTTTTTTAAATAATCAATGATTGATTATCATACCCTACATATAAATGAACATGATAAAAGATATGTCGTTGCGGAACACGACTTTGTTCCAAGTTTTTTTCGCAATTAAAGAGCGCAAACTCGATTTTTATGTTTTTTGTTTATAACAATTGTTTGCACTTTTTTTTTAAATAATCAATGATTGATTATCATACCCTACATATAAATGAACATGATAAAAGATATGTCGTTGCGGAACACGACTTTGTTCCAAGTTTTTTTCGCAATTAAAGAGCGCAAACTCGATTTTTATGTTTTTTGTTTATAACAATTGTTTGCACTTTTTTTTTAAATAATCAATGATTGATTATCATACCCTACATATAAATGAACATGATAAAAGATATGTCGTTGCGGAACACGACTTTGTTCCAAGTTTTTTTCGCAATTAAAGAGCGCAAACTCGATTTTTATGTTTTTTGTTTATAACAATTGTTTGCACTTTTTTTTTAAATAATCAATGATTGATTATCATACCCTACATATAAATGAACATGATAAAAGATATGTCGTTGCGGAACACGACTTTGTTCCAAGTTTTTTTCGCAATTAAAGAGCGCAAACTCGATTTTTCATGGTTTTTTGTTTATAACAATTGTTTGCACTTTTTTTTTAATTTTTTAACGATTGATTATCATACCCTACATATAAATGAACATGATAAAAGATATGTCGTTGCGGAACACGACTTTGTTCCAAGTTTTTTTCGCAATTAAAGAGCGCAAACTCGATTTTTCATGGTTTTTTTGTTTATAACAATTGTTTGCACTTTTTTTTTAATTTTTTAACGATTGATTATCATACCCTACATATAAATGAACATGATAAAAGATATGTCGTTGCGGAACACGACTTTGTTCCAAGTTTTTTTCGCAATTAAAGAGCGCAAACTCGATTTTTATGTTTTTTGTTTATAACAATTGTTTGCACTTTTTTTTTAAATAATCAATGATTGATTATCATACCCTACATATAAATGAACATGATAAAAGATATGTCGTTGCGGAACACGACTTTGTTCCAAGTTTTTTTCGCAATTAAAGAGCGCAAACTCGATTTTTCATGGTTTTTTGTTTATAACGATTGTTTGCACTTTTTTTTTCATTTTTTAACGATTGATTATCATACCCTACATATAACTGAACATGAAAAAAGATATGCCGTTGCGGAACGGGACTTTGTTCGCAAGTTTTTTTCGCTATTAAAGAGCGCAAACTCGATTTTTCATGGTTTTTTGTTTATAACAATTGTTTGCACTTTTTTTTTAGTTAATCAACGATTGATTATCATACCCTACATATAAATTAACATGATAAAAGATATGTCGTTGCGGAACACGACTTTGTTCCAAGTTTTTTTCGCAATTAAAGAGCGCAAACTCGATTTTTCATGGTTTTTTGTTTATAACAATTGTTGGCACTTTTTTTTTCATTTTTTAACGATTGATTATCATACCCTACATATAATTGAACATGAAAAAAGATATGCCGTTGCGGAACACAACTTTGTTCCAAGTTTTTTTCGCTATTAAATAGCGCAAACTCGATTTTTCATGGTTTTTTGTTTATAACAATTGTTTGCACTTTTTTTACAGTTATTTATCGATTGATTATCACACTCTACATATAATTAAACATGAAAAAAAATATGCCGTTGCGGAACACGACTTTGTTCCAAGTTTTTTTCGCTATTAAAGAGCGCAAACTCGATTGCCATGGTTTTTTGTTTATAACAATTGTTTGCACTTTTTTTTTAATTAATCAACGATTGATTATCATACCCTACATATAAATGAACATGATAAAAGATATGTCGTTGCGGAACACGACTTTGTTCCAAGTTTTTTTCGCTATTAAAGAGCGCAAACTCGATTGCCATGGTTTTTTGTTTATAACAATTGTTTGCACTTTTTTTTTCATTTTTTAACGATTGATTATCATACCCTACATATAATTGAATATGAAAAAAGATATGCCGTTGCGGAACACGACTTTGTTCCAATTTTTTTCGCTATTAAATAGCGCAAACTCGATTTTTCATGGTTTTTTGTTTATAACAATTGTTTGCACTTTTTTACAGTTATTTATCGATTGATTATCACACTCTACATATAATTAAACATGAAAAAAAAATATGCCGTTGCGGAACACGACTTTGTTCCAAGTTTTTTTCACTATTAAAGAGCGCAAACTCGATTGCCATGGTTTTTTGTTTATAACAATTGTTTGCACTTTTTTTTTAATTAATCAACGATTGATTATCATACCCTACATATAAATGAACATGATAAAAGATATGTCGTTGCGGAACACGACTTTGTTCCAAGTTTTTTTCGCTATTAAAGAGCGCAAACTCGATTGCCATGGTTTTTTGTTTATAACAATTGTTTGCACTTTTTTTTTCATTTTTTAACGATTGATTATCATACCCTACATATAGCTGAACATGATAAAAGATATGTCGTTGCGGAACACGACTTTGTTCCAAGTTTTTTTCGCTATTAAAGAGCGCAAACTCGATTTTTCATGGTTTTTTGTTTATAACAATTGTTTGCACTTTTTTTACAGTTATTTATCGATTGATTATCACACTCTACATATAATTAAACATGAAAAAAAATATGCCGTTGCGGAACACGACTTTGTTCCAAGTTTTTTTCGCTATTAAAGAGCGCAAACTCGATTGCCATGGTTTTTTGTTTATAACAATTGTTTGCACTTTTTTTTTAATTAATCAACGATTGATTATCATACCCTACATATAAATGAACATGATAAAAGATATGTCGTTGCGGAACACGACTTTGTTCCAAGTTTTTTTCGCTATTAAAGAGCGCAAACTCGATTGCCATGGTTTTTTGTTTATAACAATTGTTTGCACTTTTTTTTTCATTTTTTAACGATTGATTATCATACCCTACATATAGCTGAACATGATAAAAGATATGTCGTTGCGGAACACGACTTTGTTCCAAGTTTTTTTCGCTATTAAAGAGCGCAAACTCGATTTTTCATGGTTTTTTGTTTATAACAATTGTTTGCACTTTTTTTACAGTTATTTATCGATTGATTATCACACTCTACATATAATTAAACATGAAAAAAAATATGCCGTTGCGGAACACGACTTTGTTCCAAGTTTTTTTCGCTATTAAAGAGCGCAAACTCGATTGCCATGGTTTTTTGTTTATAACAATTGTTTGCACTTTTTTTTTAATTAATCAACGATTGATTATCATACCCTACATATAAATGAACATGATAAAAGATATGTCGTTGCGGAACACGACTTTGTTCCAAGTTTTTTTCGCTATTAAAGAGCGCAAACTCGATTGCCATGGTTTTTTGTTTATAACAATTGTTTGCACTTTTTTTTTCATTTTTTAACGATTGATTATCATACCCTACATATAGCTGAACATGAAAAAAGATATGCCGTTGCGGAACACGACTTTGATCCAAGTTTTTTTCGCTATTAAAGAGCGCAAACTCGATTGCCATGGTTTTTTGTTTATAACAATTGTTTGCACTTTTTTTTTCATTTTTTAACGATTGATTATCATACCCTACATATAGCTGAACATGAAAAAAGATATGCCGTTGCGGAACACGACTTTGTTCCAAGTTTTTTTCGCTATTAAAGAGCGCAAACTCGATTTTTCATGGTTTTTTGTTTATAACAATTGTTTGCACTTTTTTTTTCATTTTTTAATAATTAATTATAATACCCTACATATAATTGAACATGAAAAAAGATATGCCGTTGCGGAACACGACTTTGTTCCAAGTTTTTTTCGCTATTAAAGAGCGCAAACTCGATTTTTCATGGTTTTTTGTTTATAACAATTGTTTGCACTTTTTTTTAAATTAATCAACGATTGATTATCATACCCTACATAGAAATGAACATGATAAAAGATATGTCGTTGCGGAACACGACTTTGTTCCAAGTTTTTTACGCTATTAAAGAGCAAACTCGATTTTTCATGGTTTTTTGTTTATAACAATTGTTTGCACTTTTTTTACAGTTATTTATCGGTTGATTATCACACTCTACATATAATTAAACATGAATTATTATAACAATTGTTTGCGCACTTTTTTTTTGTTTGTTTTTTCTTTTTTTGTTTGTTTTTTCTTTCTTTTTTTATTATTATTTTTTTATTTTTTTTTAATTTTTTTTTTCATGTTTCAAACATGAAACAATGTATGCTGTCGCGGAACACGACTTTGTTCCAAGTTTGTACCCTATCAAATAGCACGACTTTTTAAGAGCGGCCGATGGCGTTAGCGGTAAGGCACTCGGCTCACGGCAACGTGGATCGAGGGCACGAGTCCAGGCGGTACCACTGGGTTTTTTTCTGAAAAACCTATGTGCCTATTTACCCGCGTATGGGAAAAAATGTATACGGTGAGTGTAGTGAAATGTGAAAATGTAGTGAAAAAGTGAGATTGAGAAAAAGGAAAGATGAAAGGAAGCGTGGATAAGGCACGTAAAAGGGTGATACACGTTAAATCTCACATTTTTAGCACGATTTTTTGTTTAAAAAAATTGTCTGCACTTCCTGGAAAATAATTTATCGATTATTTATACTTTGCTATATTATTTTTCTATATTCTTTGGACACCCGCATTTATTAAGAACTAATTTTTTTTTTTTGATCTGGTTCCATAATCGCGTTCATCTACTGATAACAAAAATTTTACCGATGCTACGTATTCGAATGTGCTTTGTGATCCTAATGGTGGCTTGTAATCAATGGGAATTTTATTGTTGTTGGCTTCTACGTCTGAAATTTCTAAATCGGAAAAATATATATGGCGGAGATGTGATGTGGCTGTTTTCTTCCTTTCCAATTTTTTTTTGTCCATCAACATTCGCGCTATTCCTTTCCTTGCAAAATTCATATCTTTTTCTGTGAATGGACAAAAAGAACTGGATACTAATAAATGTGCCCACGTAAGTACATGGACACCACAATTATTTCCTGATGCTGATTGTTGTGGTATATCATACGGTTTTGCGATTGTCCAAAGGCCCCAGTCAATGGAATTTGAATTATATATATGAAAAGAAATTATATTTTGGAATCCCTCTATTAAGTTTTCTGGTATTTCGAAATTTAGTGAATCTATGTATAAAAATATTTTATGATCAGGGATAATAATTAGAAGTGTCCAGTGACTTGCATTGTGCACCGGAATCAGCCATATATCATATTCTCCAATATTTGTTGCCTTCAACCATTTTAAAAATCCTCTGCGGATTATTTTGTTTTGTATAATATCTGAAGCTATAAACGTTTCGAAGCAAATTACTTTCATATTGTTTAACCGCGCGATATTCTGATATAATAATAATGTAGCATTTATAATATTATCATCTAATTGGCGCCCAATACCTAGAGTCTCAAAACTTCTGTTATTAACAGAAAGACCATACATAAATTTATTTAAATTTGACAGTTCTCCCGGATATTCTAATGTTGGTTTTAGCAGTTTTTTATAAGTTTCAGTCTCTTTATTTATCATTAGGCTTATAGTTTCGTCGTTAGCTTCATGTGATTTCAATATGTCATGTTCGTCTTCATTATTGCTAATTTTTTTGATTTCATTAGAACTTATTGCATTGTAATTTGGGATAGTTTTGTCTATAGCTTTTATTTTTTCATTTGTAAAATATGTGCATCGTCGTTTTTTTCTGTTCCACGATTCTTCGTCGTCAGTCCATTTTATCGGAATATTTTTACGCCTACGTTTTTGTCTTTCTGTCTCTAATGAGGTTTCTCGCTCTCTGATTCGGCCCAATATGTCTTTCTCAATTATACTAATGAAACGCGGTACAGGTATATTTTTTTTCCCCTCACATACATTATTTTTTACAATATTAAACCACGTTTCAGCTGTGGCATTAGAATATCTATAATATTTTTTTTCCCCATCATTTACGCGATGCAACAAAATAGCGGACCACAAAGGAAAAAATGGCATCAGGTATTTTAACAAATAATCCATAATTTGAATATCATAAAATGTATTTTCTGTAGTTTCACTGTTGTGCTCAATTTCCTGTATTTTCTGATAAATTTTCTGAAAAAAAATTTGAAATGGTGATGCAAAACGATATTTATAATGATTTTTATGGTCTTGATTTATGAATATTTGTTCAGTGCTTTTGACAATACATGGATCATCATTAAAAAATTCTTCGTCAATAATGCTGTTTTTCGATTCTATGACTGTTTCGCGATCTTCTATTGAACTTTTTGAAATATCTGTGATACACCGATTTAATTCATCGCTATTCCAAAATTTAGTTCCGAAAATTATGCTACCTTTTTTAAATATATTTTCTGCATCTTTCATAGTGGAACAATGTATCATTTTAGAAATAAAATGTAACAAAATTTTTATATTGTTTTCTTTATTCATACATTTCTTTGCTTTTCTTTTTACCATTGATATCATATGGCTCGAACAAATATGTATTATTGTGAATGAAATAGCTATATCATCATTAACAACTCGATAAGCTATTTCCAAATATTCTGGCATCGACATTAGATTAAATCCATTGAGAATCCCTTGAATAAGGGCAAGGCTAAAGTCGGTTTCTATTTTGTGTACTACCAATGTGCGATTTGAAAGTTTTCTAATTGCATTGTTTACGGTGCTGAGGAAAAAAGAAATGTCTAAAGAACTGTGGGATGTGGAGATGAATTCTGCTATTGGAAGTGGACCGTACGATTTCATTTTTCCGGATAAAGTTAGAGCATAATATAAGGGTTTTTTAGAAATAAAGGGAATATCGGCTATAACACTACCAGTAGCATCTAAATGCAAAAAAATTAACCCTTTTTTCGATAGTAAATGATCTAACTGCCGGGCCGTGAATAAAATAACATAAAAAGGGTAGAGAGATATATTTTGAATGTAACCGGGAAATGAATTGTGGGGCCATTTTTTTGAATACAATTTTTTTTGTTTTTGTAAAAACTGTACAAAATCCTTATCTAAATCGTCTATACAATTGTTTTCACTCGATATTTTTTGTAATAAATGCAAACTGGGAACATCACACAGATTACCTTTTGAAAAAAATTTTTCATCTGCTGCAGCAAAATTTTCTAATTTTACTGAATTCGGCGTTTTCATTCTAAGTTGTATTTTTAGTTTTTCTCGATTTTCGTCTTTAATAAATCTTCTATGATTTTCAATAATGTTATGATTTATATTTTTACTGATTTTAATTTTTATTTCTTTATCTGAAAGTGGATTTATAATCGATTCATTGCATGAAAATGTAAATGTTGCGCATGAACTATTTTTGCACTCAGCAGTTGCTGAGAAATATGTTTTATTATTTTGTTTTTCGGTATAGCATTTGTGGTATTTAAATGAAAGTATACAATGGGGATATTTTTGACGAAAAATTTCATAAAATGCATCTGTCCACCCTTTTTTTAAACGGAGTTTTCCACACCAATATTTTTCCCAAAAGGTTCGCGGAACGATGATTTTATCAATCAAATTACTATTATATTTGATATTAAAGTTATTTCTGTTATCATTTTTATTATTATCTTTATCATTATCATTTACTGTACTATTGTTGGGAATATCAAAATTGTCAAAAGAATTATTATAAAAAGAGTTATTAGTACTACTATTGCTAGGAGAATTATTTACCTCAGAATGATGATTGCAATTATCACTATCATCATTGAAATCGAGATCTATGTTATTAACTTCTTTTGTAATTATTAAATTTTCGTCAGTTTCATTGGTAGTACACATAATATTTGGAGCATCTTCAACAGAAACAGTGCTTTCTGGAGATTGTTGAGATTGTTCATTGTTCCTATATGTATTGTGAACGTTATATTCTATTACTCTCGGTAAATTATTTCGCGTAAAAACGATATTTTGACAAATTACCCGAATTTCATTGAATTTCCGATGGAATAAACGATAACAAGCGCCTGAATATTTTTTAATAGTGATTCGATGGATATTAGCGGAACCGCGTTGATGCAAAATATACTTACTTACCCGTTGAAAAAAACAATTTTGAAGTTTGTAAAAATTTACGTCATTAGAATTTTTAATTTCATCTATGGAACGCTCACCACCTACTTTTAACAGAGCTTCAGATAACTCTTTAATAGTAATTTTCATATTAACTCCAAATGAATTTCGAATATAATCAAAAAAAAGTCTCCGAATACGACACGAAGCTATCGGTAAAATAAGAAAAGCAAATAAACAATAATTAAAGTGAATTATTTTCAGCAAAGTAAGAATGATAAAAACGGAAAAAATATATGAGCAAGTAAGCTAATGAAGACAGGAAATCTCAATAGACAAATCAACGAAAAATGCCAAAAAAAAAAAAACATCCAACAAAAATAACTACAGAAAATCACGTTAATTGAATAATAAAGTTGAAGGTGAAAAAATCACACCAATCTGGTATCTGAATGATGCAGCGAAAAAAGTAATCCAAAAAGAATAACACAGATGTCACAATTATAACATAAGAGGCACGATCAAAGTTTACATGGAAAAATTAGAATAAAATTCAAACAACGCTTAGGAATATCTCGAAAACCGAACAATCCAAAAGAAAGTCGAATGTCCTAGAACTCACGCTCCCGAGTCAGAACAATTAGAGAGGCTCCACTGTAAATAACTACAATGAGAAAAAAAATTGTTTCATGAAGTAAATGTTCTTCCGATGAATTAAATTATTATTTTGAATAGTCGCAATATTTCCTCGAAGTATTATAATATTTCATAAATTCAATATTACTGTCCTAAGATGGTATTTAATGATTGGACCGACTTAGAGCGTTACCACTAAACAACGAGCCGCTCAGAATGGAAACAAACAAATCGTTTACATAAAGCCATCGAGAAACTTTCAGTTCGTTTTTTCAACTTTTTTTGAATATGGCTTTTCAGTATTTCATAGGTGGTATACTCACGTGGTATACCAACACTACGCTCAATATGAATAATAATGGTTTTTTTTTTTTTTTTTAAGAAATCTTAATCATAATTTTCCTGTTTAATATTGATACATTTCAGCCTTGAATATAAGTTCATAATCTTCTAGGAAGCTAATGTTAAAAATATTTGAATTTTTAGGAAACAAAATATTATTTGATAGTTTGAAATGTACTGATTTATTTATTTGAATCACTTTTTCGGAACGAAAAAAATCGTTTTACTTCCACAAATAAATCATTTGATTAAATGAATGTCAAAAGTATAAATTCATTTAAATGGTGAATACATATAATACAATAGGTTTTTTTGGACAAATATCAAATGAATTCAATGAATGTATATTATTGACATAATTTTGATACTGTTCCTTTTATGTCATATTTAATTTATAAACAGAAAATCTTTCTTTGCCACTATTCAAATAAAATTTCATTGATTTGAGTCAGACGTCTAAGAAATAGCTAAATTTTGTATCTCAGTGTATATGAAGAGTTGTTTACATATTACAAATAAAAATACGATTGCATAGAGATTTCATGCACGTAAATTAGAAATAAGGGCTTAGCGAATTCTTTTGGAGGTGACTGAACCGCCCATTTACCATTGTAAGCATGAAACCATAAAAATAAAAAAACGCGCTATTTAATAAAGTCAAAAAATTGGAAGATAGATGTGCTCCGCAACGAAATATTGTTTTTTCAAATGTATTGTATAAACAAATTGAAATTTCATCGATGGATAATTTCTAAAAAAGTGTGAACAATTGTTATAAACAAAAAACCATGAGAAATCGAAAATCGCGCTATTTAATAGCGAAAAAATCTTGGAACAAAGTCGTGTTCCGCAACGGCATATCTGTTTTCATGTTTAATTATATAATCAATCGATAAATAATTGTAAAAAAAGTGCAAACAATAGTTATAAACAAAAAACCATGAAAAATCGAGTTTGCGCTCTTTAATAGCGAAAAAAACTTGGATCAAAGTCGTGTTCCGCAACGGCATATCTTTTTTCATGTTCAATTATATGTAGAGTATGATAATCAATCGTTAAAAAATGAAAAAAAAAGTGCAAACAATTGTTATAAACAAAACCCATGAAAAATCGAGTTTGCTCTTTAATAGCGTAAAAAACTTGGAACAAAGTCGTGTTCCGCAACGACATATCTTTTATCATGTTCATTTATATGTAGGGTATGATAATCAATCGTTGATTAATTTAAAAAAAAGTGCAAACAATTGTTATAAACTAAAAACCATGAAAAATCGAGTTTGCGCTCTTTAATAGCGAAAAAAACTTGGAACAAAATCGTGTTCCGCAACGGCATATCTTTTTTCATGTTCAATTATATGTAGGGTATTATAATTAATTATTAAAAAATGAAAAAAAAAGTGCAAACAATTGTTATAAACAAAAAACCATGAAAAATCGAGTTTGCGCTCTTTAATAGCGAAAAAAACTTGGAACAAAGTCGTGTTCCGCAACGGCATATCTTTTTTCATGTTCAATTATATGTAGGGTATTATAATTAATTATTAAAAAATGAAAAAAAAAGTGCAAACAATTGTTATAAACAAAAAACCATGAAAAATCGAGTTTGCGCTCTTTAATAGCGAAAAAAACTTGGAACAAAGTCGTGTTCCGCAACGGCATATCTTTTTTCATGTTCAATTATATGTAGGGTATGATAATCAATCGTTAAAAAATGAAAAAAAAAGTGCAACCAATTGTTATAAACAAAAAACCATGAAAAATCGAGTTTGCGCTCTTTAATAGCGAAAAAAACTTGGAACAAAGTCGTGTTCCGCAACGGCATATCTTTTTTCATGTTCAATTATATGTAGGGTATGATAATCAATCGTTAAAAAATGAAAAAAAAGTGCCAACAATTGTTATAAACAAAAAACCATGAAAAATCGAGTTTGCGCTCTTTAATTGCGAAAAAAACTTGGAACAAAGTCGTGTTCCGCAACGACATATCTTTTATCATGTTAATTTATATGTAGGGTATGATAATCAATCGTTGATTAACTAAAAAAAAAGTGCAAACAATTGTTATAAACAAAAAACCATGAAAAATCGAGTTTGCGCTCTTTAATTGCGAAAAAAACTTGGAACAAAGTCGTGTTCCGCAACGACATATCTTTTATCATGTTAATTTATATGTAGGGTATGATAATCAATCGTTAAAAAATGAAAAAAAAAGTGCCAACAATTGTTATAAACAAAAAACCATGAAAAATCGAGTTTGCGCTCTTTAATTGCGAAAAAAACTTGGAACAAAGTCGTGTTCCGCAACGACATATCTTTTATCATGTTAATTTATATGTAGGGTATGATAATCAATCGTTGATTAACTAAAAAAAAAGTGCAAACAATTGTTATAAACAAAAAACCATGAAAAATCGAGTTTGCGCTCTTTAATTGCGAAAAAAACTTGGAACAAAGTCGTGTTCCGCAACGACATATCTTTTATCATGTTCATTTATATGTAGGGTATGATAATCAATCGTTAAAAAATTTAAAAAAAAGTGCAAACAATTGTTATAAACAAAAAACCATAAAAATCGAGTTTGCGCTCTTTAATTGCGAAAAAAACTTGGAACAAAGTCGTGTTCCGCAACGACATATCTTCTATCATGTTCATTTATATGTAGGGTATGATAATCAATCGTTAAAAAATGAAAAAAAAAGTGCAAGCAATTGTTATAAACAAAAAACCATGGCAATCGAGTTTGCGCTCTTTAATTGCGAAAAAAACTTGGAACAAAGTCGTGTTCCGCAACGACATATCTTTTATCATGTTCATTTGTATGTAGGGTATGATAATCAATCGTTGATTAATTAAAAAAAAAGTGCAAACAATTGTTATAAACAAAAACTATGAAAAATCGAGTTTGCGCTATTTAATAGCAAAAAAAACTTGGAACAAAGTAGTGTTCCGCAACGGCATATTTTTTTTCATGTTTAATTATATGTAGAGTGTGATAATCAATCGATAAATAACTGTAAAAAAAGTGCAAACAATTGTTATAAACAAAAAACCATGAAAAATCGAGTTTGCGCTATTTAATAGCGAAAAAAAACTTGGAACAAAGTCGTGTTCCGCAACGGCATATCTTTTTTCATGTTCAATTATATGTAGGGTATGGTAATCAATCGTTAAAAAATGAAAAAAAAAGTGCAAACAATCGTTATAAACAAAAAACCATGAAAAATCGAGTTTGCGCTCTTTAATAGCGAAAAAAACTTGGAACAAAGTCGTGTTCCGCAACGGCATATCTTTTTTCATGTTCAATTATATGTAGGGTATGATAATCAATCGTTAAAAAATGAAAAAAAAAGTGCAAACAATTGTTATAAACAAAAAACCATGAAAAATCGAGTTTGCGCTCTTTAATAGCGAAAAAAACTTGGAACAAAGTCGTGTTCCGCAACGGCATATCTTTTTTCATGTTCAATTATATGTAGGGTATTATAATTAATTATTAAAAAATGAAAAAAAAAGTGCAAACAATTGTTATAAACAAAAAACCATGAAAAATCGAGTTTGCGCTCTTTAATAGCGAAAAAAACTTGGAACAAAGTCGTGTTCCGCAACGACATATCTTTTATCATGTTAATTTATATGTAGGGTATGATAATCAATCGTTGATTAACTAAAAAAAAAGTGCAAACAATTGTTATAAACAAAAAACCATGAAAAATCGAGTTTGCGCTCTTTAATTGCGAAAAAAACTTGGAACAAAGTCGTGTTCCGCAACGACATATCTTTTATCATGTTCATTTATATGTAGGGTATGATAATCAATCGTTAAAAAATTTAAAAAAAAGTGCAAACAATTGTTATAAACAAAAAACCATAAAAATCGAGTTTGCGCTCTTTAATTGCGAAAAAAACTTGGAACAAAGTCGTGTTCCGCAACGACATATCTTCTATCATGTTCATTTATATGTAGGGTATGATAATCAATCGTTAAAAAATGAAAAAAAAAGTGCAAGCAATTGTTATAAACAAAAAACCATGGCAATCGAGTTTGCGCTCTTTAATTGCGAAAAAAACTTGGAACAAAGTCGTGTTCCGCAACGACATATCTTTTATCATGTTCATTTGTATGTAGGGTATGATAATCAATCGTTGATTAATTAAAAAAAAAGTGCAAACAATTGTTATAAACAAAAACTATGAAAAATCGAGTTTGCGCTATTTAATAGCAAAAAAAACTTGGAACAAAGTAGTGTTCCGCAACGGCATATTTTTTTTCATGTTTAATTATATGTAGAGTGTGATAATCAATCGATAAATAACTGTAAAAAAAGTGCAAACAATTGTTATAAACAAAAAACCATGAAAAATCGAGTTTGCGCTATTTAATAGCGAAAAAAAACTTGGAACAAAGTCGTGTTCCGCAACGGCATATCTTTTTTCATGTTCAATTATATGTAGGGTATGGTAATCAATCGTTAAAAAATGAAAAAAAAAGTGCAAACAATCGTTATAAACAAAAAACCATGAAAAATCGAGTTTGCGCTCTTTAATAGCGAAAAAAACTTGGAACAAAGTCGTGTTCCGCAACGGCATATCTTTTTTCATGTTCAATTATATGTAGGGTATGATAATCAATCGTTAAAAAATGAAAAAAAAAGTGCAAACAATTGTTATAAACAAAAAACCATGAAAAATCGAGTTTGCGCTCTTTAATAGCGAAAAAAACTTGGAACAAAGTCGTGTTCCGCAACGGCATATCTTTTTTCATGTTCAATTATATGTAGGGTATTATAATTAATTATTAAAAAATGAAAAAAAAAGTGCAAACAATTGTTATAAACAAAAAACCATGAAAAATCGAGTTTGCGCTCTTTAATTGCGAAAAAAACTTGGAACAAAGTCGTGTTCCGCAACGACATATCTTTTATCATGTTCATTTATATGTAGGGTATGATAATCAATCGTTAAAAAATTTAAAAAAAAGTGCAAACAATTGTTATAAACAAAAAACCATAAAAATCGAGTTTGCGCTCTTTAATTGCGAAAAAAACTTGGAACAAAGTCGTGTTCCGCAACGACATATCTTCTATCATGTTCATTTATATGTAGGGTATGATAATCAATCGTTAAAAAATGAAAAAAAAAGTGCAAGCAATTGTTATAAACAAAAAACCATGGCAATCGAGTTTGCGCTCTTTAATTGCGAAAAAAACTTGGAACAAAGTCGTGTTCCGCAACGACATATCTTTTATCATGTTCATTTGTATGTAGGGTATGATAATCAATCGTTGATTAATTAAAAAAAAAGTGCAAACAATTGTTATAAACAAAAACTATGAAAAATCGAGTTTGCGCTATTTAATAGCAAAAAAAACTTGGAACAAAGTAGTGTTCCGCAACGGCATATTTTTTTTCATGTTTAATTATATGTAGAGTGTGATAATCAATCGATAAATAACTGTAAAAAAAGTGCAAACAATTGTTATAAACAAAAAACCATGAAAAATCGAGTTTGCGCTATTTAATAGCGAAAAAAAACTTGGAACAAAGTCGTGTTCCGCAACGACATATCTTTTATCATGTTCATTTATATGTAGGGTATGATAATCAATCATTGATTATTTAAAAAAAAAGTGCAAACAATTGTTATAAACAAAAAACATAAAAATCGAGTTTGCGCTCTTTAATTGCGAAAAAAACTTGGAACAAAGTCGTGTTCCGCAACGACATATCTTTTATCATGTTCATTTATATGTAGGGTATGATAATCAATCATTGATTATTTAAAAAAAAAGTGCAAACAATTGTTATAAACAAAAAACATAAAAATCGAGTTTGCGCTCTTTAATTGCGAAAAAAACTTGGAACAAAGTCGTGTTCCGCAACGACATATCTTTTATCATGTTCATTTATATGTAGGGTATGATAATCAATCGATAAATAACTGTAAAAAAAGTGCAAACAATAGTTATAAACAAAAAACCATGAAAAATCAATATTTTTTCTATTGCAGAATATTAACATTTTTGTTCTTGGGGCGCTCCGGCCCTGCACACTGTGCTCGGCCGCCGCTAGTTTCAGCTACATGATTGGATCGGCAAATCCTTCACGTGCATCTTCGCGTGAGGAGGATAGTTTCACGATGGGTGCCGCACAACCTCACCGATGCTCAGAATCAGGCCTGGGTGGAATGGTGCCGTGATATGATAAACAAAATTGAAGCAGGCTCGTCTCGGCGTGTTTACGACATCATTAGAGCGAGGCCCCATTAGTGCGTTGCGCTGCGTTGCGTCGCGTCATCGCAACGGAACAACGCATTGTATGCCACACCTGTGTTGCGTTGACGCTGCGACAACGCAACGCAAGAGGGTATGTACGCCGTCGCAGCTGCGTCTCAGTTCAGCCTTCGCAATGGATCACTGTCCGTCGTCGCAGCGGAGCTCCGACAACGCAGCGCTTCACCCTCCCTCCCGCTTCGTCTCTTGTCCGTCGATCCGTTGCAACGTCGCGCGCGTCGACGCAACGGTCTAATGGGGCATGTCATTTAAAATATATGGAAAACGACGCAGCGTCGTCGCTGCGACGACGCAACGGAACGCAACGCACTAATGGGGCATCACCCTTACAAGTGATGAGTCTTGGATTTATCAATACGATCCATAAACGAAGCGCCAGTCGACGGTTTGGGTGTTTCAAAACTAATTAACGCCTACCAAAGTGAAGCGATCTAGAAGCGGGAGGAAGATTTGATCGCGAACTTTTTCAATTTGACTGGCTACTTGGTGTCAATTCCTTTACCGGAACCAAAGAAGCATCAACGCTGGCTCCTTCATAAAACTCTGATAGGTAGGTAATAGGTAATGCGGACTGGTGTCCGCAACTCCACGTCAATGCGCGTATTTTGCGTACGTTTTTAATTAATATTGTCATTAAAACCACTGTTTTCACTTGAATTAAAGTAATTTTTACTCGTATTACTAGTTTTATTTATTTCTGTTTCGGACGCCATTATAGTTGCTACGACACAGAGCCACGATCGAAAAATTTAGAACTAAAATCTACAATTTGACGTTTCAGTTCACGCTGTTTTACAAAACCGCTAATCGTTGACGCTGCATTGATAAATGCAAAACGTTTCTGCAATCCTGCGTGTTCAAGTTCAGTAATTATTGGAAACCGCTGAACGTTGTTCAGTTGTTTTACATAACGGAGCTGTTTTGTAAAACCACTAGCGGTTTTGTAAAACAGCGGATTCTACAACCTATCTGCGACATATAGATTGGATTCCTGTTAAAAAAATTATTATGTAGGTGCATAGTAAGTATCAGCGTTTTGTTCAGTTGAGTACAACGGAACGTCATATTATGACATCGACCCGTGCCATTTATTGACACCCGGCAATAATTTGTGTACTGTGCCTTACAAACATCATCTTATGGCGCCTGTGTTGCTATTCTGTAAAAATCTCACCGTGAAAACTTAGGTGAAGTAAGCGTGGAGTGAGCTGTCAATAGTGTCAATTCCTAGCAAAAACAATCTCACTTCACCTAAGTTTTCACGGTGAGATTTTTACAGAATCGGCCGGCTGTACACTCTTCCGCGAGTGCTCTCGCCATGTTTCGCCGAGAGAATTTGTGCGAGAAGTCGAGTGACGAGTACGACCCTGTACACTCTCGTCTCTCGTTTATTCAGTACGGTTGCGAACGCCGAGAAGATGGACGTGTTACAAATTACGGCAGCTGTTACCCTATGCGCTATTACCTATACAAAAAAAAAAAAAAAGTTGGGCGCCCAGAAAATTCTTAAAACTTCAGTGCCTAAGTAGTCGTTTATTAAGGTGTCACTAGTCGATATTTTTTCCATACAAATTTCGGGAGAGTATTACTGCACTGTTTGACATTGTGCAGCCAAAGTTAAACATGACATCGTTTTGACTTATTATTAATTTTGTTTATATGTTAACAGAATAGTAAAATAAAGAGATATTAAAAAGTTATGAGCCAATAAAGATTCGTTTTTCTTGCTATTTTTAGCGTAACTTTGGGTATAAATAAGTAATAAAAGACCTGTAAAATCTTCAAAACCAAGTCCGTACCGATAAAGCTCAGTTATCAAAGAGTTCAATAAACTTTATTTGTAATTAATTTATATAGTGGTTTTTTCATAAAACTTGGTTTTCTGAAGCACTTTTCGACTTTTTTTTACGCGCCTAACAGTTCGAGGGGGTGTTTCTGTGCGTGAGAAATAGACGTTGTTCGTGTAGACTAGCGTCTAATTGCTTATCACTGATACCAGCCCTGCCGGACGCGAAACCAGGTGACACTGTGAGCTTTCTGGCCATGACCACCAGTGAGTTCAAGCTCGCGACTACGAGGGGTGTTCATAAAGTAGTGAGAATGACGTAGTAATGGGGGGTACTTGAAAAAGAATTTATTGTCACTGAAAGATTAGGTCTTTGTCATAACACCCTCAAATAATTAGCTTTCTATCTTGTCTGTGTCAGTTGTATTAATTATTTGTTTGTGACGTGTCGATAACTCTCGCTAAAAATGGATAAAATTGAAATCCGTGCGGTAATAAAATACTTTTGCTTGAAAAATTTTACTACGGAACAAATTTTTAAAGATTTACGTGAGACATTGGGGGCGTCTGCTCCTCCATATTCCACAGTGGCTCGATGGTGTGCAGAGCTTAAACCTGGTAGAACATCGGTTAAAGATGACCCGCGCTCGGATCGCCCTTCGACGTCAGTCACTCAGGAAATGGTCGAAAAAGTTGAAAAAATTATTCGGGATGATCGCCGTGTAACAGTCCGTTTTATAGCTGAAGAGTTGAAGATTTCAACTGGTAGTGTGCATAGCATTTTGCAAGATCACTTAGTAATGAAAAAGATATCCGCGCGTTGGGTCCCGAGAATGCTAACGGACGCACAAAAGCAAACGCGACTCAACATTTCAAAGAGCTCATTGGGACTGTTTCAACGAGATCCTGATCTTTTTTTGGCTCGATTCGTAACAATGGATGAAAAAAAAGCATTAGCTTCAACATTATGATCCAGAAACGACACAACAATCAATATCCTGGAAAAGACCGTCATCTCCCACACCAAAGAAATTCGAGACTCAACCATCATGGGCTCAGTTTTTTTGGGAAAGCCAGGGGTTGATAAATGATTGAATACCTTGAACTTGGAGCCACTATCACAGTAAATGTCTACGCAAAACAAATAAAAAAATTACGTCAGGAAATCCTTGAAAAGCGACGACGAAAACTCGCGAAAAAAGTTTTGTTCCATCAAGACAACGCGCCGGCGCACAAGTCGGCAGTTGCCATGGCAGAAATCCAAGATGCTAGCTTTGAGACCCTCGATCATCCGCCATATTCACCGGACTTGGCCCCTAGTGATTTCTACCTATTTCCGCGTTTGAAAGAATACTTGAGAGGCACAAAATTTGAAGATGACGAAGAAGTGAAGGCCGCCGTAAACGATTTTTTAAGTACTCAAGATGAAGATTTTTTTAAAAAGGGAATTTTGACTCTAGAAAAAAGATTTGCTAAATGTATTGACCTAAAGGCTGATTACGTCGATAAATAAAATAATATTAAATAAATTCATTTTCTAACATAGCTATTCTCATTACTTTTTGAACGCCCCTCGTAGTTAACTCCATTAATTCCGAACTGACTAACAAAAGTTCTCCTTGAATGCTCTTTCCGTTGATATGTATCTTATGGCTATTAGTCTTATACCCATAGTTTGTTGTACATTCTACTTTTAACGTTTGTTTCATTAATAATTAATTTAAAACAGTGCAGTGAAATGTACCTACATACCGTTTTCACGCGCTTTTAAAACTCAGTTGTTGAATTGTTTTAAATAGAAGTTTTATTGCTAAAGCTTAAAGCGTAACCACACTGGCTATAATAGTATTATTATTTCAACGACTAGGAACAAAGGACCCAAATCAACACACAAAGACACGCGCAGCTACACGAAATCTTAGAATGTTTAATCAAAGGACTGATTACTTACAACATCGACATCTGAAAAGCCGTGTGTCGAATAAATAATAACCTTCACCTCTATTAATTTACAATTTCAGATTGAAGGACAAACTACTATTGCAATTGAAAAAAACTTTTGATAGAGTGGACCGATTTGAACGCAATAAAGACAAAACGTTGCTTCAAGATGCGGTTAATGAATTTTCGATTCCGGATTGACGGACAAACTTAACGGTTGAAAATAAATGTTCTCCCATAAATCTTTCCACATCACGGTGGATGTTCCAACTGCAAATCTGCCGTGCTAAACGCAAAAGCGGTATCTCAAGAAAAGCTAGTTTCGAGAAAATTGAAGTTTTGTTTTTTATTCTCTCAGTGATTTGAGGTAAAGCTGAGATAGGGAACACTTTTCTAGGGACTTTTTTATTAAGATACCGTTATTTGGCTGAGCTCATTGGATGCATATTTCTTTAAGCTATCCTATACCACAAAAATCAACTTTACAAATTTTTTTGAGATACCGCTTTTGTGCTTAGCACGGCAGAAATGTAAGTTAGTAATCGCAATAACAAGTATTTTATGTGATATAACTACTAATTAGCAATATTCGGATTTTTCCTACAAGTATTTGTACGATCTTATTTCTAGCTAAACGCAAATAACAAAAATTGTTTAATATCTTTCAAAATTAAACTCACTATTATTCGCGCACAGTCTTCTATAACAGGAATTGTCCAACCTTTTCTAAACTGATTTTTCTCTACGATTTCTTCCCACCGCGCCCACCTGCAATAAGAAGTCAATGAATCAATATGTGAAGCAGCAGTTTACCTTATAATATAAAAATATGGCGATCAATTTTGTACGGTATTATTTACTTCACTTCAGAAGGCCAATTACCGTAATTAAAAGGACGTCGCGCGCGCACTACGCGACCATTTCACAACTTTGGCCGCAGGAGTTCCGACCAAGATGCGGATGTTCATAGTAAAGGGGCCATTCAAGTATACAGACTATTTAATTTTGACAATTCAAAAGTGCCTGTACAAGGTTTAATTGAAATAAATGCTTTGAGTTTTACGTAAGCACTAGAGGGGGGCGGGGGGTCTTTGCTTTGCTTATTTTTGATGACACAGGGGATGGGGGGGGGGTGTCTGGATGGTGATTACGTCAGCAGTATATTTTTTTACTTTTTCGGATATTCTACAAAATTTAGTAAATTTTGGTTTGAACTAGGGATGCATCCGATACCGATACCGATATATCGGCGATACTTCAGGTTTGCCGATATATCGGTATCGGCGATATTTTTATGGCCGATTCAACGATACTTTTCAAATTTCGCGCTTTAAAAATGTAATGTAAACACGCGTGTTGTCCCGTCTATTTCGTTGCAAACGAGGCACGAACTAAGTTTGCTCGGGGAAACCCCGCGCTTTATTCAGTGTTTTGTTTCGCCCGCCCGCTTTGGCCTCGCACTCGCACATCTATCCCATTTCGTTAGGTTGAATGTTGTTGCGCGTAGTATTTTTCCATGCAAATAAGATTAACAATTACATATCGTAATTGTTTGTGTATTGTATGTCATTTATAACTAGTCGTTTGAGTCAAATAAAATAAATAGTAGTCATATCAACTTCAAAACACAAAAGTGCTAGGTATATGGAATCACTTTGAAATTTCGACACTTGATAATTCCATAAAAATCTTATAAATGTTAATTTTGATTACTAAAACTATTGATTAATTGTTTTATTTAATCTACCTTCCTTTTTGAATTCAGTAAGCGTATCAGTATCGGTATCGGTATCGCCGATATTTTTATAAGAGTATCGGTATCGGTATCGTATCGGCAAAAAGGCGTATCGCGGCATCCCTAGTTTGAACCAATGTTGGCATTAATCAATTAATTAATTTGATTAATTTTAATCAGATTAATTAATCACGATTAGAATAATCATGATAAAAAAGTAATCTTAATCATGATTATTATAAATTAATTATAACGTTAATCATTAATCACTAATCATTAATTGATTAACTCGATTATAAACTAATACATCCATCAATGTTATTAATTCTATATAAAAGAAATGATGGAAAATAATGACACACAATTCTTAAAATTTTTTGGTTGGAGTGTAGCCTTAGGGGCGCTATGGAGCGAAAATTTTTGCTTTTATTTTTTCTCGAAAAGGTACCAATTTTATTGCAGTATCTGGTTGACCTTGACCATAGAAATCATTTAGGTTCTGAGAAGCATGGCCCTACGACGCACCATTTCCGAGTTATGGGCTATTATTATTATTTTTTATAAAATACTCTATTTCCAAAGTGGTCGCTCAGATGAAAATCTTTTCTGAAAAGAAATTGTTGCTCTAGTCAAGAACTATGAGACTAGAGCAACAATTTCTTTCCAGAAAAGATTTTCATCCGAGCTACCATTTTCGAAATATGTATAGTATTTTATAAAAAAAATTAAAAGCCCATAACTCGGAAACGGTGCGTCGTAGAGCCATGCTTCTCAGAACGTAAATGGTTCCTATAGACATGGTTAATAAGCAATACGGTACTTTTTCAAAAAAACCTTTTCGAAAAGAAATCAAAAATTTTCTGTCCCAATAATTTTTTTTAACAAAAAAAATTTTTTTTTTCGTTTCTTTGCTGCTCATAGCGCCCTAAGACGACCCACTGACCTAAGCTGTTGGTGTTGCTCTTCCAATAAATTAAATGAATGAACAAGTAGTTAATAGTTAATCAAATAATCAAATTAACGATTAAAGATTATGATTAATAATCTTAATCATTTTAAATTTTATTATGATCAATTAATCTTAATCAAATTTTTTGATTATGATTTTTAATCATTAATTTTTAATCGTTAATCAGATTAACTTTGGGCCAACACTGGTTTGAACACATAACATGGCAACCCTACTTGTCTATGCTTGAAAACGAAACGCATATGTTATAAGTAATGCTGCTCATAATAAAGAGAGGTGTACATAATAAAGAGTATTCTATTCTATTCTATTCTATTCTCATAAATCAATAAAGTCAGTCTTGCTTGTGCCGCGTCCGATGCGCAAGTGTTTGCATATTCTGTGTATTGACTAGCGCGGCGCAAGCTGTCGCTCGTATTCTTTTTTCGCCATGAGTAATGAACTGGTGGAGAATGAGCTGCTGGCGTTCCTGCAGTAGAACCTGGATGTGATGGTCGAGGTATCCGCTGCACAAATCTGCGCAACGAACTTCAGCGAGGATGACATAGCTGCTGCCAAGCTATAGCGTGCTGAACAAGCGAGACCAGCGGGTGTCCCGCCGGCGTGACGGGACTAAGAGAAGCCCTGCAAGACAAAATCGCGATGTTCAGAGACCGATCCGGACGACGTGCCGACGTTTGTGGCGAAGGAGCTGCACAAGCTGCCACCCGTCACGTTCGACCACGTCGATGTAACAAGCCTTCTGAAGGACATTGTCTTTCTGAAGGCCCGCCTCGCGATGTTCTAGCGAAGTTAGATGCATCCCAAAACACCGTCGCCGATTTGCGCAAAGAATTTAGCGAGTTGCGCAACAGTGTGGCGGTAACTAGGTCATCAGTCGATGCATCTAACGTAAACATGAGTCACGGAGGGGGCCTTGATTTATCATTGTCAAATTCCGCGTCAGCAGTTTCGATGCCAGCGCACCCGTCATTTGCTGAGATTGCAGAGCGCCCCGCCCGCGTGCCCCGTAGCCCCACGCCCGTCATCGCGGCTCATCCACGCAGCGCCGCCCGAGCCCCTTGCCCCGTCCCGTTGCCTGTGTCTGCAGCCCGCTAATCCGCTAAGAATCCGCTAGCGTCACCGCGAGTGCCCCAGGAGCTCCTAGTTTGAAGGCTATGCCAAAAACGGCACCGGATAGGGCTGATGTTGAGGGTTTCGTGACGGTGCAAAGAAGGAAGCGCCGATCGCGAACGAACAAGAACCGCTGCGGCAAAACTCCTAAGGAGCCCGAAGTCAGCTTGCGTGCCGCAAAGCCGAACGCACCGGTGTACATCTCCCGCCTACACTACACCACTAAGGCGGAGGAAATCGTGGAGTTCGTGCACTAGAAGACGAGGTACACGCCGAGGGTGCAGTTACTGGAGTCGCATCGCAACGTCAACTTCAAGGCGTTCATGGTGCGCGTGCCGAATTGTTACTAGCCACTGACTGTGGTTGTGGCTGCGCAGTGCGCGAGGCATTGAGATATTTATAGTAACAAAGTTCATCATCACGCGACACAAAAAAGGTGCCACTACAGTTGAGGACGTAGCTTTGAAACCACTAAGCATTATGCACAAGAACATACATCTATCTATTTCATACTAGTTCGCAAGTAACTGGCAAACGTTAAATATGCCAGCTCGGTGTTATCCACCACGTTTTTTTTTTCAGGTACAATTTTATTCAGCCTATGATTTTAAAATATTGTTCATATTCAATTATATTTCAACTGACACGGCGACGTGTGCAAACACACACTTCACCATGCTGAGATTTAGGCATGCTTACATCTACTACTATTAAAGCCAGTCGTGTCTGCAACTTCATCGTCTTGGATGTCTATGATATTTATCAACGGGTCGATAAAAATCACAACCAAACAACCCTCGTTGTCTCGTTCCGACATGTGATGTAAGCGTGGAGCACACTGGCCATTTGGATACGTGTTGGGTGCCAAACACCACATACGTGTCGTGTCGTCCTCAAAATTTAGGGTCATTCAGACGTAACACAACCATGCTACATCACAGCGACAAAATATGGACAAACAGTGGTTACGTGTGTATAGTGTCACTGCAACTTCTTGCAGTTGCGTTGTCGCTAGTAGTTGCGATGTGGCTAGTGTATGCAAGCAGATCGACTTCCGCTTTGACAGTGTCGTTGCATTGTGGCTGCGACGTCGCCTTGATATCGCCCACACGATTGATTTTGACGGCTAAATGTGGTCCGCGTGAAGACTATTCATTTTCATACATTTTAGCGCCCGTCGACACGTAGTCTACTTGCGTTACGTGTGATTGATGATTGATCGGGCCCTTAAAGCAACCTACGACTTTTCCAATATTATATCTAAGTTCCAACTCACCCAAATGTAAGTAGACCTCTTTCTATTTTAAAACATTCTGATCTTGTCCATGAGCCATAAACAACCTCTTCATCCACAGGAACACCTTCATGACGGGGTATATAATCATCGCTTGCATATCTGCGTCCCTTTTTACCAAGTTTGTCTTTCTTTCTTTTACTCCTTAAACTTATCCCTGAAAAAAAAAATGTACACATTTGTCTACACATTTCTATCGTCCCTTCAGCCCCATCTGACGACCATAAACTAAAAAGATATACTATTTAGGCATCCCTAAAAGAAAATATGAAAACCCAGAAACCCAATCACTACCAATCAAATGATTATTTATTTATTTAAAATATCAAAATTATTGACCATACCTGCATTATACGACACAATTAGTTGATATTACAAACAGGATGATGGTGAGTATTGCGCCTATGTACGTTTTACAGTTACCATCCAACTAAAGTTTTTAATAGAAGGGAGAAGATAAAAGTAAAAACCATACGAAGCTGGGGGCGGAACACTAGTATAATATAATTAAAAATTCTATATTTAAAAGATATAGGTAACAACCGAATCAATCATTTTATTTAGTATAACGATCAGTAAATATTCTCACCTTCCTCATCCTCGTCAGAATCTGGAGTGACCTCCATATCAGACATTTCCATGGGACCATCATCGTGGCCGTATCTCTTAATGACTGTCCGTTTTCTGGGTTCTGTAACTATCAAATCTTCGTCTTCTTTTTTTTCTGTAGTATCAATTTCTGCTTTTTTGGCCCATTTATTCCAGAAATCAGGATCTCTAATGTCAATATCTGAACGTTGGTCTGCTGCAGAAAAACTAGCTTTAGAAAATGTTGATCCTTTTTCCGACTCCATCTGAATAACTTGAGTTCTGCGCGCTAATATCATTTCAATATCTTCCTCACAAAATTTGTCACCAGCATTATCTTCGTCCATTACAGCGCCATATGCACCTTTTTTAAGCAAATCTTCAATTTCTTTTTTAGAAAGTTGCTTTACGCCTGTTTCTTTTCCTTGGATTGTATTCATACTCTGTAATATTGCTTTATCTAGACCAAGCTTTAGTGACGCCTTATCAAACATCTCTCTTTCGTATGAATTGCGACAAATTAATCGATATATTTTAACCATTTTTTGTTGACCTATACGATGGCATCGAGCTTGTGCTTGTAAGTCATTCTGTGGATTCCAATCGCTGTCATAAATTATAACCGTATCCGCAGCTGTTAGATTTATGCCCAAACCACCTGCTTTCGTACACAACAAAAATACAAACCTATCAGAGTCCGGTTTAGAAAATCTATCGATTGCTTCTTGTCTCAAATTACCCCGTATACGTCCATCAATCCTTTCAAACGGATATTTTTTAAATAGAAGATAATCTTCTAAAATGTCTAAGCATCTAACCATTTGGCTAAATATCAAAACTCGGTGACCACCTGCTTTTAATTTTGGAAGTAATTTATCAACCAGCACCATTTTACCAGATGAGTCAATGAGTGCTTTATAATAAGCTTGTTTATCTTCCCCATTGGCTTGTTTATAATCAAATTGTATTTGGTCTTCTGCTCCATTTAGCAGATATGGATGAATGCAACACTTCCTCAGTTCCATCATAGTATTCATCAAATTGGGAATATTGGCTGCCGAAGCAGTACCTTTTTGTAAAAAACTGAAATTTCTCTCAAGTATTGCTCTATAATACTTTTTCTGTATGTTGGTTAATTCAACTTCAATTATCGTTTCTTCTTTTGGAGCCAACGTTTTTTCGACATCTTCTTTTAATCTTCTTAGCATCATAGGTTTTAAGAGTGCTTGCAACTTGACCACTTCCGATTCACTCTTAAGTTGACCAAATTCATTTAAGAATGCATCACTACTAGAAAACTGTGATGGTTCAAGAAAATTAAGCAGAGAGAACAGTTCATTGACATTGTTCTGCAGTGGGGTGCCAGATAATAAAACCCTATGCTCCAAATGAAGCTGCCGTAATCCCTCCAACAACTTACAATTGCGATTTTTCAGTCTATGAGCCTCATCAATGACACATATTCGCCAGTTAAACGATTTTAATTCCTGGAAGTCTGTTACAATTATTTCGAATGTTGTTATGAGAACGTTGAATTTAGTAATTTCTTTGATAGGTTCGCCTTGTTCGTTCTTGTAATAAAATTCATATTCCTGCAGCATACTCTTACTCTGTTGTGAACCATGATAAACGACAACGTTCATTTCTGTCCACCCTTCGAATTCTCTCTGCCAATTAGGTATAGTAGACAGAGGAGCTATAATTAAGAAAGGACCTCTTACACCATATTCCCAAACAGAATTTACAAATGTTAGACTCTGTATAGTTTTTCCTAATCCCATTTCATCTGCTAATATGCAGTTGCGATTATTATGCCAAGAGAATAACAACCAGTTAAGCCCTTCGAGTTGATAAGGCCTTAATGTGTTTCCTCCTTTATACAAAGGTGATTCTTTTAACTGGACCCACTGATCTGCAGACGGTCGCTTCTTAAACTTCCACTTTTCTTTTGGGGGTATTTCACTAAATGTCTTATACTGCCTTATCTTATCGACATCAATGTCCTCTTCCAATTCCCATGTACTATCTTCATATTGTAAGCTTTTCCATTTGACTAAATAATGTTTTACAACAGTATTATTTGCAGGGTCTTGATTTTCAGACATATCTAGAATTCTTTCCACCTCTACATAGTCAGGATTGAAAGGTTCGTCATCTAACAACTCAAATATATTCATTTGTTGAGCCTGTTTCTGCTTAAATCGTTTTATTTTTGAAAATATTCGTTTATCACCTTTGTAAAGTTCTTCTTCAGTTTTCCATTCACAATGTAAATATGAAAAGTTCCTGTACTTTACAAAATATTCCTCTACATCAACCATAACCGGCTTGATGTTTTTGACTTCTTGATCTTCTTTATTGATATCCGCAGTTATTTCTGCTTTAGTAATTTCTTGACTGAGCTCGATTTTGTCACAAATATTCTCTTCCTTAAATTCCTTTTTGGCTTCATTACTCATTATCGGTTCAATATCATCATTGGTATCCTTACAAGAAACAACCGTTTCCGTTTCGTTGTTAGAAGTATTAGCTGACGGTTCACTATCACCAATTTCTAGTTTTGGTATAACTTCACTAGTCGATGTTTCAATTTTAAATTCTCTTTTTCCCATACGACAAGCTAACACATGTTGAACTATCATGGCATCTTCTTCCGTTGTATTTACGTAAATATAGTTAGGTTTAGGTACACCTTCAGATCTGCTGTTCTCTTTGGTATCCAAGTCTTCTGACTTAAATTCTTTTTCGACCTTGGGAGTGGCTATTGAAAATTCATCATCGGATAAACGTATCATGACATCATCTGTGTATTTTTTACGTTGCGTGTTTCTAGCAGATCTTCTTTTTAAACTGTCATCACCTTCCGGTGGCGGTGACGGTGGAGGTGTTGACATCATATCATCAGGTTCACCATCAGAATCAGGAATTAGCCCACCCCGTTTCTTTCTTCTTCCACCTAAAGATTTTCTTAGAGTTAGTTTCTTGCAACTTCCCCCAGCAGACGTCCGTTTTTTTGAAGACCTTCTTTTCTGAGTTATTGAATCCATATCATCGTCTTGCTCCCGTTTGGCTTCAGCCTCTTCTAACAAATCTTTGATTGCTATTTTTGAAACAGGAATGTCATCAAAATCCGTTACGTTGGATTCATCTAAGGAAAGTTCTGGCATAATTTTCGATACATTGGGAGTTTCAATGTTAGAAATATTTTGAGTCATTGATAGTTCACTTGGGGTAGTATCTTTGTCAGTTTCTAATAATTCATAAGACGTCGTAGTGTCAGCCTGTATTTCCAAAGCATCCTTCTTTGAAGTTCTTTTCTTTCTAGGTGCGTTTGGATCTTTCGGTTCACGTTTTTTGCGTTCTTTCACTGGTTTGTCACCTAATTCTTTAACTTTAGGTTCTTTGGGGGTTCGGGGCTTTCGCTCTTTGTTTTTCCGAGGTCCTCTTTGTTTTCTTACTTTACCACCATTTATATCATCTATAGAAATTGCACTGCTGTCTAAGTTAGTAATATCTTCATTCAATTCTAAATCAAGTTCTGAAGTACTTTGTAATCCAGTCCCAGCTGTTACACAATCTTCAGAAACAGGTAACTGATCTAATGGTTGCGCCGTAGCAGCAAATTTCTCCTTCTTGGCTCTTGGCTTTCTGGGTTTAGCAGGTCCTTTGCCACGACCTCGTCCAGTTGTACTGGTAACTTGAGGACTTTCTACCATTTTTGTTCCATATACAGGATTTTGCATAGTACAATTTGCGCCCCCATTACACTTATCGTTAGATTCATGCTGCTGAATTAAGGCTAATCGTTCTTGTAGGCACCTAACTTTTTCTTGGTTTTCATTAGAAGGCGGCAAACAGTAGATATCTTGTATTTGTTGTTGTAATGACATCCTCTCTTGTTGATGAGACGCTGGGTATATGTTTGGGATACTAGCGTGAGGCATTGAATTTGGCGCTAACATTAACATAGTTGGATTAATGTTGTGAGACATATTTGAGATAATGTTTGGTGGGTTTGGTGGTATTGGTGCATGCAAATTTGGAACACTCATTGGTAAGCCCACTGGAACATTAGTAATATTTGTTGCTACATTTGACTGAGCAATTGGTGGCATATTACTGGGTATGTTAGGCATATTTGTGTGAATATTAGCTGGGATTGAAGGAATTAGTGGTATACTACTCTGCTGATTATGAACAGGTATACTAGATGTTACAGTATTAGGAAGGTTTGCATGTTGCACTGTATGATTACATGGTAAATTTGCTTGTACGTTAGGTACTGCTTGCGTAACAGATGTGGGACCACTTTGGTAAGTAGAAGATACATTATGAGCAACACTGGTGGTGTTAACAGCAGATGGAATACTAGTTGGTAGATTTGCTGATAAACCTTGTGTCACATTAGGCATATTTGCTGAAACATTTTGAAGGTTGCTTGTTGAATATCCCGGATTTCTACTTACATTAATGCTTGGAATACTTTCATATTGGCTAGTTGTGTTAGCATTTGTCATTGATGGTACTTGCATTTGTTGCGATGCTCTTGTTTGTGAAATATCACAGATTGAAGAATTTGTGTTTGTCATTGTAGACAGGGATAATGCCGCTGCATGAACAGTTTTGCTTTCTTGCGTAATAGTATTTTCAGATGAATTTTGTTTAGGTTCTAACTTTTGGTCATTGCTATATGTTTTTTGAAAACTAATATCAACATTTTCATCTTCCTTCACCAAAGCAGTATCCATTTTATTATCTACAGATTGACGAGATCCAGACAATTTTTCATGATTATCGACGGTTTCTATATTAGCAGTCGAATCGTTACAGCTTATCAAAGAACTATTACTTGCTGATGCAATGACAGGTACGCTTTCTTTAAGAGTGCTGGTTCCATTAGACGGAGGTAGAAAACTTCGAGGTGCATTAACATTTTCAGCTGACCGGACACTTTCTGGTTCAATTTTATCGATTGGTTTCGTATCGGTATTTGTGTTAGACAAAGGTATATTTTTTGCCAAGTCTGATTTCAGCGGTGGGACTATTGCCGTAGGCTCAGAAACCTTTGATGGTTGTTCGTTGTTCTCAATTTGTGTCATGCTACTTGCTGGAGTTATTTTGTTTTGGTTCCATTGAGATGGTGAAGAAACAACATGTGCCACAGCTGGAGATGATGGGTTACGTTGGTATGGGTATTCAGTTCCAGATGGTAAAACCATTTGTTCTAATGCTTGTAGAGTATTCTGCGAAGGAAAAGATCCTGGAGTAGGTGGGGTGCCTGTAGAAACTGGTGACTGCACCATATTGCGAGCGCCATGTGGGGATGCACTAGGACCCTTAACCGGCGACATTACAGGCCGAGGAGATAGTTGAGATTGTGATTGCTGTCGGGGTGATATTTGGGCCCTAGGCGACATTTGAGGAGAAAGCTGAGGAAACGGTGGGCGATACTGTGGACTCCCAGTTTCTAACCCTGATGGTTTGACAGCACCGTACTGATTTGAAACATTGACATCTAAGGGATGTTGTATTTGGTGAGATTGATAATTCATTGATACTGAGTGATGAGGTGATGCGTAAGGCATTTGTGAAGGTACTGAGGAATGCGACGGCGCTACTGAAGATGGCGGCACTGGTGACTGACGAGGTACATGATGTAGAGGTGGCGCACCGGGGTGATGAAGATGCACATTGGGGTGGTTTTGAATTCCTGGTGTCATACCACCTGAATGACCACCCATACTTTGATGAGATTGGTGTTGTGGAATTGGTGCATGGCTTTGCTGACCATGAGGTATACCATATTGATGTGGATTTACATCCATTTGCTGATGATAAGTAGGATGTTGACTAATTCTCGATGCAGTTGGTGGATGCATCTGTGTGTAATTAGGATAGTTCTGAAAGAATAAAAAAAACACATCACAATACAAATATTTTCACTCCTAATCATAAATAAGACTATACATATAAACGACACGAAACAAAATTCCTTGACCTGACTAAACGATTGATTGACAAGCCAGCTTATAAAAATATGTGTCGGACCACGCACAGCGTACCGTAGTTGTGATGAATATTTACACATCGCACCCTTAATAATATAAAGGCACAATTCAAAAAACTACTTTTTTGAATTGCGCCCTTATATTAAGTAATATAAGGGCACAATTCAAAAAACTACTTTTTTGAATTGTGCCTTTATATTATTAAGGGTGCGACATGTACAATCCATACTAATACTATAAATGCGAAAGTGTGTCGGTCTGTCTGTTACCTCTTCACGCTTAAACCGCAGAACCGATTTAGAATTGACAGAAGATATTCGTTAAAATAAGATAATATATAAAATAAGTATTCAACCAACGGACCTAGTCAAATTTGCGTTTGCACAATACAATTACGTCTTTGCTCGTTATGCACATTTGCATTACTAAGAATTTTTATCTTTGCGGATTGTTTTACAGGAAAAGGACAAAGAAGTATTTATTTGCTGTAATGTACTTACAATAATAAATACTTAATAGTAGGTGTAGTAACATAGATGTGTCTAGTTTGTGTTAATTTTGTAGGCAACTCATAAAAAATTTACGAGGGTACTTGTGAGTTTTTCTTTGCTTTAGCTCGTCAGTTATCGTAGTAATTTTACATCAGGAAGACAAGTCGGTGTTGTGCAGACATTGCTTTTAAATCTTATGAAGCCCATAGGAAGTCGAAATTTTGGATTTGTAAGGTACAGACGCCAGCACATCAAGTTACTACAATCTGTCAATTTTTTTTAATAGATTTTGAACTTTATCGCTAATGTATAAGGTTCAAAGTTGATTGGGAAAATTTGACAGTTTCGGGTAGCTTGATGTGCTGGTTGGTGTCTGTACATAATAGTTTCAAGCTCCTAACACTATTGTATGATTTAAAAGAGTAGTATTTATAAAAGGGCCCGCTGGCTGGACGTTTGTTTAAGCAACGAATATCTTTTGAAGTTATAGCTCACAGAAAGTCGAAATTTTGTATTTGTAAGGTACATAATAGTATCAAGCTCCTAACACTATAGTATGATATAAAAGAGTAGTATTTATAAAAGGGCCCGCTGGCTGGACGTTTGTTTAAACAACGAATATCCTTTGAAGTATAGCTCACAGAAAGTCGAAATTTTGTATTTGTAAGGTACATAATAGTATCAAGCTCCTAACGCTGTTGTATGATATAAAGAGTAGTATTTAAAAATGGACCCGCTGGCTGGACGTTTGTTTAAATAACGAATATCTTCTGAAGTATTATAGCTCACAGAAAGTCGAAATTTTGGATTTTTAAGGTACATAATAGTTTCTAGCTCTGAACACTATTCAGCGATCTAAAAGTATAATAACAATAAAAATAATCATAAGGGGCCCGCTAGCTAGATAAAAACGTCATTCAATCAAAAACTGTCGAGGTAAAGACGCCAGTACATCAAGGTACAGTCACCGTCAGATATATTGTAGCAGACAAGGTGACCAAATACTTCTGAACAATTTAAAATGTCAATAAGTTCCATACACTACAAGTTACCATTAATATCTGAACATTTATTACTTCATTAATATCTGAGCAGATGCTTGTCAATAATTTCTATACACACAACTAACCAAAAATATCTGAACACTTACAACGTTACACAAAATACTAATATTTTATATACGTATGTTGTCACAAATATAAAAATATTTACAATAATTTATAATTTCATTACAAAACCAAGATCTATTTTCTATCAATAATTTGACATTAACATAAAATATCAGTTGTATCCTAAACAAACGGTTTTCTATACAATTTGTATTCCCTTTTCATCGTATTTATACCTAGAACAGTCATTCGGTGTTCAAAAAGGGTGTGGAACCTGGAATTTTATCCGGGAGTTTTGAAAGTTGGCTATTTTATGGAGTTCGACGTGTTCTCTTCGAATTTTCACTTTGTCGCTCATTGTTTTATCTTTGCCGCTCGCACCGCCATATTGGAAAAATAGCGCCTAATAACAGTTAAGGTGAATGGGTAGTGGTAGACCGCGAAATTCAAATTTTCTTACGTTTTTTGCAATTTGCAGGTCAGTGTCAGATTGTATCTTGATCAAAATATGATTCGCGACAATAACAGGTACATATTTAAGGAATTATAATCATTAGAATCATTAATATATCTTTCTAAGTTAGATTTCTACCACCAACCACCAATCTCTTATGGAAAAGTGTTAGTGGTAGAAATCTAATTTAGAAAGATGTATTATTGATTCTAATGATTATACTTCTCTAAATATGTACCTGCTATTGTCGCGAATCATATTTTGATCAAGATACAACCTGACACTGACCTGCAAATTGCAAAAAACGTAAGAAAATTTGAATTTCGCGGTCTCAACTACCCATTCACCTTAAAAACACCTGTTGGTATATAAGATGAATAATAGTTTGCGGCGCTCGTACGCCAAAACTATTGATTTTACAAAAAAAATTTAACACATAAATTGAAGGAAATTTTCTCTAGTTTAATTTTTTTACATTAATGTTTTATCGTATAATGAGTCAGAAAGGAGATATTGTCTAAAACTTGTTATTAGGCGCCATTGTTCAAATATGGCGGTGCGAGCGGCAAAGATAAAACAATGAGCGACGATGTGAAAATTTGAACAGAGCACGTCGAACTCAATAAAATCACCAGTTTAAAAACTTTCCAGGTAAAACTACCAAATGACTGGACTAACCACAGATAGTCAAGTGGATAGTCGTTTTTGGTTCGTCCTTTATATCACGCAGTAACGAATTAGGTAAGCTCAATGTTTGTCTGCGTAGATACACTTGACGTTGTAAGTGTTCAGATATTTTTGGTTAGTTGTGTGTATAGAAATTATTGACAAGCATCTGCTCAGATATTAATGAAGTAATGAATGTTCAGATATTAATGGTAACTTGTAGTGTATAGAACATATTGAAATTTTAAATTGTTCAGAAGTATTTGGTCACCTTGTCTGCTACAATATATCTGACGGCGACTGTACTTACCCAAAACTGACAAATTTTCCCAATCAACTTTGAACCTTATGCTTTAGCGATAAAGTTGAAAATCGATTAAAGAAATTTGACAGATTGTAGTAGCTTGATGTGCTGGCGTCTGTACAAAATATATCTTATTTATTTTCTTTAGGTACAAAATAATGTCTTTATGAGAAGCTATCACCTGTTGATAAATGTCGTTGGGGCCTGCCAGATAGACTCACACGTAGTTTATTGAAATGCACGTAACGCACCATAGGCCACTTAGGCCTGCTAGATAAGGGGGAAGCGCTAAGGTAGACCGCGAAATTCAAATTTTCTTACGTTTTTTGCAATTTGCTGGTCAGTATTAAGTTGTACGTCGATCAAAATATGATTCGCGGCAGTATCAAATATGTATTTACAGAATTATGTATAATCAAGTCATCAACACAACTCTCTAAGACCACGTAACCCCAAAGAATAGCTCACCGTCCGATCAGGACCAGGCCCGTGCCGGACGGCGCGTACGTGTTCCACGCGCGCCTCAAAGAGTTGTCAGCATCAACCGAAGGGGCCCGTCAGGGCCGAAGCCTGCCGGGTCAGCGGGATTGTCTGAAAGGGTTATCGCTGGCCCGGAACATAAAGGGCGAAGGAAGGAACACGGGTGGGTTTTGGTCGGTAAGAGTCTGACACTCGCTTCCGCTCCACCCAGAGCGGGAGGAGTCATATGATGATTTCCCATCCTGAAAAAAAAAAACCCAAAGAATGACGATTTCATGAAACAGTTATTCTTTGGGGTTACGTGGTCTTAGAGAGTTGTGTTGATGACTTTAATGATTATAATTCTGTAAATACATATTTGTTACGGCCGCGAATCATATATTAATCAACGTACAACTTAATACTTACCAGCAAATTGCAAAAAACCTAAAAATAAATTGAATGTCGCGGGCTACCCTGGCGCTTTCGCCTTAATCGTCATAGGACCAAGTAAGTGTCAGGAGGCCGTAATTTTTTTTTTTTTTTTTTTTTTTAAACGTTGCCCCACACTAGGAATTTCTCCTGTATCGTGGGTGCGTTTACAAACATTTAAACTCACATACACAAACAGCCAGACCCGGAACAACTACTTGTAGGTCATACAAATATTTGCTCCGTGCGGGAATCGAACCCGCGACACGCAGCGCAGCAGTCGATCGCTCAGACACTGCGCCAATCGTGTCGTCGAAAATTTAGTTAGCATTGTACCTTGAAAAGCCTAAAGATTAGCTGTTAAAAAGGAATCACTACACTCTTCTTTAAAAATGTTTTTTGACCAACTATTATTCACGGAAACCAACTAAAGAAGCTACTTGGCATCTATTCTCGTAAAAAATCGGTTGTTTGATCACATATTCGCGCTTAGAGTTGAAGCCACTTTTACTGCCGCCGCGTGCCATACAGATTCTTAACCGCCACGCGTGGCGCAGAAACCAATTCACTCGCCCACAAAAATGCTTTAGCATGAATGCCAAAGAGTATGTCACTCTGGTCACGAAAAAAAGAACCACTTAGGACAGTTTCTAACCTAATCGTGGTAAGCTAAAGATAATTGAAAAAAATAAAAATAGGTCTACATGGCTATAAAAGTTTCTTGGCGCAAAACAACGTCAGTCAGTCTCATTATTATTATACTATTTTCGCCATAATATTTGATTAAATTGTGAATATTCCATCTTGTCTCAATGGTGGAAAGGATTGGTGCAGCTAAGTGGAATAAGACGTTTTTGAAGCGCTAATTCTAAAAATATATTCTTGATCGAAGGGCCAATTCCCTTTTTTATTCCCTTTAGAATGACGTGCGTGACTCTATTTTTTATGAATTCTATTTTTTGTGTTACGCGGTGTTAAACTTAAGCGATGATATGTATAATTAAATATAATACATCATTATATTTATTTACCTGCTGTTGCCCATATATTTGCTGTGATGTTGGTTGTGAAAAATGAGGTTGCCTTGGTAAGTAAGATCCATTCTGTGCTTGTAGACTTCCTAAATTAGCACCCTGTTTAAAGAGAAACAAGAAATTAAAAGCATTATTGTCATAGGACCAGTGGACACCGCTGACAATGAGTATGTGAATAATAGCCATAAAATATTTTTTGTAAATGTTGTTTTACTCGTTAAAATCCATAAATATTACCTATAAGGTGCAGCGCAGACGACAGACTATCCGTGACGCACTTTTTAGTCTGTGAAAACAGAACCTATGCAATTATATGCAGTAACGCACACGACGCGCAAAAAGTCCGGCGCACAAAAAATCCGTGTAATTCGGGCAGACCGCACCGCGCCGCGCCGCGCCGCTCCGCACAAAAAGTGTGTGAAAAAAAATGAACGTTTGCTTCGACGCGCGCTAACGCAGACGACGCACACTTTAGTCGGCAATCTGCATTTGTTAGGGGTGGACGTAACGCACGCGATCTATTATCATGGCGCCAGAGGTCGATGTAACGATGTTAATTCAAGAAATACAAAACAGACCAGCTTTTTATGATACTTCTAAGGCAGAATATCATGATAGACATTTAAAACGAAAAATGTGGGATGAAGAAAGATGTGCGTCGTGTGCGTTAAGTCTGTGAAAAATCCGCGACCGACTTTTTGCGCGCCATGCAGACTTTTTGTGCGCCGCAGACTCGATCGCACAACAAGTGTGCCGTCTGCGCTGCACCTAAGCAATACAGTCATAATTATATGCTTTAAAAACGCTAGATATTTTAATAACAACAAATCGTTTTGACTGTAAATATGTGCAGCTGCAAGTTCCAAATAACATTTGTCCGGTTTTTTTTTTCTTTTAAGTAAACTCATCTATTTTATATGCACGTATTTCTGAGACAAATAAATCAATTTATCCTCTTTGAACCACCAAAGATGTGGCAGGACAAGTAGAGAGTAATGTATCTGAAGCTAAACAATAATATTGCTTCATTTTCATAGCCTTAACATTATATTTATGAAAAAGAAGCGATCCTTATTGGTAAGTTTCACGTACATCCCTTACCACGCATCCTCGCAAATCACTGGTCGAAAGGCAGGGACTTCCACTAGGGATGTACCTCTATTAGCTTCTAGTAAAACGAGTTGACTCTCCAAAAACCTTGGGCGACTGATAACTATCCGAAATGGAAAAATGTGTTACACAATTTTACCCATAAAATTAACGCAGGCGATTATTTGTTTCTTCTATTAGGATTTAAAGGCATCAGGTTATATTTTGCCAACGTGGTTATCGAGTTAAAGTGGGTTCTGAGTGGACAAAACAAAGTTTAACCTGAATTTTCGTGAAAATGCGTATAATGGGGTGTTATCAAAGCAGCCCCATCTTCAATATCAATTTATTTAACTGGTTTCCAACACGGGTATCTATTTCAAAATTAATAAATCTATCCCATTTTATGGTATTCAATATACATAAAAAACTACCAACCTGTTGAGGAGGGTATTGATGCATTTTTTGTTGGTGTTCGTAGCTATGTCTGTAGCTGGGTGTGATAGGTGTATATCTATTCGCACCTGGGGGACCAGACCATACACCCATTTCTCCAATACCTAAAAATTGTTATAAAATAATAGTTATCAGCACCAGCACATCATAATTATTACTTATTGAAAAATATTCTAATAATTAACATTGGATTGAACCTTTAATTTGGAAAGACAAATTCACAGGCTCAGATTATTTAATATATTACAACAATATACACACTTGCTAGAAAACTGTCTGTTTTTACGTTTATTGCCAATATTTACGAGCCTGTACAGCATCCTGGCTGCTTCCGAATCAGGAGCAGCAAGGACGCTGTTACAAACCCCAGTCTCGCACATACTATTAAATACTATAAATAAATCTCGTCTTTTCGGCTCGTTCCGGACACACTCCATGATGATATAATAAACGTCGATGATTTTACCAAAGTTGGTAAAATCGTATTTACAAAATTAACAAACTGAGCATTAAAACTCAATAATTAGGCTTTTCTCAAAGACTAGATAACCGAGCTTTGGGTCCAGGTCCAGGTCTTAGTCTAGGGGGTAACCCGGATGCACTAAAAAAAACTAATAAATTAAGGCTATATAGCCTAAAGTATACTAATCTCAATTAAGTGCACTATATAGCGCACTTAATTGAGATTAGTATACTTTGAACGATTTCTGTGCAAATTCACTATTCAAGCAGTTTTGATGCGAACTAGTACTACTAATAACTATCATATATATAAACGAAACTACAATTTATATTATTATCCGATCAATACAAAGAATATGTATTTGATTGTTTAGGGTTAAATCAAAATTATTATAAGAAGTGTAATTTTACTAGAGCTAATTAAAAGTCAGACTAGATTTTTTTTTATTGCTAATGTTAAGTTCTATTGACTGACATTTATAGTTTCAGTAAAAATGGATCATAAGTTATCATAACGAATTAAAAATAAATTGAATCAGTTTCTCAAAAACTGTCAATAATTGTAACATATTTAATCCTCAAAAATATTTGAACATAAATTATGAATATCAAACAAACTGTGTACTATTTACCTGGTTGTTCAGGCATTGCATACATAGGCTCTGGACCAGGATGATATCCTGGATATGCATGTGAAGGATGCACATGATGTGGTGGATGTAGCGGGCCATGAGGCGGCTGAGGCAAGCGAGGACGCGGCGGGTAGCTTCCGTAGTCATGGTAATCGGGCGCAGGGGGACCTGTACCTGGATTAGGCACTGGTTGAGCACTGCCAGCTGGAGGCCCTCCAAACGAAGCCAGTTTCTGAATTGATCCTTCTTGTGGTACAGTATTTTGACTGTAAGGCTGCCTGTAACTAAAAAGAAAGTTTGATAAAACATTTATCAGTATTAACAATTTAATTAGTTGTGCTGTTTGTAGTCACCTATTATCAGGATTATCTTTGCTATCTCCAGCTACTCCACCCGACGCGCCACCAGCAAAGCTGTCTGATCCACCAAGATCAGTAAGTCCTTCCAACATACCGCTTCCATCATCAAATAAATTATATGAGTCCATCACTCTATTAAGAGTGAATTATAGTTTCTTTACTTTCAAGAAGTATCCAATGAATATTGGGTACGTCCATTTTATCCTGCAAAATAAAAAAAGGAAATTATTATTATACTAGCTGCGCCTCGCGGTTTCACCAACATTAGTTTCGATCCTCTGGGAATATCGAGATAAAAAGTAGCCTATATATTAATCCAGGGTGGCAGCTACCTCCATTCAAAATTTTATCAAAATTGTTCCAGCCGTTTGAGCGTGAAGAAGTAACAAACACATAAACACACTCACAAACCTTCGTCTTTATAATATTAGTATGATTTGCATGTCTATTTCTTTGGCACGCCCTGCAATCTAAACGGCATGATGGATTTTAATAAATGTGGTGTCGTTGTCTCTTTTAATAGTGGGAGTAAGAATAGAACGGTATGTTTTTGCCGCGGCTGGGGTTATTCCATCAGTGCGTTATTTTAGCCTAAAATAATGAATTTGAATAAATTAAGTTTAAGAAAACTTTAAATGGGCATTCGACAAAAATGTATGGGGCTTAGTCCAAATGTCCCACACTAACGACGAAACTATGTCACTAAATAGTAAATAGTATATTAAATAAGTACAATAGGTTTTGCTAACCTATGAAAGAAAAACCAAGTGGTCAGGATTATCCACAAGTAACTTGCTTTAAAATGTTAACTTGTGAATTCAGAGGATCCTTATTACAAGTGTCCGATCCAATTCTCGAAAATGGCCCACTTTGCAATAGGATCGGTCATCATTGGACCCATCATTATCTTTTCCATTGGAAAAAAAAAGTATTTTGCGATCGGCTTCCAGTCTAACCGGATACAGCTACATGGAGCACCTACCTATCTGACCTCCACTACCGAATCACCACAGGCCTATTGTCGCCAATATCTTGGATACAGTGAAAGCGTGAAAAACAGAAACAAAAAAATCTTGACTACCACATGGCTTAGCAAAAGGTTGTCGGCTGTCACTGCCGATTGTCGTAACGGCCAATGGCCTGATGGTCGAAAGTATTTAACAACATAAATCTTGATACTCTCGTTAGGCAGCAGGATCTAGGACCTGGTTCAAAAAGCAGGACTCCACGATACAAATCTTATTGTGAGGAGGTTTCCGTCTCTGGAGCCCTAACAACCGGTAGATTGGGGGCATGCTCCCGACAACAGTGGGTCTCTATTTTTCTATATGTATAAAAAAAAACTAAGCAATCCTACTAATATTATAAACTAGTTGCGCCCCGCGGTCACACCCGCATAAGTGTCGATCCCGTAGTAATATCGGAATAAAAGTATTCTATGTGTTAATCCTGGTTATAAACTATGTGTGTGCCAAATTTCATCCAAATCCGTTCAGCCGTTTGTGCGTGAAGAAGTAACAAATAAAGACACAAACTTTCGCCTTTATAATATTACTAGCTGACCCGACAGACGTTGTCGTTTTTGATTCTAAAGACACGTGGCGCCATCTATTATCATAATAACGTTATTGTTGTTTTCCTCGGGAACAGCACTTCTTTTCGGGATGAAAGGTACCTTATGTCCGTTTCTGTACACCTGACAACGTATATGTATAATATGCAAAATTTCAGGATGATCGGTTCAGTGGTTTAGGCGTGAAACAAAATAGGATTAGTGTTATAGTGTTATTATAAATGTGAACGTTTGTATGTTTAGATGTTTGTTGCTCAATCAAGCAAAAACGGCTAACAGATTTCGATGAATTGTGGCTCACAAATAGTTTATAACCTGAATGAACACAGGATACTTTTATCCATGCGTTCCCGTGGAACCATTTCTGACCTCTATGCGGGCAAAAGCTAGAATTTATTAGTGTGACATGTTTAAAAATGGATAAAGGAAATAAAAATAATAATAATAATCTATTAAAATATCAAATATTTTTGTGCCTCGGTGACCAGATCATGAGGCATCAAAAGACCTATCGCCAAGTATTCACTAATTGAAGTATTTTATAGAATTATTATTAGTTATCGAAACATTTTGTACATAAATCTAAATCGCATGTATGTATTGAAACTACTAATACTTCAAACGTACTTACTTAATAATTCTATAAAACACTTACGATTTTAAAATGCACCTAAATGCGATATAAAAATAATAATAATAAACAAGCATAAAATTGAATAATTCCACTTAAAAAAAAAAAACAATTAAAATACATTACGAAATAAGATTGTTAACCTTAATCCAATGTTCACGACACCCATCCGGCACTATAGTGCTAAACATAAATAAGGCATTATAATACCAATTTTTTTTTTCTGTAAAACTGGTTTATTTTCGCCATTATTGTTTATACATCCATCAGTGCCAGTCCCAGTGGTAAAAAGTGGACTCAAGAGTTTATGCATATTTTTATTATGTAATTTGTCCCAACAAAATCAATTAGTGGGACACATTGGATGACAAAATTGGACCCACTGGTGGGACAAATTGGTAGCAGAGTGGAATAATCCATAAAAATGCTCCACAATAATTTTACACCTACGTAACTAATTACATCTAATAATAAAACCGTTACCAAAGCTAACTTCAGTAAGCATGCAAAAATGTCTCTTCCAATTTTTTAATCTTCCATATCTTCTTGGCGACGTTTCCGGCTTGCATAACCAAGGGGAAAAGCTATACGCTTATGACATTAATATTAACATATAGCAGTACAACTTATCCCGTTCAGTTACACAGCAATCTTCAAAAGGATGATAACGATTTTTCACCTTTCAAACTAAACATTGCTAACACTTTATTGAAATGTAACAAAAAGTTGCTATATTCTAGCAAATAAAAAGATAAGTAACATATTCAAGAGTGATGTATTTAAACATTACAAAATCTTCCAAATAATTTAGCAATATATTAGGTTATCTCAGTAACTGGGGTCAGTTAGAGCCGATACTAGCATGTTCGGGTCGGCACGATTCGACACAGCCAGGCGGCTTAATCGTATAATTATGAAGATTCTTCGGGAAAAAACCGCTCGGCTTAGGCTTAGCTTTAGTCGTGCGGAACCGACCCGAACGCGAATATGTATAGTAATTGCTTCGAGTCGGCTTGGTTGAGCGGCTTGGATGTTCAACAAATAGTGCAGAGTCGAATGTGCCGACTAGAACATGTTACACCGTTTGTCCACCCGCCACCGTTTCGGAGTGCGGTGGACACGCGGCCATAATAAACTTAATGTATGTATCGCTGCTTGGGCGCCGCGCCGCCACCCTCATCTTATACTCGTTGACGTTCCGTTGACATGGCGGTGGACAAACGGCCTTAGTCTTTAAGAAAATATTTTTCATTTTTTAGTTGTATCTACCCACACAAATTCATATAATACTAGTTGCTATATAAATATTAGTGACAGGAAGCTATGATAACATCATGAATATAAACAAGTTCAATTAGGCCTATCACAAGCTCTTTCGACAATTACAACCTCTTACCATCATCAGGTGCGGGATATGCTAGTCCCGTTATGTCATTACGAGAAATCGAAGAGAATATAACCACTAGACAGCGTATAAATGATAAATGATAAACGATTTCTTCGAAGCACACGACTCACTACCGCGGGCCGGGTCAAGAGGAAGAACGCGCGGCTGCAATTGGTTAGCTCTTGTAGGTATGCCTATCGTTAGGGCTGCTCTACTTCATTAAGGGAAAATAGTCGATATCGATAAAATGGTTTTGAGCATTATGAAAAATACTCAAAATCATGGAAATAATATTTAATCAAAATCAATCGATTACAAGAAAAAACATGTATCCTGTTATTATTGATTTTTAAAATGAATTAATTTGCTATATGTTTTACGAATTAAAGCTTAGGGCCCTGATTGTTCTTTGTAAAAAATGTTAAACGAGCGTCTACATATTTTTGCTAATTCAATTAAGTGATTTTTTTATTCTATTTCAAATAGATGAAAATGAATATCCGGGAATAAATTATACCCAATTAGAGATTTTCAAAACGATCTTACAAAATAATCGATATTATATTTCAAAACACAAAAACGTGTATGTCAAACAAACAGATAAAAAAACTTGTTTACATCAAAGACCATCGCCCTTAAAAACTACAAAGTGAAAAATATTTACTATACAAAACAACAAATAGAACATTATCAAATTCACTATGATGTATGATTTTATGACCGTGTTCCACGAAATTGTAACGAATACAAGTGAAAGATGTACTAATTTGTTGTTATCTGTGGCTTCGTAATATGTATGTAGTTGGGTGTAAAATCGCCCGACCGCACTGGGACCGATCAGTCCCAGTGGTGCCTGACGACATAAAAGTTATCAAGGACCGATCGGTTCGGAACACATACAAAAATACCGACGAACTGTGACCCTCCTCCTTTTTTTGAAGTCTGTTAACAGTAGATAGGTATTTTATTACAGTTAGTGAATTGAATAAAAATTGTATTAATTTTATGATTTATGATATCAACTTTCAGCTATTAAAGGTAACACTATTTTTTACGATAAACATACAAAGTGAAATAAAGGGATAGAATACAAGAACGAGACTTTTCCAAAAACACATCAACGCGCGACTGAAAACTGCTCGTTTACCCAGCGACCATTTTAGATAGACCCCCCTGCGGTGGCTCATAATCTTATTAAATCAAAAATCATTTTTCGTACTGTTTACTTACCGATGAAAGTTATGCCATCCTTTTTGTAACTAGATGACTTGGAATGTTTCCCACACCACTTCACCGCGTATGAAGGCATTTTGATGCGTTATAATTGCATAAAAAGTTATAAAAAACTTATATTAATTTAGCGTGCACACAGGTCTAACACTTGGACACAACTAAAATGGTTACTAGTACCGTAGCCTATACATAGACACCCAAATGCCAATAGTTTTCGTGCGTAGGGGCACTGTATGCGTAGTCAAGTGGTTATATAGTCTTTGCGTGAAATGGAAAGATGAAGACTATTGTCTTACAAGTCCACGTCTGTCCAAGAACTGCTAAGTAGTTTTTTTCGACATATTGCCGTATCTCCTAACAGTTATGGATTGCTGGTGCGCGTCCTTAGTGCGAAGGGTGCGGGCCAGCTCCAATACTGTCCTGGTGATGATCGCTGAGCGAATTGACTGCCCCTTCATTAGGAAATGCTGCAGCAGACATGTATAGTCAGTGCACTTAGTTTTAATTGACATTAATGTATTATATTTATTAGTTGATGTATTATATGTACTTATTAGTGACCTGTTCTGTGTTGTTTTTATATTTTGAATTTTTTGTTTCTTTTGATTTAATTTTTAATTTTGTGACCCTGACAATTTGTATCTTTTAATTTTCGTTTACTTGAATTGCTTTGACATTGTATTTTAATTCTAATTCCATTACCTTTTTAATTTGTTTTCGTTTATTTATTTTATTTGTATTTTATTTAGAGAAATTTTATTCTGTGGCAGTAGGCAGTGTGATATTTTAATTTTATGTAAATATGGGTCTTGCGTGAATTAAATGAATTTTATTTATTTTAAAGGTACATAAGCAGTGCCTACATGGATAAATCACAATAAGCCAGTCAATTACATTTTAGTGTGTGCCCCACAGTTATGAAACTCACTAAATTTATCACCGTAAAGTAGGCATGCCTAGTCAAATGGCATTTATGCTGAGCTGAGGCCCTTTTGGTATTGTTATGTTTAATCATTTTGAATTTGTTTTGTTTATTTTTAAGGTTTTTTTTGCCAAATAAACGCAATTTTCTTTCTTTCTTTCAAATAAACAACCGAGTATGAAGTTAAAATCGTAATTTGGCCGTGTGAAGAAAGAAAGGGATGGATATTGGGGTCGCCGATAGTGAGGTAAAAATGAAATTCAAAGACGGCGGCTGAAAATTTTTCATCATGGGTGTTATTTTCATGATTTTTGAAGGTGTTGAAGCCAATAATAAAGTCAATATTTTCATATTGACTCCAAGATGGCGGCTGTATTTTTTTTATATTTCATCATGGGTGACGTTTTCATGGTTTTCGAGGGTGCTGGAGCCAATAATAAAGTCAAAATGGAAATCTAAGATAGAGGGTGAATATTTTTTAACTTTCTACACGGGTGTCGTTGTTATGGTTTTCAAGGGTACAGACGCCAGCACATCAAGTTACTACAATCTGTCAAATTTCTTTAAGTAATAGATTTTCAACTTTATCGCTAAGCATTAGGTTCAAGGTTTATTGGAAAAAATTTGACAGTTTCGGGTTGCTTGATGTGCTGGCGTCTGTACTAAAGCCGATAGTGATGTCAAAATGAAAATCCAAGATGGCGACTGTATTTTTTTTAATTTTCATCATGGGTGTCGTTTTTATGGTTTTCAAGGGCGCTAAAGCTGATAGTGAGGTCAAAATGAAAATCCAAGATGGCGGCTGTATTTTTTTTTTATTTTTCATCATGGTTTTCGTTTTCATGGTTTTCGATGGTGCTCCAGCCAATAATAAAGTTAAAATGAAAATCCAAGACGGCGGCTGCGAACATTTTAATTTTTTTTGTTATGATGTCGTTTTCATGGTTTTCCAGGTTGCTGGAGCCGAAAATAAAATGAAAATCCAAGATGGCGGCTATAAAACTTTTCTTTTTGTTATTAGAGACTTTTGTTTCAAATTTGTGACCACGTCTGCCTAGACTTGTCTCGGCCTAGTGCCTGCCTACCTATTCTGAAAACCAATGCAAGCCACTGCTCTCAGACTCAAACATCTGGATCATCAATAGGTGTCACTTGATTTGAGAGAGTTCAACTAACACACTGTACATGCCTACAAAATTTTAGGATTTTCTCGATTTCATGAGATCCCTTCATCAAATTCTGACTTGGTGACAATGGGATCACCTCGAGAGCATACCCTTTCAAACCCTAATGTCAACTGCTCATCTGAGCAGTTGGGACAAGCAATATTTTGTTACATGTTACAAAATATTGCTTTTCCCGATGCTAGGACATTAATTGCTGAGGATTTCTGGTAAGAACCAGGAGAACACCTCAACACCATACGCATTGCGGGGAGCATAAATTGCTTAGCAACCATATTAAGGTAATCGAATTGCAACCCGTGAAATATTTATCATCGAATAGTTCCATGATAAGATGGCCATCTGTGGTCTTCATCATCATCTTCACTTTACCAAATGATGATTTCCGAGAGCAAATGCTCAAGTTACTTTAAAAAATACCCAAATCGCTATAGGTTTGCCTATAAAATTTGAGGGTTTCCCTCGATTTCCATGGCATCCTCTCATCAGATTCCAACTTGATGACAATGGATGAAATCGAGGTGGTCGACTCGAGAGTATACCACTTTCCAACAAAAAATGTTTTTTAAATAGTTCCACAATTGACGAAGACATCGGTGTAAGTACATAAAAAAAACATAAATGTCGAACATAATAACCTCCTTTTTTTAAGTCGGTTAAAAATGTGCAACTATACAATATGCTTTCAATTCTTAAATTGTTCGACATTACGTTACGTTTAGTCCGCGCGTTCGTGCTAGGCGCAATGGATTGCCTTATTGAATTACTGTATTGCGCGTAATTAATAAACCTGAGGTTAAGCTCCTATTAGTGATGTAACGAATGTTGGATTTTTCACATTCGCGAATGCGAATGCGAATGCGAATATTTATCTTCAACATTCGCGAATGCGAATGCGAATATCTGTTACATCACTAATTCATTATAAATATATTTAATTCCTCAGATATAATATAAAGTGGAATGAAAAAATATACATTTGAAGCCAAAGGTTATAAACAAAATTATTAAACTTTAAATATCTAATGTATTAAGATATTTAAAGTTTAATAATTTTGTTTCAAGTAATTGTTTAGTTTTTTAGTAAATAAAAACTGTAAACTTTATTTAAAAATGGTAGTAAAGTAATAATATACTACTAAATAAATGCAAACCTTACATAGTTGTAACAAGGCTGATTAATGTTAGATTTGATCAGATCTCTGAAGTTCTTTTTTCATAAATGAGACTTTTTTTTTTTGAGGATGGGAAATCATCAAATGACTCCTCCCGCTCTGGGTGGAGCGGAAGGGAGTGTCAGACTCTTACTGACTAAAACCCACCCGTGTTCCTTCCTTCGCCCTTTATGTTCCGGGCCAGTAGCGGTAACCCTTTCGGACAATCCCGCTGATCCGGCAGGCTTCGGCCCTTAAGGGCCCCTTCGTTTAATGCTGACATCTCTTTGAGGCGCTCGTGGAACACGTACGCGCCGTCCGGCACGGGCCTGGTCCTGATCGGACGGTGAGTTACCCATTACTCTCCGCCCGCAGGCCCGTGCCTACGGTGGCCGGGAGTCGTCGCGCGGCTCCCGACGCCCGGAGCGTCTCCCGCGGCGGCTGGGACGGGAGGCTCTCTCCCTCAGCCGTCCCGCCGCCTCCTTCGCTAGCATGACTGCTTCGCAGAAGGAGGCGACTGTCCCCCACTCCCTCTCGCCCCGGACCATGGCTTGAACCAGGCCCGGACGCGAGAGGTCGCCGCTGCTGCCGATCGCCTCTACGTGGACACGGCGGTGCTCCGCCCAAGCGGGGCAGACCTCCACCGTATGCTCCACCGTGTCCTCTGGGCGATCCTGGCAATGTTGACACCCGGGCGTTCGCTCCCGCCTGATTATGTGCAGGAACCTCCCGAAACTTCCGTGTCCGGTGAGGACCTGCGTCAGGCGGTAGGTGAGGGCGCCATGACGCCTCTCTAGCCACTCCTCGAAGAGGGGTCTTACCGCCGCTATCGTGGCGTGCCCTTCATAAATAAGACTTTAATTTAGAATGTAGAAGTATGATTTAATAAAAATATCTAAGTGTTATCTATTGTATTATTATTTCACATGCATGCATATAATAATTTCCTTTTTGATTATTAAAAACATTCGCTAAATATTCGCATAATTTTTGCGAATGCGAATGCGAATATTGAAAAATATGCGGATATTCGCGAATGCGAATGCGAATATCCGTTACATCACTAGCTCCTATACTATACATCTAAATAACATATTATTTCGGCAAGAATCGATCTGCACTATTTAACTACCCATTATTTACAACGAAATTTTTTTTATTGGTAAATATTAATACTACATACTCGGATCAAATACAAAGTCAAGACATAGCGCTGCGAACAATACAGTGAAGCATGCAAAAACTAGACCTCTGCTCTGTGCATACACGCTCACACGCACACATTTACAATCAAACTACACCTCACCACTATGTGCACACATGTTTACGAACTGGCTTCACTTTACTGTTGACCTGTCATGGTTTTATATTTGGTCTGAGACTACATAGGCCTAAAAGGCCTTTTCACCCAATTAAAATGTTAGCTTTAGAAACCTAGGAAATAAGGTGATTTTATTTGGTTGGTAATATTTTGATCACTAGAATTAGGGGTGGCACTCCCCATCCATGAACCAAGGCATGAAAAACAAAAGTTAAATGCCCATAAGCAAGTGAACATAATTTAGAAAAAAAAGGCAAACTGCTTGCAGACCATGCACAGTGAAGAAATCCGTAGTTGGAATAAATATTTACGTATGCACAGTTATCCATACTAATATTATAAATTCGAAAGTAACTCTGTCTGTCTGTATTACCTTTTCACGCCTAAGCCACTGGACAGATTTCGATAAACTTTGGCAGAGACAGATTGCATCCTGAGGAAGGACATAGGACAGTTTTCATTGACACCTTGCGGGCGGAAGCTAGTTATTATTAATAAGTTTGTATTTCTCGAAAAACTCAGAATATCACCTCACACAAACAAACCAACCTACGGATCCCTTCACTGTGCGGGAGCTGATATGCACTTGGCCAGTTTTTTTTTTCCTAGAATCAGATTGAACTCCCTGATAAACAGCTGTTTTTTTTTTGTTTTTGACAGATGATCTTTGTCATCATGCCAACATAACTTAGATCTCAAATACATCTGTGATAGAAAAAATATATTAATCTTTTAAAGTTTCCGTTTCCCTTAAGGACAGAACCCTACTGGTTATGACCCAAAAAATATTCAATTTGTTTGAAGTGTTGGGCTGGGTGACATACTAATAATAACTTATCTATCAGCATAATCAGCCTATAATGTTCCCACTGCTACAACACAGGTCTCTATGTGAAAAAGAATGGGCCACCACACCCTGGGTGTGGGTTGGTGGATGTCACATCTTTGAATTTTCAGTTTTAAGACATGCCAGTTTTCTCAGGAGTTTTCCTTCACATTTTGAGAGCAGTGCTGATGATAAAGTGCCAGTGTGAGTTCGAGCCTATGACCATCAATGCGGGTTTCCACTGGATCACCATTGTTCTAAAATATTGGCCAGTTGGCAAGGTTGTAGCACGCACAGGCAGACAAGGTACTGGTTTTAGTTCTGACTTAGTTCTCGCTAATACTAGGCAACACCTAAAGCGAAAGCCTAATGTAAGTGAAAGCTTGCAGTAGCAGACTTTAATGCAGGGTGTCTGTATTTTTAAAATTCAATTACCTTCGGTCAGCCCCTAAAATGACCATCTGACCCGATTAACACTTTAGTTTATTTAACACTTTAGTTTATTAATAAATGCAATACTTAAACTATGTAAACTCTATAGGTAAATTTGTTTTACTCTATAGATAAACATTTCTATGTTTTATAAAAATACCGTTATCGATTTCATTTTTCACTGATAGAAAGCTACACAATAACAATGTCTTATGTTAAATTTGACGATAACTCAAGAAAATTTAGCCGCGGGCAAGAGCTAATAAGTGACATGAAATATTAAAAAACGTCAAATATATTGAGTCAATCTTTAAGATAATATGCTACCAATGTAATCGACTTTCGCCGTTGACCGACGAAATTTAATAGATATGTACAGATTTTCTCCAATTACATATCCAGAATCCAAATTAAGCGCAGTGTTGAGAACGTCGATTATTTCCGACGCAAAAAGGAAAGCCATAATTCTTTAACTCCGAAGATTAGTGTTAAAACATAAAAAATATGAATCGTAACTAAATTAGGTACCTACATGAAAATCCAATAAATGCTTATCTGCGCGACGATACAAATTAGAAACACCAATACTAGGTATGTATACAATACATGCGAAAAATACCTTTTAGGACAGTGGAGATAAAATATGATAGTCAATCATAGAATTCACATTTTAAAAGGAAGAATGAAACAGAATACGTAAATTACTAGCAAATAAATCACACAATAAATAATGTAGACAATACTTACTGTAAACGCCACACAACAAGTTGTTCACAAAATGGATACCATACTCCAAAAATCTAGGTCCATAAAATGATCAATGAAAGACTGTCACAGTTTTGAGAATAATATAACGGTGGAGAAGATTTTTACCGTATATCTTCTGGATTACTGAGATTAAATGCCCAATTTAGCATAATATCTCGCATCACTAACAAATACGAGAAACGCCATTTAGGCACCGTCCATTTTGTTTCCAAAATGAGTTTTTTTACATGTGCGCATTCGATAAATGTTGCTATACCAATAAATCAATCAAGATTTATGAACAGTCAAGCTAAACAGCTAAACCATCAAGAAACACCGGTCAAGACCGGTCAGACTATTCTAGTAGAATAGTTATTTTATAATAGAAAATATGCCAGCAAATCTGGAATTGACCACATTGTTTTGGAAATAATATTAGGTACCTACATAATTACATCGACATTGTCAGTAACAAAACTGTATTTATCAACAAATGTATAAGTTTGGATGGTATTCAATGTAAATATCGGCCAAATGCGAGTCGGCCTCGCTCCAATTCTTGGTATTTCACCAGCGAGTCGCCGGCGCGACCGGCGATGAAAGTGACTGCGTATTGCCTAGCATAACTGCATTATAACAGACAAAGTAGTAAGGTACTTTCATACTGAACTAAGCGAAAACTGCTCGCTGCAGCAGAGCTGCCAGTAGAGCCAACTTATGCCACTGAGACCCAAAAATAAATAATATCTGATGATACAAAACAAAACTGATGACAAAATATAAGTATACATATTTTAAATTAAAGTCGTTTTACGAGTCTACGTTGTTCTTCTAAACTATGCAATGACTTTTGATGCGGTTTCCACCAACATTTAGAGAATTTATTCGAGAAGGTTTTGTGTGTATAAAATTATTATAAACGGTAGTTTTATATTGTTTAGTTTTATTATAATCACTAAAATGTATAATAGTGGCCATTATTTTCTATCACTATGTAAAACTACCGTTTATAATAATATTGACGTATATAATGTTGTGGAGCACAACTTAACGTGCTTATTTTCTGCATTTTCATTCTAAAATAAAAGAAATAACCAAACAAACTATGAGGGCGCCAGTGCACGGTCGGCGTTTGGTCGGCGCCCTCTTAAAACTTACATACCTAATTAAATATCTCAATGTTTTTTTTAAAGTCCGTGCGAATCATGAGCGGGTCGCTAGTCTTCTTATATAAAAATCTCGTGTCACAGTGTTTGTTATTGATCTCTTCCGAAACGGCTTGACCGATTTTCACGAAATTTTTCGTTTTTATTTGGTAGGTCTGAGAATAGGTCGTTGGCTATTTTTTATACCCCTATAGGTGATAATGGTAGCCCTCTCCAGATTTTGGAATCCAGAGATTGGAATCGAAACTTACGCGGGTGAAACCGCGGAGCGCTGCTAGCAATCTATATAAAGACGGACCATAATTGAAAAAAATAACTTTGTAATGGAACCTCCAATCATAATTATCCAAGAGAGAACAGAAGAGAGTAAGAGTGAACAGGCTTCTTCTGGGTGAGCTCACTCCATCGTAGACTTTGTCTCTGTCATCTCTGACCTAGACTAGAGTCAAGAGCAAACCCATTTCAAATTAAAAAAAAAAATCCACTTCAAGAGATCTTAAAACCTCCGAGCTTACTAGACAAACAAAAACATTATTACAGTCCTTTCACAGTTATTTTACCTCTGATTTTGCATGGGAGCCGTTCCACAAGGTGCGGTGCGGCGCCACACCGCAATACATCTCGCCGCATTGGCGATCACACGGGCAGTACGGCGTCGTCGCAACGTTCTTACGGTGGCGTCGCGGTGCCGCAGCTCGCAGCGGCGACGAAAACTGTTGGCTCATCCATCTCTACGACAGTCTGTACAAAATTAAGTGCGGTAGAGCGCCGCACCGCACCGTGTGAAACGGCTCTCACTGTCCAAATCACAGTAATCTATATGCTCATTCTAATATGGTTGCTGTTCGGTTTCTGCCACTGACAAGTTTGTTGAAATCATTGTGATCTTAATTCTCGTTAAAATAAGGTTGCTGTCAGAGGTAAAATAACTTTGAACAGAGTGTATGTATTTTTTTTCGCAAGGTCTGTGAATTGAGGAATGGAATGTCATAAAAGTCCGCGCATTGCGATGAAGCGGTGTATTGACAGTGGACGTCCGCTGCAAATCTTGTTTTTTATAGTTCATTAGTGTACAACGACGACACGTTTTTTATACCGAACGGCACAAATAACGCACCGCATTTCGGCGCGCTGAAGTCCGCGCTAGAATACCACTGACACTATAATATGTTTTCCTGTATCTTGTCGATATACTCATTATGAAAAAACAAAACCTGTTATTCAGCTGTGTAGAATTTGAACTTTGTCACATGTCTGTTGCTAGGTTACGCACGGCTAAACATCAAGCTATACATAACCAGTATAAGCTGACTTCTGATTGTACGAAAAACCTATACAATGTGAGGTCAGCTACAGCTTAAATGTATAGCTCGATGTGTAATCGTGTGTACCTAGTTGATGAAGGTATGTGTACCTATACCTAGCAATAAATGCTACCTGAAAAAAAAACTATATTTATCTCTAAAGGCGTGTCCCCAATAGGGTCGCACAGCTTTTTGGGGCCTCGAGGCCCAGCCTCGCGAGGCTGTTGCTGTTTTTTGCAACGCGTCTCCGTTATAAGAGCCACGCGGCCTACCTTGCGCAGTTGCATTCGAGATTCACGAAGAAAGGGGAGGTGCTTTTAGCTTCAGAAGCATTTATAGTAATAAGCATGTAGCAATCTCTATCAAGGCAACACTCCATTTGATTTTATTTTAATAAAATCAACTCCGACAGTCCCATAAAACCGATACAAATCGCTTGTCCACTCCATTTTGGGGCGAATACAAACACAACTCGGTTTAACGGCGGTTACAAGCGCACTGACCGGCCGGCCGGGCCGCGCGGCCGTTGTGGAGTCGCGGCTTAATTTATCTATCAGCCCTGCCACCATCACTGCAAGAATTGCCAACTTTCAGCAGCTGCAGGCTGCAGAAGTGCAGCCAAGCCAACTAATGCCAGTTACACCGTACATTCGATGGCAAAATCACACGCGCGTCCACATACAGATTTTGACATCCGTTCTATCGCTTGCGATAGCATTTTTGCTTTTGAGTATTAATATTATTTAATATTCTGTGGCTGTAGTTAAAAGTTGGCAACTCTTGCGGTGACAGCGGTGTGTTAGGAGTATTAATGTTCTGTGGCGGTGTGCGCTGAGCTTGGTTCTTTAGAATTTATTGTGATTAAAATTTATATTTTGTTTTGTATGTTTTTACAAGAAAAATACCTTTAAACTTTGAGGCAAACGTTTGAAAAAAAATTACAAATGATGAAATTAGTCGACCCAGTTGTTCGAAGTTTCAAAGTGGCAAAAGTGTTTCGAGAAAACACGGACAAAATAAATAGTATAGACTTTTCCCCTAGCGGGGAAACGTTAATATCTTGCAGTGAAGATGATCAAATCGTCATTTATGATTGTGAAAAAGGCACACAGATGATCACAGTGAACAGTAAAAAATATGGAGTCGATCTCATACATTTCACACATGCCAAGAACACTGCTATCCACAGTTCAACCAAAGTTGATGATACCATAAGATATTTATCACTTCATGACAACAAATACATAAGATACTTTCCTGGACATACAAAGAAAGTTGTGACTCTTTGTTTGTCACCTGTTGAAGACACATTTCTTTCTGGATCTTTAGACAAAACATTGCGTTTATGGGACTTGCGTTCACCCAATTGTCAAGGTTTAATGCACTTGTCAGGAAGACCAGTAGCAGCTTATGATCCTGAAGGTCTCATATTCGCAGCTGGGGTTAACTCAGAAAGTATCAAGCTGTATGATTTAAGATCATTTGACAAAGGTCCCTTCGTCACATTCAAGTTGAATCAAGAAAAGGAATGTGACTGGACTGGATTAAAATTTTCCCGTGATGGCAAAACAATGCTGATTAGTACAAATGGATCCATTATTAGATTAGTTGATGCATACCACGGCACTCCATTGCAGACATTTACTGGTCATCTTAACAATAAAGGCATACCTATAGAAGCATCATTTAGTCCTGACTCCCAATATATCTTTAGTGGCTCAACAGATGGAAGAGTTCATGTCTGGAATGCTGATACCGGTTATAAAGTGTGTGTCTTGAATGGTGATCATCCTGCTCCAATACAATGTGTACAATTCAACCCCAAGTTTATGATGCTGGCCTCTGCTTGCACCAACATGGCATTTTGGTTACCTACATTAGATGATGTTTAATATTATGTTTGCTAGTATCATCAATTCTAAAAAAAAGTATTATCATCAATGATAAAGTACTTGCAAAGTTTAAAACTGAAGGAATTAATAGAAGAATCTTATTATACTCTGTTAGTTTTATGATGATTGAAATTACAGAATACTAAACTGCCAAAAAAAAAATGTTATCATTTACACTTTTTAACAGAAACCTCATTTTTTTAAAATTTGGTAATAATGTTCAAAGTGGGTGGACAATATTATTTATTAACACAACATAACATCACGCCTGTAATCCCCGAAGGGTGAGACAGGGAAAAGGAAGGGTAGGGTAAGGAGCGGAATTCTTAATTAGAATTAATTAATTATTTCTTAATTGGGTAAGCTCACTCCATCGTCGACTTTGTCAATCAAGAGCAAACCCATTACAAATTTAAAAAAGAAGTTCCCTATTAATAAACAGGCAATCCCCTCTACATGTTGTGTGCCCATAATTATAATAATATTAAGCATCTGAACCAATGTCAATCACCATAAAATGGACAGACTTTATTTGCTTAAGATAATAAAATAAAGAAAAAATTAGAAGTGGTTCATGTATTTAGTAGTCGGTCTAATTGCATAACACACCAGCAATCACAACCCCTTTTTTTTGTTAATTTAGCAGTATTCATTGCATTATTTGCATGGAAGAGCAAACAATTTTTTTTTATTCAACAATTTGTAATGAATTCTTTCAAAATGAAGGGATTGTGAGTGAGTTATGCATTTGGAGTGCATTTCAATCCTTGGTGAGAATACTGTTGAAAATAGCATGAAGATGAGTTCATGTTTTATTTCTATTTGTGTAAATGTAACTATGAATAATATTATTGTATAAACAATAATTGTGACTGAATACTTATTCAGGTTTTTGATCAATTGGTATATACCTAGGTACCTATTTAGTATAAATGATAGTTTTATCATAAGTAATACATCAGTACATTATATGTATTAGAACCCTAGTATAATGCATTTAAATAGTTTTCATTCCAATTTAATATTCGCCTATAAATTGTGGGTAAAATTTAAATCCTACTTTGTCACCTAAATGTAACTCTACAGTACAATACTACTAAATGTCTTGCTATCATTTTAATAAAAGATTTCTATTCTGTGCATGTCAATTTTTGAACACATTCCTAACTAAAACCAGTTAGAAGTGTTAGAACACTATTAAAAACTGTTTTAATACCTATAATGACTTTCTTTAAAAAAAATGTGGCCCTGTTATTTACTTTGCATTTACAGTCGGCAATAAAAGACTACCAACACTTCAGGTTTTAGGGTTCCGTAGTCAAATGGAAAAAACGCCACGCTTTGGTATAATATATCGTCGTGTCCTTAGGTCACAGCCATTTTACGCTATTGACGGCCGGCGTACGCGGCCATGACAACGATTTGATGACGTTGACGACCGCCATCCTGTAATAAATACAACAGGAATGCTTACAACAAAACCAGCCGTCCGTCCGTCCGTCCGTCTCACGAAAGAAGTGTCGTAGACGCGGTGTACATACATTCATGCGACGTTCCGCTTGTTTCACATATTTAGTATTTAGATGATTCCTTCCCCTCCTTTTTTATTTACATGTAGGTACTTAAATTACTATTATTTAGACATGCAGTTCAAATATTACTTTTATTTGACTGACCTTGGTCTCATGGTCGCCCCACGCTCAGCAGTCGCGCAACAGCTGAGCGTGGGGTCCTGGATTCGATTCGTCGTCGTTTAGGTCGGGCAAAGCGTTATTGAGTTTTTCCATTAGCAATTTCTTAGTAACGGCCCGGAGTTTGGAAGTTGGCCTCATTGGTCCTGCGCCTGATCTCTCTCCGGTCGTGTCGGATTGCTGTCCCATCGGACTGTGAGAGTGAGGGAAGACAGAGTGCACCTGTCTCTGCGCGCACACTTGTGCACTATATCTCCCGCGCCGAACGCTAGTCTCCGTTGGGTTTGGTCGCCGTGCAAAGAGTATAAGTAATAACTATCCGCCGTGGCCGAATTACGGTCTGGAGGATTTTTTTTTTTAATGTCTTCTCGGGACCCGGACCTTTGGAAGGCGTACGAGGGGCCGAAGAAAGGCCCTTTAGACGTTTTAAATGAAACTCCCAAACCAGCTAAAGCTAATGAAGCGCTCCATCCGACGATTATCCTTGTTCGCACTATGCAAGTGCACCCAAGGACCCCTCGGTTTCAGCGGGATTGTCCGAAAGGGTTACCGCTGGCCCGGACATAAAGAGCTAAGGAAGGAACACGGGTGGGTTTTAGTCAGTAAGAGTCTGACACTCCCTTCCGCTCCACCCAGAGCGGGAGAGGTCATTTGATGATTTACCATCATGAAAAATAAAAAGGACCCCTCGGTTTGTGTATGGCTATTGTAGCCCCAAGATCACCCAGCATTCCTTCTTGTGTTAGGTAGGTCGGCAGCGAAGAGTCCTGGGACGCGGTGGTTTCCTTCTGCGAAACGGTCGTCTCGCAGGAGGCTGCGGAAAGGGAGATCTCGTCCACTCACCCGGCCTGCAGCAGGCGCACCGGGTGTCGGCGGAGGGCTGACAATGCCCTCTTCCAGCCCCCCCTAAATGGGTCCAGGGGCGACGGTTTCGGGGATGTCCGTCGCCCCCATAGAAATATAAAAAACAGAAGTGGCAAAAGGGGGCGTGTCTGTGTCCATGACCCATGAGCAAAATGGGCATACTAGCTAGACAAATGGTCGTCTTCGCAAACTAGTGCGCTTTCGATCGTTATCGTGACAAAATATAAAAATGCCGAGTTGTTCAGTGGTTTCCTGTAAAAACCGAAGTCAAAATAAAAACTTCGTATCCCATGGAATCACTTAGGTACCTTAAGTAAATACAAAAATTAAAAGTATTTTACTGTACATCTGTCTTTAAAATCATGAAAAACAACTTTATCGTAAAATAGTTCTTGCTTTTACTACGATATTTTTGTTTTCAAATATCGCAGCGGGTGTACTATTTTTGTAGTAGGTTAATACATTGCTTCTTAACCAGTACTAGTATGTCGCTAAAGTGACTGGACAAGCAATGTAAAAATTACAAAAAGATACTTTGTTTTTGCGGAGCGTCGCATATCACAGCCGCTGTGTCTTGCGGCGAGATAGTGATGTGGTTGTGAAGATCCACCCACTAAAGGGCATAAAAATAATTTTAATACCGGTTAGTGGGCTGGACCGATTTTGATTGTGTAGTACGTTCTGATTTATGAATTGCAAGTGTGTGCGTGTCTTTGTATCTATTGCTTTTACTGAACTACTAGTGGCGCGGTGGTGGGCGAAACTAGTGACTACCGGGCATATCTCCTTCTTTTTTATATCTATGATCGCTTCCCACCTTATAGAGCACTAAGCCTAAGCTCATCATACATAACACATTGACCCGAGGTGGCGGCGCATAGTGTTCCACGCGCGCCCTCTTCGACGTCGCGGGGGGAGTTAAACACCCCCCCCCCCTGACCCGAGGAGGCCCGCAGCGGTGGGCCGGCACCAGTCGGGAGTTGCGGAAAGATCGTACATTGTATGTACATTCCCGCGACCTCCGGCGTAGGTGTGAGATGGAACACCGGGGTGGCTTATAGTCAGTAAGAGTCTGAACGGACTTCGCCCCCCCAGGACGGAGGACATTCATGAGGATTTTCCACCCCGGAAAAAAAGGTATGTTGTCACGACCAGGGTCGCAAGTTGAGATGCCATGCGCCGTTATGAATTAATCCCAGTATTTTATTATAATAATTATTATACCCGTTCACAGTGAAGTTCCAAAAGAAGGATTGTTTTGAACAAAGAGTAGCACACTGACTTGGAAGGTAAATATCGATAGTTCTATACTATCGATAGTATCGCTATTTATTGTTGTAAAACACACTTTTATAGCTATCAATACTATCGATACTATTGCTCTTCACTCATGCCTGTCGATTAAATTGATACTATCTATGTATAATAGGTATCGATAGTATTGTAAAATTCCAATACTATCGATCAGGATTAATGTTCTGTGCTATCGATAACCCTATCGAGAGTCGATCGATAGTTGAGCAACAGTAAAACGTTACAGATTCATTTGCATTTGCATTTATTCATGAGAACTTTCCCGCTGGTGTGGGCGAATTGAACCACATTCTTTTCTCCTGTCCTCTCTATGATCGTTCTTCCTTTCTCAGTGATCTATTGTCTCTCCGTATTCCTTTTCCTACTTCAGTTCGTTCTTTATTTTGTACTAGTTTACCTGTATATAAATGTATAGCTTCTTTCATTACCATTAATAATATTAAATTGTAATGTATAAATATTTTATATCTATACTAATATTATAAAGCTGAAGAGTTTGTTTGTTTGTTTGAACGCGCTAATCTCTGGAACTACCAGTCGGATTTGAAAAATTCTTTTTGCATTTGATAGCCCAATTCTTGAAGAAGGCTATAGGCTATTTAACATCACGCTATGACTTTTAGGAGCCGAGCAAAAAGAAAAAAAGTCAGAAAGAACGCTAAGCAAAAACGAAGTAGGTAAGTAATAGCGCGGGCAGGCGATGCGATGCGACGGGGTGGGTCAGAGTAACAAGAAATTTCACGTGGACGAAGTCGCGGGCAGAAGCTAGTATAGGTATATTATTACTTATTTTTAATCTTTTTTTCGTCTATTTATTGTATCTCATCATTGATTATTACCGTATTTAGATAGAATCCTAGGTACTGATCCTATATCCCAAATTCCGTTTTAGATAATATTTATAAATTCCAGTTTCCCTACCTTTGTCTCCTAAAGCATGTGCTACACGGTTTTAAACGGCGGTTTGAAACAGAGGTTTAAAACAGTGTAGATAATAATTTTATGCCAAATTTCGTTTGACCTTTAAACACCCTTGGCAGCAAGGCTTGCGTTTGAAACCACTGGTAGAAGCGTTGGTTTAAAACTTGTTTGAAACCGTCTAGCCGCTTACTTGTTTAAAACCTCGCGAACGACAGTCGCGTTGCAGCGGCGAGCGCAGGCAGACGCACTCGGCGACGCGACGACGTTCTCAAAATGGCACGAGAAGAAAAAGAACGAGAAGTAGTTACAGAACTTCTCGAGCTATATAGAGACTTGCCCTGCCTTTGGGACTTAACATGCGAGTCGTACAAAGACTCTACTCAGAAAAAAAAAATTATAGTCTCTTCCAGTGGCTAGAAATCTTAGCGTGGCTATAAGCCTTTCTTCAACAGATATAGCTGGTCTAATGTTGTGTCTTTTACTTATAAATTGGCCTCACCTTGGACAATAATTCGTAAAAACTTTCTTTATCCATTCTTAGAAAGTTATGTATGTCATCAAAGTCCAGTAGGTTAAATAAGTTCATATAATCTCTCCTTTAACCATCGCTTCATCCATATTCTTTTTTTTCTTTCTTTTTTTTCTTCAATTGCACACAAAAGAGCAAGACACACCCCAACTTTTTGTTCTTTAGATAGGTAAGGCGCCATGACGTCGTTGTAGTGAATATACGGTGCGAGCATAGAGACGTCCTATTCACGCAACGTTCTATAAAATTATTATATTAGTCTATGCTATAAAACACTGATGGTTTTAAACATGTTTTAAACCGTGTAGCCGGCAAAGCGCAAATCTGTTTTTTCTGTTTCAAACCGCCGTTTAAAACCGTGTAGCACATGCTTAAATCTAAATAACATGACATTGGCTAAATGCACAAATCGTGCGAAGCCAGAAAAAAAAATAAACTTTCCCGCTGACCACCGCTCCGTCCGTCACGGTCCGTCGCCGTCGCCCCGCCCCCCGGCACAAGCCACCGCTGTATTCGTTCGAGTATCGAAATGAATAACGTTATTATACCGTTATAATAATAACGAAATATTGATAATAGTTTGATTTCGTTCAGTTTGTCAGTATCGTTATAGCCAAGGAATTAATTTTGTTACGATCCAGCCGGTCGATTCTGCAAAAATCTCACCGTGGAAACTTAGGAATGTGAGTTTGTTTTAGAGATGGGTCTAAAATTAATAAGCTGCTAAATTAACACTGTTATATTTTTTTGTGTCAACACCTGTTAAATAAAATTTAAAATAGCTGTTAAATATAGCAGTCACTTCTCACATGTAAACACTATTTTGGCCTAATAACACAGATAACAAATCTCTATTGAAATGTTTTTAACTTAGCATTTAGCAACTGTGAACTGTTTATTTTGTGTTCATTGTTAAGTCAGACAGATTGTTATTTAGTTATTAAAACAAGTTATAATAATAATAGTAATAATATGTACAAGTAACTAAAAAGGAGGGAAAATAATAATAAAATATATAGGTAAAAAAAAATAATAAAAAAAAAACTACCATGTTAAGTTTGTGTATGGAATAAATTAATCCCCACTGAAGACTGATCTTCGTTACGAAGTACATATATTTACGTTTTTGTTATCTAGGTAGTATAGAATAGAATAGAATAGAATTTTATTTTGCAAATATGGGTAATACATAATAGTAGGTAAGTAGAAGGTAACCGTAGTAGAGTTCTAGTAGGTAATGATTATGAGTGTTATGAGTGAAATTTCAATTGTTTGACTGTTTTAAATACGCCAACAGAAAAAGTTGACAGTCCTAAGCCTGTGAAAAGTATGAAGGAAATGAGAATTAATTTAGTTAGCAATCTGTCTGTGATTAAATTAACAGTTACTAAATATAACTGCTAATTTTATGTGTTAATTAGTTTTAGCAGTGTTATTATTTTTTAACGTTTAGGCCCATCTCTAAAGTCTGTTTTTTAATCTCGTAGACTAAATTGACACATGCAAATGTCAAATTTACAAATAATGTTGCCAGCTCTTCTGTGCAGTGTTGTACCTACGATACCGGTTTGTTGAATCGTAACTTTTTATCTATAATAGACGAATTTAAATTTCATTCAAAGTTTTATATTTAAAATTCACGTACGTACACACGGCTGCACGACGTGCTACAAACTGCCAGGGAAATCTGACCACGCAACGCCATGCTTAATCCGACCATTAAAAAAAATCCAAGATTGGCTAAAGCCAATCTTGGATTTTTGGATTGTCTCGTCATATGAAATATTTTTTGATTTTAATCAATAAATATTTCATATGACGAGACAATGTTAAAGTCCGAATTAAATGAAATTGCCCGAAAGCACAAAAACGCCCAGGAAAGGTATGTCGTCGACGAGATGGCTGCTGAACGGGGTGTCACTATTTTGCGACTGCCCCATTACCACTGCGAGCTGTACTCGATTGAGTTGGTCTAGGCTCAAGTAAAGGGGCATGTCGCTAAAAATAGTAAAACATTCAAAATGAATGAAGTACGAAGCCTTTTTGAAGAAGGGCTTCGTCAAGTGATCCCGCAGCGGTGGAAAGACTGTGTAGTCCATGTAATTAAAATTGAAGATCAAATGTGTCATCTGGGCCATATAACCGACGACATTGCTGATAGGTTTATCATAGAAGTAGGTGGCGATTCTGATGATTCAGAATATTCCTCAGACATGGAGTCATTATCTGAATCAGATTAACGCGAATACCTGTAATTATGTAATATGTAGTTAGTTATGTAATTGTTGTGTTCTTTAGTTATGTCATTAAAAATATATGTTTTACATTATTAATTTTATATTATTACGTTTTAAATAAGTACCTACACATTATTTCAGGATAACTTATTGTAAAAAACGATACTTGATTTTATTAACGCTAAGTTTCGGTTGTGCCACATCACTATTGAAGAATTGCAATAAACTGACAACACTCGTAATGTCAGTTTAGTCTACGAGATTAAAAAACAGACTTTAGGAAAAGCGCGGGAAACGTTCAACTTGGCGGACGCGTCCTTTTTGAATTTAAGATAAATTATTTTAAATTACGTTAACATAGGATCAGTAGTCTTAGTTTTAGTGCTCTAATTTCTTTTATTCATAAATTTGTAGTTTTTTTTTCTTCTTTCTTCGGTAGTGGTAAGTTTTTACTCCATTTTTTGCTGAAACCGTGTAATGAACGACCCGCCAGACCCGGGGGACTTTGTTCCCCCGGCAGGCAATTTTGTAACTGTGAGCAATGAGTCTGGCATGGATACTGATGGGTCGTCCTCGGCTCGTCACCGGAAAAGAAGCCGCGTACATGTCTGCAAGCACTGTAACAAACGCCGTCGCACCCGAAATAACCACGGTTCCGAGTCGTCGGGTTGTGGTTGCACAGATCCTACAAGTCCTGCAACTTTAACAGAACCTATTTGCTCTGTAATACCAACCGTTGCTGCTGATATTCATGCTCCATCCGTAGCTGTTCCCACGCAAATCGGTCGTAAAGCATACGACAAAACCGATAGTGCACCTTATATTATCCACTTACAGAAGAAAACTATCTCTCCTGATGATGGTACTACATTGCACCCAATCACATTTGGTAAGTTCCTCAAACACAACGCCTTTCAAAACATTATAAATGGTAGCGTCAAAAAAATTGGGCGCAATAAAATTTCACTCTCATTTTCCAATTTTCTGGATGCAAATTCTTTTATTGCACATAGTAGTCTAGAAACATATAATTACAAAGCTTTTATACCCACTTTTAATGTTACAAGAATGGGTCTAGTTCGTGGTGTTCCTGCAGAATGGTCTCCAGAGGAAGTTATTGATAATATTACAGTTCCAATTGGTTGCGGTCCAATTCTAAAAATCAGACGCCTTAATTTTAAATCCATTGCTGATGGTACAACCATTTGGAAGCCATCCCAATCCATAGTTGTTACTTTTGATGGACAGGTTCTACCTAAAAGAATCTTTATGTGTTATAATGCATTACCTGTTGATTTATATATTTTCCCTACTGTACAATGCTTCAATTGTTGTCGTTTTGGGCACACTAAAATTCAGTGCAGGTCTAAACCTCGCTGTTATAAATGTGGTCAAGGCCATACTGGAGATAGCTGTGACAGGGAAATAGAAAATGCATCTTGCTGTCTGTGCTCTGGCTTTCACTATGCTATTAATAAATCTTGTCCTGAATTCTCTCGACAAAAACAGATTAAATCATACATGGCACATAGCTCAGTTTCTTATGCTGAAGCAGCAAAAGTATATCCCCCAGTAACTAAATCGTACGCTGACACACTCTTATCTTCTCCTTCTAAAAACTTTGCAGATACTCCATCAATATCTTCACCTAATAGAATGCAGGCTTCAGGTAGTTATAAAAAGACAGTCTTCCTGAAACCACGCTCCCCACCCAAATCTATACAAGGTTATAATAAAGATGCCCATAATGCTATTCTTAATGATTTTACAATTCCCCAGCCATCTAATGGTTGTGGTTTTTCTAATAATCAAAATAATGATAAAAATGATGTAAACTTTTCTATAAATGATTTTCTCTCTGCGTTACACAATCTTCTTTCTCAGTTCAACATCTCACCGTCCAACGTTGCCTCAACTTTCAATGTACCTCAATCCATTCATAATGGACAACACATCCAATATAATCCAGTGGAACTGCCGCAGTCTAGTAAACAAAAAGAGTGATGTTATATACCTTTTAAACAAATATGAGCCATTTGTCTTTGCTTTTGCAGAGACTTGGCTCAAACCAAATCATATTTTTAAAATTAATGGTTATTTAACCATTAGGGAGGATAGATCTGATGGGTATGGTGGTGTAGCTATACTTATCAAGAACTCTTTTCCTTTCTCTATTGTTTCATTACCTCCTCATAATGAGGAAATTTCTATTGTAGCTATTAAGGTGCACCAAACTTGTTTTGTTTCTATATACATTCCTCACCCTTCTTCTTCTATTCTTCAAGAGATGAATAATCTCTTTTCTTTTCTTCCAAAGCCTTTCTTAATATTGGGGGACTTTAATTGCCATCACCAATCATGGGGTTTTTCTGTTTCTAATTGCCATGGAGAGGAATTACTAGATATAATTGACTCACATAACTTATGCATATTGAACTCAGGAGCTGCTACTCGTCGTTCAGATCCCAACCAAAATCAAAGTGCAATTGACCTATCTATCTGTTCTCCAAACTTAGCCTCTTCATTAACTTGGTATCCTCTAACCTCCACTCATGGTAGTGACCATTTCCCAATAGTTATTTCATACCCTCTTTCCAAATCAAAGGCATCATCAAGGAGATCTAACTTAAAACATAAATTGCCTACTAGAAATAATAATAACTGGGACAAATTTAGAAGCATTGTTGACAGCAAGCTTTGCTCCTTGCCTGTAATTTCTGATGACAATGAAAACAGTTGTGCTGAAGCTTTAGCACTTTTGTTAATTGAAGCTGCAGATGTAGTTTTTCCTGTAAAAAATAACAATAATAGTACAATTCCCTCGCCTCCATGGTGGGACTCTGAGTGTACAGAATTGGTTAAAAAACGTAAAGAGGCTGAATACAATTATAACGTTAATATGTCTGATATTAATTTTGAAACTGTTACCAACTTAAATAACGAAATTTATAAACTTTTTAAGAAGAAAAAATTCGAGTCTTGGCGTAACTTCTGCTCATCAATTTCACCGAACACTCACCCAACGATTGTCTGGCGTAATATCCGTAGATTTAGATCCATTTATAAGAACCCTTCCCCTATACCTGATTCTTTAGCCAGCGAATTTTTAGATAATTTAGCGCCGCCCTGGGTTCCTGAGGATATTAACCTTAACCTGTCCTTAATACCAATACTGTCATTAGCCAACGAATCCCATAACCAAGACACTCTTACGACTCTAAATGGCCCATTCACTCTTACAGAATTAAAGGGTGTTATTCATAAAACTAAGGATTCTGCACCAGGCAGTGATGGCATCCCATATTCCTTTTTTGCTAATTTAAATGAAGACGTCCTCAGTTATTATTTACATCTTATCAATTCTATTATGATCACTGGAAACATTCCTGTTGAATGGAAACGTCAAATGGTGTTGCCATTCCTTAAACCAAATAGAATCCCATCTGACGCTTCTTCGTATCGTCCCATAGTTTTGTCTTCCGTTCTGATGAAATTAGCTGAACACTTAATTAAAAATCGCCTAGAATGGTTTGTTGAAAGTAAGGGTCTTTTGGCAGAATCACAATATGGCTTTAGAAAAGGTAGAAGTACCAGTGACTGTTTAAGCATTTTAATATCGGATATTCGGATTTCATTTTCTACTAATCAATCCACGGTCGCGGTTTTCCTCGACATTAATTCAGCTTATGATAATGTTATATTATCAGTTTTACAAAATAAATTAAGAGCCTTAGGGGTTCCATTGAATTTGTCGAATTTTATTATAAAAGCTTTATATAGTATAATATCCTGACTGAACGCTCTATTAGTATGTTAATTGGAGATCAAGAGGTATCTCACCTTGTGTGGAAAGGCCTCCCACAGGGTTCCGTGCTCAGTCCCCTTCTATATAATATTTACACTTTTGATTTAGACTCGTCCATAACTGACCATGTTAGGGTTCTTCAATATGCCGACGATTTGTTGGTATATTCTTCAAACAAATCCGTCGAACAGGCTAGCCAGGCTATCAATTCCGCTTTATCTAATTTGGATTCATGGTTACATCTTAACGGCTTGGATATATCCCCGTCTAAAAGCGCGGCCGTTTTATTCACCCGAAAGAGAAATATTCCCACAATAAATCTATTTTATAAGGAAATTCCTATCCCGATTAAAGATAATTTCAGATATCTAGGCGTAATACTTGACTGTAAATTAAGTAGCGTTCCTCATTGTGATTATATTATTAACAAATGTGAAAATCATATAAACATGCTTAGATGCCTTTCTGGAGTATGGTGGGGTGCGCACCCCTTTTCATTGAAACTTATTTACAATGCAATCATCAGAAGCACTCTGGATTATGGATCGTTTCTACTGGAACCTGGTAGCGTTATGGCTTTTAAAAAGTTGGATCGCATCCAATCCAAAGCTCTACGCATTGTATCGGGTGCCATGAAGTCCAGTCCCATTAATGCACTCCAAATTGAATGTGGGGAAGCACCTTTACATCTAAGACGGCAATTCCTGTCTGACAAATATTTGTTCCGGATTCTTCAGTCATCAACTCATCCTCTCATTCCTAAACTAGACTCTTTAGTGTTACAAATAGAATCTTCAGACTACTGGTCCCATAAACGTGCTCCCTGTCTAGTTATAAGCTATAAAAAATTCCTTTCACTTTCTTCTCCTATTCACCGTTCCAATAAACTTCCCATGTTTAACTGTAGTTATGAAAGTTTACTGTTCAGCCCCACCCTAAATTTTACCTGTGTCAAAAAATCAGACCTTGACAAAAATTCAAGTTTTAATTTTTTTTTGGCTGAACACTTAGAGTATCATCATGTATTTACGGATGCTGCCAAGCTTTCTCCTACGGGTTGTGTTGGGATAGGTACGTATCACTCTCAATACAACATCGTCCAAAAAATAAAACTGCCTCCGGAAACTTCTGTTTTTACGGGGGAATGTTTCGGCATTTTAAAAGCTTTAGAATATTCCCACATTTTTAAACTCAAAAAAACTATAATTTTTACAGATTCTCAAAGTGCTCTTCTAGCCATCAACAAATCCCCTTTCGAACATAAATCGCAGTTTCCTATCATTTATTTAATAAGAGAATTTGCAAACAGAACCATCTCTGAGGGTAATTCTATACAGTTTGCGTGGATTCCGGCCCATGCTGGAATCCACGGCAATGAAGTGGCGGATACACTCGCCGGTGATGCGGTGCAGTGTGGAGACTTAGTTCCTTACGTGAATTTTAGCACTGATCTTGTGACTCTACCAAAAACTTATCTTCGGGACACTTGGAAGATAGCTTGGGATATCAGTAGCAAATCAAAGGGCTGTTATTTTTCATTAATTCAACCTGACGTTCCGGAAAAACCGTGGTTTGGTAGGGCTAAGTTTGGTAAGATGGAGACCTGCATTCTTATACGGATGAGACTGGGTCATGTTTGCACGCCAGCCCATCTTGCCAAGCTACATATCATTGACGACCCCTCTTGTTCGTGTGGCACAGATGTGGGCGACTTGAACCACATTCTTTTCTCCTGTCCTCTATATGATCGTTCTTCCTTTCTCAGTGATCTATTGTCTCTCCGTATTCCTTTTCCTACTTCAGTTCTTTCCTTATTTTGTACAAATAGTTTACCTGTATATAAATGTATAGCTTCATTCATTATCATTAATAATATTAAATTGTAATGTATAAATATATGTATATTATTATTATTTTTCTCGCCTATTTATTGTATCTCATCATTCATTATTACCGTATTTAGATAAAATCCTACTGATCCTGTATCCCAAATTCCGTTTTAGATAATATTTATAAATTCCAGTTTCCCTACCTTTGTCTCCTAAAACTAAATAACATGACATTGGCTAAATGCACAAACCGTGCGAAGCCAGGAAAAAAAAAAAAAAAAAAAACAGACTTTAGTTTGTTTTTGCTAGGAATTGTCACCACTCCACGCTCACTCCACCTAAGGCCGCATTCCGAATTAGCTATACTCGCTCACAGCACTTATATCATATCAGAGGGCAATTCTACTAATTTTAACAACGTTCACAGTCTGATCTCAGTCTCAATCTGTCAAAAAATACTTCAAATTTCCCTACATTTTGACAAGTTTTTGACATTTCTTTGTCGCTGAGATGAGACTGCGACTAGATTTTGAACGTTTTAAATTACGAGAATTGACCTTCTGATGCGTTCCGATTTAGGCCGCATTCCGAAATAAGATAATATCGCTCACAGCGCTCAGCTATAATTTGCGTTCCGATTTAGATATCACGATTATGACAGCTGAGAGCTGTCAACAATTTGGAACGCTCGTGAACGTGCTCACAGTGCTTACTCAATGTAAAAACGATATTATTACTGTATTTCCTTGTATAAACACCACATTTCTTCTTCAGTTCTTCTTCATTGGTTAAGTGGCGACTGTCAGCCAGAAGCACAATTTCGAAAATGCCACGTTAGTTTAATTTAAAGATGATGCAACTAAAAACAAATTACACTGACACATCCTCACCCACTGTCATTTATGACAGTGCTTACGGTGATATTATTCTAAGGTATGGTCGGCGTTATCGCAAGATGGCAAATGTCATTACGCCATCTATGACGATTCACGGGACATCGTCATCGCGCTAACGCTAATTCGGTACGGGTTTTTTTTTAAGCACGCTTAAATCGTTTATTTCTCAACTCGGAACGCAGGGTAAGTTTCACGGTGAAATGGTTTCAGAATCGTAACTCTGGTGGAACAGGCGTAACGTTATTTTAAGTAACGTTTCAAGACGTGTGTTACTGTGGATTATATTTTTAAAGCGGTAGTAATAGCTTTCTTCGTATATCTACATTATATTCTACTGTGACTCTTGCTAACGATGATAGTTAAACAGATGTTGAGTAGTGTCAAAGTACAAGAGATTCAATATCAAGATTGTGAAGTAAGTTTAATGATAAAAGTTTATTTCTACTTGTTAAACTTTGAATTTCCTATAGTAAAATAATATAGCATGGTAAAGTAGATTTTAAATAAAATTATTGAAGTAGTACTTTCCTAGATATTTAATGTTGAGGTTGGTATTATCTTATAGGTATATAAAATTCTCGTGTCACAATGTAAGTTACCATACTCCTCCGAAACGGCTTGACCGATTTTTATCAAATTTTATATGCATATTCAGTAGGTCTGAGTATCGGATACTATCTATTTTTCATACCCCTAAGTGATAAGGGTTGTCCACCCCTAACATTTTATTTTTTGTCTTATATATAAAATTCTAGTGTCACAATGTTAGTTACCATACTCCTCCGAAACGGCTTGACCGATTTTTATCAAATTTTATATGCATATTCAGTAGGTCTGAGAATCGGCTACTAGGTATCTATTTTTCATACCCCTAAGTGATAAGGGTTGTCCACCCCTAACATTTTATTTTTATTTTTTGGATGGTAATTTTTTTTATTTTAATTTTATGATGATTCGGCATTAAAAAATACATGATGCAACCCTAAATTTTCACCCTTCTACCCAACCCCTATTTTTTAATTGTCTATATATATAATAATGAAATGACGTTTGTTAGTCTTACTAAAACTCAAGAACGGCTGGACCGATTTGGCTAATTTTGGTTTTGAAATATTTGTTGAAAGTCATGGAAGGTTTAAAAGGTGAGAAAATATGAAGAAGTTGTAAGGAAAATAGTAAAAGCAACAATTTTATTATCACATACAAACTGTTCGTACCTGTCTAATAGGGTGCGTTCAGTAATACGGAGGTAATAAGATTGTATAGTTTAATTTATTCAATTGTTTGGTCTGTCCTTTACTCTTTTATTTCTAAGAGTACTTTAGTTTATTATTAAGACTGACATTTTTTTCTTTTCGTGTAAAGTAGGGCGTAGAGTAGGGCAGAGGTAGGGTAGGAGTAGTCTAGGATTAGGGTAGGAGTAGGGTAGAAGTAGGATAGAGGTAGGGTAGGAGTAGGGTAGGGGTAGGTTAGGGTAAAGGGTAGGACACCACGCGAACAAAGTAGCGCCGGGCAGCTAGAAATAATTTATATGGCAAAACAATGTTTGCCGGGTCAGCTAGTTTATAATAAATTCTCATTGTCTGGCTACACCTACCTAATAGGTACCTCCTAAAACATAATGTAGGTAATAAAATAATATCATCTTGATAAATGGATTACTTTTCAGGAAAATATTAAGATGTTACGTGGGATTAATAAAGTTGTAAGTACTGTTTATTTTTGTTACCTATTGCTAGTGATGGTGGATAGTGGTTAGTGTGTGATGATTATTCATAGTCAAATTCTCATTAATTTGGTTGATAGAATTTAAAATTAAGTCATGAGTTCATGACATTTGAGATGACCATGAATAACCAATTTATAAAGATTAGTTTTTAAATAGCTGATTTAGGGCCAGTTTAGAAGCACAGCGGCACATGTGCTTCTAAACTGCCCGGTGGTCGCCACGTACAGGGCAAAGTACTTCGGTAACCCAGGTACCCTACATGAGACGGTCAGCAACATCAAGGCGTTGCTGGCCTTCCTCGAGGAGCTGGGGTGGATCGAATAACCGATTTTCCCACCCGTACGCAAAATACGCGCATTGACGTGGAGTTGCGGACACCAGCCCGTATTACCTATTACCTAGGGCCAAAACTCTGGTGGTGCCATTAGCCTCCTGCATGATAGAGGATTATCGCTACCCCAAACCGCCCCTAAGACGACCCACTGACCAAATTTTTCTCTAATAAGTAAAAACTAAGAATTTTTTTTTCTATAATGCTAGGATTTATGTGAGATATCTAGAGCGATAGGGTGCCCCGATACTGACAAGTTGGAGCTAAGGGTATGACTTCACCTGGTTAGACTGAAAGCCTACCGAAATATGTTGGGAAAGGCTTTTTCCAACTATGATTCAGTTGGTTAGGCAAATGAAGAATCTTATATGAATGCCCTTTGATATTGTTCATGAAAATTCTCTTCTTTCTATGGGTAAAGGAAGGAACATGAAAAATCAATAGTTCTTGTTGACTTTTTATTTGTAGAATTAAGGGTGTTGCTAGTCCTAGGTTAAATGGTCTAATGCCCCATCTTTTACAGTCCAACCCCATCATCCCCATTGGATAAACATATTATACAGGGTGGTAAGGGACATCGACACAAAACCTGTTACCATAGATTTAGTATATGATGATTCTGGACCCCTATACGTTGAAATTATTTGTTGGTACTTAATTAAAAAAAAAGTATTTCATACATTTTCACCGCATAGGTATTGTAAATTTGGAGGAAACCAATTTAAAAAGAAATAACCGACAATTAATTTCAATGCAATAACGGCCGCTTTTCAAACAAGTGCATTGTCGAAAAATTATGTATTTATATTTTTCATCAGCTTTAATTATAAAGCATAAGTTTGTAATTTCAAGAGTTTAAAATATACAAATTAAAAAAAAAAAACACTGTTAAAAATGGATAACTTGCTTGAACTTTCAGTTTGGATACAAGGGCTATTTTTTAGAACCCTATGTCACGTCCATGCACATATCCTGCAATTATACCACTGCAAATCCACAAAAAAATGTCCAGCAGCTGCCAAGATTACCAGTACCAAAACTAAACGATACTTTGACGAGGTACCTTCTCACTGTCCGACCAATTCTAAATGATGAAGAGTTCGCGAGGACTACAGCCCTCGTAAAAGACTTCGAGAAAGGATCAGGACAAAAACTACAAGTAAGAAATGTGTTAAGTACTATACCTAATATTGTTTGTATTGCATGGGGCTTGGCTCGTAGTCAGCAGAAATGTTGCTGTTAGTAATTTGTATTGGTAGATATATGATTAACTTTTGCATCCCATCGTCAACAAGCTTCGCACTTTGATGCGATACGCACAGAAGCGAAAGATCGGACTATCGGAACGGCTAATGTGACCACCGCATTAGCTCGATAAAGGGTTTGAAATTTTTTCTATGGAAGCTGGCATAGCCATGCTGCGCGCGATGAAACTAATGGAATAGGTGTGTAAACCTATGTTATCCCACTGCAGGGCAAAGGGCTCCTTTCCCTCTTTCCATTTTTCCCGGTCTACTGCGATTGCGGGCCAATCCCATAAGATGGAGTCCAGTTCATCCCGCCATCTCTTTCTGTGCCTGCCGAATAGTCGTTTCCTGCTATTTGGGATCTACTGAGTGGTTGGACGCTCACACAGCAGATCATACACAAACTGCAAGTCACTCAGGGAGCAATGGAGCGTGCTATGTTAGGTATATCACTTCGACGCCGAATTAGGAATACGAAAATCCGAAGAAGAACGAAACTTACCGACATAGCGATGGTGATTGCGCGAAGAAAGTGGAAATGGGCGGGCCACATAGGGCGTAGAACAGATTGCAGATGGGTAGAACAGTGCTGGACTGGAGACCAAGACTTGATAGTAGAAGTGTGGGCAGACAGCCGATGAAGTGGACCGACGACCTGGTCATGATTGATGGACGACTCTGGCTTAGGAAAGCTAAAGACAGAGAAGAGTAGCGTGCATTGCAGGATGCCTACACTCAGCATTGGGTGGCGAAAGGCTGAAGAAGAGTGGTGGTATTTGCACATTGCTCCTCTGGAATGCGACAGATGTGACCAGCCCAGTTCCACTTTATTCCAGTTTCCGCTATTTGTGTTCTGGAACGAAATATAGAGTTCATAATGCGGTCTGAGTTTGACACCTAGGTAGTAAGTATAATTCGTTCTATACAAATACATTTAAATATACTTACGATCCATAGCTTGTTGGAAGACTGCACTTTTGACGATTTGTAAGAAACCATGCACTCCGTAGGTGAAGGTGGGGACAATGAATTTGTCCATGATCTTCATAAACGAAGAAAAAATGACCAGTACCTAATAAAGGGATAAGTCAGCTAGGAAATGCCGGCCCCCAATCAAGCAGTGCGATTCTGTAACCGTGAAAACTTAGGTGAAGTGAGCGTGGAGTGAGCTGTCAATAGTATCAATTCCTAGCAAAAACAAACTCACTTCACCTAAGCTTTCACGGTGAGATTTTTACAGAATCGACCGGAAGTTTTAAAATTTTGACCGTAAAATTGTCTAAAACATCTTAAAAGATCTACTTACTTATAGAAATAAACATAATTTAAATTCATCAATTTTCTCGTGTGTCGATCTTTACTTTCAAATATCTCAGCAACGTAACAGAGAAAATATTTACGGAAAAATTTTTGTTTGTTTAAGTATCCTCTAAGCTTCTAACCATCTATAATTCTATACCAATTTCATCGTCCGCCATAACTTAAAAAATAAATCAGCATTGCTATGCCAATAAAGTTATAATAAGGTTATATGATGAGGAGCTATATACTAGCTGTGCGGCTTCGGGCTTAGGCATATACTTAGGCCTTAAGGTGGAAGCACATTTGTCCCTGCCGAACGAGCGGAAGCTTCTGAAGGCCTCACAAAATGGCATTAGCCAGTTGCCAATTCCGCCTCGAATGCAATGGCTTTGCACACCTTGTATCATAACAATTTTTTCAGATGTTGTTAGAAAAGAGGGCACAGGAACATCTGAACTGGCTTGAAGATTGGTGGTTAAATACAGCATATCTAGAATACCGTGATCCAGTTGTCGTGTATTCCAGCCCTGGCCTGGTTTTTCCTTTCAGAAAGTTTCAAAGCCAAAACGATCAATTAAAGTATGCTGCTAAGACTTTACTGGCTGCAATGGATTACAAGAGCTTAATAGATAAGTAAGTTTCTACCAATCATAATTATTAGTAAAAATACTTATAGTTAGGTTAACTATCCAACATTCTATTTTCAAAAATGGCACGGATTTTTAATACTTGTTATAATTATACATAAGTGAGAGGTTTGGTATCAAAATCGGCCAAATCCAAAAAACTTACTTTTTAAAATGAATATGCAGCTAAATTAAGAACGTTCCATTTTGTAGTTCTGTGTCATTCAAAATTGGCCAAATCCATGTTTGTTATATGAAATTTCATTGCAAATCGTGACTCTGGGATCAAAAGTAGACAAATCGAGTACTATTTCAAAACAAAATGAGCCAAATCCATAACAGCCAATCAGATTCAAGGATTTAGTACGGCGTGTCAGCCATTTTGTTTTTACGTCGAAGTGCTTGATTTGCGTCGTGATTGAATTCCTAGCGTTTTTACATAAAAATAAATAGAAAGAATGGATGAATCAACTGAAGAAATAAAAGAAACTGCTCCAGAAATGTCTAGGAAACGGCTGACACAAAAAACTAAGTGGAAGCGTAATGAACAAAAAGTTTCTAGGTAAGTAAAGTTTGTTGCATCAACTCGAGTCCTACTGACGAACATTTGACAGGCAGGGGTGCTAAACAATATTTTGCATTAAGTTCGCATTTGATCAAGTCTAATTTTTTGTTATTATTATCATGGATGGCTAAATTGCTCCTACGTATTAAAATAAAATTACTAACAACCTAAGCTACTTACTACTGGACAATTTTTAAAATGTATTTAAATTATCGAGTCTGGTTGTCTTTGTGGTCGTGTTTGTGTTTGTCCATGGCACACGACACGATACATAATTTCCCTATTGTTATTAGGTTATGAGTGTGATGGTGTTTTTGACAGTGGGACAGTGGACAGTGGGACAGTGGACAGTGGGACAGTGGACAGTGGGACAGTGACAGTGGACAGTGGACGTTATCACGTAAAATTATCGTCCGTAAACCGACTTTACAGACAACAACTTTTTTTTAAATTTGATTCATAAAGTGTATAACATGAAAGTGAGTTGTGCACCTATGTATGTATAAGTCTGAGGCACAGTCTGAGGTGTGTGTGCCTATGCATGCGTGTGTGTATACTTTTTATACGATAGGTGTGTAAAATGTAGTGTATTTTACTAATGTTAAATGCTTTGCTTGCTTCATTTATCATTTTTGTTTTAGATATTCACCAAAAGCTCCTCCAAAGATTAAAGTCCCATGTGAACATTACTCAAAATCATATAGATGCACATCGCTAAGAAAAGTTGACATTGTAAAATTTCATGCAGCATTTTACAAATCACCATCTAAAATTGACCAAGACAACTTTATTTTGCAACATTCTAAGGCGTCTGCTGTAAGCCGCCATCGGCCTAAGACAGGCACAAGAAAAATTAAAGGAATGCAAATAGTATATTATTTTCGAAGAAGAAATAACTTGATTCCCGTGTGCAGAAAAACATTTCTTGAAATTTTAGGAATTAAAAAAGGACGAGTGAATGGTGTTATTGCTCGTAATTTTAAAAGTGGTGGAGCTTCAGCTAGTGAGTCTCGGGGAGGCAATCACAAAGAACATAAATATGCCGGTCAGAAAAAGTCCATACAAAAATTCATTAAGCGTTTTAAACCACTCGAGATCCACTACTGTCGAGGAAGTATCAAATGCAGACAGTATCTTTCATCTGATTTGAACATTAATAAACTATACAAAATGTATAAAGAGCAAGCAGAGGCACAATTTCAGACTGTTAAAGCATCTTACTTTCGAAGAATTTTTAATACTACATTTAATATTGGTTTCGGAAGCCCACGGACTGACGTTTGTTCTACATGCCTGCAATTACAAGAACAGATCAAATATGAGAAAGACAGTAATAAAAAGAAGGATTTTATGATTAAAAAAAGAGTACACAGTTTAAGAGCCAAAGCATTTTACAACTTATTAAAAGAAAATGATGAAAGTTTGCTGATTCTTAGTTTCGACTGCCAAAAAAATCAACCTATGCCGAAAGTGCCAGATCAAATTACTTATTACTCGCGTCAACTCTACATTTATAACTTCACTATCGTTGTTGGTCACTCAAAGTCCCAACTAAATAGCGAGAATGTGTTTGCATACACTTGGACCGAGGACTTATTGCCAAAAGCATCAAACGAAATTGCCAGTGCCGTGTTTCACTGCCTGTGTACTGTTGTCGAGAAACATGAAAAAGTGACTTCGATACGCTTAGTCGCAGATGGCTGCAGTGGCCAGAATAAAAATTCTTCTGTACTTGGTATGGCCTCTAAGTACCTTATGGATCATGCTCCGGATAGGATTAAAATGATCGAGATTGTTTTCCCTATCGTAGGCCATTCTTTTCTGCCCCCAGACAGAGTATTTGCACAAATCGAAAAGAAAATTAAAAAAGTGGAATCAATACCTGGACCAGATGGTTATGAAAACTTTTTTAAAGAACAGGCTACTGTGCTCCATTTAGGTACTGACGTGCAAGCTATGCAATGGAAAGAAGCAACTGGAAAAATATTAAAAACTACAACTGCAATGCACTTCTCAATTAAAAAATGTAAGAGATTTTTTATTAAAAAAAACAAACAAAAGACAAACGTCCTGGTGCGTGCCGAAGAAAGTTACCACAACCGTCTGGGAGATTTTAAGAACATTTGCAAGAAAGGAAAATCTGCTAGTCAGATTAACCCAGACCCTGTACCTCTGTACGTCAAAGTTAAAGACGCGAAACTAGGAGACGTTAAAAATCTACTGACTACACATTATGGTGAACGATGGAATGAACTACCAGAGTTAAAATATTTCAGCGATGTGTTGTCAAGGCCAGTTGAATCATTACATTATTATGAAGAAGAAGATTGTGAAACTTTGGAAGAGTTGCCAAATTTAATCGTTTAATTTTAATTGTGTAGTTGCACAAAGTTTTAATTTTAGTTCTAAATAAACAAATAAAGTGTTCTTATATTATGTATTCTTTACTTTTTTATTGAATATCTGAATATTTGAAACCAAAATTTACCACCCCTGACCTCCCGTACACGACACATACAAAAATGGCCAAATCCATAAATAACCAATCAAAAACAGTCAAATCCAAAGCCATGACAATCAAATTCGGCCAAATCCGCCCCTCACTATCAAATTTGGTCAAATCCGGCAGATTTTATTTGAAATTCGACTTTTTTTGTTTGAGACTAAGGTAGATATTTGTTTAGTTTAGTTTTAAAAGACCCGTTTGAATCACCCGCCTTGAGCTGAGTTGTCAAAAATATTGCCAATAACAAAAATTAGTTTATGCACTATAATGACAAATTGGGTGAATTGGACTTGACTGATTTTGATACCAAACCTCTCAAGTATATGATGTAGTATATTATACTATACCCAACGCTCATCATGTCCATTTTTTCCATGGAGTAGATAAGGACTGAAAACCAGCGAATCAATAACTTTTTGCTTCTTTAAACTAATGTCTAAAATTTTGTTAGCAAAAATAAATGATTTTTGCTATTTTCAACTCAAATAGCTAGGAGGTTAATTTTTGTTTAGATCCATGTTGTAGGTACGTATTAGTTAAAACATGTTCGGGATGTTATGTTCAATTAAAAGTTGCACTTTTTAATGATGTTAAAGGGCCCAGTAATGTCAAAATGTACCTACTACCAAAACAAAATCTTTGATTAATTAATACCTACCATTACCTATGTCAAACAGACAATAACAAAAAAAAAACTGTCCACTCTACCAAATGAATTATTATTTAGGTACCTACCTAATTTATCTTTTGTTTTTGTACTTATACGATATTTTTTTATTTTTAGCAACAAAATCCCGGTTGAAATGATGGGTAAGAATCCACTGGATATGTTACAATATAAAAAGATATTTGGCACATGTAGAATACCACACGAGAAACGAGACAAGTTATCATTTAATAATAGTAAGCACGTCACCGTCATCCATAACAACCATGTAAGTCTTATATTTTTAATCTTTTATACCTAATCATTTAAAATCAATTTGCAATCTTCAATCTTAAACTGATAGGTAAGCTTCGATTCTTGATTAAATCACCTTTTATGAACGCAACATGTTATGTGCTACAAATGAAGTGAAGAAAGCATATAATTATTATGTCTTTGAATAAAAGTCACCAATTTTGTCCACTTTCAATACATTTGTGCAATACTCATTTCTTATCAAATTAATGGCCATCAGTGATCAGCAACGGCAACATCATAATCGTGATTGCATAATCTGGTGTTTCAAAATCTAATAAAATTACATGGACTTGAAACACATTGTATTGGCAGAAATACTTCCGCCATCAGTGATAGTTGTTGACCTTTTTGTACCATGTTATGTTGGCCTTCTCGAATAGTTCACTGGCATAAATACAACAGTGCTAAACATAAAATTCATCAGTTTTAAGTATTTTTTCTTCACCTCGATTAGCATTGCAGTGTAGGTACTTATTTGTTTTTTTCTGTTAGATATTTCATGTTGACCTCTGGGGCGAAGACAACGTATTGCTGAATGAAGACCAAATTGCTCAACAATTGAAAAAAGTTGTTGATCTTTCTAGCTCGCCAAATAATGAGGGCATTGGAATTCTTACTTCTGAAAATCGTGACTCTTGGGCAAAAGCCTATCAACTCCTCGCGAAAGGTACGCATAGAGTGTGTTTTTATAACCGGAACAGTATGGAGAAATCCAATTTTATATGAAAAGGATATGAGGAAACCATCCTAAGTTCGAGTTCTTTTTTCATGAAAACAGTTTTGACAAAAAATTACAAAATGTTTTGAAATGCGTTTCAACTGCTTCAATCAAGGACCTTTTCTAACCTTTGTAGGTAACAATTTATTTTTAGCAAATAAACGTTGGATTTTATTGTATCAAATGAAAAAAGTCGGGACAGCAGAAGTGGGACAATATAATATTTATTCATATAATTGCTAACTGTGTCACTAATCTGTGCCGATTTGTTAATAGTGTCGGTGTTTGGGTTTTGTATTTTCGTTTTTGCCACCAACTTTCGAAATTAAAGTTATTTTTCACTTTGTACTGTCTTTTTTTGGATCGATTGTTTTTTTTTTGTATTTTATATTTTACTAGCCTCTGCCCGCGACTTCGTCCGCGTGAAATTTCTTGCTCCCTCAACCCATCGCATCGCATCACCCGCCCGCGCTATCACATCGTTTTCTCTTAGCATTCTTCCTGAGCTTTTTCTTTTTGCTCAGCTCCAAAGAGTCCTGGCGTGATTAAGCTTTCCACATGGATTGGACAATCTAATGCAAAAATAATTGATAATCTGGAATTATCAATTATTTTTGCATTTACGTGTTCAAACAAACAAACAACAGTTTGTTTTTTTGTTCTATTAACTGCTAAAGGTAACTTTATTTAATAATAGCTGTGCCCCGCCGTTTCACCCGCGGTAATTTCAGGATAAAACCTACTAAAAACTTGTTGACAAAAAAAACAACCGACTGCCAAAAAAATACAAAGTGAAAAATAACTTTAATTTCGGAAGTCGGTGTCGTTGGTTCTGTATTTTCATTTTTTGACACCGACTTTCGAAATTAAAGTTATTTTTCACTTTGTAGTATTTTTTTTGGCAGTCGGTTGTTTTTTTTTTGCTGGCATTTATTGAAGAGTTCCGTTGTCTGTCTCCGAAACAGCCCCGGATCTACGATTTTTTCGAACCGGGGCAAAACCTTGATAGTGGCGCCCCCTCCCTTCAGTGTTTGAGAAAAACTTGCAAATTGTTGATTTCCACTACGATAATATATGATTTCACTATTAAATTACTTATTTTATTAACGCTGATTACTCGCAAACGCAATCAACCACATAAACAAACAGTGTTGTCACTTGACGTTCAACTGTTTGAATTTGTTCGGCTCGGCTCGTATAGATATGTGTGACGGGGATTCCCCTTGGCAGAAAGATCACGGACACTACGCACGCGTTCAAAAATTTACTTGATCTGTTAAGATTCGTTCATATAATATCACTTAGTATGTGTTCAAAAACTAACTGGGCGTATGGAAATAGAAGTTTGTTTTTCAAACATATTATATTAAGATTCGATTACTTGATAAAAACCTTTGAGATTGTAGGAAAAGAGGCTTCATTTGTTCGATATTTCGAATTCTTGTCTCAAGGATTTGGCGCCCCCATGAAACTGCCGCCCGGGGCAAGTGCCCCGGTTTGCCCCCCCTTAGATCCGGGGCTGCTCCGAAACTCATCATCAGGTCTTGATGAAATTTAAATTGGTCCTATTTAAATTTCATAAAGATCTGATGATGAGTTTCGGAGTAAAAATATTTCCGGAATAAAAATATTTCGAACAAAAAAAATTTTTGCAAATCCGTCTGTCTATACATATTATATGAGGGAGTTATGCCCGAATATACATAAAAAATAGAAACATCCGAATTGAGAACCTCCTCCTTTTTTGAAGTCGGTTAAAAATATATTCCATTACTTTAGATTATTACTTATACATGTAAACTATGCGACTATATTACTTGTAAACTATGCAACTCCTAAGATATTCATTGAAATCAAATGATGTCAAGGGCAATTTTATTCAAAATTAAATACTTGTGATGAATAACGTATTTATTTTGATAAGGATTAATATCATGATTATAAAAAAAACCTTCGCAAATAATGCAATAGTTTAGAAGAAATTTGATTACCATAAAAAAGGTTATAGTGAGTAAACCTTAAAAGATAGACATATGCTGTCGCGGACTTTTTTTTAGAACTTTTAAAGGGAAACAATTCCGTCATACATGATTTTTGCGTAACTTTAACCGTTTACGCAGCGTACGCAACGAAAGCTCTCAAAAGGAATATTTTTTTCCCGTTTTTGCATCATTTTTCATTGATGCTCCGCTCCTATTGGTCGTAGCGTGATGTTATATAGCCTATAGCCTTCCTCGATAAATGGACTATCCAACACAAAAATATTTTTTCAATTCGAACCAGTAGTTCCTGAGATTAGCGCGTTCAAACAAACAAACAAACAAACTCTTCAGCTTTATAATATTAGTAAAGTATAGATTAATACTTATTTAGTTCCCACTATTAACAAACCGATACAGATTAAAAGTTTCTTATTTTTCATTTTTCAGTTGTGGTTGGTATCAAATCTATTAAGAGCCACAGAACAGAAAAAACACTGTTTTTTTTTCTGTTCTGTGGTGAAAATGATGTCGAAGTTCGGAGATATTCAGACTTGTTTCCAGTAGAAAATTGAATTAGGTCCGGTCGTTTTTTCTTTATTTATAAGGCATATACAAACAATGTATGTTATTATGTATAATAAAAGTAAATGATATTTGTGATATGAGAAAAATTGTTTTGATGGTTTATATTCAACAGAATCTGCAAATTAGAACTCTCAAATCAGCTTTCCATGAGTTTTTGACTAAACATGTATCAGGAGAAAGATTATTGCTAAATAAATAGACAAATAATACAAAAAATGACTGTATTATTATTGTAGAAGAGAAAACGAACTATCTTTACCAATTAATTGTTATTTATACCAACCAACGAATAGTATTCAATTTCAACGAGGAAATCATGCATCTACCAGCATTTTGTAATAGGACTCTTAGGTAATGTTCTCACTGCTGGCTGGGACACAGGCCTCATCTCTGTGAGAGGGAGTGGCCGTAATCCACCACGCGGGCCCAGTGCTTGTTGGTAGATGTCACATGTCTTCGAATTTTTGGTTCTAGGACATGCCGGTTTCCTCACGATGTTTTCCTTCACTGTTTCTTAGAGCAGCGGTGATGAAATAATTTACACAAAGTAAAGCGCCTGTCTGGGTTCGAACCTACATACGTCCTACAGCTCGTAAGTCGCGGCCGTTACCACTGGGCCACCAGTCCCCGCACCAAACCCCGTAAATTGTCACGTTCAAAGTTGATCACGTGACTCAATCATCAAATTTGAACGTTGATATTTCTGAAACGTGACACTTTACGGGGTTTGATCTTATTATGTTTTCTGTTTGCATTGATGTCAGCGATCGATTATATAATCTCATGCGTGGTCGCCACACAGGAGCCCAGTAAACATTTCGAAAAAAAAAAGTTTTTTTGAAGTCAGTCCACAATTGAAGAAAATATCGATGAGCATAAAAAAAGAGTAGGAGCATACAGATGAACATAGAACCTCTCCTTTTTTAAAGTATGTTAAAAATATAAAAATATCTTAATCATTATTTCAGACAAAACAAACAGAGAATCTTTAGCAGACGTAGAGAAAAGTCTAGTTGTTCTTTGTTTGGATGAGGCTGTTGGCTTGTGGAAGTGTAATGATGCAAACGCCCGTAGAAACCTAGCTGGAGCACAGACAATACATGGCGGTGGCTCGCGAAGTAACGGCGCCAATCGTTGGTTCGACAAAACAGTACAAGTAAGTACCAATATCATAACATCACGCGGCTACGCCTGTATTCCCCGAAGTTATAAGCAGAGGTGCATCAAGGGTGCGTTTTTATGTTCGCGGAATGGCGGGGTTGGAGAGGGGTTAGGGGTCACACTAATAAATAAGTACAGTTTTGTTACAATAGGCTCATTATCTCTGAATAGGGGTGTCCACTTAAAAAATACATCCATGTTTTTTTTTTCGATGCAATACATCGCGGCTGTGCATCGATATTTTTCGATGCATCGGTTAGAAACATCGATGTTTTCTCAAAATCGAGTATTTTTTCTAACATTGCATCACAAGCTGTAGTCGGCCTCCTGAACACATTTTTTATTATAGATTACTCCTACAACAGCACTTTTCTTTTTGTCTTTTGTATGTGTGTTTAAGGAATCTATATTACTAAAATAAAAAACACTGGCACTCCGGTAGTGCCGACAGAAGTGAAAACTTGAACAATTACGAGTGTATTTTGTGAATCGTCTTATAAACAAAACACGCGTGTTAAGGTGTGTTCCTTATTTTATAGGGTTTTTTGCAAATCAGGTATGATGACCAAAGTGACTGGTTTATTCTTCTCGTGAAAGGAATTTATTCAGATTTACAAATAAGCACACAGGATAGACTTCAGTTCGTGGTGTTGGTCGCGGCAGTGGTAAGAGAAGCAAGCCGCTCGCATGGAGCTCGTCGTCAGTTATATATCCGTGGTTCAGCGCCATCTCGTCGTTGTTGGATGAACTACGTAGTTAGTACGCGAGGCCCTCGTAGTTCTTCCCGATGTGCATAGATGGCGCTGTCCTCAACAACGCGCGTCTTACGTTTTACGTCTTACGAATTTTCGATCAGGGTCACGTGACCTGACGCGAGTTTAGAAGTTTTTACCCATTCCAAAAAAAGTACACAGCGCCGCTAAAGAAGTTTTCACTTCAAAAAGAAAGACTTTTCATGCAGTAGTCATTTATTAAAAAAAAACACTGGCACTCCGGTAGTGCCGACAGAAGTGAAAACTTGAACAATTACGAGTGTATTTTGTGAATCGTCTTATAAACAAAACACGCGTGTTAAGGTGTGTTCCTTATTTTATAGGGTTTTTTGCAAATCAGGTATGATGACCAAAGTGACTGGTTTATTCTTCTCGTGAAAGGAATTTATTCAGATTTACAAATCAGCACACAGGATAGACTTCAGTTCGTGGTGTTGGTCGCGGCAGTGGTAAGAGAAGCAAGCCGCTCGCATGGAGCTCGTCGTCAGTTATATATCCGTGGTTCAGCGCCATCTCGTCGTTGTTGGATGAACTACGTAGTTAGTACGCGAGGCCCTCGTAGTTCTTCCCGATGTGCATAGATGGCGCTGTCCTCAACAACGCGCGTCTTGCGTTTTACGTCTTACGAATTTTCGATCAGGGTCACGTGACCTGACGCGAGTTTAGAAGTTTTTATTATTTAATACTTCAAGCACATAAATGTACAGAGGCGGACTTAATGCCATAGGCATTTTCTACCAGTCAACCTTCGGGTGATGCAGAGACAAACAGTGGTAGGTGCAATCAGACCATTGTGGAATAAATATTTTAAATATAAAGATAGGCATAAACCTATTAAAACTGAATATAATATATACCTAATTACATATAAATATATTACAAATAAATATACATAAATACATAAAAAAACTTAATAAAAAGAAATAAGACATACAATGAGAAAATATTACCGTTGTGATGATACTGCCAGCTTCTTGCGAATGTGCTCGCGAACCTTAACCTTAAAGGATAATCGATTGGTTGCCATCCTGATTTCCTGGGGGAGCGTATTCCACAGAGAGATAGCCTGAACGAAGAAAGCCCATTACCCATTCCAAAAAAAGTACACAGCGCCGCTAAAGAAGTTTTCACTTCAAAAATATGGTAATGTGTAAGACTTATAACCAATGTTCTTTTGGAAGACTGCACAGACGCAGAACCAAAACAAACGAAGTTTTTTTTTAAATCTCTGGTGCAGTGTTGCCAATGTCAACTTCCAAATTAGCCAACTAGCGCCAGTAAAAAAAAATTTAAGTTTTAATTTTATTAAATCAGAGCTACTGAACAGTAATAGATGTACAATGATTAGCTGGTTACCATTGATTCGATATTTTATGAAAAAACATCGATACATCGAGTAAATCAATACCTTTTCAAAGCATCGAATCGTTTCGATGCATCGAACTATAAACATCGAGTGAATTCGATACATCGATGTATATCGAATATCCCTATCTCTGAACTATCATCAACCAAGCAACTTAATCGGGAAGACAGCTTTCACAATGGAGAAAATCGAGCACCGCGCCGTTATAAAGTTCCTTAACAAGCAAGAAAAAACGTTCAAACCATTACGGAATAGATGTCCTCCGTTTACGGAGACTCATGCCCTTGTAAAATCATGGTTTACAAGGGCAAGAGAGTCCATACAAATTCAACCGAATTCACTCAAATTGAATGCCAAAAGTGAACCGTGTAACATTACCTTACCATGTAGTGATTACTAGCGGAAAGGAGAGTGATTCCATTTTCATTGTTGGGTAGATACACGTACACATAGTATGCACGCTATCCAGATGGATAGCGTGCATACTAATGGAAAAAAATAACAAAGTCAAAGATATATTTCAAATAGGTGCATTAAAGGCACTTTTGAACGTCAAAAAATACAATAGATGGAATTGATTCTAGTCTTCCAAAAGGTAGTGTTCGCATGGAGAAGAGCGTACGTGTAGAGTGTTTAACGAAACAGTCCGCAGTGAAACGTTTACTACAAAGATGATAATTAAATTTAGGACTCCAATTTTCCATTTTCATGTTTTTCAGCCCTGCTTAGTTGAGTTGGTAGGAAATCTGAAATTAAATATTTAATTAAAGTAAAAATGACTAAAGTATACAGCATGTCGATTCTGTAAAAATCTCACCGTCTCAATACTTGCGTGGAGTGAGCTGTCTTTGTCATCCTACTGATGCTAGGGATTGACCAAGCAAACATTTACAATCATAATCGAGATTTTAATAATATTTTTTAATGCTAATCCTATTGATATTTTTATATAATTCAAAGCTAGTATTTTAGTGGTCAAAACATTAATATTTTGTGGGGTTTTACTTACAATAAAATAGCAAAACAGAAGCGCAGTCAGAATCTCAATCCTGTTTTTTTTTTCTTTTTTCCCTAGTCTAGTAAGTCCTTATATAGACTGAGGCGCGAGCGCTTCACGCACGAACAGTAAATAAAATTAAAACATTCACGTTTATGACAGCTAGACTGATGAAAATACGCATCGACATTGTTTGGTTATTATGAGCAATTGTAGATCGAGTCTAGTAAAGACTGCGACGATGTTCAGCGTTGTTATTAACCCGAATCTATTGAATTAGAAGAGATAACCGAGTGTGTCAAGTCATCGAGTGCTAACAATTAACTAGATTTTGTATTAACTAGTTACAGACTACTTATTCCTATAACACGTGCAAATTATTAATACTGCAGATATATACCTACTTAGGTATTATATTTTTGATGCTAGTAACCCTTAAATGAAGAAGTGGTTGGTGTCAACCCTACGCCGAGGTGATGTTGCCATGGTTACGAGATTCGAGTGGAGTGATATATGGTACATTCCGAATTGCACTGTAATCGACTACAGCGTGCTTACACCTTGACCAAAATTCTGCTGTATGGTATTTATCTATTATTCCCCGCATAATCTTACCACGCCGTACGGTTGTCAAGCGTGGTATTTTGACATTTTAAACCGGTTTCGGTCATTGTGTCATAGAGAATACGTTAATAGCAGATGTAGTGATTAGGTTATTAAGGAATTGACGTGGTTTCGAAGTAACGAATCATTAAGTGGTCATAGTGAATTAGGGCCCTTTTCCGAATTAACGTGAACCCGATAACGATGTCCCGTGAATCGACATCTATGAAGTCATGGCATGTGCCATCTTGCGATAACGCCGACTACCGACCATGCCCTAAATTAATAATTATCACCGATCTTTAAACTAACGTGGCATTTTCGAAATTGTGCTACTGGCTACAGTCGCCACCTTACCAAAGAAGAAGAAATTCGTGGTGTATACACAAATAAATACTATAATCCAACCATGAGTAACTATTCAAGTGAATAGGTATATTACTGACTCTCAGCCGCCATAGTACTCTTAGCCGCCGCTATGAGTCTTGAGCTACTTGAAATAAAATTATTATTATTATTATTATTATAGTGGTGATTTATCTAAATCGGAAAGCAAATTATTCATGTGAGCGATGATGACTTAAGAGTCCGTCCATAAAATGCCCTCGCTAGAGTTTAGGTAAATTCATTGCAATACTATGTTTGTGTGCAACGTTTACGCACACACGCCTAAAAATCAAGCGTAGCGATCGTTTAAACAGTTTTGATCCTATAGATGATATTTTTTTATTCATATAGGTACGGTTAAGAAATATAAGTCTGGAATGTTTGTCTAATATAGTATTCGTTTAGTATAATTACTAATTAATTACCAAAATCAACATAAAAATGGTACAATTTGGTGTTAGATCCATTTAAGTACATTTAGACATTCAATAACATTGAGGTAAGCGTTTTACATAAATATCTACGAGTAGTATGCATATTTAGGTAATTCAATGTTTTCCTTCATCGATGTCAATGATGACTAAGATAAACTTGGAAATTTCAAACAAATTGAAGAGTCTTCTTGGGACTGGGCCCGTATTTGAAAAAATAAAATAGGAAGATTGGAATTGGATTGGGATAAAAAATATAGTTTAGGAAAATGCAAAACAACTAAAGAATATTAAGTCTATACCTGTGAAATTGCTGTTTTATTTTACTGGCCGCGAACCAAGGAATTGGGAATTCCAAGTCAAACTGTAACTACTAACATTTACAGTTCGAAGTGGCAGTTTAATAAAACGACAATTTCATAGGTATCGAGTATACGTGGTGTTTTTATAATATATTACAATGGAGGTTATTGTACAGACGCCAGCACATCAACCTACCCGAAACTGTCAAATTTTCCCAATCAATTTTGAACCTTATTGATATGTATCTATGTACCTACAAGTAGCTCTCGTATTGATACTTAGCGCGCGCTGCGACGCACGCTCCTTGTCAAGCAGTAATAAACCAGCTCCCAGCTAACGAGGTTGTTTTACTATCTCCATACACTTCACTGGCGACGAAGTCGGTCTACCCACGCGCAAAAAAAAAAAAAAAAAATGACCACTTATTTAGGAACTTTATCCGTGTTCGATCATAAAATAAGTGAATGGTTAATTTACAAAGGCAAATTGACTCAGTTTTTAAAAATCAACAGTGTAAAAGATGAAACGAAAAGTGGAATACTACTGACTCATCTCACGGAGGAGACCTACCGTCTAGTACTCAACTTAGCGTTTCCGAAGGAATTAGAAACGCTAACATACAGCGAGCTTGTGGAATTACTCGATGGCCATTTTAAGCCAAAGAAGTGCTCATTTGTCGACAAGGCAAAATTCTTTGGTGCTACCAGGAAGTCAGGCGAAACAATGGGGGAATGGGCGGCACGAATAAGAGGTTTAGCTGTATACTGCGACTTCGGTACTGCTTTAGAAACGAACCTTAGGGATCGTTTTGTCCTCGGTCTGAATGCCGGTCCAGAAAGGGACAAGTTGTTCGAACAGAGCCCTTCTGCGCTGACATTAGCGCGGGCTATTGAAATGGCGGAGCAAGCGGCCTTTTTTTTTTTTTTTTTTTTTTTGTCGCTGAGAAATGACATTACGCATCTCCGATCGTCGGGGGACGATACGGAGTATGTGGGACTCCCTGCCAAGGTGGCAGTATACCCACTAAAACTCAGCGGTGTTCCCTCGTCGCCTTGATGGAGGGGTCATGGGAATCCGGCTCAGCCTTTGCGTCCACAACCCCCCCCGGCGCATGCCCGCCTAACTGGCGGGCCCCGCATGTCCCCCCAGTTGGGGGGCTACGGGAATGGCCGGGGACACCTGGCCATTCCCGTCCGGCACTGGTGGAAGCCTGTGCAATACAGGCGAGGGTGCCCCCGCACCCGTCGCCTGCTGGCTTCCACCTGGGAGGAGTCGGAGGTGACTGTCATACTGACGTCGTCTTCGACCCCTCCTCCGCCTTCGGAGCGGCGGCGCGAGAGGGTCTTCCTCCCGCGCGCGCTCCGCCGCCTCCTTCTGGGACATGACGTGTTCGCAGAAGGAGGCGACTGCCGCCCAGGACCCCTCGTCCCCAAGCATGGCATTGACCAAGCCGGGGAGCGAGAGGTCCGTTCCGATCGCCGCGGTGAGACTGCGGCGCGGCTCGGACCACGACGGGCACACCTCAAGAGTGTGCTGCGCCGTGTCCTCCGCCGCGCCACAACCGTGACACGACGGCGTCTCCTCCCGCCCGATACGGTGCAGGTACGATCCAAAGCAACCGTGCCCGGACAGCACCTGCACCAGACGGAAGGAGACGAACCCGTGCGACCGCTCGAGCCAGTCTCGCAGGACCGGCCCAATCGCGTCTAGGGTACGGCGGCCGAAGGCTGCGGCGGCGAGGTCCCGCGTCCAGTGGACGACAATGGCGTCCTTCGCCTCCCGCCGGACGGCCTCCCGCTCTTCGGGGGCGGGGCGTTCTCCTCTCGCCCTCCGCCCCGCCGTCCATTCATACACTCTGGCGAGCACCCACGCCTCGAGTTCCCAAGGCGGGGTGCCGGCCAGAGCGCATGCCGCCGAGAAGCCGACCGTGCGGTAGGCCCTCGCCACCCGCTGGGCTATGGCCCTTTGGGGGGCCCGCAATGCGGCGGCGTTCTCCCTCCTGTGGAGGGAGTCCTCCCAGATAGGGGCCCCGTAAAGGGCCATACTCCTCAAGATGCCGGCGTAGAGCTGCCGGCATCGCGCGCGGGGCCCCCCCAAGTTGGGGAGCAGCCACGAGAGGGCGCCCGCAGTCTTCAGCAGGCGCGTCGACAGCCCGCTAAAATGCGGGCCGAAACGCCACCTGCTGTCGAGTACAAGGCCCAGATATTTCATCTGGGCCTTCACCTCGATTCGGACGCCCTCCACGAAGATGTGGGCGTCTGGTGGTTGGCGCTGCCGAGGCCCGTGGAAGAACACGGCCTCGGTCTTGTGCAGCGCCACCGTCAATCCTAGGCGGTGGATCCTCCCTGCGACCAAGGATCCGCCTGCCGAGGCCAAGTTGGCCGCCTCCCTGAAACTCTCCCCCCGGGCCGTGAGGAGAGTGTCATCCGCGTAGCAGATGACACTCGTGCCTCGGAGGAGAGTTCCCCGCAAGAGCCAATCGTAGCCAACGTTCCAGAGGAGAGGTCCCACTACCGACCCCTGTGGAACGCCGGCCTCGACTGCGTACCGCCGGACTTGGCCAGCCCTGTTCACGAGGACGATCGCCCGATCCTCCAGGTAGCTGGCCAGTAGACGCCGCATGTATAGAGGCACCCCGTGGAATCGGAGTGCCTCTAGGATGGTGCTGTGGGGAACAGAGTTGAAGGCGTTGGCTATGTCGAATGACACCGCCAACAATCCGTCCCCCGCCTCCATCGCATCCTTCACCTGGCCCTTAAGGCGGGCCAGCGCGTCCACTGTGGAACGCTCAGCCCGAAAACCGAACTGAGCGTCCGACAAGTCCGGCCCCACATTCCGCAGGTGGCTCTTTAGGCGGGCAGCGATTATCCCCTCGAACATTTTGCCGACCTCATCGAGCAGGACGATGGGTCGGTATGCCGAGGGCGATTCTGCGGGGCGGCCTTCCTTGCGAAGGAGGCACAGCTGTCCCTCCTTCCACGGTTTCGGGAACCTCCCAGACGCAAGACATGCGCTAAAGAGGTCCCGAAACCGCTCCTCCATTTGAGTGGCGGCAATTGCCACCACTCTCGCCGGGACACCGTCGGGGCCCGGAGCCGTCTTCTTGGCGCGGATATGCACAATCGCCGCGCTGAGTTCCGACTCCGTGACAGGAGGGGCCTCCTCTTCCTCCTCGGCTGGCGGAGCTATCCCCCGCGGAGGGTCCATTACTGGTGGGGTGAAGTTGTCCCTGCACGGGAACAGAGACTGAACCACCCCATCCAGGAATGAGGGCTCCAGGGTCTCGGCCACCGGGGGACCAAAGGGGCGCAGCTTGTTTCGCGCCGCCTTGTATGGCCTCCCGTAGGGATCTCTGTCGAGACCCTCCAGCATCTCCGCTCTCGCCGAGTCCCTGGCGTCGGCGATGGCCCGCTCGAGGACCCGTTTTGCCTCTATGTACACCTCATAGAGGTGGTCCTCGTGGGCGAGGTCTCGTTGACGCCGCCGCCGACTCCGCGCGTAGGCCCTTCTGGCCACCACGCACCCCGCTCGAAGCCTCTCCAGCTCGGCCGACCACCAGTACACCGCCCTATTGGGCAGCGGTCGGCCGGACCGAGGCATGCTGGAATTGCACACCTCGGTCAGAGACTCCCTCAGGTGTCCCGCCGCGATGTCTACGTCCAAGCCGGCGGAAGGCGGCGAAAGCCAGTCCTGGATAAACGCCGCCTCCGCCGCCGCCTCCCTGTCCAGGCGGGTGAGAGCCCACCGTGGGAACGCTGACCGCCCCGAGAGGGGCCGCGTCCCTCCGGGGCCACCGGTGGAGATGTCGAACCGCACGTAGCGGTGGTCCGACATGGTCTCCACCAAATCCACCCGCCAGTTCAGCACGCGCGCGGCCAGCGCAGGGGTGGCAAAAGTGACGTCCACTATCGAGCCACCCTGTCGCCGCACGCATGTCTGGACGTTCCCTCTGTTGAGGAGGGAGAGCCCAGAGGAGGCTGCCCACTGCTCTACTGCCCGCCCGCGATGGTCGGTGGCCGGGTTGCCCCAGGTCACCGACTTGGCATTCAGGTCTCCCAATACGGAGACCTGACGCGGCGCCGCCCTGCCGACCACGGTGGCCAGGGCTCCGAGATAGTTCTCGAAGTCCCGGAGAGGGCGGTTTGGGGAGAAATAGACGCCCACGAGGGCTATCTCTCCCCACGCGGCGGCCACGTATCCCGGTCCCCTCTCTAATAGCGAGAGGGGAGGGGAGTCTGTGGTGGACCGCGCCGCTAGTGCCACCAAGCCGTCCTCGTCACCCAGCCAACTGCCGGGGATCGAGTAGGGCTCGGCGGCCACCGCTACGTTCACCAACCACTCAGCCATGGCCTGCACCAGCAGGTCCTGGGCCGCTCTGCAGTGATTGGTGTTCGCCTGGAGGATGCGGTGATAGGAAACCATTATTCCGACATCGCACCCCCCACCTCAGCCACCGCCGCTGGAGCTGGTGTAACAGCGGCGGCGACAGCGGCGGTGGCGGCGACAGGGCGAACCTGCGCCGGCACTATGCCCTTCCTCGCGGGAGGCTGGCAACTCCTGCCCCCCATCCTGTGCCCCGCGGGGCGGCCGCTGGCAGCACACGCCGGGCAGTGTGGCGTGGTGACGCTGCAAGTGGCACTCCTGTGTCCCTCCTGTCCGCACTGGAAGCAAGACTCTCCCCAGTCGAACTTGGAGGGACACGTAGATCGGGTGTGGCCCGGCGCGAAGCACTTGAAGCACCGCGCAGGCTTGTCCTCAAGCGGCCGGACCACAGCCGAGCTGAAGCCCACGAGCAGCCGTCCCTTGGTCGCCTTAAGGGCGGCCACCGCCGCGGCGACTGGGCACTCGACGCGGATTGCGCCCATGCCGCGGCGGCCGGGCCTGATGGCTCCCCCCTTCACGGCGCTGGCGCTGCAGCCTCCCGCAGCAGCAACGGCCGCCACCACATCCTCTTTGGTGACCGAATCGTCCATATCGATCACCTCCAAGGATGCGGTCTTGATGGGTCTGGCGACCGTCGCCACATCCGCGATGGCCTCTTGCAGCTTTGTTGCGAAGAGGTCCGCGTTTGCGCCGCGCTGCTCCCCCCCGAACTCAAAAATTCGGGCTCCGGCCTGGGTGCGGCGGCACGTGATGTTGCCGATCCCCAGCCGAGAGGGATCCGCGTTAGCACGAGCCCGTCTTAGGACGGACTCGTACGTTTCGCCCCGCTCTGCGGCCTCCGGGGTGATGGTCACCACGACCGCCGCAGTTTTGGGAGGAACCAACTTCCTCCCGCCCGCCGAAGCCTTCTGGGCTGCCGAAGCAGTCGCAGCGGGCTTGGACTTTTTGGCCTTTCCCCCCCTGACCACTTCCGTCCACGCCCTGTTGGACGGGGTGGTGGAAGGGAGCATGGCGTCCTCCCGCTGCGTGTTCTGGGGGGCTGCCGGAGAGGCAGACGCTCCCTCCGCGCTTGTGGTGGGGGTTTGAGGAGCCACCGTGCTCCTCTTGCCCTTCCCCTTTCCCTTCCCCTTGCCCTTGGAGGCCTGGGTCTGCGCACCCGGTTTTGGGTCTCCCGCAGGCTGCGCAGGTACAGGCACCGGCTCCGTCGGTGGCGGACTCTTATCCGCCGCTAGCGGCGGGCGGAGCCGCTTTTCCGGCGGGAGCCGGTCCTCAATACCGGCGAAGCAGCCCCTGATGAAGGCCCTCTCCTCCATGACAACCCCGCGGATTATTTCCACGAGGTTGCCAGGAGGGGAGGAGCCTCCCTCTGCCGGACCAGGGGCAGGCGCAGGAGCAGGTTGGGCTTGCCGGGCCGTGGCCTCAGCCAGCTTCTGGTGCAGCTGGCTGACCTCCAGCTGCAGGCGATCCACCCTCGCCTGCAGCTGCCGCGTCTCCTCTGTGGCCGTGCGCTGCACCAGCTCGGTGACAATGCCGTGCAAGCTCACGGCCCGGCATTTGAGGGCCTTCTGGAAGGTCCCCTTCAGGTTCGAAGACTTGGAGGCGACCTCCAGTACCTCCTCCTTGTCCTGGAGTGCCATGCGCTCCAGCTCCGCCAGGGAGTGGTCGGCGTACAGCACATTGGATGTGCCATAGCCAGCCCTCGACCTGGCGGACCGCGCCTGCTGCTCCCTGGCAGCGACCTTCTCCTCAAGGTCCTGCTGCAGCTGCTCCCTCCTTGCCAGGCCTAACTGACGCTCGGCGTCCACCAGACCCACGTCGTGGGTCGGACTCGAGGCAGGAGTCGGAGCAGGAGTCGAGGCCTTTTTCGACTTCGGCCTCTTCCCCGACTTGCCCACAGACCCCGAGGAGCCTCCGGACCCGAGCCTCAGGTAGGCCCGCTTCCGCTGGAGGCGGTCGTTTTCGGCCGCCGACGTGTCCATGGCGGACTCGCCGGAGTCCGAAAACTCCGCCTGCAAACTGGATAAACTGGCCACGGATGGTGCGCGGCCAGCTTCGACGTGGCCCTTAGAAGGGCCGGTGGATTGGCCCTGGGAAGGGCCACTGTGTTGGCCCTGAGAAGGGCCGTTTGTGTCGTCCCCGGAGGAACAATCGGTTAAAAAGCGCCCGGAGGCGTCTCGTCTTTGCTTTTTCGGCATACTCGTACTTGCAGTCGTCCGCGTGTTGGCTGCAAGTCACAGCGCACTTTAGCCGCCGGTCTGCCACTCCGTTACGGTGGTCAGACACGGCGTTGCCCGGGGATCACGACGTGGACGTATGCGCTGTGGGGGGACCCCCGGAGCAAGCGGCCTGCGCCAAGGAAGCCAAGGTCATGCTCAATTCTGGCGACACCAGCGACGTTAGTTTGGTAAAGGAAGAACCAATTTATCGCGCAGGATTCCCAGACAAGTCCGGTCGGGGTCGTGGTGGCAGCAGCGGCAGCGTCGGCGGCAGCGGCGGCGGCAGCGTCGGCGGCAGCGTCGGCGTCGGCGCCGGTGCCAGTGGCAATGGCGCAGGCGCACGATGTGCGGTTTGTGGAATGAAAAACCATAACAGTGATAAGTGCCGTTATAAAGGTTACAAGTGTCTAAAGTGCGGTCATAAGGGACATTTAAAAAAAGTGTGCACTACGAAAGATTCGTGCGTCTACCACGTCAAAACGGATCAGGCATGCAGTGTTCAGGACGCGGGTTGTGAAGAATGTCAAAACTTTAATTTAAGGTATGACAAGCCAATACAAATAGATTTGATTTTAGGTAACAATAGGATATTGATGGAACTCGACTCAGGTTCAGGGGGCAGTGTAATTTCAGATCGATTGTATCGGGATAATTTTTCGCAGTATCCCTTAGAACAGTGCAACATTAAAATGTGTTTATATAACGGACATAAAATATCTCCCCTGGGGGCTTTTACTATAGAAGCGTTTTATAATAATATGAAGAAAATGATTAAAATATTTGTTATTGAAAACGGGGGCCCTCCATTACTAGGTAGAAATTTTATGGCCGCTTTTAACTTAGTTTTGACCACTAGTTTGAACTCGGTACAAACCAAGGTAGGTATCGATACTGATATTTCGGATTTGCTTGGTAAATTCCCCAATCTATGGCGTGATGAATTAGGCTCGTTCAATAGATTTAAAGTTAAGTTACAAGTTAAAGAACATTCCGTACCGAAGTATTTTAAACCACGAACTGTACCCTTTGCGCTTAAAGATAAGGTCGAGAAAGAATTACAACGTTTGGTTGATGCGGGTATTTTAATTTCTGTTGATCATTCAGAATATGCGACACCAATAGTACCCGTTTTGAAAGAAAACGGGAACGTCAGAATCGCAGGCGACTTTTCGGTTACATTGAACCGAGACCTAATAATAGAAAAATACCCCTTGCCCCGGATAGAGGAGGTATTTGCTAAAATCGGCGGTGGTGAAATGTACAGCAAAATTGATCTAAAAAATGCGTACAATCAATTTATTTTAGAGGACTCGTCACAGCCACTTACAACTATAAGTACTCATAAGGGCCTGTATATGTATACCAGGCTAGTATATGGTCTAGCTAATGCACCGGCGATTTTTCAAAAATCTATGGAGATCCTACTCGCGGGAATAGACGGGGTTAGAGTTTGGCTCGATGACATTTGCATCACAGGCCCAGACAGGAAGTCACACATTGGTAGGTTACATGAAGTTCTGCGTAGGTTAAATGATGCCGGTTTACGTTTACAGAAAGATAAATGTGCCTTCTTTAAAGATAGCGTTACGTATCTAGGCTACGTTATTAGCAAATCCGGTTTAATGACCAACCCGGACAAGGTCAAGGCCATAATGAGCGCGCCAGAGCCTACCAATGTGACCGAGGTAAAAAGGTTTGTAGGTATAGTCAACTACTATAGAAATTTTATACCAAATGCCTCGTCACTTCTTAGTCCTTTACACGAACTGTTATGTAAAGACGCGGTATGGGTGTGGACAGATAGGCAGCGCGATGCCATGGCGGCCGTGCGCCGCGAGCTGGCCTCGGAACGCGTGCTGGCGCACTTCGAGCCGCGCGCGCAGCTCGTGCTCACAGTGGACGCGGGCCCCACTGGGCTCGGCGCCGTGCTAGCTCAACAGACTTCCGACGGCCAGGAGCGACCCCTAGCTTACGCGTCTCGTTCGTTATCTACTAGTGAGCGAAATTACAGCCAAATCCAAAAGGAGGCGACCGCTATTATTTACGGGGTGAAACGTTTTCATCAGTATCTCTATGGTCGCAGCGAGCCGTTTATACTAAGAACCGATCATAGACCCCTAGTATCGATATTTAATAATAAGACAGGTATACCGGTGACGACTGCGCTGCGACTGCAAAGATACGCTATTTATTTATCGGCTTACAATTATGTTGTACAATATGTGGCAGGCGATAAAAATTCAGTAGCGGATTATTTTTCTCGAGCACCGTTAGCTTGTAAAAACGAAGTAAACGAAAGCGATATAGATACCTATTATACGCTTAGGTTTTTAGATGAAGCTTCCCCCGCCATTACTACTCGTGACGTCACCCGGGCTACAGCGAGCGATAAGACTATTCAAACTGTTGTAAGGTACTTGATAAGCGGCTGGCCTCGTAAAATAAATTGCACATCAGTACTGCCGTATTTTCAATGTAAGTCAGACCTGCAATTTGAAAACGGTTGTTTATTTAGAGGGCATAGAATTGTGATTCCACAGTCGCTTAGAGAGATGATGTTACGTGAACTGCACGATACGCATCTAGGTATTATTAAAACAAAGAGTAATGCCAGAGGGAGGATGTGGTGGCCAGGAATCGATGCCGACATCGAGCGTTGGATCGGCGGGTGCGCGACGTGCGTCAGCGTGCGCGCCGCGCCCCCGCGCGCCCCTCCCGCGCCCTGGCCCTCTGCCGGCGCGCCCTGGCAGCGCCTCCACATAGATTATATGACAGTAGGCCAAAGGGTATATCTCGTTGTGGTTGATTCGTTCAGTAAATGGTTGGAATGCTTGCACATGCATAACGGACTTTCTTCAAAAGCGCTGATTACGAAATTAAAGGCAATTTTTTCAACCTTCGGTATTCCAAATGTTATAATATCGGATAACGATGCTAAAATTAACTCATTAGAGTTTAAAACTTTCTGTAGTAGTAATGGTATCAAATATATGACGACGCCTATTTATCACCCGCCAAGCAACGGTCAAGCCGAAAACTCGGTCCGAACATGTAAAAAGATGCTAAAGTGTGTTATAATTAGGGATAACCTTCCATTGTGTCAAATTAACGAACAGCTACTGGGCTATTTGTTTAATTACAGAAACACTGTGCATTGTACCACCGGAGAAACGCCCGCCAAGTTAATGTTTGGACGGAGCCTACGATCTCGGTTAGATTTAATAAAGCCACCGGACGACTCAAACAAACTCGCGCCAAATTCAGACATTGGAAAACGTCAATTTAATGTTAGTGATGTTGTTTGTGTACGATGGTACAGTGCACGGAAGGAGTCATGGCAGTTGGGAACTGTAACGCAGAAAATAGGCATTCGTATGTACAAAATAAAAATCCACGATCTTAATATCGAGTGTATAAGACACGTAGATCAGATTTTTAAGTATAGAGGTAGCAATGACAGATTATTATCAGACTGGGGGACAGACGAATCTCAACAAGCTCAACCGTCGTCGGATTCTACGAGTTCAGCAACCCTGAATGAGTCAGATGAACCTGTAATGGAAAACCCACACAGTCAGACCGCGGCAGATGTGCCGGCGGCGGTTGGAAATGTTGAGTCGCAAGTTCCTATTGTTATTGAAGAAAAGGATGATGACAATTGGGCGGATTGTCGGGCCGAAGAGTGTGAGAGAGGGATAGATGCGGAGACATCCACCGGGGTCAGTCCGTCAGCGCAGCCTGGTCTGGCAGGGCCTGCGAGCGAGCAGGCAGGCAATACCGCCTCCGCCGCCTTGAGCCCGATCCACGAACCCGCGGTTCCGTCACCCACACTCACACGCCAAAGGTCGAAGCGTGTTAGAAAAATAATAGACTATAAGAAATATTTTTAAGTTTCATTGTTTACACATTAGTTACCTAATTTAAATTAAAATTATATATTGTTTGTCGACAGGTTCAAAAACTAATTGGGAAGGAATGATATGTATCTATGTACCTACAAGTAGCTCTCGTATTGATACTTAGCGCGCGCTGCGACGCACGCTCCTTGTCAAGCAGTAATAAACCAGCTCCCAGCTAACGAGGTTGTTTTACTATCTCCATACACTTCACTTATGCTTTAGCAATAAAGTTGAAAATTTATTAAAGAAATCTGACAGATTGTAGTAGGTTGATGTGCGTCTGTACTTATCATTATGAACAACTTTTACTATGAGACCAAACCTGAAATCGCGAAAACATAAATTAGCTGTTCCCTACATTTTGACGAGTTATACGAACATAAATATAAGACAAAGGTGATGCCATGCCTAGATCAAGCTGATATGAGTTTTAACAACTCATGTCAACTTTATCATAGAAAATATCACTAGTAATTACTGTATTTTCAGAACTTCCATTGTCATCGATTTCCTAAAATTACCAGCATTTAAAAATAAGAATGTACTCGTTAATACTTCTTTATGCAATTCTAGCGTTGATCGAAAGTAAAAGCTTACAGTGCGTGCCACGTAAGAAGAGACTTGACGAGTGTCAGTAATGGAGAGCTTGCGCAGGTACAGTCATGTGCGAAATAGTTATTCATAATTTGTTTGGCTACCTATACAGGGATTTTTCGATGACATTTAGATTAAAATTCTACAGAATAATATTATAATATTCAATGATATTATAAAGAAAGATACGCCATGTTCATACTGAATTGCGTTCAGATATCGTTGCGTTGTTATTATAAGTACTAACTTAAAGGAACAGCGATAGATAATACAGAACGTATAAGATAGAAAGAGATAGCTAGTTTGTATGCATAGCATGCTATTTTGTCCCTGTCACGCAGCAGATTGCCATTCTATTCTCTATTTTGTACACCTTCCTTTGCTTCTTTTGACATATTATAGGTGTTCACGTCGTAAACCATCTTTCTACTATGCCTTCTTAAGATTTTTGCATTTGATAGCTTGTTTGATCCAAATCCGTCCAATAGTTTGGAAACAAGAGCCCCAGACGTTTATTTATTCTACACTAATGGATTTTTTTTAGATTTTATTAATGTAGAAAATCGATACCCGTCAAAATCTCATCTGATTTTTGCCATCGCAATACGTTCTTCACTCCTTCGTCGCATATAGTAAAAAGGCTTAAAATAGATTAATTATGAATAAGTGACCTGGAATCATTCTTGGCTCGCTTTGAGCCTTTGAAGTTATTTAATAAATTTTTTTTGCGCTTCACAGCACCATATTTAAAGGTCTTGCTCTTTCCAGCCATCTGTTACGTTATGATCTGGGAATATGAAAATATATATTTTAATGATCATTAAAAAAAAATACAAAAAACAGTCTAGCAAACCCAATAGTTGTGAATGTATGTCAAGCATAGGTAGTTAAGGAATTATAATAAATATCCTAACAATAAATGATTACATTTGTGGTAAGTATTCTAAACAACATGTCAAAATCATCACAAAATATTTCAAAAATAAAAACTTACTAAAGTATCAAGAAATCACGGTCCGGTCACGTTCGGTTGAGTCGTTGCGCGATCGCGATAACTTGGTGGGAAGCGCAGAGCGATACACCCTCCCTCCGAAAGCGCTCGGCGCGGACTGCCGACTCGAGGCTTGCGGCGAGTAATATAATGCAAGATTTAGGTTGTTTTAAAACATATTTTTTGGCACAATTTGTTTTTTTTTATTTCTTTATTTTTTCTCGAAATGGATAAAATTTGATCTATAGTTTATTCCTGTCGTTTTTTTATGAATTAGAGTTCCAAATAGCCGAAATTATCAGCAACTCTTTGCCCATTTTCTCTAAAATTTGGCCAAGTTACATATTTTTTTACTGAAATATTTCATATGAAAGTGGTAAAAAGTAATTCCAACATTATATAGACGACTTTCTCAACACTACATTGTAATTTTTTTATACCGTTAAGACGTCAATACAATCCATAAACAGGTGATATTCTAAACCTCCTACAGCAAAAAATCACTAAACAGTCGCGGGTTTGAGGTGGATTATTTAAAAATAGATAATAAAAATAAAAAAGTAGCTCCAACATTAGATTATAATTGAAATGATCTTTCATGGTGTGCATTAATTCTTATCGAAATACTGTATTTTAACTGTTAAATCACGTCTGTAAAATCTGGTAAATCAGCGGAATCGGAAAAATTTTGTCTACGGGGTCTTAATTCGGAATGAGCCATATTTCACGCCGCCCAAGCGCGTTAGGCGCTGGCGCTGTCTGGCTATACATATAAGGACTTACTAGTCTAGGGAAAAAAGAAAAAAAAAACAAGGTTGAGATTCTGACTGCGCTTCTGTTTTGCTATTTTATTGTAAGTAAAACCCCACAAAATATTAATGTTTTGACAACTAAATTACTAGCTTTGAATTATATAAAAATATCAATAGGATTAGGCTAAAAAAATATTATTAAAATCTCGATTATGATTGTAAATGTATGCTTGGTCAATTCCTAGTATCTGGTAAGATGACACTGACAGTTCACTCCACGCTCACTTCACCTAAGTTTTCACGGTGAGATGGTTACAGAATCGCACTGCTGTACATTGCAGATGGCAACTTTTAATTCGATGTTAGGGCTTTACTTCGGAAACTAGTACACATTACATATAATACTAGCTTCCGCCCGCGGCGATGTCGATGACTTTGTCGACCCGATTCACGACATTAAATGTCGTGAATCGGGTGAAGTGAAGGTGAAGTGATCACGCAATCTGCAATGTGATAATGACAGTGATTAACGCGCAAGCGCGGCGTGATCTTATCACTTCACCTTCACTTCACCCGATTTACGACATTTAGTGTCGTGAATCGGGTGAAGTGATCACGCCACACAAACTACGTGGGATTACATTCTATGGTCCGTCAGCTAGGCATCCGTTAGCACTCGATGACTTGACACACTCGGTTATCTCTTCTAATTCAATAGATTTGGGTTAATAACAACGCTGAACATCGTCGCAGTCTTTACTAGACTCGATCTACAATTGCTCATAATAACCAAACAATGTCGAAGCGTATTTTCATCAGTCTAGCTGTCATAAACGTGAATGTTTTAATTTTATTTACTGTTCGTACGTGACGCGCTCGCGCCTCAGTCTATATAAGGACTTACTAGACTAGGGAAAAAAGAAAAAAAAAACAGGATTGAGATTCTGATTGCGCTTCTGTTTTGCTATTTTATTGTAAGTAAAACCCCACAAAATATTAATGTTTTGACCACTAAAATACTAGCTTTGAGTTATATAAAAATATCAATAGGATTAGGCTAAAAAAATATTATTAAAATCTCGATTATGATTGTAAATGTATGCTTGGTCAATCCCTAGTATCTGGTAAGATGACACTGACTGTTCACTCCACGCTCACTTCACCTAAGTTTTCACGGTGAGATGGTTACAGAATCGCACTGCAGATGGCAACTTTTAATTCGATGTTAGGGCTTTACTTCGGAAACAAGTACACATTACATATAATACTAGCTTCCGCCCGCGGCTTCGCCCGTGAGGTATGTCGATAATAACTATCCTATGTCCTTCCCCGGGAAGCAAACTATCTCTCCACCAAATTTTATCGAAATCCGTTCAGTGGATTAGGCGTGAAAAGGATAAAATAAAATATGATAAAATACAGACAGACAGAGTTACTTTACAATTTATAATATTAGTATGGATTTATCTTTTGAAATTAGAAACTAGTATGTACTTACATATTTGCTAATTTGTTTTAGCTAATCAACGTGCAGAAATTTCAGGCGACAGTAAATTGCTATTTGAAAGACCCAAATTTAAAATGATTTACTATCTGAAGAAAATTATCGACATGGAACATTTACAACCCTATTCAAATTATTGTATTCAATATAAGTGAACTGAGCCCTAATTACACTTAAATATGATGAGATGTTAATGAAAACATTTATTCTAAATATAATACAGTATTAAAAATGCTCACACAAGCAATCGAAACTTTTGTAGTCATGAAATTCAGTTACTTGTGAAAAGTTATTCCGCTGCCTTTTTGATAGCGAGTTTTACAAAATGCGTATGCTTTCATAATAAAAATATTCTAAATATCACGTAGTAAATACAAAATACACCAAAAAAGTAGTTTTCCACGATTTAGACCTAAATCATCAGAGACGAACAAACAACTCAACGTCCATTTGAAAGAACGTGTCAATTTCAGTTCCTGGGGGCTTCGAGCGGGGCGCTTTGAATCGGCACAAAAAACAAGTGTCATTTCGTAGAGTATCGTTAGTCCAGCGTACTTGTATGATTGATAGAGGTCAGTGCTTCAGTGTATCCGGGGGGCTTTATGGTTACTTGCAGCATTTTAATAAAACCTCGATTTTCTAATTGCTTATTTCAGTTCATTATTGGTGCTGACGGAGTAACGGGCCTTACTTATGAACATTCACCAGCAGAAGGGCAGCCCATAGCTGTTTTAACGGATTTCATCATTAAATATATGTAAGTTCTTGAATTTAAATTATAATTATGCAATTGGGATTATGTATTGTATTATTAACCGACTTCAAAAAAGGAGGTTCCTCCTTTTTTGAAGTCGGTTAAAAAATAGGAGGTTCCTCCTTTTTGAAGTCGCGGACTGTTGTATGTCCGCGATTTTCTCAAAAACTAATGAAGTAATTTTGATAATTCTTTCATTCCTACCGGAAGGTTTTAGTATATAACACATTCTTATGTACGAACTTATATGCATAAATGTACTGCATCTTGATATCCGGCATTTCTATGCGAATTTTGATGATTCTTCTAGTCGGTGTCTTCAATTCTTCAATGCACTAGTGTTAATTGAATCTGTGTGGGGTAGGTACAACTAAAAAGTGAAAAATAAAAACGTTTTCACAAAAAAAAAACCGGGCAAGAGCGAGTCGGACTCGCGCACCGATGGTTCCGTACCATCATATGTTTTTAAATTTTCATCGGCAAGCGAGGCCAATATTCGTCAGAGAATTTTAACACTGCACGCTGCGGTGTAGAATATTTCAGTTTTAGGTCAGCGCCATCTCTTGACCGATAGTGGTACTAATGTAACTTTTGTTGATGATTTCTGAAAAAGTGTGCTATTTAGAGGCATCGTTTTATTTTTCTGTAATCTTTACATAAACTTCTGTCACATAGACACATAGATCTTTACACTTTGCTTCATTTGCCGTTGGTAAAAACATGACGTTGTTATTTTTGCTCCTCAGTTTTTAAATAAATTAGGCGGTAAAAAGTGGATCTAATAACAATAATATACAGATCACGTGAAGCTAATGAAGTGACCTATCAAACTGTGTAATTTTATAGTGATTCCGTTACGTATCACAAAGTTACATCAATATTAAACTGGTGATAAAAAACTTAAATTTGAAAAGGGAATAACCAACTCTATCCCTGACCTAAAGCAACCCGCAGAGCGCTCGATACCTCCCGCGCTAACCGCCACGGTCCCCATCGTCGTCTGCTTGATCTGCGTGTGATTCATCGCACAGCGCATAGCTATCAAATATTTCAAGGATACAGTTAGAGCAGCTTTGGCGGAGCGCTTTACTCAGCGGCATATTTGTTCGGTGTGGTCGCCTGTTCGAGTCCCACGAATTGTATTATATACAGAGTTGATATGACAGAGGGGCATTAAATTACACTACGTATACTATACGTGTATAGTATTAATTCGATACAGTACAAAAATAGAAAGCGCCAAAAATGAGATTTTTTTTTTTTCAAACAAACTAAATAGCTTAAAGTCAGAGTGAAACGCAACCACCCTTTATAAATAAATTTGACTGACCTTAGTTAGATGCCTAGGTAACAAAGTCGCGCAGGAGCGCGTGTGCGTGTGTGTTATCTCTCTTGGCGGGGGCGCGGGGGGCGGGCGGTTTAGACCGCTCGCGCCGTCCGCGCCCGGCTGGTTGTTAAGTACGCGCACACACAAAAACACAAAATTTTTAAATTCTCGATGTGTCCTCGATTCATATTAATGCACAAATTATACCGACGGAGAATATTGTTATTTATTAAATCACTGTCCGTCGCTAAGCACTTTAATTCCCGTAATCTTTGTACTGCCAATTGTATGGTGCCGGCGCGCGGCGTTCCTAGGGCTATTGCGCCGGTCACCATACCTTTCTCGGTATGTTCGCAGAGCTAAATCTGCGTTTCCACGGCATTCACCGTAAATTAAAATCATGTAAGTGTATTCTGACGCCGTGTAAGTTACACGAGGCATTGCTGAACACTTTAATGATTACACACACACACAACCAACGTTTAATTACGTATCCTATCACAATAAAAACAGTCAAACACAAAAAAACACTAACACTAAATAATAATATTCCCAAGTTAAACTTATTTAGTGTCTATCACAATAACAAAACAAAATCACAATTATTGTCAGCGAGTTCGACAAAACATAAAGGCGCGGCGGCGGGGGGCTCCCGTATTACGTAACGTACGTCCCGAGTGGATGACGCTTGCGCACTGTCCACTGAAAGAAAGTTTTTTAGCAAATTCCCAAGGATCTAGAATGCAATAGCAACATACTGACCTATTTCTATTCCTTTTACGCGCGGGAAAAAGGCGCGGGGGTTTTGCTATGATTGTCACTCTCATAGTGAAAGTGCAAGTGTGTGTGTATTTATTGCTTCGTGAAATATTTGGTTGTACTTGTGCGGCAACAATGTATCTTATACTCAGATTATCGTTTTAAGGTGCATGACCTATGCGTATGAGATAATCAGCTGTTAGGAAATATACATCGTGTTCAAACGTAGCAAAAACTTCAAAAATCATTTGTGACTAAACTACTGCTCCTATTTAATTGATTTTTGGTACAGAGCTTGAAAATGGTATCTAGTATAGGCAGTTTAAAGAAAAGCCCCTCTGTCGTATCAACTTTGTATATGTAGTATATTTTTTTTTATCGTTTTCTGCTTTTTTTGCGAATTATGTTTTGTTTTTTAACACAGTAATTTTCTTTAATCGATACTCACATCTCGTTGCTATTGTTAGTTTAAATTATAATTGTATCATTTGATAGAATAATTTTTGTTTATTGAATTCGGTTGTTTAGTTTTGCTTCTATTGTTTTTTTTATTAACGACGATTTGTCTTGTGTTTATTATGGAATTGGATATTTTATATTGTACGGTGCACGTACATGGGTTTTAAAATATATTTATAACAATAAGTTAGCCAGTAGGCTCGCGTATTTGCACTTTGGACGCGACCTACATTTGGCAGTGCATTGACACTGACATATTGCATTGTTCTATGCATTTTATGTATATTACATTTTAGTGTTCAATTAGACGTGGTTTGAGTCGGACAACTTGCATTTTTATTTAGATTCATCCCGTTGAGCATTCACTGACATTTTCTGCATTTAAGTTTAAGTTTGACATTTGACATCTGCATTGACATTACTTATGTTAGGGAAGCACCCTACATAGTTTTTTGGTCCTGACAGCCTTTAAACGGGCGCTGAACACGAAATTAAACGCTTCTATATATCAACACTTGCAAAAGATCCTGTGGAGGGAATCCAACCAAGGTCCCTTAAAGGAGTTCCAGTTATGCACAGTGACGTATGGCACCAAGGCAGCACCATTTCTAGCTCTTCGAACGCTGAAACAGCTTGCAGACGATGATGCACAGAAATATCCGTTAGCAGCGGATGTCATTGCTAACGAAATGTACGTTGATGACGTCCTAAGTGGCAGCAACTCCATCGAACGAGCACAAGAAATTCAAAAGCAACTCATCAACATGCTGAGTGGAGCTGGCCTTACACTACGGAAGTGGTCAAGCAACGACCAGGCCTTGATTGAAAGCTTATCTTCTTCAGGTCTTAACCAAACGACAATGCATTTTACAAATGACGGAATGACAAAAGCCCTAGGGGTCCAGTGGAATCCTACAACTGACACATTTTCGTTTACAAACAAAATACTCATTTATACCTCTAGAACAATATGACATTAATGAATGCCAAAAATTACATGACCAATCTCTACTGTGCAAACTAAATCACCCTATATACAACACCGGTGATCGTCACAAATCTATTTGCGATGTACAGCTGATTCGAGACAACGAAGAACACAGCGTTTATTGCCATACGGAAATAAAAACATGCGCTGACAAATGGATCAAATTACATAAACAAAACACCTGGTTCTATTATTGTTGTGACACGTGCGAAGTACAATTAGCGTGCGGCACTCAAATGACATCGGAGACGTTACGTCACTCGGGTCTGATAACGCTGAAACAAGGATGCAACTTGCAAGGCGACTCATTCACATTGCACGCATATATGCAACATACAAGTGACATTTTAGTCAATGAACCATATGCAATGATCGTGCCCACGATCTCTCCAATCAACAACATTATCAACACCTCGATTCGTAACTCATCGTTGCATATTGAAACGCACGAAGAGACGTTCAAGAAGATTGACACGCAACTACGCTCTATAGAAGAACAGTCTAAGCTAGACACCTTATCCTCTCACGATGTTCATCACTACATTGCAATCTATGTGGTTGTTGCGATTAGCATGGCACTGTTTGTAACATCGATGTACTTTTGGCGAAAGATGGCCAACCAAAGAAAAGGGGAGGGTCCGCAAGACGCGAGAAGCAGAAGCAAACGAGAAGATCATGACATCGAGGACAGGAACAGCAAGATCGACAAACGGGACTAAAAAGTGAATAAAGTGTCGTGTGGTAACCCTACCTCAAGTGAAGTGAAATTTGACACTGAAAAACATAGTGAGATGTGCTAATTTATTAATATGGTGACATTCTATTTATAGACATTAGTTATACTTCCTCATAGTAGTCGTAGATCAATCATGTTTACATTAGAGTCCTGCATTTTACATTTTTACATTGTTATTTTATTATCTTACATATTTTGGGATTGTTTTATTTAGTTATTCTCTTTTTGTGTTGTGGCAATATGTACGGTGCACGTACATGGGTTTTAAAATATATTTATAACAATAAGTTAGCCAGTAGGCTCGCGTATTTGCACTTTGGACGCGACCTACATTTGGCAGTGCATTGACACTGACATATTGCATTGTTCTATGCATTTTATGTATATTACATTTTAGTGTTCAATTAGACGTGGTTTGAGTCGGACAACTTGCATTTTTATTTAGATTCATCCCGTTGAGCATTCACTGACATTTTCTGCATTTAAGTTTAAGTTTGACATTTGACATCTGCATTGACATTACTTATGTTAGGGAAGCACCCTACATATATTTTTTACCTTAACACAGTCAGTATTTTGGTAGTAGTTGTTTTAATTTCTTTGTAAATGGTCAATGTAGTTTATTTTATTTTAGTCTAACTTACAATCTAATTTTCATATCAATTATTATTTAATTTTATCTTGTTTACTCGTTTATGATCTTTTTTATTAATTTAATTTTCACATTTTATTCACTTGTGTTCTTATAAATCTGCCGTAAAATAATAATTAATGGTCTTACTACTGTTTTTTGTGCTAACGATGTTAACCTATAATTAATTGTTGCACCCGCAATTGTATCCTATTGTAAATAATTAGCTGCTAATGTGTTGGAGTAAGCAATTGTTGGTTATCCTGAATAAAATAAATACTTAAATAAGTAGAATAATTTCAGATTTTTCTCTATACAAACTTCGGAGATAGGGGGTGGGAACGGTATTTTTTACATTTTTCATCAAAAGTCGAAAACTAAACGGCCTGAAAAAAAAGAAAAAATGTTTGAGAATGTGCAAAGTGCGCTCTTTCATATGATACCCCACATGCCCCAGTAGCCCCACTTCAAAATTTTCAGATTCCCTTTCGTTTCCATTTGCAAAAAAAGGGAGTTAATTTTTTGAGCTGTTATTTAAATATTTGAGATGTTATTATGATCAGTTGAAAAACATATTGAGCAGTTATTTAATTCATTGGCGGTTGATTAATTATTGCGACAGTAAAACATGGACAGTAATAAAAAATCAATTAGTCGGTTACTTTATCATACAATGTCAATTCTAAAAATAATTGAGCAGTCCAATAACTGAATAAGCGGTAAAAATGATGATGGAATGGACTAAGTTTCCGAAAACATATTTATGAACGAGCTCGGGGTGCCCACCCCGAGCTTAGGTTTGGTTAGCTTACTTTCTCCCCCGGTGGATTTCCGCCCCCCCGTGGGTTTCCGCATTGTCGAGGCGGGGGGGCTCAGTAGCGGTGGCTTGGACACCCACGGTGAAGCTAAGAGGAACCCGAGGAGGGGCCGCTTGTCAGGGCTTTTGCTGCCAAGCCAACGACGTAGCGGCCAAAAGTAGGTTGCGGTGCCGCTTGGGCGGCATCGCAACCGAGGCGGGCCGCGATGTCGTATCTGGGGCGTCGCGGCTGAGGGTTGAAGGCCGCGGCGGGAGAGGAGTGCCGTTATTACGGTGCGCCGCTCTCCCTACCTTCCGCGGCCTTGACGGGGTCGCCACCGTAAGATGGCGGACGCGGTGGGGCTGCAGGGGAGGAGTGTCGGTATTGCGTTGGCCGCTCTCCCTATCCTCTGCAGCCGAAAATTGGCAGGCGGCGGGGCCAATGTCCTGACCCGTCACAGGGGGACCAAGGGTGCCCAGACACGGGGTCGTCTGGCGCCCATGTGCTGGTTTGGTCCCTGGGGTGGTCACGGCGTGCTATGTGTTCTGGTGCGCCGGTGATGGGGAGTGCTCCCCAGAGGAGGGTCCGGCAACGGATAGCCGCGGCGGGTTCACGGATGAGTGCTAACGCGTGCCCGTGTTCCCGCCGTACGCGGCAGAGGAGGACACCGTGGAGTTTTAGTGGGTTAGAATCCCACATAACTGCACTATCTCCCCGTGGTAGTGCAGTATGCATGAGCATTTCTCCACGTTAAAAAAAAAAAAAATGGTTAGGTTACTTTAAACCCTTTACATAGAAATAGGAGCCCCGCGAAGCGGGGCTACGTCGACATAGAATGCAAGAGCGAGCGTATGAGAATTAGAGTGATTGATTAGAGACTCATAGTTTTCAGTAGAACGTAATTTAAGCTGGTAGAAAAGTATATACAATGTGAAGAGGACAATATGATCATAAATTAAACTTCGTATAAGTCATGATATGCCCAACCTGCACACAAACAATCAAATGAATACAGTAGTTTAGCCACAGGACATAATTTTTCATTTTAAGTATTTTCTACACGATATATTGTAAACAGGAGAGCACGCGACAGGTTCACGACACACGTTGCCAGCTCGCAACTTCAAAAACGCCTTTTCTTTAAAATTTATTTTCTCAATGCAAATTATACTTTATGCCTGAGCGTTAAGAGTCATAAAGCGCGTCATCACAACTAGATAAGAAAAAATGCATGCGGTACGCACTCATGTCAACCGCAAAATATGTATGTCCGAAAGAGGTAGGTAAGTTTGCTTGTTTCTACTTTGCTTACTTGTCGAAACCTGCAATTACTCGTGTCTAGGTTACGCGGTCAGTGTGTCACCGGACTTCCTGCGTGTGACGTGTTTTATCCGCTCTGGAATCCCAAAACTATTCAAAAAGTTTTGAAACGTGACAAACGCAGATCTTATAAGTACAAGAAAGTACAACATTGTTATCGAGAGATAAGCCAATAAGAGAAACTTTACGAGTGAGAAATAACATTATACGTCGGTGTACTTTGTGTATTCAAGAACACGGCGGACATATTGAAATAAAAAAAAATTAATGAGTGGCGACATAACTAAGTGATCGAAAAGCGATTGTGAATAATAAATTGATTAGTAAATAACACGCGGCTGGTTGATGCCCGACTATTTGGTTAATAATCTGTGATTTGATTTGTGTAATTGAGCATTATTAATAATGGCGCCAAAACAAAACATTACGTCGCTGCTTGGGCGGTTGTCGGCGCGCGGCGCCATGAATGAAACCACGCTGCGTTGCCATTCTTACCGCAGGTCAGTGTACCAATTTTCTAAATGGTGTTTTATTTTGTTTGCAGTTTTATGCTATTTAGTTTGTTAGAAAAAATAGTTTTTATAATTTCGATGTTCGGATATATTTGATAGTTTACAAATGTTTCTATAAACCAGTATTGCCCGTGTTTTAATTTAAAGTCATATTGTCATCTCCACATTGTATAGCAATAAACAGTCATGTTTACCACCTCATTGTTTGTAGAATTGCTTAGAATGAGATTTCTTACCGACAAATCAATAATTTCTCGTTCGTTAATTTTTACCGCCCATTTCAATAATTTTTACCGCCCATTTAATTATTTTCTTGCTCAATTATATATTCACTGATCCATTTCATTATTTTTTATTACTCTTTTTTTGTTTACTTTACTGCTTAGTTTTAACTGCTGAACTAGTTATTAAACGTGCCATTTATAATTTTTAACTTACCAAACTCGCTATTTACAACTGCCTCTTTAAAACAGTGCCAAAAAATTTTTTTCTTTCTTATTTGCAAAATAGTTGGGCAAACGTCATCTAAAACTATTCTAAATTTCAAGTTGATAGCATTAGTAGTTCTTGAAATATCCAGCTGTGACAGACGGACAGACAGACAGACTGAGTCGCACCATAAGGGTTCCTTTTTACCATTTTGGTACGGAACCCCAAAAACAACCGACTTCAAAGAAAATAAAACCATGAAATATAATTTAATTCCTAAAAATAGCTAATTTACTAACTACTTATTTTAATAATTATTTTTATAATGTAATTAACGTTCCTAACTAATATTAATCGAAGCAAGACTGTAAATTCTATTATGTATGACAATGATGTGTATATTGTGTATGACTAATGTCATTAAATGATATTATTATGCATGTACTAGAAACATTTGCACGACTGATAAGTCGAATATAGTGGTACTAAAATTATTTTACCATATCATGTAAGCACCTATATTCTGGCAAATAAATTTCATTTCATTTTTTCATTTCATTTCATAAAAAAACTACAAAGTGATAAATAACTTTGATTTCGGTCGTCGCAATAAAGGCAAAATGCGGAACCAACGACACCGACTTCCGAAATTAAAGTTATTATCACTTTCTTTCTAGTGTTTTTTTAAGTCGTTTGTTTTTTTTTTAAGTTGTTTAAATAACAATTGAGTATTATTTTCTAGTCATCATAACGAGTGATCACTTTCTTTCTAGTGTTTTTTTAAGTCGTTTGTTTTTTTTTTAAGTTGTTTAAATAACAATTGAGTATTATTTTCTAGTCATCATAACGAGTGGCTCGTGGCTAAATGATAACAGCGGCATGTAATGGATGGGTTCCATCCATTACATAACGAGATTCCGTGCCTCGGGAAGCTCGCGAAGCCGTTGGTCCTGGCTGTCATTTATAGATCTATGACAGTCGTTGCGGGTAGTCAGCAGCCCGAAAGTCTGACAACTAAAGGGGTATCGTGTTGCCCATTAACTGGGTTGTGGAGCTCAGATAGGCAGTATCTCCATGTAAACTACTGGTAATCAGCTGCATCCGGTTAGACTGGAACCCCAACATAGTTGGGGTCGGCTTCCAGTTTGATGACGTCGCGTTTTAAGTTTGCGTTCCGATTTCTCTATATAACCTCAACATTATTGATTGTAAAATAATTATCATTATAATGTACTCTCTGTTGATCATACGTGCCTTTCCTGTGTGTGATATTTGTGTTTCCCTTGCAACAATAATTTTAGGAATAGTTTATTTGTGTACTATTTTTATAAGGAAATTTAACCCAAGTAACACAAAATAAATAATGGAAAAAGTGATGACCAGAAAATTTCTTCTAGCTTCGTTATAGAATTTGAAGGGTTTTAGCAATGTCTTGCTTCTGTATAACAGCATTTTATTAACTTTGTAGTTCCTAAAGCTATATAATCCTCTTTTTCAATCTTTTGTGCAGCTAAAGGTTTTATTTTAGATATAATTTATGTCTCTATACAGCTTCTAATACAGCTGTAAGCATTATACAAAAGTGTAGGCCGTATGTAAGCATTAATTACGGCTTAGGCTATTAAAAAGCATTTTAAAATGCTTTAAAACTGCTCTATGTTTTATAACGACCTTTCGCATGGGTCACAACTGTTTAACGGTGTACATTGGTGCTGTTTTAATGCCAGCTCTTTAAAAGCATTTCATCATAATATTTTATAGCCTTTATCTACAAAATGCAATTTTGTAGATAAAGGCTATAAAATATTATGGCTATAAATATTATGCTTTATCTACAAATTACAAACGTATAATGAAAAGAATTTTACTACAAAAGTGTAGGCCGTATGTAAGCATTAATTACGGCTTAGGCTATTAAAAAGCATTTTAAAATGCTTTAAAACTGCTCTATGTTTTATAACGACCTTTCGCATGGGTCACAACTGTTTAACGGTGTACATTGGTGCTGTTTTAATGCCAGCTCTTTAAAAGCATTTCATCATAATATTTTATAGCCTTTATCTACAAAATGCAATTTTGTAGATAAAGGCTATAAAATATTATGGCTATAAATATTATGCTTTATCTACAAATTACAAACGTATAATGAAAAGAATTTTAACAAGCAATAAGTCGTATACCTAAAGCATGCCTAAAGTTTGTAATTATGCTTACGCCATTTCGCTTTTTGTCTCGATAATATATAAAATTTAATTTTATGGTAAATAGTCCTTTAGAAAGGACTTCAACCTATGGTATTGACCGGCCGGTACAAGACAGGTATCATAATGACTAAAACTAAAGATTTCTTCGTAAGAGCATAATTTTTTTTTACAATTCCACATATCTTTATAATAAATAGCTCTTTAATTTGAAGGCGCATGAAATATTTGATTCAAATATATACATACTTTCACAGTAAACTGATACTCGCAACCTTAGAGAACCTTAGAGAACCTTAGAGAACAAAAACAAGAGTTTAATTACTTACCTTGTAGCACTTATATTTTTTTGTTGAAAGTATCAAACATGCACCATGTTCTTTTTACACAAGATTTATTAATAATAACAGAAATTAAAAATAATATTTGAAAATGTTTTTATTTTGCCTTTGTAATGGTACAAGCTGTATAAGAGCCGCATTTAACATATGCGCACTGCTTTAACCTGTTTTCACAGCCCATTATAATGCGTTTATCATTCCGGTAGACAACCAATATAATGCTGCTAAAATGCCATTCTTACACTTAAGTCTGTATAATTTGGGGCCCAAATTAGCATTACAAGAGCTGTATAGTGGTTTATAATGCCTATATGTAGACTTCTTATAAAGCTATAATAATATGCTAATTCTGTTATTCATCGATTATAAAGTTATTTTGTGCTACTTGGGAAGAACACAATATGGTTAATAAACGATTATTATGTATTAAATAATAGAATGTATCAAAAAAAGTGGCCAAGTGCGTGTCGGACCACGCACAATGAATTGTCCCGTAGTTGGAATGAATTTATCCCAAGAACAAACTTAACATTGTAGTTAAAAACATGTTCTCCCATACATTCCAACTGAAAATGTAAGTTTGTACGCACAATATTTAGAGATTTACCATGTTGTTTTAAAACTTCTTATAAGTTTTCCTGTACTTAATCTATAGGTATAGAACTATTTTCTTTTATTTTTTTTTCATAATTTTGGGCTCGGTAGTTTCGTGGATAAGGGGGAATGGTCAATGTTTATCTATTTTCTTAAACAACTTCAATACAATTTACTTTAAAATTATGAAAAAAATATATTTGAGATCCTCACAGTACTCCCTTTCATTTGATTTGATATGTCACACGGTACAGATTGCATAAATGACTCCCATATTGAAAATTTATTTACTTACGTTACACGTCTGTGTTTGGGTCACAGAGATTCATTATATGTACCAAATTTCAATTTAATCGGTCCATTAGACGGACAACCAGACACGAGTGATCCTGTAAGGGTTCCGTTTTTTCCTTTTGAGGTACGGAACCCTAAAAACCGTAAAAAACCGAATTGTTTCTTGATTCCAATACATGGCATATTAAAAATCCTTTAAATAATGGACAAGTTTTGAATAAGATACCTACTTGCATATTCCCTGTTGTATACTGTAGTTGCTCTTCTCGTAATTGCTTTATCACCCTATAAGGTTGAATGTCACTTGCAAGTCATAAATCGACAAAGTCTATTTGTTTAAGTTTCAATTTTATTGGAATTGTAGTTAAAAGTGGTAAAGGAATTAAGAAGTCGACTGTACTTACATTTTGAATCTTATTTTTTTTATGTTTTACAAACTTTTCGTTTTTCAGTGAACAAAATAAAGGTCCCGAAACCTCGTCATCGAGTCCTAAACAACCGACTCACTTGAAATTTAACGTGACCGCAGATGTTAGTGGCATGATAGGAAATGCCAAAAAGAATTTAGACGGGTGAGTTTCTTTTTTTTATTTTGCCCACCTCAGCAGTTTTATTTTTTTTGAAAAGTTATCTCGCACCTGCCTGTCTTCTTGTACCTCAATAAATTAAGGCCTCCAGCCAAGGCGTGCGTCAGCATGTGAGTGCCTACGGCTATTTATTATAAATCTTTTCACCGCCAACGGACATAGACCGCGATGCCTCGCCAGGCGCCCGGCTATAAATATATAACGAAATATACAGTAAACAGTAGTGATGAGTGTATCGTCATATCGAAGAATGAGATTTATACGCGTTAAATTTTATTTATAATTTTACGAATATAAATAAAAACTGATTAAATATTTCCATATTTGTTTTATGTCACAGTATCCCTAGTAAGAATAACCAGTATAAATTATAAATATCAAAGAAACAAACACACCTCAATTACAGCTATAAGAAATGACGTACATCTCTATTTCTTTCATGACGTCATTCTTTGACTTCATTTCAAGTCCTTGGCGCTTAGAGCACGTTAAATTCAACTTGGATTAGAGATGTGGTCTATGGTCTTTCTTACTTAAACAATTATTTTTATTTTGCATTCAGAATTGAATCTCACAAATAAGTATAATGTTTTATTTTATTTGAACTCTTATCTCTTGTTTATGATAATCTCCTAAAACTGTAAGGTAACCATTACAACTTTGTTAAATTCACACTCCAGAGCCACAAGATACCTACTAGCGACGCTTAGTTTGTGGCTCACCGAACATTTCACTTATTGAAGTCTTACTTTTTGATGAATAAACGTTATTGTTATTATCTAGTTGGACATAACTCAGAATCATCTTTTGGAACAGAATATTTTGTTTGAACATTGAACCAGAAGTTCTGGTTCAACATTCTCCAGAAAATACTCAGTCCGATTCCACACCTTGTAAAATGTTTAAAAGCTCATGCGAATCCATTTCTTCATTAATTTCACTATTTGTTTACTTATTAGTAAAATAGAATAGTATTGCTACAAGCAAAGTGAAAGAAGGATGCGTGCGCGCTCACCTGATTAGTGCTTCACTATGCCAAAGTGACCTTGACAGCCGTACGCTTATGACGACACAGAACGACTTCTATAATAGTCCGTGGCGCCTGGGGCACTGACAAACAATTGTTTTGTAGAGATGGGAATATAATTATCGACAAGGATAGTAGTATTTATAAATATTTCAACAGTAGAAATTAAAAAATTGTAACTTTCGCGTCACGCATCACTGGCCGACTATATAAAGTCCTTGGCGTTCTGGGGACATTAAAAATATTCGGAGTTTTTGTTTTTGCCGATTTTAAGACAAATAAGGGCTTTTTTGTCTGGAAAAATATAAAACAGGGTATTAGACAGTGCTATATTAAATAATTAAATAGAAAAAAGATTTTAAATACAGTAAATTTATTTTTATAAAATAGTTTAAATGGAGAGCTTCTAATGAAGTCGTGGCGATAGTGGCACGAAAATCCGGGACTTCTATTAAAGTCCATGGCGGTGAAAAGGTTAAATTCGTGCCAGTTTTAAACACGCCTTGGGCTTGTCGCCTGCCGTCTGAACATAGGCCAATCATTTATTATTACCTGAGTTTCCTTTCCTTGTAGGACGGGAAGTGTCGTTGCATTTTACTTCTCATCAAAAAAATTAACACAAAAATTAATTTAGAACTGTATTAGCAGCTTGTAAATGTTTATAGTTCGGTCTTTCAAAGGTAAGGAACATGTACAACAAAAAAACCGAAACTAAACAGGTAAAATCCAAAACCGGTTTAACTTAAGTGGTTGCAACAACTCCATATCGACGGCGAAGTGCCAATACCTCCTAACTGATTTTTTTTTGAGAAATTCACTTTTTTTTCGTTTTGAATTTAAAGGTGTTATTCGCATGTTTTAGTGAAATCGCAAAGTGTATTTTTATTACAACAACATTAAATTAAAATGTGGAAATACATATTACCTCCCAACTAAAACAACGTGTCTATTTTTGAACGTTTTTATCGAGTATGTGTAAATTTTTGACTTTTTCAGTTAGGAGTTATTGGCACTTCGCCGTCGATATTATGTCCCGCTGCAAACTTTAGGCACAGTATAAATAATGTCTTTATACTGTGCTTTAGGTATTTTCACACACCCAATTCCGATCTCTGGTGATTATGCATGTAGGTAGTTGGAAAAATTAGAAATGCATAATATGCTTATTACTTGTCCATTTCCCGGATGTTAAGTCTCAACGAATTGTGTAAAACGGTATGGGTTGTATTTTTTTGCCTATATAGGTAGCTGTACTACGCGTAAGCCTAGCCATGGCTCCAATACGGTGTCATATAGGGTAATAGTACAAATGCACCCATTCATCAGAAAAAAACCGGTCAAGTGCGAGTCGGACTCGCGCACCGAGGGTTCTGTACAAAGTAAGTACGTAAATAGTATCACGGGATTTTTTTTTTAATATAACTACACGGTTTTTTGGATGTTTTTCCTTTACTTGTGCTACATGACCTTGCTTCTTGCCAAATTTCATGATTCTAGATCAATGGGAAGTGCCCTATACATTTTAATACCCTTGAGAGTGTCGAAATATATGTTTTCACTCCTCTTGCTCAAAAAGACCGGCATTGTAGCGTACCAGACAGAGAGAGAGAAAAATAGCATACCTATTTACCAGTAGGGGATTTTTTTTTTTAATTTTTGTCCCAACGAGCCTACAAAAACGAAAAAGTCTTTATTCAGTAGAATAATGAGGAATAAAGACGACTTATTATTGTTTCATAAAAAAGAAGAACATTTTAATTTTGAAAATGGACTAAAAGCGGCGATCTCTTCGGTAGAATTGTGCATTGCGTTGCGGCTACAGAAGAATTAAAAAAAAAAGACATTGGCGTGAAATCTTTAGAATTTTTCTCTAATTGCAAATTGAATTGGTGACCGTAATTTATTTTTAATATTGTATTGGATTATTTTATTTACTCGCAATCGTAGTGAAAAGTAGAGTGTAACACACGGCGCTAATAGTACATTATGATATAAGTGCGGTAAGTTGAAAATTACAGCCGAGGCGATATTGCTTGCCCGAGCCGTAGGCGAGGGCTAAAAGAAAGCAGAGGCTGTAATTATCAAACCGCACGTATGTCATACGACGTTTTATAACATATTTGCGAGGAAATTAATAAAACTCGGACTGAATTTGCATATTTGCTTGTTTTCCATATGATGAAATTTTGATACGCTTGTAAGTATCTATCGGTTGATTTTTCGGGCAAGAGGCTTAGAGTAGCCTTTTTCGCTACCTCTGAGACTTCTGGCGGTGTGGAATTAATAAATTCATCATTACTTGACGACGTTTTCAAATAAAAAAAGTACAGCGAAAAGAAAAAGCGCGCGGAATAATTTTTACTTCTTAACAGATAAGCGATGCGCGCGCGTTCGCGCTTTTTTTTTTTCAGGCATACATAGGCACAAAACAGCCAGTATTATTAATAAAGTAAATTACCTAATATTTTTTTTGTTACAGATATTAATGGTTGTAATTTATTGTCAAAATTAATTAAATTAAAGAATTAAATGTTTATTTATTATATTTTATATCCCAAAGTTAATTTTATTCATAAAATGTTGACATCTTTTCTGATATAAAAACTCTTGCTAAGATTTAAAAAAGTACCGTTCGTTTTTACGGAGCATCTTGATAAACCGTGCGATTTACTTTACATTACCGCACAAGTGCGTAATAAGATACATTACGATACTGAAATTGGTGAAATAAGAGACCCTTTACGAGCAAATATGTTATAAAAGTCATTATAACTCTGTTTCTACCACGTATTTACTGCTACCACGTACATACGTGGTGCTACCACGTACATACGTGGTAGCAGTAAATACGTGGTAGAAACACATTACATACCCATTATATACATATATAATGGGTCATTCTAGCCCCTTATATAACAATTTACTATTTTTGCTGCATAAACGGCCGTATCTTTTATTTAGGTTAACCTAGAAGTTAGACTTTTCACAGCTTCAAGGGACCGCAGACCTGAGTATATGGTTTTAATTTCAACTCGATACCTCCACGCGTTTCCGATATAAAGGGACTTGACAGACAGACAGACGGACAACAAAGTGATCGTATAAGGGTTCCGTTTTCCCATTTGAGTTACGGAACCCTAAAAACTAGTTTACATCGAAGAAACCGATTGTTACAAACCCCATTTTCAAGAACTGAAAGTTTTAACCCTAATTTGCATTTAAATATGTTTCAGCTTAGTTCAAAACTTAGAGTTAAACTGCTTCCAGTACGACAAGTATGGAAAGAACTTCATCAAGTCGCAGAAGTTAAGCCCAGATAGCTATTTACAGATGGCTATGCAACTAGCATTCTACAGGTATGAAACATCTATGCTACATTTACAATTTGTTTTTTCTATATTAAAAGTTAAGGTAAAATCATACTTACACGCAAGGATCAGTATTTTTCGGTGTATTTACATCTTTCTGTGACTTAAGAGTTAGATGCGTTATTTGCTAAAACGGGAGTTTTGAGGGATGGAAAGGTATAGAGGGCTAAATAACAACAGCTGCACGAGTCGACCCAAGGTTAAACCACACATCCTAAGTAAAATGTAACAGTTCCTTTACTTCATTCCACTCAAAACATGTCCGTTTCGTAAAATCGTACGCAAAGGACATAATAATATATTTCTTACAAAGGTTGAAAGCGAATTATAGGTAAATTATTAAGTTTTTGCTCCATCTTTATGACTTTTTTTAAGGTTACACAAAGTACCTGGAGCTCATTATGAATCTGCAGCAACAAGGATGTACGTCGGAGGGCGAACAGAAACCATACGATCATGCTCAATCGAATCCATAGAATTTGCAAAAACGATGTTGAATTCTCAAAGCAGCCCAAAAGAGAAAATTGCTTCATTAAAAGGGGCTATCAATTCTCATAAAAACTACACGGTCCAGGTAAAAATAATATTAAGTTTAGCATAAGCAGCCCAAAATACTCCCACTGCTGGGGTGAAGTCCTCCTCTAGGTGATAGGAAGGGGCCGTAATCCACCACGCGGGCGGGTTGGTGGATGTCACATGATTTCGAACTTTTGGTCCTAGGACATGCCGGTTCCCTCACGATGTTTTCCTTCACCGTTTAAAGAGCAGTGGTGATGAAAAAATTTACATAACGTAAAGCGCCGGTTAGGGTTCGAACCTACGACCACAACTTGTAAGCCGCGGCCGTTACCACTGGGCTACCACTGCTCAATATTAAGTTTAGCACTTTTTAAGTCAAATGAGCTAGCCAGCGTGCAGCGGGGTAATTGCGTAACACACTAAGAATAGGAATGACTTTCATTTTGACAGTTCAACAACATTAATTATTTTAAAGTGTTTACATGATTTAAAAAGCTAAAATACTTACGACAAATTTTTCGAACATATGAAGTAATGGATTTGTATTATCCTTCAAAATGATTCAGATTCTTAGTGATACTGCGTTACGCAATTAGGGTGAAGGTTAGCAATTTTTTTAAACCTTTTGCAAAGAAAAAATGCCACTCATGGAATTAACATGAAAAGATGAAGTTTGCGACCAATTTGAATTTTAAAGAATTGTTGATTTTAATGATTATTATTCTGTTTAAGTACCTATATACAATTTGTTACGGGCGCATCAATTTTACTTATCCATACAACCATATGCTAATAGTACATTATGATACATGTGTGCTATGTTGATCATTGCACCCGAGGGCGAGCGCGATAAGGAAGCCGAGTGTGTAATGATCAATGCACACGCGTTTCATACGACGTTTTTCAACACACTTGCGAGCAGAAAGACAGACTTGTATTGTTATTAACTTTCATGGAAAATGGTGCGCTGGTTTTGTTTTTCCGCGCGCCGCGCTAGCGATGTGCGCGCAGGTAAATAAAGGCACTAGCAAAATCGCTGAACAGCTTATATAAAAAATATAATAAAACACAAAATAATGTTTAGACTGATCGTAGATTCGTAGTGTTAGAAATAGATAGAATAGAGATAGAAATACAATAGTTCAGTGAGAATCCGCAATAATAGAACGCCAGTACAGAATTATAGTCATTAGAATATAATCTTTAAGTTAGATTTCGCACCCTTAATAATATAAAGACACAATTCAAAAAAGTAGTTTTTTGAATTGCGCCCTTATATTAATTAATATAAGGGCGCAATTCAAAAAACTACTTTTTTGAATTTAATAATATAAAGACACAATTCAAAAAAGTAGTTTTTTGAATTGCGCCCTTATATTAATTAATATAAGGGCGCAATTCAAAAAACTACTTTTTTGAATTGTGTCTTTATATTATTAAGGGTGCGATTTGTTCCCTAAGAACTTTTCCATTCTTAAGGAACAAATCTAACTTGAAAAGATGTATTAATGATTCTAAGGATTATTATTCTGTAAACACGTACATGTTATAGTCGCAAATCATATTTTGATCAAGATCAACCTGAGACTGACCTGAAAATTGCAAAAAACCTAAGAAAATTTGAATTTCGCGGTCTACCACTGCGCATTTACCTTAAATTGTCCGTGGTCCCTGCGCTTCTGTCTACACTGCATTATTGAACTAAAAGCGATTCATTTAGAGCCACTTTACGAGCAAGTGTGTTGAAAAATACTATAATTACTACGATTTTATGTCGTCAAACTTTTATTACAGGCACTCCAAGGATTCGGTGTAGACAGACATTTACTAGGATTAAAATTAACTGCAATCGAAAATGGCGTTGAAATACCAAAATTATATTCTGATCCTGGATTTACAAAAAGCGCTCATATGAGGATTTCTACTAGTCAGGTAAGTTAATTTAAATACGTATGTACAGTGCGTGCCACGTAAGAAGAGACTTGACACACCACGTGGTCTGACATGCGCAGAACACGATTTTAGGTCTCTTTAGCGGTATGAGGTCTGATTGCGGGACGGGACCGGACGTCATAGGGGTGGCGGAAAGAGGCGGGGGAGGCGGGGTCAAGTCTCTTCTTACGTGGCACGCACTGTACACACACTTTCCATCATTTTGTCACTTCTTTTTTAGTAGTATTATTTTATTCTTTCCTCTATTCTTTTTGTTAGGTTCGATAGTACAGTTTTCGGTGTTGCGGAATTGGTCGATGGAACAGAAGCAGGCAATCTTTTATCTTTCTGTGGTGTCTGATTACGACTATTAGTAGTCTGAGTTCCATTGTTGTGTTTGTTGGTCCCGCAGACTGGTAGAATGATTGGTGGTTCACGTCTATTGGTTAGGTCATTTGGTGAATTAACTTGGCGTGATGCCTTGCTTATGCGTGTTGGTGTTGTACGCTTTTTATTAGGCGTTGAGCATATTTTCATGTAGGTGTTAACAGTGGTAATCATATTTTGTAAATCTGTTTTAAGGTGCAGGTTTTCCACGTTTAAATTGTCGATTTCTTGATGAGCGCTTAGCAATTACTGTTTAAGTGATTTGATTTCATTAGTTAACTCACGAATTTCGTCAGTGGTGTCGTGGAAGCTATCCGGAACACTCATCATCGTTGTATCCGATATCGTTTTCGCGCTATCATTTGTTGTCATTTTAGACAAGTCGGTTAGCGAGCTTGTTCTACAAGGTTTGTTCCGGTAAGTTATGTTATAGCTGTCGAAGTCCATTTTTACTCGAAGCTATCGTGGCGCCCTCTGTTGTGGTGTTATATAGCTGACGACTTTGGAGAGAACGGTGAACTTTATGTAGAAGTTTGGAGTGTTAGAAAACAAATAGAAACTACTTTGGCGAGGCTCGAACTCGTGCTTCGATATGACACCGATATTAATCATAGTTTAATCCACTTTTTATTTTATTTCAGTCAAACGTTTTTGTTGTAGACGTATATTTAATGTTTCTCTCAATAATAAAGATCACTGTTTTATAAGTCACTGCACTCCATTTCCAGTAATTGTCCTTATTGTTAATTTGATTTTTCTTTGTTTATTGAAAGTTTGCTTTTTCTAATGGATATAAATGTTTATTTTTCGAGATAACAATTTCACTTATTGATGGCAACTATTTAAACAAATTTAGCGAAAGAAAAGTCAATAAAAAGTCACTTTTACTATTTCTTGTTAATTTAGTCACGGAGCGGATTCGAACCCATCTATGTGCATTCGCGGGGATGTTATGTATGTAGGTATATATGGGAAAGAGCGCTGATGTCTGAAATACAGATATCTTATATCTAGTTCAGACACAGATGTTCAATAATCTATTCATATAAACATGTGTCATAAAGTGTATAAACACCATAAATTATTTTTTGTATATTTTTGAACAAATAAATTATACTTTGTAGCCACATCCATCAAAAAATAAATCATAAATGGTTGTGTCATGTTGACTGGCGAAACATACAAATGCTGAGATTAACCCGGCATTATATCGTGTTGTAGTCTGTAGCCGAGATGTTTGTTTAGCGGTGCAGAGAATACACTTTCCTTTCAATTTCCATCGATATAGTGCAAAAAGTCTCCAAGTAAAATGACTGCGTGACTTCTGAATGGACATGACGAAATTATATTGGTTCCGTTGTTCGGAACACGGAACTCTAAAATAGTCTTCTTACAAGTATCCCTTTCTGAGTTCAGACTAATTTCTATTACTATCTGTTTATTTCAGGTCGCTTGCAAGTGTGATGGATTTATGTGTTACGGACCATTAGTGCCTGATGGGTATGCAACATGTTACAATCCCAGAGATAACGATATCAATTTCGCCACCTCCGCATTCGTCGAACATCCAGACACGGATTGTAACAAATACAGAAATGCTTTGGAACAATCCCTTCAAGACATGCATGATGTTCTTTTAAAGAATGTTCCTTCGAAACTTTAAAACCTTTGTGTATTGATCTATAATCGTATTACTCATCTATAATACCTAATCATATGATAATATGGCGACACTATATCCTCGTGTGGAACTACGGCGAACTGGGTTTGGTTTTTATTTTCCAATGTGCATGTATGGCCGTAAGGCAGGTAAAAGAAGGGACACACTTATGGAGTGTAGTGCTCATAAACATGAACGACTTTCGATGTGGGATCAAATATGAAATCAGCTGTTCTATAACTGTATAGTATTTAGAATATCGCTAGTCCATGTCCGGACACACTGGTGTCATCTGCAAATTACAACTAGCGCTATTCTAAGTACTTAACACGTGGACATGGACTAGCGCTATTCTAAGCACTTTAGTTAACACGTGGACATGGACTAGCGATATTCTAAATACTTAAATATAAACTCTTTTAAAGAACAATTGAAGACCTTGCAGCAAAAGGGAGGCAGATCCAAATTTTTAACGACATCGTAACCGTAAAAAAATCGTCAAAAATTTATTTATTTCCCTTAAAAACTTTAGCAAAATATGTAGGTAAATATGTTTATATTAGGTATATTATACCATATAACTCTTAGACATTAGAGTAACCAATCATTTTTAAAAACCTTTTTTCTTTATAAGTACCTGACATTTCTTATACTTGGACTTGCCTCCCTTTTGCTGCAAGGTCCTCAATTACACTCTAAGCTTGGGTTCAATACACTTCCCCGCTATACGGCAGCCATTTTGTTGAAATATTCTCTATGCGAGTACAAAAAAAGTCATATCTCTCAAAGTTTTAGTCATACTGAGATAAAAATAGGCTTATTCGAAAGGCAATAATAATGTCTACCGTCTGCATTACAAAGCAATGTGTTCACAATTCCATAACTTTTGAAAAAAATTAAACCAATAATTGAAAATTACCACAAAAACACCCCTGACATGCTGTAGTGCTATTTAATTTGTGTTCTGTAAAAATCTCACCGTGTAAACTTGCGTGGAGTGAGCTGTCAGTGTCATACCACGGATGCTAGGGATTGACTAAGCCAACATTTACAATCATAATCGAGATTTTAGTAGGTGAAATTATAGGCGGTAGTTTTGGACATTAAAATATAAACGGTTTTGTTTATAATTTAATGTCGGATTTTGGAAGATTTTTATTGATTGAACCGTACAACGTTGCCGAGTATACTATTTTTACATTTTTACACTTGACATTGGCTAAATTGTGGTGGTTTTTCCGCAAAAGCCATTAAACGAAGAGAAGAAGAAGAAGAGATTTTAGTAATATGTTTTATGCTAATTCCATAATGATCATTTTATATATTTCAGTTGTCAAAACATTACTATTTTGTGGGGTTTTAAAATAAAATAGCAAAACAGAAACTTAGTCAGAATCTCAATGTTGATTTTTTTTTCTTTTTTTATATAGTCTGAGACCCTAAGGCGCAAGCGCGACAACTATAATACTAGCTTTGAAATGTATATAAAATGATCAACAGAATTAGCATAAAAAATATTATTAAAATCTCGATTATGATTGTAAAGGAGGCGGGCGAAAGTTCCTAGAAAGTTGGGCCTGATGTTACAGTAACAATTATTGAATTATTTTATTTATATACTAATACCATTTAAAAAAAAAACTAAATTATTTACGACTGCTCCATGGGAGAAAGAAAATATAGGATGATATTGGTTTGTTTGAAAACAACCTCTAACCTAAGGTTATACACTGAGCTCTCACGTAATACTTCAAGAAAATAACTAATTGCCTATATTGTTGACTAGAGTTAACCTGAATTTATTGTAGGACACATTGAAGATTCAGACGCCTTCCAACTAGATTCTAGAGGTAGCAGCAACGAACGCAGCCATAGACATATTTATCTCAAAGAACGAAGCGAATGATGTGATTGACGTTTGAGTTTTCGACCTGACATTGACATAAGTTCCGCTTTGTTGCCTGTATATTAAAACATTGACAATCGATTTTGAAATCGATTTATGAATCAATTCATTTTTACGACCATTATTTAAAAACATACATGTGTTTTATTTAAACTTATGTAATAAAGAATAATTATTATATTTTAAATAATTAATTATTCATTCTATTTTTGTAAAAATACTCGATTGTACATCGATTAACTTACCTATATCATATGGCAACATTGTTTTAATATGAAAATAAGGGAAGTCAGTATGAATTTGATTAAATAATTAATTTCTTATCCCATGACAAAACTGCTTAATATTTTACAATTGACCACAAAAAAACTGAAACAAAATATTGATAAATATTTCATTTGTGTAACGTTAGGCCCAGATTCGCCCGTCTCCTTTATGCTTGGTCAATCCCTTGTATTTGGTGGAATGACACTGACAGCTCACTCCACGCTCACTTCACCTAAGTTTTCACGGTGATCTTTTACTTTGTAATACTATCTATGGAATGCAATAAATAATTGAGTATCCATGACTAAAGAAAATAAAGGCTCTTTGACAGATGCCTGGACCTGACGTGCCAGTGCTGCCATCTAGCGAACGTCATTTCAGAAAACCCTCATTACGAAGTAGATTATGCAAAAACTTCGGAATTAAATGACCTAACGAAATATTTGTGTAAAAACTATAAGATCATGTTTTTTGTAACAAATAACTATAAAGTTGATTTTTTTACAGCTTCCGCTTTTTTACAAAATAGTCCTGCGTTTAAACTTGACCTTGTACCTATTTTATTTAATATTATGATATTTTTGGTTTTCCATTTACAAAACAATGCACCTGCCGTGTTACCTCTCCACCACCTTTGGTGAACTGGTAGAGAATACCCAAGCCTTTTTAAAGAAATCCTTACGCTGCGAACCCAGCTAAACCTACTGTTTAAGTTATGTACGCACGACTACACATCAAGCTATACATAACCAGTATAAGTTGATTTCTGATTGAACAAAAAACCATTGTATAGGTTTTTTGTACTATCAGAAGACAGCTTATACTGGCGAGGTCGTCTAAGACTGGAAATGTATAGCTTGATGAGTAGCCCTGTTTACCTACTACAAAGAATTAGTGTCTATGGTTGTGGGACTAAAATTTTGACAAGTATTATACTAAAAGGTGGCGGATCGAAATATTTGTAGTCTATTTCTAAATTATTTGATGAAAGTGAAAACAAACCCTATTCAACGCAATCACTGACTAAAGGCTTTAGTATTAAAAGGGGGAGGAGGGAAGGGTTGGGTTTTGGTTCTGTATTTAGAAAGTCTTAACTTATCTTACCACTTGTTCCACTTATTATTGATTGTATAACATTACCTGTTAATAAATTATTATAATTAAAAAAGCGTCGACTAAAATTGAGGTTATAAAATTAGAATTTCGGGTATTCAAATAATCAAATCAAAGCACTCATTTTTAAGTGATACTACAAATAGTTCATGTACGAGTACACAGGCGTCTGATATGTTTTTTGATTTGTTTACATTTTCATCAGGTTTTGGAACCTATATACCTACCTACTTCTTATCAAGAGGAACATTTTTAGTTTCCGTTTTTGTAATGTATTGTAAGGCTAAATGTATAATGTATTCTGCTTTTTTTAATAAAAAAAGTTATATTTAGTTTAATGTATAATGTATTCTGCTTTTTTTAATAAAAAAGTTATATTTAGTTTACATATTCATTTCATCATATTGTCAATAAGAATCTATATAATCCCCTGTCGTAATACAAAGCGATCGGAAAACCAGAACGCACCCTTAGTTGGCACGACTACGCGTTCGATTTGTTCGAATAAATTTAATGCGACATTCGCGCTAACTGTCCTATCTCATTTTTTAGCTGATTGAGTTACAATTAGTAGGTACCGTAAAACGCTGCAACTTTGCCAACTAAGCCCAAGTTTGCCTATTTCGTTTCAATTACGATATTTCGCGTTTGCTTAGTTTTTTCTTATTTTCTACTATTTGGTAGTGATTTTACATTATTAGGGCAACATATTTTTCATTTTTTGTAATGATAACTTCATTGTTACTCTGCAGTGTTGCCATATATACAGATTTATCTGTATCTATACAGATTTTTCATCACCAATACAGATTACAGATTTAGCATAACTTTTATACAGATTTTCGTCATTTTCGCTTCCTCACATAGTCTATGATGAAATGATTGAAAATGTATCTCTTTTTAGTGTATTTAGTGTTTATTTATTGCCTTCAACATTTTTTCCCTGTGTTCTGTGTAAACTATGTTTGAAATGAAACATAAGTTTCGGGGAATCCCTTCAGTACGCTATAAATGTTGCCAGGGACAAATGAATGAACGGAATGAGCAGTATGAAACGATTTGTTTGGTTGGAGTTTCAACTCCTAGTTCTAGTCGAGCATCGCGAGTCGTATTTGCGCTAAGATTTCTTGACTTTCTTGTCGATTTTGTGTTGTGACTATTGTTTTCTTGAACAGATTTTGTACAGATTTTATTACAGTTTTACAGATTTTATACAGATTTTAGCGTTTTGTGTTCATACAGATTTTGTACAGATTTTTCGACCGTTCTATCCAGATTTCTCGATCTGGCGTGTGGCAACACTGACTCTGTCAGTTGTGCGACAAACAGCGGTGCGAGGTAGGTGAAAATTTTTTGTGTCGCGTAACTTTTGAAGTTTTCCTTCTTCTTCGGGTCAAAACAGGGAAAATTGGCACGGGATAGAGGAGGCTTTTACCCAAAAGGGATCCATATTCAAATAAAATATAAAACTAATAATTTGTAAAAACGTTTTGTAAAGAAAATATGGAATAAATGAGCTTTATTATTATTATTAACTTTTGAAGTTTTAGCTAAAGAAAAGGTGTTTTCGTGCAGCTATAACATCCCAGGGTAAGAAAATACTATCTACTTGTACATTCCATATTGCTTGATAATTTTTATTAAAAGGACACGATTTCATTAAAATAACTTAGTAGGCAATGTTGTGCACTGTTTTGGAAACTTGAGTGACACAACTTTACCTGGGTCTAGGGTTGTCACTAGTCGGATTTCAATATTGATATATTTTTACTTATTGTCATATTTGTATGAAATTTGCACAGCTTGGAACCCGGTAAATCGAATCTCAAGAGCTTGCATGCACTAAATTTCCTTTGTTTTACGATATTTTAATTTTATTGCATAAATTCTTAATGTTCCGAAATCGGGTGAAGACACTAACTCCTGTAACACAGGTATTACCTAGCTCAGTAGTTAGGGCTTTAATAGAAAATGTTACATCTTTTTTATGTCAATAAAACATTCTTTGTTTTTATTTCAACAATTATGTTTTTGATCGCCTGTAAGGGTGAGGCAGAGGTGTATCTCTGCCTAACCCTTTGGTATTCGGCGTGATTTTGTATATAAGTATGTCTTAATTCTATTGCAGTTATATGCAAAAATGCCGAATAATACATAACGAAACAAAAGAAAACCAGGAGCTCGTAGTTATGCCGATAACCTACTCTGTAGAAATATTAGAAGTTACTGCAGATCTCGTACGAAAAAAAATTAAAAATTAAATTAAATTCGTCCGAAGCGGAACAGCAATTTGCGATCCCGCGTCGGACCATTTTTAATTAATCAAAATACATGCATAACAAACCATCTGGTCGATCTACAGAGTTGACAACTGAGGAAGAAGCCCACATCGCAGATGTAGTGAATATTACAGCTAGTAATGCCATTTTATAAAAAAAAAAAATGTTAATAGTAATCACAAGCCAGCATAGCTAAAAATCATTACATTTGTGATTTTTACTCATAAGTAGGAATTTGTTTAAATTTTTTACAAAGTGAATAAAAGTTTAAGAAAATAATCCGTATTTTTTTGGGACAACCCTAGAGTCAACGACATTTTTGTATGAAAAGTTTCTGGTACCTGCTACAACATTGCCTATTAGCAGTAAAAAATTATATATTACCGTCATGGCAATAATCTAACTGCCGGGGTTGAGCACGGTGTCTCATTTACATGGAAAAAAATATTAAAAAAAGATCACCAATATATCTATTGAGATATCCTTCTAGGCAGTTGTGTCTTTTACCTACAACTTTGCCTACGACTTTGAGTGTTCGTAATTCTGAATAACGGCATCATTTACATAAATAGATTTGGATTCTACCTGGCAAGGCGTAAGGTCTGTTTTCCATCTGAAAGTCTTTAAAAGCCGTAATAATAAATAGGTTCAGAGATACTAACAAAAAACGTCAAAATCCAGGCAAAGTTACAGCATTTTACGGTACTTGCTTACATTTTTTTAATTCGTGATTCTTTACATTTTTCACTAACCGTCGTATCTCTATGTTATTTGGATCTCAAAATATAACCATTTTGAAAGGCAACAAAATGGAAAGAATCACGAATAGAAAAATGTACCTAGTTGTCCTACTAGTCTAAGAGGGGACGGTATTTTTCTTATCGAACATGGATACGGTAAGATTTACTTTCATTGTTTGTAAAGTAGTCCCCTAATGTGAATGATGTCGGTCTGCCTGCTCAGTGGTTGTAACTTGAGTTATAGCGCTTACAAGAGGCTTCATTGTTGCGAAAAATGCGTGCACTGACTGGACAGGTCCTCTCAATCTGTGTGGTTCTTTGCTCAAAAGACCATCTCGGACATCGATCTACATGGTCTTCATATAACCTGACCAAGATTATGTCTAGACTTTAAAAGAGACTGTGACCTCGTTTGTTTCGGCCTTCTTAGAGTAGTCAAATAGAAAACGCCGACCTCATTTGTTTAAAAAAATATATGATTGACATGTGTTTGTGCAAACATACTTACAAAAATATAATCATTTATGAAAAAGTACTCTGTGACGGACACTAAGACCTTGTCCAGAAGGGGCGAATTCGCCGCGAATTCATTTGCGCGTTAACGAGATACTAGGCGCCAATACATCGCGTCCACACGCGGTTTCAAAATCGTACTGACAAGAGACGTAAAGAATGAATTCCAATGTCTCCGAGGCAATGATTTCAAAAGTAGTAGTAAATAGTAATATATAAGTCAATGCTCTGAGGAGAGTAACGCGAATGAAACACGCATGGTGTTGCGCTGAGAAAATCGAGTTCGTGTTTACGCGCCCTAAAGGTTGCTACACCTTTAGGGCGCGTTCACACGAACTCGATTTTTTAATAATGTGAAGTTTAATAAAAAATGTTATATTAATGTCAACTCGCGGTACTGACGCTAACTAAAAACAAAAACAGATTTCACATATTATATTACACGCAGGAATGACAATAAAGCAAAAAGCTTAACAAATGCAATGGTACATTCTTTTTTACATTTTTTTTTATTGTCGACTTGATGTTTGTGTTAAAAGAACAACATAATTGTTCCGGGAGAAAACAGATTATAAATGAAATCTTTAGATACAAGTACTTTATTCAGAGAAGAAAAATTCTAAACCCCTTATTAATAAATGTGGATTAAAAAAACCAGTATTTTGTTTAACCATACATTTTTCGAGGTTTAAGATTAGCATAACTTTGTTTCGGATTTATAAGGTAGGTAATTAGGGGTTATTATGTAAACAGACAACTACTTTTCAAATATTGCCTTTGATAAGAAGAACCTGTCACACTATCCACTGTAAGACTTAACTCATAACCGTAATATGTTTTATTTATGGCAAACATGAGATTTAACGTGGATTTAACTGACTTAACCAAGATTTTAATAACAGAGATTAACTGATCGGCACCAAAATTGCGCAATATACAAGTAGGAAATTCATTCCCTTTAGTTTGAAGGATTTGTCTGCTTGAAAACGTAAATAACGCAATGAATATTGTTCAATTACCAACACTTTACAATTTTAGATGTGTTACCTTACTGAATACCTACGCAATTAAAAGGCTACTGATATAAAAGTGAAATTGATACCAATACAATAGAGTTTATATTACTGTCTTTTAATAATTATGTCAAAAAATACGCAATACTATTGCGGTGATAGATTGGCCGAAATAACAATAGCCTTCAGTTTCGATACATCGCGATCGTTGTCGGTATATTAAAAAACCGTAAAAATGATAAAGTAGTATTTTGTTAACATTGTAACTTCCTTTCACTTCTTTGAATAAAGTCTATCCTTAGTTTTTCTTATAATAGTCTTCTCTTGTGATTAATAAAATGCCTTTATCTTCTGCAGTGTTCAAAAAATATAGCTACTTATAAAACTTTAATAAAACTTAAATAATAATACATTTACAATATGGACAAGCCCAACATTCGTAATAAGTTTGCAGCAAATACATTATTTTGTCAAACAGACCTAGTCATAATGACTTATTACAGTTATTACATTTTACGCCTTAGCGCATGTAAGGGTGTTCCATTATGAGCGCACGTTAAAAGCCGCTACATTTCTTATGTATTGGCCAGTCAAACCTTATTTATCTTAAATCTACAATTTTTGCTATTTATCTATATAAGTACGTGTGACTCCCGGGAGTAACAACAGTAGATAATTTACTGTCTCATTAGTCAAAACTTGGTAGGTACAATACGTGCCACGAAAGATGAGACTTGACACACTCCGTGGTTTGACATGCGCAGTACACGATTTTAGGTATCTTTAGCGGTATGAGGTCTGAGTGCGGGACGGGACCGGACGTCATAGGGGCGGCGGAAAGAGCGGAGGAGGCGGGGTCAAGTCTCATCTTTCGTGGCACGCATTGTATATACTCCATTTCCTGTATGCATGAGAAAATAATATCGCTATCGTCATTAGTAAATAAAAAAAAAGACAAGTGCAAGGACTCGCACCCTGAGGGTTCCGTCTCAACTTTGTGCCCGGATTAAAATCCGGACTTGGAAATTCGAGTACCCGGGAACAAACTTAACTTTGTTGTCTAAAAAATCTTGATAGAGTGGACTGATTTGAATTAAATGTACACTAAATGTCACTTCGAGAATTTAAATTTTCACTGCCTATGAATTTCCAATTCCGGATTGAAGGGCAAAACATGTTCTCCAAAACATCGATAAACATCACGGTCGCAAGCAACTGCAAGTGTAAATTTGTAATCCCAAAACAATCGAATTTTTTCCTTTACCTGACTGTAACCATGCTTCTTGACAAATTTCATGCTGGTAGCTTAACGGGAACTAACCTATAAGTTTTAAAAAGAGAGATAACCATCAAAGTAAGCTTATTTTTTATATGTATTTTAATTTTACTAAATAAATATGTCACATTATTGACCTTATGCCTTTACTGCGTTGACAATAGATTTTTATATATTTATTAATTTTGAGAAAAAGTATCAAGTTCATGAAAGACGGACAACAAAGTGATCTTATAGAGATCCGTAGGGTGTTCCGTATTTTTTCCTTTTGATGTAAGGTACCCTAAAAACATCTTATATTTAAATTGGCAAAAGGTAACAAATCGGTCAGCATCTCTTAAATTTTCTCATGTATAGAGGAACCGGTGTTCGTGAAAAATGCAGAAAATTGCAAATGCTTTACTTAAATTAATGCGATTTTCCAACGATCAAGCGACAATCGTTGAGGATATATTAACGGATATACTGTTCGAAAATAACGCATGATATAACCATTGCTTTGAAATAAAAGTACTATCACTTCCATAAAATGAAGAAAAGTTTTATTAAAAAGTCTTATCGTGCGCTCCCCATGGGACACCCATAACATTCTAAACACAAATATAACGTGGAATGTACACTAATATAAATTATGTCAAAACAAAACAAAATTTATGACAATTAAATTTATTACTAGGATAATAATTCTTAACCATAAGTATGATTTCTGTTTTACTCTATTTATAGCGAGATCGGTTAGCACGCGCAATTATCCCGTGCGGCCGGAGGCGCGGCGAGCGGGCGTCCCGGCGACGCCGGCTTGTGCTGCACGCCGGACTCCGCAGCGTTCAGGTCCAGTCGCCCATCTTGAATGCTCTGATATATTTTCTTAGCTGTCTCAAGAAAGGCTTCCTCCACATTTTGACCACTGGAATGAAAAACCGTGACGATAAATACTATCAGTGTGGATCACAAAATTATTGTACAAACATTTCCAATAGGGTTAAGAATTGAAAGGTTCTCCATGCCATTGCAGCACTGTTGTGTGTTATTTACTGCCATCAAGCTGTCATTGTGTTTCTATTAATGTTTAGTTTTAACTACAAACGTGTGCGACGTGAATCGTTTACAAAATTAGTTGTAAAAAATAGCCATAGGTACTATTTTTTATAACTAATTTTGTAAACTCAAACATTAATTCGAGTGATCAAAGATATCAACCAAGAGAAAAATGTTTATTTGAGTTATGGTTATGGTTACTTAAAAAAAATTGCGTTTGGTCTGTCTGTCTGTCACAGCTACTTATTTCAGCAACTACTTACGCTATTAGCATGAAATTTCGAATCATGCTTGCCCACACGATCAAAAGCAATATTGCTAAGTTTCGTCCTTTATCCCCAATAAAGTAAGAAACTTAACAATATTGCTTTGGTTTTCGATATGATTGTCCTACGAATATCTAATTCAATGGTTCTGTTTTTAACACCTGCGGTCAAAATATGCTGTACCTGTGTCGCGTCGGTTATCACTAAAAAGATCGTTCAGAAAAGTCTAAAAGAAAACTTACGTCTTGGCGCTGGCTTCAACAAACATAAGTCCATTTTCATCAGCAAATTGTTTTGCTTCTTCATATGTAACATCTCTTTGGCCGTCTAAATCTGATTTGTTGCCAATTAAGAATATCACAGTGCTGGGGTTAGTCAAGTTACGTGTGTCTGTAAGCCAGCTACTTAGATGATTGTAAGTGGATCTGAAACAGCAAAACATGAACTCATAACATCACGCCTTGTTCCTCCGAAGGGCTTCACTAAGGTGTACGTATAGTACAGTCACTTTCCACTAGTTATGTTTAAATCCCATATAATAGGGGGCAATCCTATTGTCATCATAGACAAGGTTAAAAGTCAATAAATCTATGAATATTTATAACAATGTCTCTTGTGCTACAGGAACCCCTAGTACAAGAGCCAGAGCTACACTGAAGTTTGTGTCCTAAAGAGAAAATAAATAAATAATTATTGTAACTTAAATTAACTTAAGGCAACGTTTTAAATAGTGAGGATTACGGACAATTAAAACCGAAATCTATTTGGTGTACACGGCTTCTATAAATACTTAAAAGAGCAGAATATTTGTTATTTGCCTAGGATGAAGGTATTTACAATAAGATGAGACATAGTATAACGATTTTCGTGGTTTTTGGAAAAGCACGAATTACGGACAATCAAAACCGAAATCTATTTGGTGTACACGGCTTCTATTAATACTTAAAGAGCAGAATATTTGTTATTTGCCTAGGATGAAGGTATTTACAATAAGATGAGACATAGTATAACGATTTTCGTGGTTTTTGGAAAAGCACGAATAAGTTGCATAGCAAGCCGAGTCTCCCTGTGAGCGTCGGCGGGGTAAGTGAACCAGGTGAGATTTCCAACCTCTTTAAGGAACACTTTAGTGAAGTCTCCACTAGGACCTCAGTCGGTGCTGAATTTTGAGCCTGGCAAGGAACTAGAATTAAAGTGTAAGTTGAAAGAGATTAGGCAAATAATAAAATCCATGTCGCGTGGAGAATCTCCTGGACATGACAGGATCAGCGTTGAACACCTCAAATATGCAGAGTTCTGACCATGTTGTATAGTTTTTGCGTGTCACATGGTTACATGCCTGGGGAGATATATGGACTGTGGTAGTGCCCATAGCGAAAAATAAGTCTGGTGATCTTGCTGATAGAAATAACTATAGGCCTATTTCATTAGCAACTGTTATATCTATATTTGACAGCATGCTTAATAGACAATTAAATAAGTATATAACACTTCATGATAACCAGTTCGGTTCAGACCTGGACTATCAACGGAAAGCGCTGTGTTCTCTTTTAAACGCGCTGTCACATACTACACCGACCGCAGCACTCCTGTTTAAACCTGCTTCCTGGACCTGTCCAAAGCATTTCACCTGGTTTCTTATGATATACTATGGGATAAACTTGAAAAAGCCCGTGTTCCACCTGTAATAATCAACATCTTTCATTTTTGGTATAGAAACCAGGTCAATAATGTGCGATGGGCAGGAGCTTTGTCTGATCCGTATGGGTTGGAGTGCAGGGTGAGAAAGGGGGGTTTGAGCTCACCAACGGTCTTTAACCTATATGTCGACGGGTTGATTGGTAGACTCAGCAGCGTCAGGATCAGTTGTCATATAGATGGAGTCTGCGTTAATAATATCAGCTACACAGACGACATGGTGCTGCTGAGTGTGTCAGTCTGTGGCCTCAGAGAGCTTGTAGCCATTTGTGAAGAGTATGTTGACTCACGTGGCTTAATTTACAATTGTAAAAAAGTGAATTCATGGTCTTTGGGGCCGGGGGTAGGTATCCTGTTTAAGTGCCAACAGTTTACCTTAATGGTATGCCATTAGAGAGAGCATAGCAGTTCAAATATCTTGGCCACATACTTACCCCTGATCTCAGGGACGATGACACCATCGAGCGGGCGCGGAGGGCCTTGTCGATTAGAGCAAACATGCTGGCTCGCAGGTTTGCTCGTTGTACAGTAAGCGTCAAAATTACTCTTTTCACAGCGTACTGCACGACGTTTTACACGAGCAGCCTGTGGGCTAGGTATACTCAAAAATCGTACAGTGCCCTCCGCGTGCAATACAACAACGCGTTCAGGATGCTGTTGAGGCTGCCCCGCTACTGCAGCGCATCAGGGATGTTCGCGGACGCACATGTGGACTATTTCTTTGCCACAATGCGTAAGCGCTATGCGAACCTGGTGCGTGGGGTGTGGGGCAGCAACAACATTATCCTGTCGCTAATTTCGAGCAGGCTGGACTGTCCGTAAGTGAATCGCTGCTTTGCTATTTCCCATGGAATGGTGCAGCCGCGGTGAAGCGTCGGACAGTACTGCCGCCTTGTGTATTATATAGGAATTTGTGTTTGTTTTTGTTTAGGATGTTTATAAAAGTTAATAATTACTACCATAGGATAAGTTTGTTACTAACAAATGTTGAAAAATAAATAAATTGAATTGAATAGTGTATACTATTCAATTCAATTTTTACAATTAGGGTTGAACGTAAAAGCGGGCCTAAGAGGAGAAAGTACCCTAAAAATAGATGCTACCAATTTTTACTCCGAGGAGAAACTTTACTTATTTAAAAAAAAATGTCATAGCATCCATTTTTTTTTAAAGCTTCTCGTACCGGGTATCAAACGAACTCAAATGAGAAAAGTAAAACAGAAAACAAGAAAATTTAAAAATTAAAACCCAACTACAACAAAAACGCCAACTAAAGAGGTATAAACAAGATATTTTATAAGATGTGCTAAAGCTTATATCTGCGGGATATCATGAAGCTTCCAACGATACGTCGTTTGTCAAAATACGACGAGGAGTTTAGGTGTTATAAGGAAACAGATGAACATACATAGCCTGTTAATATTATAATCCTCCTTTGGATTTACCGTAGTCGGGTAAAAACATAACCCTTCTTTTTGGCTTTGCCGTAGTTGGGTACAAAATAACATGTATTTTTAATCATACGGAAAATCTCTGTAAGTTAGTTCAGGTATTGTCTGTAAATTTGGCCCTAATAATATTCCTCCCAAGGTTTTTAAAATAGGAGTTTATGTTTCGGCCTCTTAACTCACCACATGTACAACATCACACACCATACAGTGTTAAAAACTGGATTTTATCCATGTCACCGGAGGTTTGCACTGGTAAGTATAGATAAAATCCAGTTTTCGCATGTTACTCCTGTACCGAAATTTTTAAATAACTCATGTTCAGTCGATGAGTATCGACGAGACCGACGTTTTTTTTTCAGAGATTTTATTTTTCAGACGCACAAGTCTGTTGTACTATTGTACAGTTGATCAAAAGTGATTAAAATAAATATGATATTGAATTTGTTCGAGGATCACAAAAAGACGCTCAATTATTATATTAGCGTGTTGATTACTACTTTTAGAAATTCAAAATGTCGTTACGTGCTAGGGATGTTGTGTTCAAAATGATCAGCAGTACTTAGTACTTAAGCGGATGAAGGCCAACTTAAAAAAAAAAGTACAACGTCTGCAACGTCATACCTAATACTTAAAGTACAATGGCCAATGAACTAGGAAAAAACAGAATCTATTATGTGTTATCCGTCTGTCTAAGCGGTTTTCTTCGACTTAGGGTAGAACCAAAGTTAGATTTCATTTTGTAATAAGAAGGTATGTTACATGTGCAATAGGTGTGGCTTCTGTGAGAACTACTTAGTAGAAATTTAAATGTTGGAATAATCACCTTCTAGTTATGTCATATACCATAAGAGCTCCAGCAGCACCTCTATAGTAGGACCGAGTAACGGCTCTAAATCTCTCTTGTCCTGCTGTGTCCCATATCTGCAGTTTGATTTTTTGCCCCGCAACTTCGATAATGCGCGTCCCGAACTCTACACCAATTGTGTGTGGACAATCAGCCATGACTGAAAATAACCAGTTACCGTTTTAAAGCAAAAGAAAACATACAGATCTTATACCTTAGGAACATTTCCATGATAAATAAGGTACCTTATTTATCTATACCGAGGAAATCTCTATAACTATCTGTGGAGGCTCGCAAATGGCTTGCCGTGAATTACCTCATTTTTACTTCTGTTTTGTTAGCTGTAAGCCACCCAAACACAATAAATAGGTAAACGTAGCTTCCGCGGGCCGTGTGTGTTTAGGGAAACACACGGCCAGCGGAAGCTACGTATGCGGTCCTAGCTCGGCTTTTACTTGTCTTATTCACCTATAATTTCTAAAATAATAACAAAGCCACTTTTTGGCACTACTACAGCATGTATCAGAAAAATTATCTGCCGTCCCATACATTTAGGTCGAGTAAGTTTGGGAATGGGACACTTGATAACGTTTTCGCGAATACGATGTTAGTGCTATGGAGAAAATTGTTCAGTTAAATGGTCCGAACCATACCCGTAACTATGAACGCACCTTTCTTATACATGCTGTATATTAGAGCAGTTATTTTCTCGAATGAAAATAATATATTCAAGGGAAGGATGTTCACCTTAAGAACCGTTTGAGAATCGCAACAACCACTATTGACCATTGGGCCCGATATTGTATCATGCTATGTCCTAATAGAACGTGATCACGCGACCATGGCAAGTTCACGAGAACCTATCCATTAGGTATAAAGTTTATAACATCCTTTTCATATTTAATAAACGAATTCCTCCCTTTCCAGCCCCTTCAAGAATGATTTTCGCATAATCAGTTCTTAGTACACAGAGCTTCATTAATTGCTTACCCCTCCAAAAGACATGTGCGTTCAAATCCGTGATAGGCCCAAGTTGGTTTTTGTATTTTGCAAAAACATTTTATTTTAATTAATTTATTGTTTTAGGGAATAAATAAGTTTAAGATAGTATTTATTTTTTAAAATTCTGTTTTTATTATTGTTTTTTTCAATAAAACGTTAATACTTTTATTATTGCGAAAACGACAAGCAATAATAGGGTTAACATTTACGAACGTTTTATTCATCGTCTAAATAGACTAGAGGTTTCAAGACCGCTTGCCGTGCCTATGAGTGGAAGTTCAAATCATAGCCACGAAATGTGCTTTTTGTTCATTATAATTATTATTTTAATATATTTTTCTATTTTGTTTTAATAATTATTTATAAAGAATTAAAAAATAAAGAAAAATAAAATACCTTAATAATCATAATAATATTTATTATTGCTATTATTTAACAAAACTATGATCTTATTTAACAACAAAGATTTATTTTGATTTGATAATTTTATTTACAGTTATCATAATATACTATTTTGCCAACTGACACAATTGGGTTCCTAGACAAGTGGCATCCTATTAAGGTAAACGATAAAATAGTAAGCGGTAGAAATATTTTAGATTGACATAACCTAACGAAATGTCACGTGACCTGTCATGTCGTCTCAGCATACAAATTTGACATTTGACAGTCTGACAAGTGACATCGAAAGAGACAAGTTTTGAAGCGTTTGCAACTTGTCTAGGAACTAGAAGTTAGTTTGGCAGGATTACAATCATGAGCATAATAAGTGAATAAACATGTTATCAATAGATAATCAATTAACATCTCTTATTAGCTCATGATATCTACTTAGAATATTTTGCTATACAAAGTAAAATAGTGGAATCAAATGAGTTAAATGTCTTCGTTGTTTATTTTGTTGTCATACTTAATTAATATAACTGCTATTTCTGGGCAAATCGCAATCGTTCTCTTCGATGTTCTTCTGTTAGACATATTTTGCAGGTCGATAACTGTGAATGTTCGCTGCGTGTAGGTAAATGTCTTCGAACCGTGGACAGAGAGATATTCCATGCCGTTGCGAACTGTAACGAGTGGATGTAAACGGCGGTGTAGTGTGAACCTTAACAATATCCGGATGATGTTCAGATTGGTCCGTATAGATCCCAGTAGTTCTCCGACCCATGGTCATTGTCTTAGCATCGCCGGTTTCTTGAAATCTGCGCACCCATAAGCGCACCGTTTGTCTCTGTATAGAAAAAAATGGTTTTAAATAAGTTATTAAATACCACACACAAGATACCGCAAATAGCTCAACAAGAAAAAAATCGGAGAACACAATTAATATTATAATGAACTTACTGCTATGCCAAGCTGTCTCGCAATTCCTTTTATGCTCACATTTTGTTCACACAGAACAACTATTTTAGTTCTCATAAAATCATAAATCATTTTAAAAATTAATGAATAAATCGTAGTCGTTTACTCTTCGCCGTTTTAAGTGAACGTATACATCAAACGTTATAGTTATAACTTGAGGGTATGGATAAATTTTATAAAGACAACGTATGTAAGTAAAATTAATGGATACCCTCAAATTATAACATCTATCGATTAGACATCCCACCTAAAGATAAAATGACTCAGACCATAGTAGATAACAATTTCAACGCAATTCATATGGGCTCGCTGGCTAGTTCGTCAAACTGCCGGTATGAGTATGACGACGTTCGGTGATGCGATGGTTCGAATCTGAGTCGAAACAATGGGTTCTTTTTGAAGTATTCTTTAGATTATTTGTAAGGAATTTAATGTGTAACATTTTAAAACTTGAGGGGTTAGCACATACTGACGCTATCTGTACATACACAGTTTATTTATTTATTTAAACTTTTCGCACAAAAAGGTACAAAGGCGAACTTAATGCCTGTTTCGTTTTAAACTACAACTACCGGCTACGTATCTAGTTTCATTTAGGGCTGCCCCAACTCCACGTTAAAGGTCCATAGCACACGTATCAAATCGGAAAGGGATCGGCACCGAATCGCCTTTCGCCTCGCCGTCAAACAGGCGTCAACCTAACGTAAGCACGTAACCAAAACGGATCAGAAGCTCCGATACGTCGACTCGGTTACGGCTAGGCGACGCCGCGCTTACAGCTCGCCGACCGCTGGTTGATGGTGCAGCAGGCAGGCCGGAGGGGTGAGAGGGGCTTGAAGGTGGACGAAGAGACGTAAGCGCGAGGACGACGAGCCGTAACGCACCGGACCGCGGTTCGTGAGCTTATTCCGAGGCGAAGTAAAGATAATCTCATAAAGTCTTTTACCGACCATGCAACTTCTTTAACCACGATGTAGGTACTTCGGCCTTCCCCACATATGGCTACAATAGCTCACACTACATTTTCTAAATATAAACTAATCACACTTATATTATAAAGGCGAAAGTTTGTGAGTGTGTGTGTGTTTATATGTTTGTAACTTCTTCACGCTCAAACGGCTGGATTAGTTTTGACAAAATTTTGTATGGAGGTAGCTGACATCCTGGATTAATAGGCTACTTTTTATCTCGATATTTCCACGGGATCGACATTTACGCGAGTGAAACAGCGGGGCGCAGCTAGTCACTCTAATATTATAAGAGCTGTGTATTTTGTGATTAATAAATAAATAAATAAAGGCGAAAGTTTGTGAGTGTGTTTGTATGTTTGTTACTTCTTCACGCAAAAACTACTCAACGAATTTGAATGAAATTTGGCAAACAGATTACGCGAGTGAAACAGCGGGGCGCAGCTAGTCACTCTAATATTATAAGAGCTGTGTATTTTGTGATTAATAAATAAATAAATAAAGGCGAAAGTTTGTGAGTGTGTTTGTATGTTTGTTACTTCTTCACGCAAAAACTACTCAACGAATTTGAATGAAATTTGGCACACAGATAGCTTATCTAATCTCGGGAAATATCCTATGTGTTAATACTGGTTATTAACACATAGGATATTTCCCGAGATTTTATCCCGAGATTCCCATGGGATCGACTTATGCGGGTGAAACCGCGGGGCACTAAAACGGCTGAACTGATTTGGATGAAATTTGGCACATGGGTGGATCATGACCTGGATTAGGACATAGAATCCTTGTTTCTACATATTACCACGGGATCGAATTTGCAACTATCTGGATTTTTGTCATAATTATCTATCTTTCCAGCTTGTATTGGCTCACTGCAGGGAGGCCTTTGTCATATTCTATTAAAAGATAGGATGAATTCAACTAGTAAGTTGCACAGATAACTCAACATACTTATGATAGAGGCAATTTATTTAACAATAAGAATATACTAACATTTCTTGTCCGTAAACTGGTGCAATAGGCATGATTTGCCAACTCCCATATCACCAATGATAATATATTTAAATATGTAGGAGTAGTTGTATGGTCCTGATGTCATTTTGATTCTGAAAGTAATAAAATACAAAAATTCAACAAATCACATGGATAATATTATAATCAACTTAACATATTACTATGTATATCACTTCTATATGATCAAAATGAAAAATCAGTGTGAGTCGGACTCGCACACAAAAGATTCTGTACCAAAAGGTCAAACACAAAGTAAAGTTAAAAAACGGCCAAGTGCGACTCGGGCGAAAGGTTCTATGCCTTCATACAATATTAGTAACACTACATATTTTTAGGGTTTTGCACCCAACGGGACCCTATTATTAAGTCTCTGCTGCCTGTCCGTCCGTCTTTCACAGGGCTGTATCTTTTGAACTGTTATTAAGGTAGAGTCTACCAATCGGTAGACACTTACATTTTTTACAGAGTGTGTACCACTATGCCCGCGATAACAACAAATAATAAAATATAAATAAAGAAAAATTAAATGGGCCCCCTACAGAAATCATGGTTAAAAAAATATATGTAGTGTTAAAATATTGTATTGTGGTACAGAACCCTTCATGTGCGAGACAGACTCTCGCACCTGGCCTTTTTTTATATATAATGCAAAAAAAGCCAAAACAAACAGGATGATTTTTAGGCCAAAGAAATAGGCACTGCTCCACACAATTTGTTCATTGCCTTTTACTTGCATGATTTCTAACACAAGCCAGATTCAGGGCTTTTAGGAGCCAGTATACAAGTTTTAGACATCCAAATTGCTATTAACAGAAAGTAGCTGTTGGTAGTATATTTACGTCTTCTTAGCAAATTGAACTGTTAAAATTTTCCAATTTTCGATTTGTGGATAGATAAAGGACTCCTTCAATATAGCGTTACAAAGCAAAATAACATAACATAATATTATTTAATAAAATTACTGTTTTTTAATTAGTCACTCAATGTATATTTTATAGTAGCCCTTTAAAGTTAAGAAATACCTAATAATAATAATTTATTTACTATTTAAATGGTTTTATACCATGAATCCAATACCGAATTAAATGGGTGTGAATAGCTTTGCTGTACTATTGAATAAATAAATAATTTAGGTCATCATCATCTGCCTAGCCAACTATGCTAGGATTGGCTTCCAGTCTAACCAGATGCACAGTGTTTCACACAGAGCAACTGCCTACTGACCCTCACAACCAAGTGGCTAGGTATCATGATACCCATTGGTGAGACTGGTGATCAGTCTCTCAGACTACTAACTAACCATTACAACTGACATAACACCTACTTATTGTACTAACTTAATGCATTATTTAGCAAAACTGCTTTCATAAAACATGCAATGTTAATTGTGTCATTACAACAATTTAATCAATACATACTACAAAGCAAGCAATTGTAAATACTTTAGGAAGCTAAACTATTTTGAATGTATATTGACCTTATTTCATAATTTAAAAATACAAAAAATAAATCTAAACCAGAAAATAATTAGGCAATTGTCACTATAATATCTGATTACAGTTAACATCCATAAGTTACCAAGAGGAAACCTATCTTAGCTACATGGTAAGTTAAGGCAATATATTGTAAGTTACAACATTAAATAGTGTTTATGGGTGTCCAAATATCTGCACTGCAACCTTGATGATGTTTGCTGAAAAGATTTTTACTTTCCGTTTAATATTGATGTATGAGTCATCACACATCAAATTTAACGAATCTATGTACAAAACATAACAGTATACAATATTTATCGAATAAAATACATAATTCATATGAAATATCAAAATCATTAGGTACGTACGTAGCAATGTTTATAGGAAAAACTGGGGAGTTTATTTTGTAAGTATGCACACAGTTATTTGCGTTCAATTACGACCCTCTGCTTTAGGAGTATCAAAAACACTTGTAGAACAATATATAAACAGTCTAGTATTAATAAAATCAATGCACAATCGATATCTTACTTTGTTAAAAACCACAATGCAACGTATAAAATTAAGTGAATCTTAATCTTTTTCGCAATGCAAAACAAAGGCTTCCTCCTTCGTCAAATATGACGTATTCCAATCGGTTGTTGCCATATACCTTTTATGAAAAAAAAGTTTAAAAACTAAAACCCGACTACTGACAAGAAAGTGCCTACCCGTGGTTACATGCCCTTGCATGCAGGCCCCTCTTGTCCATTGGGCAGTCGGGGCAAGTGCCCAGGGCCCCGCGATCATCGGGGGCCCCGGCCTGCTCTGATAAAAAACATTCTTTGCAGCCACCGTTGCATTCTACGCATTATTAGTAGATACCCGATTCAATGACAAAATAAGTTATTTGCAGTGAGATTTACAATAAGTTTCTAGCCTAGTTATGAAAAATATTAGTAAATTTCCCTTTTTGTCTCTTATCTACACAGGGGCCCCGTGACCCTTATGTGCCCAGGGCCTCCAATAGGTTAAAGACGGCCCTGCTTGCATGCATACTAAAATCACTGACCTGTATTATGCGTACTTATTTAAGGCGAAAGCGCCAGGGTAGCCCGCGAAATTAAATATTTTTTACGTTTTTTTGCAATTTGCTGGTCAGTATTAAGTTGTATACGTTGATTAATATATGATTCGCGGCCGTAACAAATATTATGTATTTACAGGATTATTATCATTAAAGTTATCAACACAACTCTCTAACACCAAGTGATCCCACAGAATGACTATTTCATGAAATCTTGACATTTTGTGATTATATTAACCTAACAAGTTGTATTACTAATTCTAATGATTATGATTCTGTAAATACATATTTCTTACGGCCGCGATTCATATATTAATCAACGTACAACTTAATACTAACCAGCAAATTCCAAAAAATCTAAGAAAAATTGAATTTCGCGGGCTGCCCTGGCGCTTTCGCCTTAAGAGTAGAAGACTTGTATAAATGAACAAAGTATGTGTGCCTGTACGTAAGTCTGCAAGTGACCGCATTGCATCGTAACGAGAGATATTTGTTCTGGTAAAAATAATTGCAGCGTGCACTATTCACATAAATAACCTGCCACGATTACTGTCGTCGGCGATGTGATTTATAATTTTCTTAGGCTGGGGTCTGTCTGATCACACGGCCGGTCACTCGCCGTCCGCCGACCGCGATTGACGACACGTGCCACGAAAGACGAGACTTGACACACCACGTGGCGTGGTTTGACATGCGCAGTACACGATTTTAGGTATCTTTAGCGGTATGAGGTCTGAGTGCGGGACGAAACCGGACGTCATAGGTGCGGCGGAAAGAGCGGGGGAGGCGGGGTCAAGTCTCATCTTTCGTGGCACGCATTGTACTGACGTGTAGCCTTCCATTTCCGTCACCGACAAAATGGCCAAATGTAAATAAATAATAAATCTTAGTAGTCTGTGAATGCTGACTTCGTAATACACGGGCGCGGTCACCATCAATTTAAAACAGTTGGAAAAGCTAATAGAAATTTTAGATAAAGCAACACTGTCCTGTCCTGTCACATGTCCTGCGATGAAATTCCGAGCTCAAGGCCAGCCAGTGAGCCAGTCAGTCAGTCACTTCTCTTCTTCTCTTCTTATGCACGCATGACACGGTAGGTTTTGCTGTCAGTTTTACCACAATCAAGGATTGTGAGTGACCGTGTAATACAGTGAATGATGGTTGCATGATAGTGATTGACGAAAATCAGAATATTTTGATATTTGCGTCATGCAACCATCAATCATGACTTGAGTGAACGTGTAATGGCATTTCGTCAATCACCGGTCAGTCAGCACGCGGACAGCGATGGAGTCGGACACGGATAACGCTGAAGAGACGCACGCGCACTCGCGCAGCCAAACACCACCACCAGAGCAGTGAAACTTCCATACATTGGCTTCTAATAAAATATTCATAGATAGTGCTGCCATCTGAGTGCGTGGGTACAGAAACTTTGGCCATAGTTTTACATTTTAAGCTGATAGACAGAGCTACTTTACAACAGAACCAACAAAAGTAAAACTAATATACAAATTAAACAATAATAAACAAGTAGGTATTATTTATTGTTTTACTATAGCATTAGAAATTAATTTATAAAATATAGTAGCACAATATATAAATAACAGTCAGGCGCCCAATACACGGTAGATTTTGCGTCAATCAATTCCAAAAGTCACGAATGACGAAAGAATGATGAAAGTGATGGAATTCAATCGACATTAGGCGCTCATTCTTCTGACAGATCGTCAGTCATACCCAAGATTCCACAGAGAACACACGAGTTCACTCGAGATAATAAATGGAATGTTCATGAAATCATAAAAGAAAAGCCTGTATGCTTTTTTTTTAGAGGTATTTTGTGGATCGAAATGATAATACATACTTACGTAGTTCATGTTGAAAATATTTTTATCGACATATCATGAGTGACAGGACAAAAATAAAATCAAGAGTATTTGAAAACTGGAGAGTGTGTTGTTTTTTTTTAACTGCAAACTTTTAGTCATCCAATACCAACTAAAACTGCGAAAAAAAAATAAAAAAACGCTTCGTCTAAGACATGAATGGCTCAAAATGCTGTAAATAATGTCAACTATCACTCCCTTAAAGCTTTGCACTCAGCTATCAAACAGCCTGTATAATAAAATAGGATTAGCGGCTCATTGATGGTATTGAAAAACTATAAAACTAACTAATTCATCATCTGCCTAGTCTTCCCCAACTATGTTGGGGTCGGCTTCCAGTTTAACCGGATGCAGCTGAATACCAGTATTTTACATGGAGCGACTGCTTAACTGACCTCCACAACCCATTACCGCGTAATACGATACCCCTTGGTGTGACTGGTTGTCAGACTTTCGGGCTTCTGAGTACCCGTAACGACTGAGTTGAATGACAGCCCGGGCCAACGACTTAACGTGCTCTCCGAGGTACGGAGAGAGAAATGTCATAACAAAATCATGGAGTGATGGTGTTTGGCTGCGCGAGTGCGCAAGTGTCTCTTCAGCGTTATCCGTGTCCAACTCCATCGCTGTCCACGCGCTGTCTGACCGGTGATTGAGGAAATGCCATTACACGTTCACTCAAAAGTCATGATTGATGGTTGCATGATGAAAACAGGCCCCTCTTGTCCATTGGGCAGTTTGGGCAAGTGCCCAGGGCCCCGCGATCTTCGGGGGCCCCGGCCTGCTCTCCTAAAAAGCATTATTTGCAGCCACCGTTGCATTCTACGCATTATTAGTAGGTACCCGATTCAATGACAAAACAAGTTATTTGCAGTGCGATTAGCAATAAGTTTCTAGCCTCCCAGTTATGAAAAATATTAGTAAGTTTCTCTTATTGTGTCTTATCTACACAGGGGGCCCCGTAATCCTTATGTGCCCAGGGCCTCCAATAGGTTAAAGACGGCCCTGGATGAAAATATCAAAAATATTCAGAATTTCAGAACAATGAGGTCGCTCCGCGAAGCCTGTGAAGCTCCCAGGAAGCTTCTGTGCTTCTGGGCGGAGCTAGGCTGGCTCTGTTAGCCAGAATCCCCACGCACAACGGCCCGAATGCGGGAAAGGGAGTCCCATCATCATCATCATTCCCCAGTAGGTATACTCTACGATCTATTGTATTAAAGAAAGTTTGATCAGATCGTATCCTTTTAATTGAAAGAATCCTCGTAGTAATATTGCTAATGAGTAAAGTGGAATCGATTGTTTTTTTCCACATGTCATTATATAACATAATTGTCTAATTCTACTTCGACAATTATTTCTTCGTCTTTATTTTCTTCTTCTTGCAGAAGTTCGCTGTTCTAAGAAAAGGGATGCATCAATTGTCTCCTCATTAATATCATAAATATCTTCATCTGTTGTATTTCTTTCAATATAACATGTAGAAAAATAACCTATTCCACTTTGATCATTAGCAATATTACTATTCCTGCAATTAATAGGATACGATCTGATCAAACTTTCTTTATAACAATAGATCGTGGAGTATACCTACTGGGGAAACCACGTTAAAAAATGCGCCAAGTACATTATTACCTCATAGGTGGTGCGGAAATGTGTGCATATTATGTAAAATATGAAATTTCTAATGATTAAAACCGCGATACCTCACGAATGGTGAGTCGTAAGAGAAAAAGTGACTGGACCATTTTTGGAGAGAATTGTATGATCTACAACTTTTGTCTGATCTATTTTCACGATAATACTTACTGTTTTCGAGAAAAATGGAAAAACCTTAATTTTGTACTTTTGACCTTGAATAATTTTTTTTGCAGAAGTAGGATCGAAGGGGATTTTTGACATTTCATTTATAATGATGTATTTAACATCTCTGCCAATTTTCAGCTCTATGCGAATTTTGTCTAAGTTACGACTTATTTTTGTCTATTTTGACTGGATTAGAGAACAAAACCCACGCTGTAATGGGCGCGTCAGAATGAGCGTCTAATGTCGATTGAATTCCATCACTTATCATCATTCTTTCGTCATTCGTGACTTTTGGAATTGATTGACGTAAAACCTACCGTCGTCAGGCGCCTTAGTCTGTAAGTCAGTCAGTCCTTTAGTATATATATGTTCTGTGAGTCAGTCAGCAAGGAATTATACTACTTTCTCTGGTCAGTCAGTGAGTTTTTTTTTTTTTTTTTAATAATATTTATTCATGACCATAGATGCAAGTCTTTCAGTCGAATACATAGATGGGTTTTAACTTAGATGTAATGATATTACAATAGCTATACATACTTAAAATAATGCACGTTTTCCACTAAATAATAATACATAATATTATTCACTTGCCCCTTTAGGGTTGGGTGAATACATCTCAGTGATATCATCGTTTTTATACTAATTTAAATTATAATTAATTAACTTATTATACAAATTACAGAATAAATTAAATTTTTCCTACCGTATTACAAATATACTTAAACAACACACTAAAATATTTCTTATTTCCTAGTAAATCTTGAACGCGGCGGGGAACACTTTGACTTTCATTTTCACTGTCATTGTCATTTAATTCTCTCAATTCACTGACCAAAATCAAACGTTGAATGTTAAAACTTGAACACTGTAAGATAACATGGTCTAAATCAGCATCCTGTACTCCACAATGTTGACATCGGCTATTATTAATTATGCGAATCCTATTCAGGTGAGCTGGTGTTAAGCAATGTCCCAGTCTCATGCGTGATATAATAGATATATATCTTCTTGTGATGTATTTGAAGTTATGATACCAAGGTTTAATAGGTAATTCATTTTGTATTCCAGCATACCATCTGCCTTTCGTTTCCAGGGTTATGCCCCAATACTCTTTCCATAACTGTCTATTAAGTTCTTTAAAAATACTGTAGTAATCAGTGAATGGAACCTTGAATAACTGGGATCGATCCTCGTCATGGTCTGAACGGGCCGCAGTGTCAGCTACTTCATTTCCACGAATGCCACTGTGTGAAGGTACCCAAACTAATTCTACTTTAATATACTTATCAAGTAGTTTTTGGATTATAGATCTAATATTATAAATAATATAATTTAACTTAAAAGAAATATTTACATTGTTTAGAGCAGACAAAACACTTTTACAGTCTGTAACTATTAAAATATTATGTACATTGTTTACAAGACTATTTACATGTTGCAGTGCACAATAAATTGCATAACATTCTGCAGTGAAAATGCTACACACCTTGTTTAATTTAATACATTTAGTAAAGTCTAGCTGTGGATCATAGAAAGCTGCATTTACATGGTCTGTTTTAGATCCGTCTGTGTATATAACATAATGTTCTGGTCTATTGTCTTTAAACTGTAAGAAATCAAATTTATTGTGCACCGTGTCTAAATGGATTGCAAAGCTGTTAATAATACAATTAAAGGGAATTTTGTATATAGGCCAAATATCATTTTTAACAATATCTTTTGAATTCTTATTTACATGTTCAAACATTGTTGGCATTTCAGGTAGAGTTCCACCAACCAAAGAAGAAGCAGAGAAGGCATTGGAAGCAATTGACTGTGAGATTTTAGGATGTAGTGTTAGTTTCTTAAGTAAAGGATTATCATTTGATGCCATGACTTTTAGTAAAAATCTCTCAGCCAACAACAACCTTCGTAATATCAAGGGAGGTATACATGTCTCAACTTCTAACGAATTAATAGGTGTGGAGCGCATAGCACCACAAATAAGTCTTAGTCCCATATTTTGAATTACATCTAATTTTCGTAACAAGATGCTATTGGCATTCATGTAAGCTAAACTGCTGTAATCAAAATGGCTTCTCACTATACTTTTGTACAGCATACTCATAACTGTGGGGTCAGATCCCCAAAAAGTTCCCGCTAAATGTCTCAATAAATTAATACCATTCAGTGCTTTGTTACATATATGTTTAATATGTTCATCAAACTTTAATTTATCATCAATAATGACGCCTAGGAATTTATGTTGCTTAATAGCAGGAATTTCTACATTATTATATGAAATTTTAACATTGCTATGAGTATTTACATTTTTACTGATAATTAAAATTGAACTCTTTTCTGGACTTATTTCTAATTTAAGTTTATTATGATAATAGCTGTATAATTGAGACAAAGCCTTATTAATATTAGCCATTGCTATATCTATGTTTTGATTTATGCTGTACATAAGCAAGTCATCTGCAAATTGCAGAATTTTTACATCTGGTACATCTATATATTTTAATATTTCAGAAGTATACAAGTTATAAAGTAAAGGAGACAAAGTTGCCCCTTGCATTGTGCCTTTGTTGACAGTCCTAGATCCATGCAATTTATTATTATATTTAACAAATACAGTTCTATTGTTTAAAAAAGAATAAAGCCACTTTAGAACATGACCAGGTATACCAATATCGTGAGATACTTGAATGAGTTCTTCTATATTCACATTGTCAAAAGCACCTTTTACATCTAAAAACACGCAGATTGCATTAGAGTGACTTAATTTAACCTGTCTTACATCTGATAATAAAGATACAAGGCTTTCAGAGCAACTTTTACCTTTTCTGAAGCCAAACTGTATAGAAGGAATTAAGCTTTGCGATTCAGCAAAATAATCTAATCTTAACTTCAACATGTTTTCAAAGAGTTTACCCAAACACGATGATAAGGAAATAGGTCTATATGAAGAAGCACTATTGACAGGTTTGTTAGGTTTTAAAATTGGAATGACACACTGTGTTTTCCAAGACTCAGGTATTTCTAATTGATCCCATAGTTTATTATAAATATGAAGTAATGTTGTTTGTGCATTTAAATGTAATTTTTTGATTAACATGTAAGGTATGTCATCCAATCCCGGTGTAGTATCTTTCCTACTCTTTAAAGATGTTTTCAACTCTTCTATAGTGAAATTGTTCTTGAGAAATACATTTACATCATTTTCTGTAGCATTCTCGAACAAATACTCAAGCCTATTGTCATCTATTTCAGTAGAATCTGCTAAGTTATCTAAAAAACTTGGAACCCACTCATCATTGATGTTTTTGTTTCGATTTGTTCCAATCTTTTTAAACTTTTTAATGTATCCCCATATCCTAGAAACTGGAGTTAACCTATTGAAGCTACTACATAATTTTTTCCAAGAAGAAGTACTCTCTTCCTTCAGAATTATTTTCTTTTTTGCATCTAGTTTTTTATACATTATCCAATTTTCAATGTTGGGCTGAGAAAAATAATACTTTAATGCATCTTTTGATTTTGCGACAGCTTCACTACATTTTGTATTCCACCATGGTACTGGTTTTTTAATAGGTGTATTTGCAATTAATTTTCGTTTTGGAATTGTTTTATTCCTTAAATCATTTAATGTGTCTATAAAATAGTTATATACATTGATAGGGGAATCATTTATTGTGTTCAACTGGGAAAAACAAGTTTCTGATAGGCTATAATATTCGTCCCAATCTGCTTTGCTATAAATATATTTCTCTTGATCCACAGGAGGTGACGTGTCATACATAGATGGTTGAATGTTGATTTCAAGTAAGGTTGGAAGATGATAGCTACCCATGGGATCGTCATGAACATACCAGTTACATAAATGAGCTATTGAAGAACTAACAAGGGCAAGATCTATTGCTGAAGCTTGTCTATTAGGATAAGGAACAGTTGTTGGTGATCCATCATTCAAAATACATAAGTCAAATTCATCAATGATATTATACAAACATCTACCTCTATTATTATCACTGTGGCATCCAAAGGCTATGTTATGAGCGTTAAAATCACCCATGACTATACAAGGTTTGGGTATGTTATTGATTAGATCCTTTAACTTTGCTGAGTCAAACCTGATACTTGGAGGGCTGTAAATACAAAGTATTGCCATGGCCCCAAATTGTGTTTCTATAGTGATACATAAGTTTTGAATGGATTCTGAGAAGTGTGTATTAACTACTTTGTACTTTAAACGATGGTTCACCAAAATGGCAACTCCATTATGGGAATTTATGGAATTCTTGTGGATTAAATTATATGTGGGAAAGTGTGGGATTATAGAATTAGATTTGAACCAAGTCTCATTCAGAAGACAGACATCAATTGTTTTTTCAATTAATAAATTTTGTAATAGGCTCTTTTTACTCTGTAAACTCTGTATATTATACTGTAAAATATTTAGGTAACTGTCCATGTTTAAATTAAATTTGATAAAAATATTTCTTTTATTTTCTTATGCGTGAGTGGCCCATCAAAGTCACTCTTGTTTCCTAATGCAACCAACGATTTAACAATTGCGGTAATTATAATGTCATTATTTGCTACTTGTTTAATATCTAAAATGTCATTGGATTTAGCCTTATCAGTAACCTTAGGTAAAACAGGGAAAGATTTCTCATTAAATGTAGGGGGTGGTTTCACAACAGTGGCATACGATTGCTGCAGAAATTTGGCCTTTTTCTCCTCAATTTTTTGTTTTTTAATGGGACAGTCTCTTGAAATGGCAAGATGATTACCTGCGCAGTTGATGCATGTGATCTCTTCGACATCGCATTCTTTGTAGGAGTGGCGACCAGCACAAGAAGAGCAGTGTTGCTCGCCTCTGCAAGTCTTAGCAGAGTGATTAAATTTAAGACACTTATAACATTGTAGTAAAGGTGGTATGTAAGTTTTCACCTCGTATCTAAATAGCTTTATATAAGCGTATTGCGGTAAAGATGTTGATGCAAAGGTGACAGCAACTGTATTAAGAGGCACTAATTTTCCCTCTACTTTACGCATGAATCTTTTAATTGTAATTACTTCAGAGTCACACACTATATTTTTATATATTTCCTCATTGGAGAGTTCTTTGGGCACAAACCTCAATACACCAATCCTTTCTGTCAAATACGACGGTATAAAGGCTTTAAACTTATTTTTCCATAAAAATTCTTCCATCTTCAGAAAATTGTTGGCCGCAGCCGCCTTCCTGAAGGTTATTCCTATTTTATGCGCATTTATTCTGTGTACTCCTAGGACTCCTTTAACATTATCCGTTAGTAAGTTGGTGAGCGTGATAGGATTTTTATTCCCTACCTTCTCCTGCTCTGTTGACTCAACATATACTACATATTCAGAATTGGTGTTTTCTATGAACAGTCTTTTATAATTTGGTTTAGTAAAAATGTTATACTTAGTATTTGGGTCAGAATTTCGGTTGTGGTTGTACTTCCGTTTCTTCTTTTCCCCAGGCTCTGGCGACTCTTCACCGCCACTGGTGACACTCATGGTTGTTCGAGGTCTTATCAGATGTTATTAATATGGTATTTCTGTACAATTACTTATTTATAAAACTTTTGGTGAAATCAAAATTACCGCCTCGTTTGACTTCCCGCCAAAAAGTCAGTCAGTGAGTCTGTCAGCAGTGTTGCCAACGTAGGCGATTTTTCGCCATTTAGGCTACTCAGAACGAGAATCGGCGACGAAAAAATCTAAAAGGCGACTGGTCGCCAATTAGGCTACTCTAGGGGCAAATTTTTGTTATACTACCTAGTAGGCAAACAGGCATACTGCCGTGCGTGTGTGTAATGTTGGTACAATTTGATATTGAGATCCTGAATTTGTCTTAGCTATTATATAACCAAATTTAGAATGCAATAGAGTTACATGTATTCTATTGTGAATAGTGACTACCGCAATTAACTGTGTTGTACTGACTAAGTAAAGTTCAGATAATTTCCGGTTATTCCTTTGTCACTTTCGCTTTGTACAACTTCTCCTGTGTAATTGTTGTGTAATTTCTGTGAAAATGGGTAAACACGGTAAATATATAAAACATTATCGTGATGAATGGGAAAAACTACCAGCATTTAAAAGTAAGTAAAAACTAGAGTAAGTATTGTTTTATATTAATGTTGTGTGTGATGTAGGTAGGTATATTATCTACTACATAGTCTTACTACTTCCAGACTAAATCAAAGTCGCGGTTTTTAGTTTCACAATCATTTTCTTAAATATTTGCCCCAGTCTGGTTAAGATGTAAGTAATAGTTTTTTTTAAAACGTGGTGAAATCATCAAATGAGTCCTCTCACCCAGGGCAGGGCAGGAGGGACTGTCAGACTTGTACTGATCAAAACAAAATTAAGGAATCGCATGCAACTACTCATGCTGATCGCCATTCTTAGAATTCGTAACCATATGAATGTAAGAGGTATGTGGAGAGGTGTGTGGTAAGAGGTGTGTGTGTAACAACTTTCAACCAAGCAATCACATGATCAGTTTGCACGCTGGCAGAAAAATGTATGTCTGCGGTGGATCTTGCGTCAGTACTAGCACATCAACTACTACTGAAGACGGCGAAAGTCTTTGTGATGCCTTACTATTCAGAATAATCCTAATTTTTGTCTAATTGTTTACTTATGTTGTTTTTAAAATGTTAACTTTAATTTCATTAACGTGTTTAAAAGATGGCTTGTGCCTAATTATCAGTGTGTTATGAATATATTATAAATAAATTGATAAAAAATACATTTTATTTTATTAATATTGATATTATGGTGTTTAGGCTACTTTAGGCTACTACAACTGAAATTCGGCGATATTAGGCTACTTCATCCATGAGAAACGGCGACATTAGGGCCAGCGCTGTTGGCAACACTGTCTGTCAGTCAGGCAGGCAGTCGGTGAAGTGAAGAGAAGTAGTAGTGAACGCAATTTAATAAGTTTCCATCAAAACACCCAATTACTTTAGCATGGCTGGCCAAGATCAGAACAACAGTAACCAAAATGGAATTATAGATAACAATGAGATTGAACCTACTGCACAGACTGAAGAAAATGTCGTTGAAGGTAAGCTTTGTTCAAAGGCATCTACTTGTTTTTACGCATGTGTGTAGACCATTGAACCGATCGTTATGCAATATAAGAGGTAGCTAGTTAGCAACCTGGAGAAGGACGTAAGCTTCATATCATCCTGGATATTTGTATAGAAAATTATTAATAATAGCTTCTCACTGAAAGTCTTACATAGGCCCCCCTTGTGATTGTAACATTGGCCGACTTAAATTATAACATTTCTATGTTCCAAATGTATCTAATGAAACTGTAAACAAACTTTTTTCAGCGGGATGGAGAGATTATTTTTGTCAAATTTTGTTTTTCCTATAAACTCAAACTCAATCAAACCAAATCAAATCAATCATCAAATTTCTTTATTTCAATTAAACCATTTACATGCACTTTTGAATTGTCAAGAAGTCGGTCAGTCAGAAAATATGAAGCTAGTTGCCCATTCCAAAGCGTAGGTACCTATGGAGAAGAACGGGCAGGAAACTCCATGGACACTCTTTTTAAATTATATTTTACAAAAATATTAGTTACATCATTACTTTTGAATTTAAAATTATATAATGTTAGAACAATGTAAAAAATAAAAAAGATGTATGCGTTAAAAGCGTCCAGAGTACAACAAATAGTACTTAACAAAACAACAATCCAAAAATAAAATAATTAAAAATAAGCTGAGGCAGCTAAGTGATGACCAGCCCCAACTGACGGCACCTGTTCACGAACATGACGCATAAATCAGCACCATTTAGCTCAACCATTTTGGAGGGAGCTAAATGATCCAACACACACACCACTGTCAGCGAGACATTTGAGTGAGCATGACATACTATCAGCTGCCAGGGCACATTCCAAGTCAATGAAAGACTTATTATTACCCGGTAAATGGTAGCTATAGCGTACATAGAACTCACATCTGTGCTTTGCAATTATACAATACAAAGGAAATGGAGTTTATACAATGCAAAAATGGTCTTACAATCTACAGCAGCTCCAACAGTATTTTCAAGAGTTAATCAATTAGTTGTGGTTGTGGACCAGGACCAGCATTGAGCCAGGCATTCTTATCAGCGATGTAATCCCCTAATTTATAATATGCCTGACTGCATAGTGTGCATTTTATACAAGACTAGAATTTTGTCACATTCAGTTGAAGAATGTGAGGAGGTATTTTATTATAACATTTTAAACAGTACCTACCCCATAAAAGATCAGGGGTCGAAACTAGTCAGTAAAATCAGTAAAAGTCAGTTTTTTTTAGCATGGTCAGTAAAAGTCAGTTTTTTGAGAAAATGGTCAGTTTTTTCAGTTTTTTGAGATCAACACATATGTATATTGCTCCATATATTTTTTGGAACCTTATTAATTATTTACTGACACAATTTTGCCTGTCTGTGTCGTTCCTTTTTACGCCTACCTTCTTCATTCTAGATTTTGCTTAAGAAATATATATCTTATAGTATACCTACTAGCAGCCAAACCCGGCGTTGCTCGGGTTTCACCTTTCAAGTCCATTCATTTCATCAGTTGCAACACTTTTTCACATTTTCGCCACCCACAACCGCAACCAAACTTCCTTACTTTCACCAGGAGACCAAAGGGGAGATGATTGGAGTTGGTGGTCATAGAGAAAATCCTGTCTTCCCGTCCTAACATTAGCATTTTAAATATACATTTAGATTGTGTCAACAAAAAACAAATTTCTAGTCATTTCTAATTTTCTTAGCCGGGCCCAGTGATGGTTTGAGGGCAACTAACAGCTGATGCTCTATTATGATGTCTTGTGGCAACTTAATATTGTAGCATCATTATTTCGAGGAAAAAAGTCCAATCCTACTTTTTTGCTCGAAATAAATACATATTTTATTATTGTATGTTTAACTTTGCATATTTGTTACAGCTTCAGCTTTTTAACCTGCATTGTATGTGATTTAATTTGACTGCTGTGTGATTTGTTTGTGGCTACTAACCAACTAACTAATATGGGGAAATGTAAATTTAATGAGGACTGGCTTAATAAAAAAGATAAAAATGGACACTTTATATCTGAATGGGGAAAAAGGGATGGTGAAAATGAGGTTTTTTGTTACTACACTACTAGACTACGAGGAGAAAATTAAAGAAGAAGAAAACGTACAAAAAATTATAGATAAAAAGAAAAATGCTTTGATTACTAACTTCTTCAAGAAATCATAATGTCTAATGTTTCTAACTTTTAATATTATTTGCATGATTGGATGTGTGTCATTTGCTTATTAACAAATATTAAAACTGATAACTATTTGTAAACTTTTTAATAATAAAAAGGTGGTGATGGTTGGCCTATGGGGATGGTGGAGGCCAATAATATTTTTTTTTCAATTCCACATGAAACTTTTATTTTAAGTTAGTTCAGATGGTCAGTAAAAGTCAGTTTTTTTAGATTTCTGGTCAGTAAAATCAGTATTTTTGAACACTGAACCTGTTTCGACCCCTGAAGATGAATCTAGCCAGTCTGAAACCTGATTGAACTAATAGGTCCCTATTTCTAGTACTATAATTATGTCTTTCACCTCTTTTACTAAAAAGATGTAAGTTTTTTCCTACATACATGATGTTTTCATCGATGTATTGACAAATACAAATGTTTTTATTTGTTGAACATAGGTAGGTTAGGTACAGATGTTGTAATTATTAAAGAACGCTATGTCTAGCCATTGTCGACGTACAAATAATTTAAAAAAAAACATGCTAATTATAATAAATTATTAAACAAATAACACACATTGCTATAAAATTCAAATTCAAATAGCAATAATAAAAAATAAACATTTTCAAATAAATTCAAATTCAAATTGCAATAATAAAAAATAAACATTTTCAAATCAAATTAGAGAATCGCGCCTGCGGAGATTATTTATATGGCTCTGATAGCTCTTTTGTGCAGAGTAAAAATAGAAGCGATGTCTGCAGCCCGTCCCCAAAGTAAAATACCGTAAGACGTGATACTATGAAAGTAACTAAAATAGACTAGTCTCGCGGTATCTACATCAGTAAATTGACGGATTTTTCTGACAGCATGAGCTGCTGAACAGCCGTCCTGCAAGAGATGTTAAATGAGGACCCCATTGTAACCTTGAGTCGAGCGTGATCCCTAGGAAAACAGTTTTATCGAAGAATTCTAGTTTCTCTTGATTCAATATTATCTCACAATCACTACCCGACTTTGTAAAGAAAATCTTATGCACTTAGTTTTTTTCCATTTAATACTAAATTATTAGCAGTGAACCAATTTTGGACCCGCAGTAGGGCATTATTTGTAGTCGTCAATATTTGTAGCACGTCTATTTACCTTAAAAATTAAGGAAGTGTCATCAGCAAATAACACCATTTGTGGTAGATTTTTTAATAAATGGAGTAGATCATTAATATACACTAAAAAGAGGAAAGGACCCAATATCGAGCCTTGTGGCACACCAATTTTTACTATTAAAGCAAGTGAATTGACACCATTTATTTGAGTTTGTTGTTGTCTATCATTTAAATAAGAACTAACTAAACTGAGCGCAAGTGTTCCAAGTCCGTAATGCTCAAGTTTCAAAATCAAGGTTTCGTGATCGACGCAATCAAATGCCTTGGAGAGGTCACAAAAGAAAATATATAAAATCATAATATACAATTAATACATTATGATCTTCTAGTACACAATTCACAGCCTGCTGAGTCCATATCTTGAGATGGTGCACTAGACTTGAATTTTTAAAAACAAAGAAAATTTGAGCTACAAATACCTATTTGTAGCTCAAATTTTCTTTGTTTTTGTAATTCCCTCCTTTACAGGTGTAAAGGAGGGGTTTCGATAAGGCCCTTTACCGGCCCCCGCGAATCATATTTTTTAAAGTTTAGAATCTGGATCATTCTTTTTTTATAATATGCATAATATAAGGCTTTCAAAAATACATATACTTTTTGTGTAACTTTATAGGACCTTTATGAAAGGAACCGCTTAACTTGGCTTATTTTGCAAAAATACGTCATTTCTGTAGTTTTTGCAATCTTTATCTAGTTATTGTATATAGAGCGCAACCAATTAACAAAGCGATTTTCATATATGTGGTGCACAAATACGTAAGCTATTACATATATAAAAACTGACGTGTTACTACACTGCGCTCATGGTATAAAATAAATAAATTGTATTTAGGATAATAGTTAATAATGTACCGATTGACTGATTTTACTATATTTTGTTTCCAAAACTTCATCTTAGCCTTCGATTTTCTTTTAGTGCTTATAGACGGGACGTTGCGACGCAGAATCGGGCAACCGTTCTGAAATGACGTCCCGCTGGACCGTTCCCCCCGCGGGCATTAACGAGTTAGCGATGCGGTAACATCGGTCAGTCAGTTTATTCACTTAGTATCGACGAGACGTATTTATTATGCGTAAAATATGTAAATCAATAAACTGTCATTTAGTGTTAGTGACTATTTTGTGTGACAGACAATGCCTTATCGCAATTTCCGCGTTTAACCATCGAAGCTGAAACATTTAACCTTGGGAGTTGAAACAAGCTGATTCGTACACTACTGACCATATTGATAATCAAGGACTATATAAGTTATTTTTTCACAAAGAATATCCCGATATCATAAGAATTCTAATACAAAGCCGTCATACGGCATACCTCATCAAAAATTTACAATCTATGAATACAATATCATCCTACTGGAGTTACATCTTGGTATTGCCAGTGCAAGCTTGGAGCACGTGTTGTTGGATGTTGTGCTCACGTAGCTTCAGTATTGTGGTTCCTTAGCTATTACAGGGGTTTGAAGCTTCAACAAATATAGTTTTCTTCTCACTACGGAGATTGTATTGAAGATGCTGCAGTATTAATGTCTTTTGCACCTTGCTTAAGTTTGATTTCTCAAAATAAAACCGATAATTATAATATTAATTAGTATATTTTGTCATTTTGTTCTCATAAACTGGTAATCAACATTTACCTTAAACACATAAATATAGCGAATATTGGCTGATGCTATATATATTTGTAAATTTTAAGTGTAGTCCTATAAACACAATAATAAAATAATAAAAAATTCAGGGGGGCCGGTAAAGGGCCTTATCGAAACCCCTCCTTTCTTGAACTGTTAACCATTTATTAAAACAAGACAACTAAAGCAAAATACATTTATTTAATCTATTGTCTTTGTATTGTCCCACTGAAGGGCAAAAGCCTCGCTCTCCCTTTTCCATGCAATTCTGTCTTTTGCAAGCCGGCCAGTCCTTTTAGGTGCTAGGAGTCAAGCTTGTCCCACTGGAAATATGAAGTAACTTATGGGAAATCCGCCCCTAAGTCGTCTTCGTCTGACAAAATGTTGGTCAGTGGGTCGTCCCACTGACCAACATTTTGTCATAAATGAGTTTTTTGCTTTATTAATATTGGTATATTTAAAATTGGTATAATATGATTTTCATAATATTGTCATATGGCGATCCTTACCTCCAAATATATCTGGAACGAGACACTTTAGGGTACCACATTACTTGATATTTTTTATTTGTACGTGTATTTATGCGGATACATATACCCGTACAAACAAAAAAATTCAGTGCACAATGAAAGTAGTATCCGGGAGGGGATCCTCCCGGATACTACTTTCATTGTGCCCTGAAATTTTGAAGAAAAAAAAACAAACTGGCGGCAGGTGGATATGCCAAGTTTCCATAGAAAAGTGTTCGTACGTCTTTCGCGGGCTATCTTCCAATCCTAACCGTGACTGACACGAATGATTTTGCGCCAGGAAAACTACTTTTATTTTTACACCAACTTATTTCAAGCTTTCTCACAATGAAATAAGAAATTGACAAAAAGGGGGCTTTTTGTGCACCTGCTTCGCAGGCTCAAAACTCACGTAACATGTTAGAGTTTAGGGGACACCAAAGAAAGTGTTAACTTTGAAAAACCTTTTATTTAGTAAATGGACCACAATACAACGCAACCGCCATTATAGAAGAGCCATAGTCAACTAGTGTTGCTCAACTATCGATTGACTCGCGATAGTATTGCAATAGTATCGTATCGTGACCTCAAAAACTAGTAACAATATCGATAGGGCTTCTCTATAGTATTAAAATTTTACAAAACTCTCGGTAGTATCAATCGTCAGACATGAGTAATACTATTGATGAAGAGCCATTAAATAGTATCGATAGTATTGTAAAACTCTAATGCTATCGATAGTTAGGAAACACTAGTAGAAACCACAGACTAAGTACTCATAAAGAGTACTTAGTCTCTGTGGTTTCTACTAGTGTATCACTATTATTAGTGATGCCACATTGTAGGTAATCTGTAATTCTAATATTCCAGACTATTAGTGTCCGTCCAGACTGGGGAGCGACGCGGGCGCGGGCGCGGGACGTGGAACGCGCGCGGTCTGCCTGTCCGCACTGAAGCGCGGCTGCGTTCTGCGTGTTGTCGTGTCCAGTGCAGTGTACCTAGATTAAGTGTTACGAAAAAACCGGAGCTCCTCAGAAAAATACTGAATATCTTATCTGAATGAAATATAGACTAAATCCGGGTAATTCCCTGAACATCAATGTTCGCGGGGACGATCGCTACGGTGTTACCATAGCTTTTTATCCAAAATATACTTACTTCCGCCAATATACCTAAAAAAAATACTGAATTACCGATGCTCGGAAAAGTCGATAAAATATACCGAAAAAGTATTAAAATACTGAGTCTGCCAGTGTTTGTCAAAATATAGGCGCGCGCACCCCGCTCACCGCGCCCGCTTGCCCACTACGGACACTTCAAAGGAAGTTCATATATGTTTGAGTTCGCCGCGCCGCGCCCGCCTCACGCCCGCGGCCCAGTGTGGCCAAACACTTAACCAGTCAAAACTGGGTTTGAACAATCAAACCTACATGGTTTTCACTGTGACATACCATAGGTACTTACATATTTACTTTTTTTTTCATTTTTAGAATACGTCATGTTGGATTCTAAATTGGACGAGTTAAATTCTGCATTGGACTATTTGGAACAAAAAAATGATAATATACACGAAAGGTTGAAGGAGCTGCTGCAGTCGAATATCGATATCAGGCATGAACTACGCAACGAAAATGCAGAACAAACTGGAAATAATTAATTCAAATAAGTCATGATTACAAAACATTTGTTTTGAATACTTTTACTACTGTAATGTTAAGAAGTTAAAATTGATTTACAGATGTAATAATCAAAAATGTACAGACGTGAGCATAAATATCATGCTACTACAATCTGTCAAGTTTCTTTAATAGATTTTCAACTTTATTGTTAAAGCATAAGGTTCAAAGTTGATTGGGAAAATTTGACCGTTTCGAGTAGCTTCATGTGCTGGCGTCTGTACCTATCTAATTTATTTCTTTATGTATTTATTCTTTAGTAATATAAAATAAAACTTAGTTTGTCGTTACCTTGTGTAAAATTATTGAAATTCCCAAAACACGATCAACAGAGAAATATTGCTATTTTTAAGGACTAGAACTAGAATTTGCGTGAAAGTATTGCTCTGTAAATGTCTAGTAATTAAATTCCATACATTCGTGAACACTGGTTGTAGTGAGTGAAGCTGTTCTCGCCCCCTACCCTGACTCACTTCAGCGCTCCAGTTGCCTGCTTCTATGAGGTAGTGTTCACATAAAGGGGGCATTAGAAATGAAACAGGTTCCATCCTCTCCTAAACCGGAGCAGACGATACGATCTGCCATAGTGGCCTGTGGGCCGTCGCGACGACGACGTCTACGCGGCCGAATTAAGTGTGCATACACAACCGACGAGACGCGTCGACAAGTGGAACTAGTGTAACTTTTGTTTATGATTTCTGAAAAAGTGTGCTATTTATTATTATTAAATCGTTTATTGCGAGTAACCAAGAGACTCGTACAGTATTAGTAACAATAAAATAAACTTACTACTATGCTAGTGATACAATTACAACAACAATTACACAAACACACAACAAGAATCACTGCTTCCGCATTCCAGCTGAGATACTGGAGCAACGACACACACATCAGTCCAGCCTATCAGCAATAACTCTTAGGATACTGTTGGAACTGGCTCGTATCCTGCGCACCAAGGACATCTTTTACGCATTAATGCATAAAAGCAATCAACACGCAATTCCGCAAACATTCCTGTTGCGCTACAGAAGCGAGGCAGCCCCATCAACACCCTGAAAGCATTATTGTATTTCACGCGAAGGGCATTGTACGATCTCTGCGTAAAATGTACCCACAGGCTACAGGCGTAAAATGAGGTACAGAAGGCTCTAAAAATTGTTTTTTTAATCTCGGTAGAAGCATGCTTAAACCTGCGGGCAATCATATTCGCTCTGACCGACAGTGCCCTCCGCTCTCTCTCAATATCGTCATCATCCTTAAGGCTAGTGGTCAAAACATGCCCAATAAGGTACTTGAAAGAGTGCACTCTCGATAACGGTACACCATTTATCATTATTGGAGGTACCGCTTCAGGAAATTTTCCACCAGCCCCAAACACCATCACGACACTCTTTTTTACATTATATAACAGGCCACGAGCACTGGCGTACCTCTCACACACACTCACCAGTTTCCTCAGGCTACAGACAGGCACTGAGCAACACCATGTCATCTGCATAGCTAATGTTGTTGACACAAATGCCATCAATATGACACCCTACCCAACATATATTTAGAGACATCGTTTTATTTTTCCTGTAATCTTTACATAAACTTCTATCACGTAGAATTATTTCAGATTTTTCTCTTTGCAAACTTCGGAGATAAGGGGGGAATGGTATTTTTTTTTTACATTTTTCATCAAAAGTCGAAAACTATCCGGAAAAAGAAAATGTTTGAGAATGTGCAAACTGCGCTCTTTCATATGATACCCCACATGCCCTAGTAGCCCCACTTCGAATTTTTCAGACGCCCTTTCAGTCCCTGTTGCAATAAAAAAAAATTCTTTCTTATTTGCAAAATAGTTGGTTGGTCATCTAAAATTATTCACAATTTTATTTCAAGTTGATAGCATTAGTACAGCCCCGGATCTAAGGTGGGGCAAACCGGGGCACTTGCCCCGGGCGGCAGTTTCATGGGGGCGCCAAATCCTTGAGACAAGAATTCGAAATATCGAACAAATGAAGCCTCTTTTCCTACAATCTCATAGGTTTTTAACAAGTAATCGAATCTTAATATTATAATATGTTTGAAAAACAAACTTTTCTATTTCCATACGCCCAGTTAGTTTTTGAACACATACTAAGTGTTTTATGAAAGCATCTTATCAGATCAAGTAAATTTTTGAACGCGTGCGTAGTGTCCGTGATCTTTCGGCTAAGGGGAATCCCTGTCACATATCTATACGAGCCGAGCCGAACAAATTCAAACAGTTGAACGTCAAGTGACAACACTGTTTATGGTGGTTGATTTTGTTTGCGAGTAATCAGCGTTAATAAAATAAGTAATTTATTAGTGAAATCATATGTTATCGTAGTGGAAATTAACAATTTGCAAGTTTTTCTCAAACACTGAAGGGAGGGGGCGCCACTATCAAGGTTTTGCCCCGGTTCGAAAAAATCGTAGATCCGGGGCTGCATTAGTAGTTCTTGAGATATTCAGCTGTGACAGACAGACAGTCTCACCATAAGGGTTTCCTTTCTACCATTTTAGTACGGAACCCTAAAAAGGTCAAATTCATGAATTTTATTAGTTTGCCTATAGTTTTATCGTTATTTCTGTAATTTTTATGCTTATTAATTTTTTGTAGGTATTTAAACAAATCTTCCGGAATAAAAACTTTTTACAAAAAAAAAACCAACCGTTTTCCAAAAAACACACTACAAAGTAAAAAATAACTTTAATTTCGGAAGTCGGTGTCAAAAAACGAAAATACAAAAAAATATTATAACACTACTTGCTATGTGAATATCAGTGACAGGAAGCTATTTAACACATCTGCCTACCCCTTTAAAGGGTACAGGCGTGATGTTATGTGATTGCGTAAACAATGCGTACATATGCTATAACAGCAATCGCGGTTGATTTGCTGGCATTTATTGAAGAATTCCGTTGTCTGTCTCTGAAACTCATCAACTGAATTTTGCAAGTCAGTCTATATACAAGGGAGTTATGCCCGAACATACACAAAAAAAATATTTAAACATCCGAATTGAGAACCTCCTCCTTTTTTGAAGTCGGTTAAAATAACTAAATGATTGTGAACGCCGTATCAAAATCCGTTGTGTAGTTTAGAACGTTAGGGTACTTATGTTCTGTGGTTTAGAAGAACAACGCGGTCACACAAACAGACAATTAAAGCGACTTTATGTATTTAAAAGTAATATACAGTATAGATTTATTTATTTAGCTTGCCACAGTTGGTCTGTGGATGGGTCATCTTTACATACCGTGACCCCTCCGTGCCTCGAAAAGCACGTGGTCCTGGCTGTCATTCGTGGATCTTTGACAGTCGTTACGGGTAGTCAGAAGCCCGAAAGTCTGACAACCAATCTTACCAAGGGGTATCGTAATACCCAGACCCAGTAACTGGGTTATGGAGGTCAGATGGTCGCTCCATGTAAAATACTGGTATTCAGCTGCATCCGGTTAGACTGGAAGCCGACCTCAACATAGTTGGGAAAAGGTTTGGCAGATGATGATGATAATACAGTAAAGATTTTTAATGAAACAACTGCATTTCATGTATGATTTATATATTTTCAACATCTACTTCATCAGAACAATTCTTTGGAAAACAAATGGTATGTGAAAACTTCTAAAAGGTGTATTTAGAATATCAACATATTCAGTGGCTATCCTTTTTGACAAATCGCAGACCACAGTATCCACAAGAATGATCACCTGGCTTGTCCTGAAATAAATTTTCACACATTAAATAGAAATAAATATCTTTATGGCCAGTTTCCCCGTTCTCGAACGAAAATGATCGCAGAATTAGGAGGCCTATTACAAAATGCCCATAGATGCATGATTTCCTCGTTGAATTGAATACTATTCGTTGGTTGGTATAAATAACAATTAATTAGTAAACATAGTTCGTTTACTACAATAATAATAAAGCGTTTTTTATATTATTTATCTATTTTATATTCTCCTGATCCATGTTCAGGTAAAAACTCCTGGAGAGCTCTGATTTGCGTGTACGTTACCCCAGCAAGAAAGTGTCTCCTAGAGTTATAGGAGTAGAACGTATAATTGGTGCCTTATCTGCTGTAAATGTGCCCGCCCCCACATAAAAAATGTGTGCCCCCTGTCGTTTTGGAAAAAAGCGGAAAAAACGATTCCTGCTGGGGTAACGTTTTTCTAGCAGGAAAATTCTAAACGAATGATCGGAGAGAGAAAAATTGTGCATGGCCAGAGAGCTTATATGTGTGCCAAAATGTGCCCCTTCAGGTTTTCGAGATATTGCATTTTCTGCTGGAGTAACGTTTTGATGAATCGTATATCTCTACAACCATTGCATGTGCCCCTGTAGAATAAACATACACGAGTAGCTCTTAATGTGTGCCCCTTAGTGCCCCAATTAGATTTAAGAAAATATTTATAGTTTTCAAGTTATAGCGGTTTTATGAAAACCCGAAAAAATATCGCAGCGCCTAAATTAGACAAGAAACAAGTTCGCTGAAAACTGTATTCGGTCCTTCTTGACGCTAATAATAACCATACAAAGTTTCAAAACTGTTCATGCATGCGTTTTTGCTAAAAGTCAAAACGATGGTGTCATAACTTTGACGGCAAAATACAAGGAACCGGCTCAATCCGAGATGTGTAGGTGTAAACCAAAATCATGTGCCTTTAGTCAAAAATATATGGTGAAAATATTCAGCTTGGAATGTTTCGCATTAAGTAAATATAAACAAAAAACCAAAATATGTAAACAACGGCTGGTTATCCGACCGAATTCCAATGACTACTAAAAAGCGACTGATTCATACATATCGATGACCTTCTTTATTGGACGTATTATACCTAAGCTGTCCGTACAGTCGCGTTCAAAAGTTTTGGGGGCTAATTAAAAAATATATTTAATGCACCTTGTGACTATAATAAATTAAACAGCTTGTTGGTGTGGAAATTATTATTTTTATTAGCTTAATTTTAATACTTAATGTAATTATTGCATCAAATCACAGATCAAAGTTCCTGCCTATAAATATTAGAAATTATTTGCACGTTGTGTAGTCATTATTATTTAAATCACAGATCAGTTTTTCATCTAACATATAATTAGTAAATTCGCATCACAAAAAATCACAGATCAGTATCAAGGCGAAAGCGACAAATCAATATTATGTGACACTACATAATCAGCTTTAAGGTGATTGGATACTGACACTTTTTCATACATTCTATCGGGGTACAAATCTCGATACTTAAATGATTTTTGCAGAATAAAAGCACGTACATTAAATGATTATGATCTATGATTGACGCATATCGTAAAAAACTTATAAAAAAAACACTATTTGTAGGATATTTAGGCCTGACAAAAAACGATAAATCTTTGTATGTGTGCGCGGGCGGAGGCACGCCCTCTACAGGATATTTCAAGAACCATCAAGAAGCAGAACAACATTTTTGCTAAAGTTATCAGATATCATCTAACGATCAAGATCTACTGTAATCTTGATCGTTAGATGGCGTTGTTTGTCAACGGATGGCCAATATTATAACATGCGTGATATTGTTGACAAGTTTCGAATCGTAGGTATGCAATGCAGTATGCTGCTGTGTGTGGGTGTGTGAGTTATATTTTATCAAATTTAATCATGAAGTGAGAAAAAATGCATTACTTAGTGATAGGATTATCTGCGATATCTACCCTGGGTTCGATATTACTGTAATGAACGGTGAGATTTTTACAGAATCGACCGGCAGTAGTAGTTACACGGTAGTACGGTACCGTATCCTTGATGCGCGCGGGCGGGAGTGATGTAGCTAGAGATGAACGAGCGAGAAAGCGCGTTAAGCTAACGTCTAATACTAATTTTAAACATTATTTACAGGAGCATAGAGTTTAATACCGAATACGTTATTTTGTAAACAGGTAACCATCAATAAACGTCAAAGGATTTTAAATCGTATGGCATTCTCAACAAAAATACTCGTAGTTTTAAAATCATTTTTACGTGACCTTTTTTTTTTTTTTTTTTTTTTTTTTTTTTTTTTTTTTTTTTTCAGGATGGGAAATCATCAAATGACTCCTCCCGCTCTGGGTGGAGCGGAAGGGAGTGTCAGACTCTTACTGACTAAAACCCACCCGTGTTCCTTCCTTCGCCCTTTATGTTCCGGGCCAGCGGTAACCCTTTCGGACAATCCCGCTGACCCGGCAGGCTTCGGCCCTTACGGGCCCCTCCTTTTAATGCTGACATCTCTTTGAGGCGCGCGTGGAACACGTACGCGCCGTCCGGCACGGGCCTGGTCCTGATCGGACGGTGAGCTACCCATTACTCTCCGCCCGCAGGCCCGCGCCTACGGTGGCCGGGAGTCGTCGCGCGGCTCCCGACGCCCGGAGCGTCTCCCGCGGCGGCTGGGACGGGAGGCTCTCTCCCTCAGCCGTCCCGCCGCCTCCTTCGCTAGCATGACTGCTTCGCAGAAGGAGGCGACTGCCCCCCACTCCTTCTCGCCCCGGACCATGGCTTGAACCAGGCCCGGACGCGAGAGGTCGCCGCCGCTGCCGATCGCCTCTACTAGGACACGGCGGTGCTCCGCCCAAGCGGGGCAGACCTCCACCGTGTGCTCCACCGTGTCCTCTGGGCGATCCTGGCAATGGTGACACCCGGGCGTTTCCTCCCGCCTGATTATGTGCAGGAACCTCCCGAAACTTCCGTGTCCGGTGAGGACCTGCGTCAGGCGGTAGGTGAGGGCGCCATGACGCCTCTCTAGCCACTCCTCAAAGAGGGGTCTTACCGCCGCTATCGTGGCGTGCCCTGCGCTGGGTTGCGACAGTCGCTCTTTCCATGCCGCCATGAGATCGCGCCGGAGGTCCGTCCGCTCCGCCGCAATTTGCTGCGGAAGCGGAGTTTCCCCCCGGCGTAGTGCCTCCGCGCGCCACTCATACAGGCGCGCGAGGACTATCGCCTCCAGATCCCATGGCGGCAGTCCGGCAAGGAGGCTTGCCGCCTCGCCAGAGATCGTGCGGTACCCCCGGATCAGCCTTGTGGCTACCACCTTCTGGGGCGCGTTCAAATAATGGGCGGCTCGCCGCCGCAGTGAACGCGCCCACACCGGGACCCCGTATAGGGCCATGGACCGCACGACCCCCGCGTAAAGCCTCCGGCAGGAGGCGTTTGGCCCCCTCAGGTTGGGCAGGAGCCGCTTGAAGGCGGCCCCGGCCCGTTCCAGTTTGGGAGCCAAACGTCGGAAATGCTCGACGAAGTTCCACCGGCTGTCGAGGACGAGACCCAGGTATTTCATCGTCGTCTCGACGCCGATGTGAACCCCTCCTACCGTTAGTTGGGATCCCGATGGTGGCGTGTTCCGGGGCCCATGAAACGACATGGCCTCGGACTTGTGCAATGCCACCTCGAGACCCAACTGCCGGATCCTCTCCACGACTATCGCAACCCCGCGTGTCATCGCGTCGGCCGCCGCCTGATGCGACCTCCCATGCGCCAGGACTAGCGTGTCGTCAGCGTAGCAAACCACGCTGACGCCATCAGGGAGGTCGGCCCGCAGCACCCAGTCGTAACCGATGTCCCACAGGAGCGGCCCCAGAACCGATCCCTGTGGGACACCGCACGACATCTCTCGCCGGTTCCACTCCCCATCGCGACCGGGGTAGATGACGGCTCTGTCCGTCAGATACGCCCCGACTACTCGACGGAGGTAGGTCGGCACCCGGTGATACCGGAGTGCCTCCCCAATGCAGCCCCAGGGCAGGGTGTTAAACGCGTTGGCGATGTCGAGTGACACCGCCACGACGACCCCACCCCGGGACACTGCGTCCCCCGTCGTGAGGGCTCTCACGCGCATGATGGCATCCACCGTCGAGCGCCCCTTGCGGAAGCCAAACTGGCTTTCCGCAAGATCCGGCCCCGTCCTCACCAGGTGCCCGACGAGGCGGCCCGCAATTACTCTCTCAAAGAGCTTGCCCACCTCGTCGAGCAGCACAATGGGCCGGTATGCGGACGGAGAGTCCGCAGGGCGCCCTGGCTTCTGAATGAGGACCAGCTTCCCCGTCTTCCAACGGAGTGGAAACTGGCCTCTCTCCATACATGCGCTTAAGAGCGCCTCCAGTCGAGGCCCGAGAGCCCTCGAGGCCAGGACCCAGGCTTTACCTGGCAAGCCGTCGGGTCCTGGGGCGGTATTTTTGGCCTTCAGCCTTCCTACCGCCGCTCTCAGATCTACCCCGGTCACTTCGGGGATGTCGTCGTCGTCCATGTGGTCCGCTTCGGGCACCGCAAGTGACGGAGCCATAGGCGGGGGAATGTGCTCCCCCCGTGAAGGGAACAGAGCGCTCACCACCTCTTCCACAAGCTGGGGGCGGAGACTCTGCGTCAGCGGGGGGGCCCAGGTGCGGAGTTTATTCCGCACCATTTTGTAAGGGCGCCCCCATGGATCTCTGTTCAGAGTCTCCACCATCTCCTCGCGGGCCGCATGCTTGGCCCGCTGGACAGCCTCTTGGAGGGCGGTCTTCGCCGCTCTGTACCCCTCGTACAGCTCCGCTTCCGTGGCTTCCGCACCCGGAGGGCGGATGCGGAGCCTGCGGTGCCTGGTGTACAGGTGCCGCGCGTCGACGCACGCCTTGCGTAACGCCTCCACCTCCTGCGACCACCAGTACACCTGACGTCGGGCGCGTCCTGGCCGGACTCGGGGCATTGCCACGTCACATATCTCGGACATGGCCTCCCGGAACCACTCCGCCTCATCATCAATATCGGCAGGCCTGTTCGGTGATGTCACCCAGGCCTGCACGATCGAGGCTTCCAGGAGGAGCTCCCGGTCCAGCTGCTTCAGCGCCCACCGCGGACCACTCGGGGCCTGTTGGACCAGCGCGCTGGAGGTCTGGGTGGAGACGTCGAACCGGATATACCGGTGATCGGAGTAGGTCTCCACCTCCTCCATGACGCGCCAGTCAATAACACGCTGTGACAGAGCGGGGCTTGCGAACGAGATGTCCACCACTGACTCACCCCGCATCCGCACACACGTGGGAACAGAACCCCGATTTAGGACGACCAGGCCTGTTTCCAGAGCCCAGTCTTCCACCATCCTGCCCCGCACATCCGTGTAACGGGAACCCCAGGCCAAATTTTTGGCGTTGAAGTCCCCGAGCACTAGCACGGGGAAGGAATGGTTTCCCGCGACGACGACACTCAACTCTGTTAGAGAGTTGTGGAACTCGGCGAGAGTTCGGCTCGGAGAGAAGTACACTCCCACTACTACCGTCTCTCCGAACCGTGCTGCTACGCACCCCTGTCCCTTCGTGACGCTTTCGAGGGACGGGGTGCCGGCGGCGGCCGACGAAATGATGGCCACTGAGCCGCTCAGGTCCTCCACCCAGTCATCCCTGGGCGGGACAAAGTACGGCTCAGCGACCACGGCGATGTTAATCGACCACTGCGCCATGCTCTGGAGCAACAGGTCCTGAGCGCAGGCGCAGTGGTTGATGTTCGCCTGGAGGAGGCGAAATGGAGCCATTACGTGACCTTGATTGCACTTTGCTGTTTTCGTAGGTCTGTACTTTTCGTGTTTTATTTTTAGTTACGCGTCGTAGGCATGGGCGTTTTTGGTTTTGAACGCAAACTGATATTTATCTGATTTCAGATTTCAAAATCCGTTTTTAGAAATCTGATTTCCATAGCGCCAAGCCAAACATTAGGTACATACATTCTTTCTAGTTCCAAGAAACATTGAACCATAAACCAAAATACATCAACGTATAATCTCGAAAATGTAGTCTTTAAATACTTAGCAGTAAAGATGATATTGATCGCATTATAATGTCTGTTAGATTTCCGAGAACCGAAATCTAAATCACAAAATTCGCGCTATTTCGCGTTAGAAAGAGAGAAAGCGAATTTCTAACAAAATCAAACGCAATCTGCTGTTAGTTTGCGTTTGGATTTCGTTAGTTTTCGTTTGGTTGTTGGTTGCGTTTCGTGGTTTGGTTCGGCTAGGTAGGTACATTTTTGAAATCCAATCTTCAAATTTGAGAAATCGATACGAATCGATTTTTTCTTTATTCGCTTAAGTTATTAGTAATGCGGTCAGTCCTAAGCCTGAGAAAAGTATGAAGGAAAGTTTAATTCACTCACGACTGATTGACATTCACTGATTTCGAGTATACAGTTACAAAAAAATATATAATGATGTACAGACGTCAGCACATCAACTTACTACAATCTGTCAAAATCAGAATCAGAAATATTTATTTGCCAACAAAACTTCTTTAATAAATTTTCAACTTTATTGCTAAAGAATAAGGTTCAAAATTGATTGGAAAAATTTGACAGTTTCGGGTAGATTGATGAGCTGGCGTCTGTACATGAATCGAACAAAACCGAAACCTAAATATCACAGTACCACTTTCGATTCCGAGTTCCACACTGATTCAGCCAATATATAGGTACCTACTTATTGAAATATATAGATACGATATCCGATATTCTAAACCGATACATAGATCATACGATTTGATATAGTGAAAAAGCGATATTACCCATGCCTACTTCCCAGTCCTTCTATCGTCAACGCCGTCATAATCGAAACGCTTGTTGTTTCATCTAGCGCAATGTTTGAAAAAGAGGCAAAGCGAAAAGAGTGATTTAGCGCCTGAACGATCGGTTCAACTCGGTTGGCTTTCGGTAACTTCCGCCGCTCACTCGCACTACTCGCACTCGCAGGCGACCGGCCGCTTGGGTGAGCCATTCATGATTTCGCATCTCACGCGCCTCGCTACATGGCCGCGCGTATAAATAAATGCCATAGTTTTGTAAATTGCTCTGCATGCAGGTACATAACTACCTGTACGGACGTAGCGCTTGGCCCTGGAGATGTTTGAATTTTTACCATTCTAGGTACCTACCGGACTTGAGTTATTATTGACTACATGGAAATTATTTATAATATACATTAGCTTTTTCTTAGTATGTATTCCTAACTAATAATTGTTATAGATGCGCAAGTGAGTCTGTTTGTTCCACTTTCACGCTAAAAAATTTGGCACAAGGGTAGACCATGACCAGCGGGGTAATTGCGTAACACAGTATCAGTAGCAATGGGTTTAATTTTGACAGTACAACAACATTGATTATGTTATTTAGGTACGTTTTTGAGCAAAAACATTTTTCGAACATAATTATGAAGCAATGGATTCTAGGCCGTCGGACAAAGACACAAAAAGAGGCTAAATTCGCAAAGCGTGACGTATAATAGTTCTGCATTTTTGGTACCTATAATGTATGCTGCCCTCGATAGGAAAAAAGGCGCATCTAACATTTTTTCCAGATTTGAGTTATGTATATTGCCGAAATCAGAAAAAAAAGGCGCATCTGCCTGTATTTTTTATATTTTTCTAACTTCCTCCAGTGCGGTTTTAGCACAACAAAATAGGGCGCTTCTGTTAATTTTTTTTACACCCGATTGAAGATGAAAAGACGAATTTACGTGAAACTTAATTAAAAAGTCGCATTTATGTAGATAATGTCATTATACTTTATAGTTTTTTTTAGTTCAGTAATATAAAAGGCGCATATTTGTCCCTATTTCTAAGAGGAAGTTAATAAGACGCAAATAGGTATTCTAACGCGCTAAAAAAAAACTGTTTTCACATTAAGAAAAAAAGACCACATCTGATCACTTGCACCCTATTTACTTCGTAAAATTATTTTAGCATAGGCGCATTTGTCATAATCGTCTTAATACTTTAAGTACGTTGAATAAAAAATTGTGTTTAATTTACAAATAATAAATTAGGCTATGACTTATATGGTAACCACGAACCTACTGTACTATTTCTGATACTACCTTAGATAAAAGGTTGATAAAAGGTAGATGGAATAGAATGGAATAGAATGGTAGATAAAAGGGATTATTAAATAATTTTATAAACATTTTACCTAAGGCAAGGGCTATCTACGTACTTTCTAATTCTTAAGAAAAAAGGCGGAAATACCTATATGCGCCCATTTATGTTAAAATCATTTATTAGATAGATAAACTAAATACTTAGAAAAAAAGTACAGCCAAAAGCGTTTGAAATTTAAAGAACGCATCTAGCCGTTACATACTTAATTGAATAGACGTACTATTCAATTAAGTATGTAATATTTTCCTTAATTTTTTATGCTAAGATGAAACTGTTTTTTCATTATTTTTATTATAATAATTTAATAAATTCATATTATTATTAAACCAGGTTAAAGCCTATTATTAGAGGGTATTATTTTCAACTTTAAGTATGTAAAATATTAATTTACTCGAAGACAGCAAACGATTTCCCGTTTTATTCATTAAAACATTTATTTCTCCGTTTTTACTTTTTGTTAGATACGTCTTTTTAACTATCGGGGGCAGTATGGGTCAGTTAGTGTGTGAATTCAAATTTGCAACTTCGAAAAACCTGTGAAAACTGAGAAAATCGGGAAAACCTACGAAATTTTAGGACTTTTTTCACTATTTGCTATCCAGAGCCAAAACTATGCATCTTTTGCGACCAATGTTTTCTACACTTATAAACTGTATTCAATTATCTACAATTTGAGCTCAATTGCAGATCTATTGACCTCATAGGAACCAAGCTATGGTACTTCGAAGATGACCAATTTTTCTCGAAAATTTTAATTTTCCGGTTTTACTCACTTATTTCGCGGAATATTGGCAAAACCACTTGCCCTACGAAGAAAGGTTACTATACGTATTTTGTAGTAAATTTATTTAGCTTTAATTAAAGCCCAAAATAAAGTCTGTGAGACTAGCAGTTCACTCACAATCTCAAAAAAACGAAAAGAAGGTAAAGTGGGTTATATGTAGAGTGCATTCTTTGATGTTCCTGGATTCTGAGGATTTTTTTTGCATTACTCCGACGGGCATGCTGTACAATTTCTCTGATCTGACCTCCTCTGGTCTCGTTGCTGCTGATCAGGAGCAACGAGATCAGAAATGGGTGTAATCCGATCGATGATCTGACGCCCCCATTCATCTCCACGGCTACTGGCAGCATCAAGCATGATATCCTTGTTGCCATAATTTCTACTTTATGCACCTCGTTTTTGCGTGATTTGGGAAGTCTCGCTTGGTGCTGGAGAAACTCTTCAATAATTTCTTCCGAACAAAGCAAACAAATGCTTCCAAGATTCATTGTCGCTCTTTCTGAGGTGCATGGTTAGGGTTCTGTAGTCTTGTCACCTGCACGACGAGCACATGCGTCAACATTATAATTCGCTGTGTACCGCTTTCGGCAAATATGGTGAACCACAACTTCGTCCAACCCATTTAAAAAGTTTTCATTTTCTTTATCACCATGTTTGACGCTCGCTGTAATCAGGGACTTGTAGTGCTGATACCTTCCTCTAGCACCAGCCTACAAACAAAACATACTCCTGCAGGAATTGTCACTTTACTAGTATTTATGAATGCTAGTTGGCTGCTCCCCTGCGTTACCGAGGGTTAGCTACTTCCAATTTCGCTCCTGTGCGTAATTTACATACAATAAACATAAGCCCAAAGATGCTTTCGGGCTTATGCAGGAGTATGTTTTGTTTGTAACTTTGTAGGCTAGTGCTGAAAGAAGATACCAGCACTATAAGTCGCTGATTACAGCGAGCGTCAAACGTGGTCAAAAGAAAATTAAAACTTTTTAAAAGGGTTGGACGAAGTTGTGGTTCACGATATTTGCCGAAAGCGGTACACAGCGAGTTATGACTCGCAGTTGTTGTTGACGCATGTGCTCTTCGTGCAGGTGACGAGACTCCAGAACCCTAACCATCCACCTCAGAAAGAACTAAAATTAATCTTGGAAGCATTTGTTTGCTTTGTTCGGAAGATATTACTGAAGAGTTTCTCCAGCACCAAGCGCGACTTCCCAAATCACGCAGAAACGAGGTGCATAAGGTAGAAATTATCGCAAAAAGGACATCATGCTTGATTCTGCCAGTCGTCGTGGAGATGAATGGGGGCCTCAGAGCATGCAACGAGATCAGAGGAGGTTAGATCAGAGGTAGCCCGGTACCATAAATTATGCCACACGAAATTGTACAGCATGCCAGTCGGAGTAAGGCAAAAAAAACCTCAGAATCCAGCAAAATCAAAGAGTGCTCTCTATAACGCACTTTACCTTCTTTTCGTTTTTTTAAGATTGTAAGTGAACTGTAGTCTCAAAGACTTCGTTTTGGGCTCTAATAAAAGCTAAATAAATGTACTACAAAATATGTATAGTAACCTTTCTTCGTAGGGCAAGTGATTTTGCCAATAATGGGGATTGTCCAAAATTTCTAACCATTATATTTTATTTTATTTTTTGTAAATTTAGAGCATTTTGAGAAACTAATTTGAATATTTTGATGATTGGCTCAATAGTTATTTTAATAAAAAATATTTAATTATTTTTAGTTTTTAAGGTAGGTGACGTCATCCAGTAGCATAAAGATTAAGTGCCGTTGCCTTACTAGTACATTATTAAAAATTTTAATCTGTCAACACAACGTCAACAATGTCACATCTGTCAAAGTGTCAATAGGCCGAATAGACGTCTTAAATAATCGAATCCTAGCTTAGCGTATTTATTTACAAATGTTTTTTTTTATGTGTAAGTGTCCTCCAAGGAATATACTACTCTCTATCGTCACTAGAACAATCGACGCGGCGACTTGAAATAGAATAATAACGCACGCGGCGACATTATTACTATTATTGCTGCAAGTTGGAACAAAGCACTTCCTGTATTCCATAACTCTTCCAGTATATTAAATATTGTCGAGTGTTGAAATAATGTATGTAATGTAATAATGAGTTTTATAAACAAGAATGTTTATATTTTTGACATATTTACAATAATTTGACATTTGACAGATTGTAGACAATACTTGCCTCTTACTTTTTATTTTCTGAGGCAACGATACAAAACTGTACAGCCAGTCGTACGTAATTTGAAGGGCAAAGAAGGTCAATCGTATTTTATCAAAAATATCAATAACAAATGAATATTTTTCAAAATTAATTAGTCCGTAATGATCAGTAACGCTATTCCTCGAAATGGTTTTTCAATTACAACATTTAAAAAAATATGAACAATGCCCATTCGCGAAATAGGTAAAACCTGAAAATTTTCGAGAAAAATTTGTCATCTTCGAAGTGCCATAGCTTGGCGTCTATGGGATCGATAGAGGTGGGATTGGGCTCAAATTGTAGGTAATATAATACAGTTTATAAGTGTAAAAAACATCGTTCGCAAAAGATGCATAGTTTTAGCTCTGGATAGCAAATAGTGAAAGAAGTCCCAACATTTCGAAGATTTTCTCGATTTTCTCAGTTTCCACAGGTTTTTCAAAGTTGCAAATTTGAATTCACACTACCCCAACAGATCCATACAACATACCAAAAATGCAGGACTACATCACGCTTTGCGAATTTAATATCTTTACCCGACGGCCTATTAGCAATATTCTTCAAAATTATTCAGATTGAGATTGATAATGTGTTACGCAATTAGGGTGCGGTGTTAGGACAGGACATAATTTATGTAGGATACTTTTTAAACGGTTTTATTTAGCTTACCTTGTTTGTTATTTATTTATTTATTTGAAATTTTACCCCCTTCCTGTTAGCAAATTGATCTGATATTTGGTACTTACACACTTTTAGTTTTGATGACAATACATCAGTATCACTGTAAATCCAAGATGCTACGAAATGGCGGATTACATATTTTCTCACAACCCCCTCAATGTGGGTATCAAATGAAAGGGCTTGACTAGTAGAATACTGCCGTGCGTTTTTGTAACCCTCTCACCTTGAAAACTTAGGTGAAGTGAGCGTGGAGTGAGCTATCAATAGTGTCAATCCCTAAGAATCAGGTGGAATGACAGCTTACATCACTTAGGTTTTCACGGTGATATTTGTACAGAATAGGCCGGCTGTACACTATGAAAACCGGCCAAGAGCGTGTCGGGCCACGCTCAGTGTAGGGTTCCGTAGTTTCCCGTCCGTCACAATAAGTGTTCCCACTTAGGAGTTTGAAAGTGGGTACCTATCCATAATGTTCGCGTAATAATCGTAGTCGATCATAGATCTAAAAATATTGGGATTCGATTTTAATAATTCTTTTTTTGTTTTTGTTTGAAAAAAGATACGCTCAGGATAATAAAATATGTAAACGAAGTTAAAAAAATGCTTGCATATACGATTATACTACAAACAGTCCAGAAATTATTTTGTAGTACAACTTTTTGTCTTTTTTGTACAAAAACTGTTGTTTCCATTAAGTTCAAAATAATTTTCCTAGAAAGTCCTTATAAAGTTCTGCTTTTCAGATTTTTTTCATATTTTCTAAACTTATGGTTCAAAAGTTAGAGGGGGGGACACATTGTTTTTTACTTTTGGAGCGATTATTTCCGAAATTATTGACATTATCAAAAAATGATTCTAGTAAACCCCTATTCATTTTTAAATATCTTTACAACAATATATCACACGTTAGGGTTGAAATTAAAAAAAATATCACTTCCCACTTTACATATAGGGGGGCTACCCTAATAAAACATATTTTTCCCATTTTTATTTTACCACTTTGTCGGCGTGATTGATATACGTATTGGTACCAAATTTTAGCTTTCTAGTGCTAACGGTCACAGAGATTAAGCGAGGCCGGACGGACGGACGGACAGACATGGCGAAACTATAAGGGTTCCTAGTTGACTACGGAACCCTAAAAATCGAGCCGAGCGGGCGCGCCAGCGGCGCTCGTCAATCAAGTTCCCCGTTTCACCTCGCCCCGACCCCGCACGACTCGATTCCTGCGCACCTCATACCGCCTGTCGACTAACAAGCAAGTGAGAACGCGATAAAATTGAACGAAAAATAGTGTGCGGAAATATGAAACTTGTTCCGGGAAATCGTGTTTATGAGCAAGTTTCATGTTTGGCTGCTCCACATTTTCTGACACGATTACCCTAATCCATGGTCTGGGGTTGAAGAATCCATAAACTTGGTATTTACTAGCTAGAAGTTCATGCACGGCGCGGCGCGGCGGAGGAGGTCCAAGGTAGGTATAAGTACAAACTATTTACCTATTTTTTCCCTAAGCTACAATTCACCGTTGCGTAGGTAGTACGGACGCCAGCACATCAACCTACTCGAAACTGTCAAATTTTCGCAATCAACTTTGAACCTTATGCTTTAGTGATAAAGTTGAAAATCTATTAAAGAAATTTGACAGATTGTAGTAACTTGATGTGCTGGCGTCTGTACCTAATCGAATAATTGAATTATATATAATTCTTGTGAAACCAGCATTCAAATCGAAAAAGGTAGGTACAGATGAGCGAATACACAGACTAATGATTTGTTTTTTCATAGTATTTGCGCTTTTCAGTGTTATTATTATTATTTTTTTTAAAGGCTAAGGTCTGAGACCATGCTGCCTAGTCATCAGTTACTATTTTTTTTTTAATCTAACATGACATTAGAATATGGGTGTACACATTCTAATGTATTAGGAGTATTTGGCAGCAAATGTATCGAATCAAGTTTCCCGGTAAACTTCGCTGAGGTAGGTAGCCAAAACTACAAAAAAATTCTCAGCTCCATTTTACCGGGATCGCGTCTGTTTCAATGATTCCACATATTGTCCAGTTGCGCAGACACTTGAGATACAAAACTACACCAATTTTACATCACAATATCCACTAGGAATCAATTTGCGAATAATTAAAACAGCCAACTAGACTTCACTCGAAGAAATCCCGCCAAAAACTCCTCGGTGTTATTATTATTAGCACACAGTGCGTCAAGGTCAACGTCATTCTCAACTGGCGAGGCGTCTCGCCTACTGAAAACCATTCGTTCAGAAACTGAACTGCAAAACAATTCAAATAAGAATATTTTTATAATTTATTCATTAGGTACAAGCAATACGAAAACGCTATTTTAATCAATATAAATAAATGTTTAGCGAACAGTGAAGCAAGAGCGAGGCAAGTAGGTACGACGCCTTTTTAATTTTTGAACGACCATATTGTGCCTTGTGATTGTGAACTAGGTACATACATTTCAATACGTGAAACGTGCAGTGTGCTCCACCTAAATATATTTCCCCTAATTATTAGGTACTTATAGTAAAGTTTATTAAGGTAAGAATTAATGTTTTGTTATAACAAGTTATAATAACATTCGCATGATGTCGACGATGATGTAGGACGTATTTTAAAAGTGACTGACTGTATTTTATTAGTATCAAAAATAAATATTCACAATAAAATTGAACGAGACTTTAAAATAATCAAGGTCCGTGCCTTGATATTTTAAAGTCTGTGACAAGGAGTTGGTCGTACAATGCGTGCCACGAAAGATGAGACTTGACCCCGCCTCCCCCGCTCTTTCCGCTGCCCCTATGACGTCCGGTCGCGTCCTGCACTCAGACCTCATACCGCTAAAGATACCTAAAATCGTGTTCTGCGCAAGTCAAACCACGTGGTGTGTCAAGTCTCATCTTTCGTGGCACGCATTGTACACGACGTATCGCATCGTACTATTATCGGACGGGCTGGGCTGTCTTTCATTGTCTTTGAATTTTCCGTCTTGTTTTATCTCCAACATGAACTGTTGAGATAAACGAGATGGAACAAAATGTTTGTGGTATGTATGTGTCATACTTTCTTTCTCACACAACTATATTATTTTAGTAGGGGTGAGTTTCGTTTGATTGATTGATTATCCGCTGACGAGATTGGAATTTACCGAAAATACGAGTAATTTAAAATCCCCGCACGGTGCCACTCCCCACAAAATACCCAATGGTGTTGAGATTCCCCGCAGTTTGGGGAAATTCCCACAAATTGGCAACGCTGCTCTGTGGTTACCCGTTGGCCGTTGTACTTGCTGTGCACAGCTGCACACGCCTCGGCCACTGCTTATGCGATGTTTATGGTGCTGTTCATTCCGAATAATTATACAATTTTTTTAAGTATTTCTTATCTAAGATCAATTTACTGCTGTGTTTCATTATTATTTTTGATTACAGATTGAATTGCAAATATGCCCAAGATAAACCAGACCAGCAAATCAGCGTACAAGCGACACGCGTATTCGGGGCCACGGAAGTCAAGGAAGAAGGTGTATTCAGCATTGAAAATGCATAATAGAGATTGTAGTGATACATTCTAGTGAGTAAATTAGATTCCTATAAGATTTCGAGTCAAATTTACGTATGTAGGGTGTAGATTCGATAATTATTATGGCTCGCGTTGTCTTCGTTTGCCGCCATTTTTTTCTTTACTATGAAAAATAATAGTTTAGTTTACGAATAGTATTATGTATTGAGAGTATGACGAATTGCAGCCGGCCGGAAGCATGGCGTTACAAGAAGCAGAAGGAACTAGAACAAACCACGGGCTGCCTTAATATGGAAAGGTACAGACCTATCAATATTTTCTCTGTTCTCAACATTGATTTTAGTAACTCATCATCATCTGCCTAGCCTTTTCCCCAACTACGTTGGGGCCGGCTTCCAGTCTAATTGGAAGTAGCTGAATACAAGTATTTTACATGGAGCGACTGCCTATCTGACCTCCACAACCCAGTTACTGAGTAATACGATACCCCTTGGTAAGACTGGTTGTCAGACTTTCGGGCTTTTGACGAACCGTATGGTCAAAGATCCACAAATGACAGCCGGGACCGACGGCTTAACTGCTTTCCGAGTCACGGAAGGGTCTCGGTATGTAAAGATGGTCACCCATCCACAGACCAACCGCGGCAAGCGTAGCTTAACCTGATCGATTGACCTGTGCGGCTGTTATTATTTAGCCACGGGCCCCTCATTGATTTTACTAACTGTATTTCATTTATTTACATTTTATTTCAGCCCACACACTCAAGATCATCATCAGCTGTTCAACCTTTCCACAGCTCAAGATAAGCCCAAAATAAAAACCTATTCGCAGACTGTACCAATAATTCGTTACGAAGCCACAGCCTGCAGCTCTAGCTGTAATGCAGTTGAATCTGTTACAGAGCAAGAAGAGACTGTTGATATTGATTGGCCACTACCCGATCCAGACACTGAAGCTTATCAACTAACTGTGGAAAGAACTTCAAGTGACAACTTATCTGGTTTGTCAGGGTACCGTATTGTTGACTTGAAACATGTGATCAAATGGGCATTTCAAATGGAAAAACATCGTCAGTCTTGTGAATCATCTCAAATTGAGTATGTTCGTGAACAAAGGAAAGGATTCCACAGTGTTTTAACATTTAAATGTAGCATGTGTAATGAAACATGGGAACAAAGTACAGAGAAGGAACAGAAAATTAATACCGCATTTGTATGGGCAACTGTAACTGCTGGAAGTTATTACACACAAGCAGCACACATCACAAGTCTAATGGATATACCAACAATGACAGGAAAGTCATTCCGTTCAATTGAAAAGCAATTGGGCTTTGTATGGTATGAACATTTGACCGAAGAAATAAAGAAAGCCGGTGAGCAAGAAAGGTCCATTGCTATTGAAAAAGGAAACGTTTCTTCAGATGGTATTCCATACACTACTGTATATGTAGATGGAGGATGGTTGAAGAGGTCATACGGTCACAACTTTGATTCTTCATCTGGAATGGTAAGTCCCAACTGGATATCATACTTTTGCTTGATAATAGTGTTGAAATGAAGTTTGTTTTTGATAAAACCAAACTTTTATTTTAGGCCTGCATTATTGGAAAGGAGACCAAGAAATGTCTTTATCTTGGTGTCAGGAATAAATATTGTTATACATGCCAGTATTATGAGCGAACAGGTATAGCCACAAAGAGTCATGGTTGCTGCAAAAACTTTACTGGGACATCTACTGCAATGGAATCTGATATAATTGTTGAAGGCTTTCAACGGAGTGAGAAAATGCATAAGCTTCGCTATCTTAATTTTATAGGAGATGGGGATTCTTCAGTGTTTGCAAATCTGAAAGAAAAGGTGTCATATGGGAACCAAATAAAGAAAATTGAATGCAAGAATCATGTTATAAAAAACTACACAAGTGCACTCTACAAGGTAAACAGCCACTTATCAATTTTATATATAATTTATACATTTATAATATTAATAAAGTAGGAATTAGCAACTATAAAAGAAATGTTTCTCCCTTTTGTTTATATTCTTATATGAATATATTTTTTTTGTAAAGATTTTAGGTAATACCAAACTCCCTCTTTACGGACGAAATATTTTGAAGCCCAAATTATTGAAATTAACACTAGTTGCACGAAAAATTATAGTTTACAATAGCAGTCAGCCGGGTTCAATGGCTGACGATTTAAGGAATGGTCCACTTCATGTATTTGGACAACATGAAAAATGTAAGGAATATTACTGTTCGGTGAAGAGATTACCACCTGGTGAGAATAAACATCAAGAAAACCAAGTAGAAATCCTAAAAAATACAGCACCAGAGGTCTGGGCTCTTATTTATGCTGCAAATGAAAAAATTGCTTTGAAAGCTGGACGGTTGTCTAACGAGACAACAAATGTTGCAGAAAATTTTATGAGTGTGATTAATACATTCAATTGTGGAAAACGACTCAGTCTTGGAAAAGGAGGCTCTTATCAACGTCGTGTCCATATAGCAGGTAAATAAGTTATTTCATAGACATTTTAAAAACAATAATTATGTGACATCTCTAGCACCTATACTGGACCCACATGGTGGGCTATGACTTCATCTCTCTGTAACAAAAGAGGCCTGTGTGACTTGATTATAGAACTTTCAATAGTCATCAATAAAAACTTATGTTACAAATAGGTATGTGACTATGATTTGGCTTTTTCAGGATTGTCTCATTCAGTAGGACACAAATGGCATCAAACTGCATGGAAAAAACAAACTTCACAGAGCCCTGGACAATATTTTAAAAAACATATCCTTCAAAAAGAGAAAAGTAAGTTGCGTCAACAGGCAATGAAACGAAAACGGCTTTTTACTGAAAAAAATAAAACTCAACCTGATAAGGACTATGGCCCAGAAGCAAGTGACCCTGTCGATATTGATGAGGTAGAATTAAACAGGCAATGTGAATTGAAATTGCTTGAATTCCAAGAAGAGCCGCACCAAATAGTACATATTGAAAAGGTGACTTTAGGGCAACATGATAATGACATGTATGTCACATACAGATCTGATCGTCTGACAGCAAGCCAGTTTGGAATGGTAAGATATTAACAATTCTGTTATTCTCTCTTACTTTCTATGAAGCCACAGTACATGAATATGATGTTCACTTGCTCATTTTAGGTTTGCAAACGTCGTAATGTCACACCATGTCACAATCATGTGAAATGTATTCTCTACAAAAATGATATTTGTACTAAAGATATGATGTATGGACAGCAAAACGAACATGTTGCAAAGAGCATGTTCATGCAACAATATGGCAAAACTGTTAGGCTATCGGGTCTTTTTATTGATGAAGAATTTGGATTTTTAGCAGCTAGCCCTGATGGTAAGTTTATTTCAATAATAAATATATAATATATATATATATATGCATATAACAAGCTTTGTCTGCGGTTCTGCCCTCGTGGATGTTTAGGATGAAAAGTATCCTGCCCTTCTCCAAGGTCCAATCTATCAACAGACAAGGTTTCTTTTGCATTTATAATATGGATGTAAGTTCAAAAAAGTTTTGTTTGTTACAGGTATTATAGAAGCAGAAAATGCTATTGTAGAGATAAAATGTTTTCCTTCTTTGGAAAGGAAATCTCAAAATATTAGAGCAGCATCAGGAAATAGAAATTTTCCTATTCATCTGGAAAATGATGTTTTAGTTATGAACAAAAAACATAATTATTATTATCAAGTAAGTAGCAAATAGGTACTTACTATTTTATCTTTGTAAAAAAAATATGTTTCTCGGAATATTTGTTTTAAATTGCTATTATTATTTTGTTTGTAGGTCCAGGGTCAATTGCGAATTGCCAAAATGAATAAATGTTACTTCATTTGCTTCATATCTGTCACCCAACCATTGACTGTCATAGAAGTCAACCGGGATGAGGAATTTATCAGCGCTATGATGCCGAAGTTGGTAACTTTTTTTAAAACATGTGTATTGCCAGAAATTATTTTGAGACGCGTTCGGAAAAATGCTAAATGTCTAGACATCAAGGAATTAAAAGGTATGAATAATATAACTAATTTATTTCTCGGGTCTGAGGTTTGGGTTCAGTATAGTATAGTCTAACAAAATTGTGTAAATTCATTTGTTGTAGCGAAAACTGCGGCTTCCAGCAGTTGATTTTATTGTTCATGAGGGTCGGTCGGAAAGGAATAAAACACACGATGGAAGTAAAAAGTGACAAGCAGAAGATTGATACGGCAACAAAAAGCAGCGCGTAGAACAGAACATATTTTTATTGTAATAATTTTAAATGCATGTATCATTTGCACGTAGCAATGTATAGTTTCTTTGTGTTATTTATTAGTTCATAAGATTTTTCATTCCAGATATTTTCACTTATGTATTTAGGTACCAGCTAGAAGTTCAAAATTGTGTAAGTAGGTAGGTATTCTTGAAACTATGCTAGGTTAGCAAGCTACTTGTGTGTTATTGTGTAAGATAGGTTTCTTTCGAACTTTCGATGTGTGATGTTTTGTATGTAGTTTGTGTTATTTTTTAGTTCATAAGATTTTTCATTGCAGATATTTTTATATATGAAAATATCGATTTTTAATTATTTTTAACTATTGTGGAATAGTAATTGTATTCTAGGTGCATCGTCTTCATATATACCCACATATAATTAATGTATACAAAATATTGTAAAAAATATCAATCTATTCAGTTTTTGTTATAAATATTGTTATTTGTTTGTTCATAAGATTTTTCATTGCAGATATTTTTATATACCGTATGAAAATATCGATTTTTAATTATTTTTAACTATTGTGGTATAGTAATTGTATTCTAGGTGCATCGTCTTCATATATACCTACTTAAATTAATGTATACAAAATTATAAATATTTATTATTATATTTATAAAATGCTTTTTATTTTTTTTTTTGGGTAGACTTTTATTCTAGGTGCATCGTCTTCAAATATAATTATATTATGTATACAAAACCTTGTAAAACATTTTAAGAGTAACGGTGGAGTTTCTTGCCCATTCTTCTCCATACGAAAACTACCTTTTGGAAGGGGCGACTAGAATCAATTCAATTTTACTGTAAGTTTTGACGTTCAAAAATGCCTTTTAGGTGCCTATTTGAAATAAATTATTTGACTTGACTTTGAGTTATTATTTATTTAGGGCTGACTTTTCAATCATCTGATAACTTTATTCGTGGAATAATTTTGAAATTTTTACTGTTCATACAAAAACTGTCAAACGTGAGTTTTATCCCTCGAATAAAAGTTATCTGACGATGGAAAAATTTGCCCTTAGTGTAATCTAATAACTGTTGAGACACGACAAAACCAAATTTAGATTGTCACTAATTATTTATGTGTTTATGTTACTGACATAACACAAATAAACCTATTTATAGTTTACAATAATTAAGTCCAATACCTGTATTATCTAATATTTAAATAATTGGATAATTTGTGGTGTTGAAAAGGTGGCCAATCATGATATGAGCCTTTATGAAACAAAATAAAAATACATAAGTATTTTTTTCTTCAGTTTTTACTTTATTGAATGAAGGATGTCATCATTAAATCTTTTATTTTAACTAACGCTATCTAGACATATTTATTTCAAACCAAGTTTATGAATTCAACGCCATCTAATTGTATCGAAAGTAAAACTATTTTACTGTACATGTGTGTGTAATCAAATAAAGTGAAACGGCTAAACGTTCAGGGGTACAAATCTTTGTATGAGACGAGTTATCAAGCAAAGTGAATATCTCAAAAAATTAAGTTAATACTCTAGTTGACGCATATAATGAAGTTGTCCCTCAAAGATTTCTGAGTTAGGCGTAAAAATTGAAAATGTTCGAATTTGCGAATGTGCTGCCATCTAGCGAAAAAGTAGCTGGGAGATCAACTATTCAATAACCTTAATATAATCGTTGGTAGAATAGGCAAAATTGTACAGGGTTATGATGAATGCTCCAGGGTAGCCAGCGAAATACAAATTTTCTTACGTTTTTTGCAATTTGCAAGCCAATGCTAGGTTGTATGATGATAAGAATATTATTTTGATGAGAATATTATTTGATATTTGATTCTGTGATTTTTGTGATGTGAATTTGAAAAAAATGTGTGCCCCCTGGCACACATTTTTTTATGTGGGGGCACATTTACAGCAGATAAGGCACCAATTATACGTTCTACTCCTATAACTCTAGGAGACACTTTCTTGCTGGGGTAACGTACACCTGATTTGCAGATTCTGTTGAATATGATCCATCAAAGCAATTTTTCTCATATCAATCATCTATAGGTACTAATATTATAAAGCTGACGAGTTTGTTTGTTTGTTTGGTTGAATGCGCTAATCTCTGGAACTACCTACCAGTCGGATTGGAAAAATTATTTTTGCATTTGATAGCCCAATTCTTGAGTAAGGCTATAGGCTATTACGGCACTCGTACCTACCGTCTAAGATGACGGAAACTATTGTTGTGCATATAGCAAAGAATCGTACTGGGGATGTGACTGATAAACGTAACTATAGGCCTATCTCCCTGGCTAATGTGATTGCGAAGGTCTTCGATGGTCTTTTAGATACTCAGCTCAGCAAGTATGTTAAGCTTCATGATGCCCAGTTTGGTTTCCGTGAGAGTTTGTCAACGGAAAGTGCTATTTTGACTTTAAAACATACAGTCGCCTATTATGTTGATAGAAAAACACCCATCTATGCTTGCTTCCTTGACCTATCGAAGGCCTTCGACCTAGTCGATTATAATAAGCTCTGGTCTAAGCTTGGGGAGGTCGGGGCTCCTGTTGAACTCATTAATATATTTTCTTTCTGGTATAAGCAACAGAAAAATTTCGTCAAGTGGGGGAATGCATATTCTGATGAATATAAACTTGAGTGTGGTGTGAGGCAAGGGGGGCTGACCTCTCCAAGACTCTTTAATCTGTATGTCAATCAGCTGATTGATGAGCTCAGCAACAGCCATGTCGGATGTCACATAGATAACGTTTGCGTCAATAACGTCAGTTACGCGGACGATATGGTGTTGCTGAGTCCATCTGTTGGTGGCCTACGGAAGCTGCTAGGTATGTGTGAGGCCTATGCTGAGAGTCATGGTTTGAAATACAACGATAGAAAGAGTGAGTATATGCTTATTAGAGGTAAGATTAAACAACCTGAACATATACCACCAGTGTATCTTAACGGAGTATCTTTGAGTCGTGTCTCTCAGTTTAGGTATCTAGGGCATGTTGTGACCGAAACCCTACATGATGACGCAGATATTGAGAGAGAGCGGAGGGCGTTGTCGGTGCGGGCGAATATGTTGGTGCATAGGTTTGCGCGGTGTACAGCACAGGTAAAGGTAACATTGTTTAGAGCCTACTGCCAAAGCTTTTACACCAGCGCCCTATGGACTAACTACACGCATCGGGCCTACAATGCCCTCAGAGTTCAGTATAACAACGCCTTTAGGGTTTTGCTGCGGCTGCCTCGTTTTTGTAGTGCTTCGGGCATGTTTGCAGACGCGAGGGTGGATGACTTTTATGCTATAATGCGCAAAAAGTCAGCCTCACTAATTCGCAGAATTCGAGGTAGTGGCAGCGGAATCCTAAGGATGATTGCGGATCGACCAGTATCGCCAGTGGTGGGAAGGCTCATAGGGTTACACGTTTTATGATGATTTTTTATATACCTAGGCTAATTATTATTATTATTGTTTGTAATTTATTTGTAAAAATGTTTAATATTTAATTTCAATTCAATTTCAATTTAATTTATTTTCAATCAATTTATACAGTACCTACCTACATTGCTACTAACCTTAGTCCTAAGATAACTAATTTGTTACTAACAAAATATGGACATGATAGTCTGAAATAAACAAATTTTATTTTTTATTATTATTATATTATAGGATATTAACATCACGCTATGACCTTTAGGAGCCGAGCAAAAAGAAACAAAGTCAGAAAGAACGCTAAGCAAAAACGAAGTAATAGCGCGGGCAGGCGATGCGATGCGACGGGGTGGGTCGGAGTAACAAGAAATTTTACGCAGACGAAGTCGCTGGCAGAAGCTAGTATACTTATAAAATAATAGTTCAATACATTCGTTCATTTTTGTTATATGCCCTAGGGCGCATTCCACCAAACTTTTATAGCTAGAATAAGTCTTATCCTAAGAATAAATTTTGAATTTTAGACCGTATGCCATACTAGAAAAAATAAAAGATATCCGACTGGTAAAATCAGCCCTTATACCTAAATAAAGAAAAAACGACTGGACCTAATTCAATTTTTTACTGGAAATAAGTCTGAATTTCTCCGAACTTCTACATCATTTTCATGTAGTATTTATACCAAAATGGTCTCCCAATAACTGCATAAACAATATCAATTTCAAATAAAAAAATATTGATAAGTACTTTGATTTTTTAATAAATAAAATAAAAGTTCCATATATTCACTGTGCCGGCGATGCGCACTAGCCCTGGCTGAAGGCCTTAATTTATTGAGGCATCCACAGGCAAGCAGACGACAGCCATATAGGTTGAACTGCGAGATGCCACTTATAATTAAAAAAAAAAATGCGCGCTCAGTACCAAAATTTAAGAGATTAAAATATGATTCGCGACCATAATATATATGTATACATATACAGAATTATAATCATTAAAGTCGTAAAGACAACTCTCTAAGACCTGAAGGCCAATTCTCGTAATTTAAAACGTTCAAAATCTAGTCGCAGTCTCATCTCAGCGACAAAGAAATGTCAAAAACTTGTCAAAATGTAGGGAAATTTGAAGTATTTTTTGACAGATTGAGACTGAGATCAGACTGCGAACGTTGTTAAAATTAGTAGAATTGCCCCTCTGGTAATCCTATTGAATGACTATTTCATGAAATCTTGACATTTAGGATTATACTAACTTAAGGCTACGCCGACCGCCTAGTGGCGCCCTCATCGTTTGTTTGGTTGTTTCTTTTATTTTAGACTGAAAATGCAGAAAATAAGCATGTTAAGGGCCTTACTCTCGTTTAGTACCGTAACACGGTCACTTTATGAAGCTTATAACTCATTAACGGTTTGGTTAGAAGGTCTGTAAAAATATATGTTTGCTATAGATTCATGTACAGCATTTTCGAAACAGGGTTTTTTCATAAGGCTAATAATACTTTTGCCTTAAAAAAAATATTTACCAAAACGCTATTTTGGCTAATATTTCCTTATAACTTCTAAACGGCTTTGATGTTTGGAAATATTTTTACACTGAAAAATTGATGTTTAGAGGTAGGTACTACATATTTGAAATAGCGTTTTTAAATCAATCAACAGTTGCAAAGACAATGCCCCACTTTGAGATATAGGTTCAGAGGTGCACTGCGCGGGCGCGGGCGGCACGGCAGTCGTGCGTTAGCACTGAGACGGGGTGGCTGTGTCGCTCGCTGCTCCGCCCCGGCCATCGATCGACTACGCGCGTTTGGCTGTGTTAGTGCAAATATTTATGAACGAATTGTATGAGTATGCGTTTATAGACTAGCTCGCTGCAGAGGGCCCATTTCTATTGTCCGCGTGGACGCTTTATTAGTGGTGCCATGCCATTTCTAAATACTGTTTTTGTTTATATTGTTTATTTTGTAAATATAAGATAATTTGTAAATAAATAAAAATGCCAAAGCAAAGCAAGTCAAGAAAAATACGTTTTCTCTACGACGACGCACCGTTTTATAGATATGAGCGAAAAACTCAAAAGTGGGAATTTTTATACCCCCCACTCCGGCTCACCTCCTAGACGCGGGGACTTTTAGTATATTTACTCCCTAAGCGCTCTGAGCAACTTTCTGAAGAAATCGCTCAGGGCCCAGCTCACGCACTCTACACCTCTTTTTGGGTTATTCGTTGAGTGGACTAATAAGTATCTATCTATCTATACAAATAAATAAAATTGGAGTGTCTGTTTGTAATATTAAAACAACTGCTTCTTACTAAATTCATATGGATTTATACACGGTACAGTCAACGTCTAGAAGTCCACTTACACCGCCACCGCAATGACCATTATCGCCTGCGCTATACGGGCTGCGGCGTATATACACACATGCGCAATTTATCCGTGTGAGTGATGCTCCAACGCGGCAACGCTAACAAATTAATATGCCCTGTAGCATCGCTACGAGTAGTTAAAGATGTGGTCAATGCTAGACAAAGATGACAATATCACTAACTTGTTTTTTTATCGTCGTCTGATTATTTTTTTCATAGTAATGCAAAATTTCGATAACATAACATAAGTAAACATTAGCTAGATCGGTAATGAGGCTGCACTCGCTAATGTGATCGGGATAGACGTGAGTTCAAATCCGAGTTGGGCCAGTTTTTTTGATGTTTTAGATAATTATTATTATGTTTTAGTAATTTATTTTTGTAAATAACTTTGAACAAATAGATATTACAATAAAGGTAATTTATTATTATAATATGATAGATAACAAATGAAATAAATTTTGATATGGTAACATTGTAATATTTTTTATACATAAGAAATCCTTTACACTTATGTTATTATTGTATTGAATGTTAAAACACATTTTAGGTTATATATTATGGATATTATGAAAATTCTGATATCATTTAAGAGGTTACAGCTTAATTATTCATTTTCTCAATGAAAAGAGGATTGAAACTTAACCTCAATATTGCAATAATATAAATGCTAATTTGGTAAGTTACGACCACTATGTCCCCTGACACAAAATTACCCTACCTGTTTAGGATTTTTAATATTTCGTGTGACCTCCGTTAGCCTCGATACAGCTAATGAGACGTCGACGCATAGACGCTACAATATTTGCACAGATATTTTTGCCGCGAATAGTGGAATAATTTATGTGAACTAGTAAAGTAGTTAAAAAATGAGGGTAGATTTGAAACAAAGTGAACTTAACACTTTGTTTGAAATCTACCCTCATGTTTTAAAAACGACGCTAAGATTGAAATAATTGTAAAACAAAAGAATCTTCGTTTATTTGTGGAATATTTAACATAATTATTGGCTAGCAACTCGGCATCTTTATTTCACATGTAATACTTAAAAAATATTTTTCATGTTTGATGTGAGACTCGAACTCGAACGTTCGCCATGCGAGGTACAGTGCTAGCCACTTTGGCCACCGTAACGCTTACGAAACTTATTGAAATTTGTAATAACAATCATGTTGCCAATTTGTAGTGTTGTCAAACATTCTTATAGAAGAAGGTCATAAGTACTAATATTGCTATGCCATAGTTTTGTGAGATTGCTAGTAGACTTCTGACTGTTATTGTAATATACCAAAATATTTTTTTTTACAATTTTTGTGTCTGTCCGTCTGTCTGTCTGTTTGTTCCCGCTAATCTCTGAAACGGCTAGACCGATTAAGACGGGACTTTCACTAGCAGATAGGTGAATAAGGAGTAACTTAGGCTACTTTTATTTTAGAAAAAAAAAAGAAAATAAGGTCCTACGAAAAAAAATTAAAACCAATGAAATGAAATATTGAATAATGTCCGATTCAAATAGGTAGGGAGGTTGTATTATACTCCGTTTAATTAGATACTTCCAAATGTAAACAAATCATAATAAAGAAACGGAGTATAGTTATGATTAGGGATGCCGCGATACGCCTTTTTGCCGATACGATACCGATACTCTTATAAAAATATCGGCGATACCGATACCGATACGCTTACTGAATTCAAAAAGGAAGGTAGATTAAATAAAACACAATTAATCAATAGTTTTAGTAATCAAAATTAACATTTATAAAATTTTTATGGAATTATCAATTGTCGAAATTTCAAAGTGATTCCATATACCTAGCACTTTTGTGTTTTGAAGTTGATATGACTAAGTACTATTTATTTTATTTGACTCAAACGACTAGTTATAAATGACATACAATACACAAACAATTACGATATGTAATTCTTAATCTTATTTGCATGGAAAAATACTACGCGCAACAACATTCAACCTAACGAAATGGGATAGATGTGCGAGTGCGAGGCCAAAGCGGGCGGGCGAAACAAAACACTGAATAAAGCGCGGGGTTTCCCCGAGCAAACTTAGTTCGTGCCTCGTTTGCAACGAAATAGACGGGACAACACGCGCGTTTACATTACATTTTTAAAGCACGAAATTTGAAAAGTATCGTTGAATCGGCCATAAAAATATCGCCGATACCGATATAACGGCAAACCTGAAGTATCGCCGATATATCGGTATCGGTATCGGATGCATCCCTAGTTATGATCCTATACGTGAAGATTCCATAATCTCCATAGAAATTGATTGAATAAATAATATAATAATATAGTGTTTTTGTTTTAGCCCAAGAAAATCGTACACCAAATCACTACATAGTATAAAACAAAGTCGCTTTCTCTGTCCCTATGTCCCTTTGTATGCTTAAATCTTTGATACTACGCAACGGATTTTGATGCGGTTTTTTTTAATAGATAGAGTGATTCAAGAGGAAGGTTTATATGTATAATAACATCCATTAAATAGTGGACAAGTACTGTTATTTTTGAGGTTTCTAATGTGATGTCGTAAATAATTACATTTTTTCCGCTTACATTGCAAACGCAGGCTGAACCCTACGAGTTTTATCAAAATAATGTACTACGTATTGTACACATTGAAAAGGTCTACAGAAAAGTCCGTGATGGTATATGTCTATCTCTTATGGATAACCCACAACAACTTTTTTTTGTCATTTACTTTTTACGACAAATAACGGCTAATTTTCGAAGCGATTTTAACCAATACAGCATTAATCCTTAACCAATTAAATACCTTGAATACATTGTTCATTTAATATAGATCTATATGGCCCTTTACACCGTATGATTTAAGTGAATATTTTCGAAGATATTACAGATTTAAAAATTGCGGGACGTAGCGTTTGCGGCGGTACCGGCCGGCCGCCCAGTGCGGCAAGAGCGTGCCTATAAATAGCGCGTCTGAGGCCGCGGTTTTCCCTATAGCACTTTGAATTTAGCAGCGATCGGACGCGTTTATTATAAAAACGGTTTACCCTTCCAATTTAAACGTTTACAGTTTCCGGTAAAGACATCTTTTGCAATGACCATTAATAAATCGCAGGGTCAAACCTTCAACGTTGCAGGCTTAGATTTGAGCGTTGACTGTTTTTCACATGGACAACTGTATGTCGCTCTTTCAAGAGTGACCTCCAGAGAAAACATGTTTATATTGTCTAATGACAAGAAAGCTGTGAACGTTGTTTATAAAGACATTCTGTAATATGTTGTAAAAATAAAATAAATAGTTAAAATGTAAAAAGTAAATAAGTAAAAATGTAGTGTATGAATTTAGATATTCCAAAGATAGCAGGAAATCTTCATGGTATAGGGAAAGGGGATTGTTTTACTCCAAATTTAACGCGTGCGGGCCACGGGCAGTAATGAATAAATCAAAACTACTGAATCGATTTTAATCACATAGGCTATATATTTTATACCCGTGCGAAGCCGGAGCGGGCCGCTATGTTTTTATATACAACGTTCACAGTTTTTCTGTAGTGTATTTAGTATCAGCATTGCACCCGTGCGAAGCCGGGGCGGGTCGCTAGTATTGTATATAAAAAGGCTAATACGAAAAACTAAAAATAAATAATAATAATTAAACTAAAAATGCAAAAACGATCAAAAAGAACTAAATGGAGAAATATTAGAAGAATTTCATTAAAATTAGCATAGGTATTTCTTAACGCGGAATACAGAATTAATAAGTTATCGTAAACTTTGCGAACTCAACGATAACTTTTTTCTTAAATTCCACGCGGACGAAGTCGCGGGTAACAGCTAGTACAAAATATATCAGTCTTGCATCCGCCATTCCCTTCTGGAATCGTAGGCAAAAATGGCGACCTACGTGCGGCATGTCTGCGCCTCTGCATATTCTTTGATCGTAGTTTTAGTGTAGTGCGCCACCGCACGCGTTTTACGTATTCGGGAGTAGGACGCTTAGCTCCGCCCAATGCACAAGGTCAGTGAGCCATCTATACACCTTAAGTTGTGTGTTAACCTTTTCACCGCCACGGACTTCAATAGAAGTTCCAGATTTTTGTGCCACCAGCGCCACGACTTCATTAGAAGCTCTTCATTTTAACTACTTATCTTAGAAAAAATTTACTGTATTTAAAAGCTTTGTTTCGTTTTATTATTTAATATAGTACTGTCTAATACCCTGTTTTATATTTTTCCACACAAAAGAAGCTATTATTTGTCTTAAAATCGGCAAAAACAAATACTCTGAATATTTTATTATTGTATATGTAGTATATTTTATTATTGTATGTGTGTATATGTAGTAAGGTATGACATTTTATATATTATACTAATATAAAATGTCATACCTTACTACATTCTGTCAGCGCGCATAGTACATAATTTGTAAAATGTAAATGTAAAAGGGGTGGGATCCTGGTGTCCTGAAACACAGGCCACGAGCCTAACTTAGGCACCAGTCTCCCGCAATATTTACTCAACCGAATTATATGTCATTGTCGAATCTGACCGATGTAAAATAACATGTATATTGTGTTGAGAAAATAAAGTATTATTATTATTATTATTATTTTTAATGTCCCCAGAACGCTAAGGACTTTATTTAGAGTCGGCCAGTGATGTGACGCCAAAGTTACAACTGTTTGATTTCGCCCCTTGAAATATTTATAAGTACTACTATCGAAAACAATTTGAAGACAGGAAAATATGAACTTGGTTAACTACTTTATAACAAAGGGAAAATAGACACAGATGGGTGCCGATCCGGAATTAAATAGTTGTTAGCAATCCTTGTCGATAATTATATTCCCATCTCTACAAAACAATTAGATGTCAGTGCCCCGGACGCCACGGACTATTATAGAAGTCGTTCTGTGACGTCATTAGCGTACGGCTGTCAAGGTCACTTTGGCATAGTGCGGCACAAATCGAGTAATACTATTCTATTTTACTGCTATGTAAACAAATAATGAAATGAATGAAGAACTGGATTTGAATGAGCTTTTAAACATTTTACAAGGTGTGGAATCGGACTCGGGAGTATTTTCGGAAAATATTCTGGTCCAGAAGTTTGATGTATGTCCAACTAGATAATAATAATAACGTTAATTCATCAAAAAGTAGGAATTCAATAAGCCACAAACTAAGCTGTAAGCATCGCTTGTAGGTATCTTCTGGCTCTGGAGTGCAAATTTAACAAAGCTGTAATGGCCTTACAGTTTGAGGAGATTATCATAAACAAGAGATAAGAGTTCAAATAAAATAAAACATTATACCTATTTGTGAGATTCGATTCTGAATGCAAAATAAAAATAGAAAGACCATAGGCCAAATCCCTAATCAAAGTTGAATTTAACGTGCTCTGAGCGCCAAGGACTTGAAATGAACTCAAAAAATGATGTCATGAAAGAAATAGAGATGTACCTCATTACTTATAGCTCTAATTGAGTTATGTGTTTGTTTCTTTGATACTTATAATTTATACTGGTTTTTCTTACCAGACACTGTGACATAAAACAAATATGGAAATATTTAATCAGTTTTTATTTATATTCATAAAATTATAAATAAAACTTAACATGTATAAATGTCATTAGTCAATATGACAATACCCTCATCACTACTGTTTACTGTATATTTCGTTATACATTTATAGCTGGCGCCTGGCGAGGCATCGTATTCTGTGTGTGTTGGCGGTTAATAAGAGAAATTAACCTGCAATCTGTTATGCACTGTACTTCGAAGATGTTAATCAATACTTCCCTTGCTTTTAAAAATAAATTAATTATATGATGGTAATAGTGCCATCTTAATAACAAATAAAAAAAATTGCAAGCAAATACATTGTTTTTTACCATATGGCCATGTTTACTGCTGCTGGATGTATAAATTTAAATAACTGGAATCATACCAAATTGATGTAAACACGTGGGTGTCCTTCAGGGCCACTGCCTCCATCACACCATACTACCCTCTCTGTAACTTGTTTTGGTGGCACTTCTGCTATCAAATTAACTGCCCAGTTGGGATTGACTTGCTTAGGGGCAGTCATGAATCGTGCCAGCCGGTAGTCATCAGACTGCCATTTCTGTAAAGGAAAAAATTAGGCTTTCACTATACTAGGCAATATACATTTCTTAAGAATTGAAAGCAGGAGGTGATACAGAAGACGAATATGTTTAGATACTATTTTATTAATTCATAATATCAACAGAATTTTTAGGTGATAACAATTATTGATTTATTTAGGATGTGCAACATTATAAACGATGCAAATATCAACAATAATTTTGCGTCAATATAATAGTGACAAAAAAAATCATTTAGATTGATGCATTTATTCCAATGTTTACTATTATGTAAGAACAGATCTAGGTAGTCTTCACCTCAATACAATAACAATAATTATGCTTGATATTATTCACAATATATATAAATGACATTGTCTTATATTAATTAGGAATCTCGTTAATAAGCTTATACAAAAGAAGATAAAAGTACTTGGCCAGTATGAGTGGGAACATCTTGAATTTTAGAAGCCATACAACGGCGAGTAACATGTGTTCTCAACATAACACATTGTTTCACAGGGAATCGTGATACCGTATTATTCATAATTGCACTAATTTATGTTGAATTACTTTAAGTTTTCTATTGTGCACTTGCAGTTAACACAGTTTCAGTAACCCACAGTCCCACAAATTCTCAAAAAATTTCAATTTTTTTTTGTAGACTGATGTCAGTGTCACATGTGTCACTGTCAGTGTCATGTCAGGCACTGTATAACTGTAAGGTCAGCATGGGAATCTTTAACGTTCCGCGAGTAACAAGCACCGAAAAGTCGGTCTTGAAAGTGAAAAAGTTAGACGAAAGAAAAGTACTTTTCGTACTAGACCGGGAGATGATGACACATTTTGGTAAGTCATTTCTTACAGTATGGCGCTTTCAGGGGGGTTCATATACGTAATAAGTGAGAGGAAAATGATGTTCTTACCGGTGGTGCGCGGGACGCAATTGCAGAATAATTAATTGAAATTGCTCGAAAATCCGGAGGTGTCAAACAATTTCTTTCACAAAATTTCTTCAATTTATCGGTATTCAACAAAAAAAACCCGGCGGTCGCTATGTGCCATACTTCTCCGGTGGGTGTTTAGACCCGCCATACTTTTTTGAAAATGTTTTTTTTTTAATTTTTTTTTATTTATTTCTTACAGGCTGATTTTTTTTTAACAATTGTTTTTTATTAATCTTGTACGAAAATCACCATGCCATACCATTCCGACGGTCCAAAGTACCCGCCATACCCCCTCAAACATGTCATTTTTTTAAATTCGAGAAACCATTTTTTTTTGTTGAAATACCGATAAATTGAAGAAATTTTGTGAAAGAAATTGTTTGACACCTCCGGATTTTCGAGCAATTTCAATTAATTATTCTGCAATTGCGTCCCGCGCACCACCGGTAAGAACATCATTTTCCTCTCACTTATTACGTATATGAACCCCCCTGAAAGCGCCATCCTGTAAGAAATGACTTACCAAAATGTGTCATCATCTCCCGGTCTATACCACTTGCTCCAAAAAGTGACATTCTATGCCACAAAAAACGAACATAACAATAGTCATTTTTAATCTGTTAAAAACAGGGAAAGAAATTTGTACTGAATTTCATTCATTCTCTAGGGGGAGAATGTGATTTTTTAGAATACTTACCGAAATTTATACTGAACTACATCTGTGTTTACACCATTGAGTTTGTATAAATATAAAGCATTATACATCTTTTTGAAAAAGGAATACGCATTTATGCAGTTATGATTATTAAATAAAATTACGAAAACCGTGGAGGCCGTATGAGCTTGATGCCTTTGCTTTTCCGACAAAAAATTTTAGTCTAGGAATTTGCCGCGTTTTTGTTTTCTTCAAATACATAAACGTTAAGTTTATTTTTACAAATAAGTTAATGTTCTAAAATGCTTATCTTATATTAGTATTGTGTTAATTTTTTCGCAAATAGTACGAAAAGTTACAGAGTATTTTCCTCGGTGATAAAGCTGTCTTAGTGTTGGGTGAATTTAAGGCCGCTATCCCACTGGCGTTTTACGAGCGTTGACGTCAACGTCACGTCTGCGCAGCGTCGACGCCGCGCAGACGCGACGTTGACATTGCGTCGTCGCGTGGCAAGCATTAACGTCCGCTGAACACAGCGTTAACGCCGCCCACATGTACCTGTTGCCAACAAACGCGACGTTAACGTTGTGCAGACGCGACGTCGACGTCGCGTTCAGCGGACATTAATGTTTGTCACGCGACGACGTGACGTCAACGTCGCGTCTGCTCAACGTTGACGCTGCGCAGACGTTCGAGAGACGTCGACGCTCGTAAAACGCCAGTGGGATAGCGGCCTAAATCCCTCGCTACACTCAGGACTCGTCTTAAACACCCTCGCTACGCTCGGGAGTAAACCTCGAGTCCTTCGTTACGCTCGCGATTTAAATCGTCACCCGCGACAGAAGACACTGCTTTATCCCCTTGGTTAATAATCTACTATTCTCGAAACGAAGTTTTGCATATCAAGACCGACTTTTCGGTGCTTGCTATTCTATGAAAATTTCACTATGAAAACTAAGGGGGAGGCCTCAAAAATTGCTGTATTCTTGCATGCATAGCATAGCATTCATGGCATAGTATGCATAGTAAAGCATACCTACATGGCATAGCTAATGTGATCATTTTTTTTTTCAGAGCGGCACGCTTGCGGAATTATTAAACAAAAATAAATTTATTTAACTAGGTATTCATTAAAAAGAGAAAAGGACCTGAACGATAATATATTAGGTATAGTATTAAAAATATGTAATTTTAACATTGCATTGCTTTTGAAGACGCATTTGTTTTGTAGGTATTTGTCGGTAGAGCAAATTAGTTGTTTTGAGTGGGACTGGAGCTTATCGCATGATTTATCGATATTAGTCTTTGTAATTAAAATGACTTTTAGAACTGTGTCATGTTAGTAGATTGCTGCATCGAGCGCAAAGTGAGTTATTAATGCACGATAGTAATGTTGGTTTTCTTTTCTTGCTAAATATGAAGTATGTATCAAAGTTTTACAATGGTACAAAATTGCGCGCCATTTGTTTCTTTTGTTTTTCACTGATTCGGTTTTATTCAGTCAATTTTTTTTTCAGCCAGTATCTTTTTGATCTAATGCATACATTTTATATTAAACATAGGAGACATTAAGCCTCTGTGGTAAATTTATATCTAAATAAAAATAAAAACAGTGCATTAATGAAAAACTGTGCAACTATGAGAGATTTCATACAACATTTCTGCATTGTTTTGGTTCTAAGCAAAAAATACGTCCTTAATTGTGATCGGTTTTGTAGTGATTAATGATAACATTACTACGTAGTTGAAAGAAAAGTTGTTTTGACGGTTAGTGAGAAGTGTGAGTGAATCAAGAATAGAAGAGTGTAGTTGTCCTGACTCAGATCAGCTAAAAAATGAGAAAAATAAAGATAGGACATTAGTCATGCGAGGGGCGAAATACGTAAGCTGTCACGCCCTTTATGCCTGGAGGCTTTTATTTAGGTAGGGGATTGAAGATTTTTGTATGGAGCCTGGCCATACCTACCTACTGTCGCGCCTTTTTGTTTTTTCAAAATTGCGCCACGTATGAAACTGGGTCAAATTAAATTAGCAGACAAAACTCCGCAGATTTGATGGTTATCGGATAACTAAACATGACAAAACAAAATGTTTTTTTTGGTGTCAATGACCGCTGGTGGTGTTGTTACTAGAAATATGAGTTGAGAAAATCAGTTTTTTTGTTTGTTTTGTCATCTTTAGATATCGATACCTACCCATCATGTCTGTGAACTTTACAGAAGAAGAACTATTTTTTTTAAACTGATATTGCAAGTGACTACCTACAAGTACACCATAGGCCGACCGCATAACTGAGACGTTGCCTGAGGTAGCTGTGCGGTGCGGGAGGACTAATAGTTGTCACAAGTTGACGAATCACTAAGCTCTCGCATTACGTCACCACATCCCTCCCGCACCGCGCTGCTAGGTACCACGTTGATAACCATAAAACAAAATTCATGAAATTATTGTTTTTATTTGATAATGTTTAGATATCGCTATATGGATGTCACGTGATCAACTTTGAACGTTATAAAAACGTGACACTTCACGAGGTTTGGCTGTTTGCATTGATGTCAGCTCTCCGCTATCTATTAATATAGGTAAAGAGCGTGGCCGCCATTTTGAAAAAATGCCACGTATCTTCAAACCCCTTTGTTTACATTAATATTTTTAGTATTTTTTTGCGTGAATGTAGTTTTCATTGTATTTATTAGGTATATTGGCGTGGCTAACTGTCATATGGTAAATAATTTAATGTTCTGTCTCGTGCGGACGCCATCGCGCCAGCACATCAACCTACCATAATCTGTCAGATTTCTTTAATAGATTTTCAACTTTATTGCTAAAGCATAAGGTTCAAAGTTGATTGGGAAAATCTGACAGATTGTGGTAGGTTGATGTGCTGGCGTCTGTACTTTGCTTACTATTGTATAGAAGCAAGTTCATTTAACTGAACAAACAGCGTGCTGCTGGGGATTTTGTAGCGCCCCTTCCCGGTGAAAGCACTAGCAAATGGCGTTTTGGGGGGCTTTCTTATAGTAAAAGAATGATGATTTCATGAAACAGTTATTCTTTGGAGTTACGTGGTCTTAGAGAGTTGTGTTGATGATTTTAATGATTATAATTCTGTAAATACATATTTGTTACGGCCGCGAATCATATATTAATCAACGTACAACTAAATACTGACCAGCAAGTCGAAAAAAACCTAAAAAAAATTGAATTTGCGGGCTACGGACGCGGTCACCACACGTCACCACACCACACGTCGCTTTATTCAGGCGCGAAGAATAAACGCGCCCTTACTGTACTACTTACAAGGTTCCCAATATAGTTATACGCAATACTTAAAAAATAAAACGTAAACATTTTTATTAGGTTTATATTATATTGGTAAGTGTACAATCCATTTTATAATAAATACATATTACATAGGCATTATATTGAAAGTGAGATGCAAATTAGGTAAAAATATTAATATCCTTTGAAAAAGCATCATTCTCAGTAGACTTGACTAAAGAATTTTCATTTTCGCCATAAAAGTCATCTGCTCGATCATCCAAAGTGTTCCTGAAAAAAAAAGGAGGTTTTAGTTCAAAATAATACCTACTTCGGGTAACTTGTTAATAATAAGGGATCTCAGAATGAGACAATTATTATTATCCTGAATTTTTGCATATACCTTTATTTTGACCTTCAGTTCTATTCTAAGATTTTCAATGTAAATATTTTGAATTGCAGTCGGGTTACAATCCATTTTTGTTAATCTATAAGTACTAATATTATAAAGCTGAAGAGTTTGTTTGGTTGAACGCGGTAATCTCAGGAACTTCTGGTTCGAATTGAAAAATATTTTTGTGTTTGATAGTCCATTTATCGAGAAAGGTTATAAGATTTCAAGCTACGACCAGTAGGAGCGGAGCATCAATGAAAAATGTTGCAAAAATGGGAAAAAAATATTCCTTTTGAGCTTCCGTTGCGTACGCTGCGTAAACGGTTAAGTTACACAAAAATCATGTATGACGGAATTGTTCTACTTTAAAAGTTAAAAAAAAGTCCGCGACAGGACATGTCTGTCTTTTAAGATTGACTCACTATAACATTTTTTATCTACACCCATGCTATAAATCTTCTATAAAAGTTTCTGAAACAGTTTGCTTATTGCCAACATCAAAATAACCAGTTTCATAGTAACCACAATATCATCAAAACTAGTGTTATATTATAATGTTGTACTAAATTTCATTAAACAACTCCTTTGCTTTTTCAATCCCTTCCTTACTCATCAAACAGCCATATTCTCACTAATCTATTCTTGGTGTCTTTATGAACTTCAAAAATAGAACATTGTCATGCACACGCATTACACTACCACAGCGCCGTAATTAAAAAAAAAGTGATACAAGCTTTGATACTCATTTTCCATTAATTTACATAGAGTTCCTACAAGACTGTACAACACCCCATGGTTTCAGAACCTTTTGTAGAGGATTCATAACATGGGTGTAGATAAAGTCTTGTATGCAACTGTACATAATTATGTATTAAAACACTCATGTGATAAACTCACATTCGTGATTTAATACCTCTTATTTATACAATACTTGCATAAATAACTATCATGGTAATCAAATTTGTTCTAAAATAATGCATTATTTGCGAAGGTGTTTTTATAAATATGATATTTATCCTTATTCAAATAAATACGTTATTCATCACAAGTATTTAATTTTGAACAAAATTGCCTTTGACATCATTTGATTTCAATAAATATCTTAGGAGATATCATAGTTTTAAAATAACTCGGCAAGGCGGCCAGTCAAGAGCGGGCATTCGAGTGCTATAGTTCCACTCTTACTAAGCATAGCGTGATGGACATGTACCTAAAGTAGCTTCTTAAAGTAATGTACTAAGTAAATTTTAAAGTAATGGAATACATTTTAGTAGGTTTTTCCTCAAATTAACGCGGGTGAAACCGCGGGGCACAGCTAGTAATTACATAAACATCGTGACCTCTCAAGCTCCGCTAATGAGACACAATTGATTTTCTATTGTATCGTATTACATAGGATACGCACGGAGCATGACGGGCACTGTTCATTTATTTTTATCACACCTGCTCTGAAAATACATACTAATTATACCAATTAGAGGGAAGAAACGCCTTTATCCCGCCCTTCAAATCCTTTCATCCCAAGGTATGGAAGTTTGTATGAAAATCCTTCCGACCCAAGGGTGGGAAGTATGTATGAAATTCCATTACATACCCGGTTTTTCTTTTTTTTTTAATTTGTCAGCAGTCATACTGCCAAGTGACTTTAACTGTCTACTAATTAAATTTCAAGTAAATTGTTACTGGCCACATACAGTTTTTTTTTTACCAGTTACCAACCTCCTTGGTGCATACAGAAAATTAAAAACGAAATTATTTTTGTATATAAAACGCGGACTTCTTAACAATTCAAAAGTGCCTGTAAATGGTTTAATTGAAAATAAATGGTTTGAGTTTGAGAACAGAAAGGAGGCCTGTGTCTCACCAGTGGGAACATTATAGACTGATTATGTATGATTTTGATACACTTCAACGTGTAGGTACCTAAGTATTTTTTGTTACTAAGGCGTCGTGTACAAAATAGCTGCACTTTTAATAATTGTACTTTTAACTAAATATAAACAATAGTGTAATAAAAAGCACTATACATCCCTCAGGATAAAGTACAGTTCCATACCTCAAATGGTTTGCGCCCCTCGCAAGCTCGTGGCGCAAATGCCATAATCTCGGTATGGAACTGTCACTTTCTTCCCTCTGAAGTAATGTACTATTTCATCACACCTGCTCTGAAAATACATACTAATTATACCAATTAGAGGGAAGAAACGCCTTTATCCCGCCCTTCAAATCCTTTCAACCCAAGGTATGGAAGTTTGTATGAAAATCCTTCCGACCCAAGGGTGGGAAGTATGTATGAAATTCCATTACATACCCGGTTTTTCTTTTTTTTTAATTTGTCAGCAGTCATACTGCCAAGAGACTTTAACTGTCTACTAATTAAATTTCAAGTAAATTGGCCACATACCTACAGTTTTTTTTTTACCAGTTACCAACCTCCTTGGTGCATACAGAAAATTAAAAACGAAATTATTTTTGTATATAAAACGCGGACTTCTTAACAATTCAAAAGTGCCTGTAAATGGTTTAATTGAAAATAAATGGTTTGAGTTTGAGAACAGAAAGGAGGCCTGTGTCTCACCAGTGGGTACATTATAGACTGATTATGTATGATTTTGATACACTTCAACGTGTACCTAAGTATTTTTTGTTACTCGGCGTCGTGTAAAAAATAGCTGCACTTTTAATAATTGTACTTTTAACTAAATATAAACATTTATATGCATTTATGTCCATAATTTTCCTCGTAGGTGTAATAAAAAGCACTATACATCCCTCAGGATAAAGTACAGTTCCATACCTCAAATGGTTTGCGCCCCTCGCAAGCTCGTGGCGCAAATGCCATAATCTCGGTATGGAACTGTCACTTTCTTCCCTCTGAAGTAATGTACTATTTATATTGTAATAACAATATGAAATATTGTCAATTTTGTCGAAATTCGATTTCCTTCTTCGATATAGGTTAGCGACATGGACATGTTCAGTTTTAAGCCTTTTCTTATACAGGGTTACTGGTAACTCGACGTATTCTTTGCTGGACATAGTTAGTAGTGTTAAAATGCAATAAATTAAGCCACCAAATGTTCTACCGAAGCGCAGTAGTTTTTGAGTTAGATCTAGATTTTTAGTGTTTTTATGAAAAATCCCAGATTAAATCATTTGAAGTCAATTTAAAAATTATTTACGGCGCGACTGTACTAAAATTTACGTTATTATCATAGTTGACACCATAGCAAATCATTGTTAATAATTAAAAGTTAAAAAATGACTAAAACTTTGGCGAAAAGCACTAATCAAACATTATTATTTTTGTAATTTTTGCCATTACTTCATAAATAATATTGTCTAGTGCAAAAAAAAGGTACTACGCCTGATGTACAAATTACTAGGAAAATATCCTCATCTTTTCAGCTATCCAAAAAGGTATAATAACATAATGTACATACTGTTACGGACTTTGTGACGGTAACGCTGCTGAGGCGCGAAGACAATATCAAGTTCGCTTTCCTACCCGCCGACTCCCACATGTTACTGTCTTTGGATCGATTTATCGGCGATTATCTAAACTGGCAACGTCCAAAGAAGCAGACAAATTGACACTGGTCGTTCCCGGAGATACACGGCTGAGGACGAGGAGCTGATTCTTCAACGTTTTATTGACGACCCCAACACATCGACAAACATCGTAGCGCGCGAGCTTGGTATGTCTCAGTCGAAAGTCTGGTCTGTAGTTAACTTGTCAGGTCGACATCCATACCACTACCAACCTGTCCAGTCATTAGAAGAGGGAGATCCGTCAAGACGGCTGGAATTATGTCGTTTCATGCTAAGTGCCGACGCCGAATACGCAAACTTTAAAAAAAAAACATTTTGTGGACCGATGAATCATGTTTTGACCGTGATGGTATCACAAATTACCACAACTTACATTAGTGGCCACCGAAGGCAGAAGCATACCCTAAGAAACTGAAACAAACCGCATCTCAGCGTAGGTTTTCGCTTAATGTTTGGATGGGTATTATCGACGACAAGTTAATTGGCCTATATTTTTTACCCCGAACACTAAATGGGCAACTTTATGAAGATTTCCTAAGAAATCATTTAGCCGCTCTACTCTCGGATGTAACGGAACAAAGAAGAACAAACATGATATGCCAACATGACGGATGTCCAGCCCACTTCCGAGTCACAATTCGACAATGAAGAATGTTAACTAATTTTGATTATTAGCACTCCATATTCTCTGTCAAAAATAAAAAATACTAGTGAAAGAATTGCTTCGATACGTCAATTAGTTTCCGATTTAGAAGTAAAACAAGTTGTAACCGCACGACGCGGACTGCCGGTGACGGTGTGACGTCATCGTACAACACGCTCAGTCTGGCTCACTCAGACAGCTCGCGGTCGCGCGCCCGTGCCATCGAAATTATACCTAAATACTTTTAAAAATGTCCAATCCAAATACTAGGAAATCATCTGTTGTGCCTAAATGTAAAAACACAACTACCAATTCGCCGGAAAAGTTGTTTTTTATAGTTCCAAAGGACGTTACAATGCGAAAAAAATGGATAAAAGCTATGAAGAGGTTAGATCCATTTGGAGATAAAAGTACAGTTTATTGTTGTGAAGACCATTTTGACGTAAGTATAGCTATAGCCATAGCTGTCTCTTGCCGATCTGAAATAAGTTTCAAATAAAAATAAATGGCCTTACGTATTTTGTTAGTAAAAAAAAAATACAAATAAATAAAAAAGGTTTGGTACATCTGTTCGAACATCTACATTTGCAATAAAAATTAAATTAAATAAAATGGCCTTACGTATTTTGTTAGTAAAAACATACAAATAAAAAAGGTTTAGTACAGATGTACTAAACCTTTTTTATTTGTATGTTTTTTTGTAACGTTCAACCCACTACATCTACATCCTAAGTACCTATCCTACTTCCTACTAATATTATAAATGCGAAAGTTTGTGAGTGTGTGTGTGTGTGTTTGTTATCTTTCACGCAAAAACTACTGAACGGATCTGGACGAAGTCTGGAATAACACATAGGCTACTTTTAATCCTGGGAAAATGTACAGTTCCCGAGGGAAACGGGGGCGAAGCTGCTGGCGGAAGCTAGTTTGCAATAAATCAATGTATGTATTCATTTAAATTTACTAAGAAGAGCAGTACATACCTATATATACATACGTACCTACCTATAGCTACAAAACTATAATACATATTTGTTGTCTCTAAGGTAAAAATTTAATGGTACGAGTAGGTAGGTACTTCTACTATTTGAGTTGCATTCTTCCATTACGACATTAGTTGGGTATTTTGTTTTGATAAAACAATTTAGAACAGATAAACTGTTAAGCATAAGTTGTAGCAAGAAAAGTTTACTTAGGTACCTTTGCATTTTTATTCCTCGCATTTCGGCGGCAACGAAATCACTATTTGTAGATAAATAATGCGCAACCATTAATCCATCTATTTTAGGTAGATTATCCGATTGCCCTTTTTTGAATCCTTCATCCATTTTATTAATCGAATAATATTTACTATTATTAGACTATTAACTTAATACGCGGACGAAAACACAACAAAATACTGCGCAAGCTATTACACCTACTATAACCGCTGGCGATTTGATACTATGTGGGCCGCGGCCCGCGCGGGGCGTTGTGACATGACGTCACAAGCGATCACGTGACTGTTAGCGGGCCTCGATATTTTTCGAAACTTTGAATGCCTATAAAATCAAAACTACTAGGTATTTCTGACTACAACAAAACTAGTGTATTTGCTTTACTGTGACAAAATTTCAAGCGATTTGGCATACCTATAGTGTATTCACGGAGACGAGTTAGTATAGCGCCTTCTCTATCGCACATTGTCATACAAATGACAAAGACAAAAAAATACTTTTTTAGGGTCAGTGGGCGTTAACAATACCTTAGAAATGTAAATGTGCGTTCACACTGCGCTTCTCAAAAGTTCGCTTAGTTTATTCCTGCGGCTTCGTCTGTCGTAACGAGAATATAAAACATGTTATAAAACACGTGTTTCAACAATGAGAATATACCAATAACTTAATGATAATAATAACAATGGATGTAGCGCACCTGTGCCAGTATCTATACTATACAAAAATTGGGAAAATGTATTTTATTATGATAATGCTCATTTATGACAAAAGAACAATAAACGGGTCATTAGCACACCTGCGCCACATCTGATGGCACATTTTGTAAAGTTAGCAATCGTATCAACAATTGACAAACGTTGCTTCAATTTCTTCGGAGATTTTAGCTCACCACTATCATTCTTCTCTTTTACAATTCTATGAACAGAAGCCCAGTGAACACCTAAAGAAGATGCAACAGCTTTCAGAATGTCACCCTTGGAGGCCGAAGAGTCTGCATTTCTCATTGCCTGGTACATATTTAAAACCATAGTCTTCTCGGTAGACAAAAAAGCCCGCCGTTTTCTTTTCTCAGCAGGTTGTTCGATATCCGCCATTATCGCACTATTTCAGTTCACAATGAAAAGTCCTTTTCACAAGCCGCCAAGTCGTCAAGAAAGCAATCAATCATAAAATCCAATACACCAGCCGGTTCACAAGTTGAGCATACAGTCACAAGTAAGAGCACGTCTGCACAGTACGGGAAGTATGAGTAGACTAAAAAGTACTTGTACTGTGTACACCGCCTTAGCGTTTATCACTGACCAATCGCAGTTAAAAAATTGTGTGAGTGAGATAGCGCTCTACTAACTCGTTTCCGTGAATACACTATAGTAACATTCTTCATTGCTGGATGAAAACTATCCAAGCCGATGGATAGGGCGCGGTGGGCCGATTCCGTGGCCTGCACGAAGCCCTGATCTGACGCCGCATATGAAAGAACTAGTTTATGTGACCCCAGTAAATTCAATTGAAGAATTAAGGGAGATAATTACAAATGCGGCGGACCAGATGAGGGCAACAATAACATCAAGAATCACAAAAACCGAGTAAGAAAGTGTATTCGAAACCGAGGGCAGCATATCGAACAAGACGTGTAAAATTAGTGTGATTAAAGTTTTAAATTGATATTGAATAAAAATAATGTTCACGAAATTGTTTAATTTGATTTTCTGAATAATCACCCTTTCTTTACTTAATCAAAAACGATTTTTATTATATAGACCATGATTTTGTATTAACTATCATACCTTTTTAGATAGCTGAAAAGACGAGGATATTTTCCTAGTAATTTGTACATCAGGCGTAGTACTTTTTTTGCACTAGACAATATTATTTAAAAAGTAATGGCAAAAATTACAAAAAAAATAATGTTTGATTAGTGATTTTCGCCAAAGTTTTAGTCATTTTTTAACTTTTAATTATTAACAATGATTTGCTATGGTGTCAACTATGATAATAACGTAAATTTTAGTACAGTCGCGCCGTAAATAATTTTTAAATTGGCTTCAAATGATTTAATCTGGGATTTTTCATAAAAACACTAAAATCCTATCTAACTCAAAAACTACTGAATGTCGGTAGAACATGTGGTGGCTGAATTTATTGCATTTTAACCCTACTATAACGTCCAGCAAGGAATACGTCGAGTTACCAATAACCCTGTATAGGCTAGGACAAGATGTGACAATGTGTTATAAACTTGTAATTTTCAGTCTTTCAGGGTAGTTAGTCTGACTAGTCACAGCCCTCATAAGCACAAAACCGAAATGCAAGTGCTTTCGATTCCAAAAGTTTAAAAATGATCACTCACGACTTACCTGCTATTAACGCGATGCAAACTGACATCTCCAGAAAAGCTATCTGAGTCGTCATTTAACGATGTTTGAGAATCTATAAATATAAAAAAACGGTGATTAGATAATTGTTCATGTTCAAATCAAACCTAACATCATCGAAAAATCGTTTGATCCGTATTTCAAAAACCTAAATTCGATGTTTGCCACATTATGGATTTATGGCATAGAATAAATCAAAGAAATGACAAAACAGACTAAAAATATTTGCACATGCACAATATTGAATTTATAGATATAGGTCTACCAGAATCTCATGGGATAAAAAAAATAAAACATTGTGATTTTCATATGGCAATGTCAATCCATATGAAAATCACTACTTTTTTATGCCATGATATTCTGGCAAATCTGGGTCTTTGAGAGGGCGACTGACAGATATAGATTGCCAAAGACTGCAAATATAGATTGAGATTGACTCCTGTTTTCCCCAACGGGTTAGACAGAGAACAGAGCTGTACCATAGTACAACCATCTTTTATCTAGTTACATTTAAGTCTCATGTAATCTGTCATAAATACCTGAAGTAGTAAGGCGATGAGTGGTTAGGTACTCGGCGGACAAATATGGAGGCAAGTCGTCAGTCGCATCGCCTGTTCCACCCTCAGCGCCAAGAGTCTCTACTACCGACAGCCACTGGCCGTTATGACAGCGAAATCTTTCCACCTAAAATAAAATAAAGTATTACACTGTTTTATTAAACGTTTTAGGAAAGGTTGATAAGCGTTCAGCTAAGGAGGAACTCTCTGCCAGACTCTGTGGTTTGAAAGGTGACAGGTATATTTTATTGTTTTACACAGTATATAAAGAAAGAAAGAAAGAAAATACATTTATTTAGCACAGACTAAGAGACACACAATACACCAGGTAGTTAGATATTAGTCGTACATCAGAATAAAAAATAAGATAAAAATAAAAAGTGCAAAGTCCGATGTAAGAAATTAGGAGGAAAGTGTGCCTCACGGCTGCGCCAAAAATGCCCAGTTCAGCAAAAATGCCAGACAACTGGTGCCTGACGCTGGTTTTCAACTGGACCTGATGTGTGAGGTGACGGATGTAAATCAGTTTTATACTTCATCGTGATGTGTGTAATGTGTATGCATAATTAAGTAAATAAATAAAAATAAATTAGTGTCACATAAAAACAGTAACGAGTAGGTACCTATGTATAAAAAGCGTGATATTGAGTAACATTGCAAAACTAAACAATAAATAACGATAAATAGATAAGTGACATGACCGCATGATAGACCTTCTTATGCAAATAAAGAAATTCTCCGAAACGAGTCAGAACAGAAACCTGTTTTAATTTAAAACGATGCCTGACTTCCATGCTCCAACACATTGTCATAATAATTTATTAATCCGTGCACTGTAATGTCATCGCACAATACGTTGCAAGCAGCCGAGCGCGGCGGACTATTTTCGGACAGTTTGCATTTTGTGTGTGCTTTGAACTTGTCTTAGCTGTTGTTTGCATTTGGATTAACCAAATACGAGGGATAATTATAACGTCTTTAAATAAGTCAGCTAAAAACACTATTTGCGATAGTGGAAAAGAAATTAAAAAAATATGCACAAACAAACGAAACATAAAAGGATGAAAGGTAAGCGCTAGTCGATAATAGATATATTTGATGTACTTAATTTGCAAATAATGAAATCTGGCACAATGTGAGATATGAAAACTACCCACTTTTAATTTTCCGTCTCACGTCTCGTATATGGCACATCTCTGACCAGTTTATAGTAGTTTGTGGTGTACTTTCCAGCCCTGGAGCGGGAATGCAAATTAAAGGCACACGTGCTCAATACACTACATTGTGAACGTAAAAGCGGTGTAATAACAGACAGTTTTCGAGCAAATGTGTTGAAAAACCATTTACCCAACCAAACTTGTCATCCAAATAGACAATTATTGTAATACAAAACAGCGTGTCTAGTTGTCGAATGTTACGACTGTACAAACTTTTATAGAACTTACGAATATGAGAAAATTTCACTCATTCACTTCATTCATTACCAAAAATCGCAAAAACTTCCACATACATTTCTCAGTGATCTTTCAGCCTATCCACGGAACAGATAATAAGGTTGGAAAGGCCCTCGCTGCAATTTTGTACTAGGACCAGTGTCGCCGCTTGACTCCCACTATTTTAATTTCTACACATACGCAATACTATGTTTACAAATATTTCGCACACAACCAAATCACACACACATAAATCTCAGGGCAGATATTCGTTCGCCCACTAGCAATAAGCTCCCGTATGCATAGACACTCAAACACGCATAAATGCAATAAAATTTTTCATATACGCTAGTGCTTGACAAAGCCGATATTCTTTGTCGATAAATATCTGATAAATTTATGGGGACAAATGAAACATTAAATAAATATTAAGAAATAATTTAATTTTACTTTGATTAATTACAAATAATCACTGTCCTTGGAATAAAACATATTTATTAAGTTTAAATAATTTATTATTTTCACATAATTCATAAACTTAAATAAAAAATCAGAGATTAGTATACTAGTAGATGACAGGTCTATGTCCCTTTATAACATTCGGTAGGATTCATTCAATGATTAATATAATATTTAATGTACCTACTCAAAATACGTCTAAATAAAAATATACTATCATTAATCATGAATTAAATATAAAATAATCCAAAAATTATGTTATCCCATCTTCCTGGATCGGCGTGCTGTGCTGGCGCTGCTGCTGCGGCTGCGGAAAACCTCAAGCGGCGAAAATATGATAACCTTATTGGAAATTATATTTTCGAGCCGTTTGGGGTTGAAACTCTCGGGCCGTGGGGTCCGAGTGCTCATGGTCTTTTTAAAGAAAATTATCTAAACGGCTGGTTGACACTTCCCGTGACCCAAGGGCTGGCTTTTACCTTGGCCAGAGGCTAACCATCGCGATACAACGTGGTAATGCCGCCAGTCTCTTGGGTACATTACCAATCGACAGCGATGCGGATGAATTTTTCAACGCTATTTTTTAATAGTCTGTATAGTTTTAGTTAACTTAGAATTTAATTTTAATTTTGATATTTATTTAAGTCAAAGTAGTAGGTACCTATATCATTTCTTAAAAGACATAGATCCAAAAATTATCTTTGTCAAACGTAAATATAGTCGAGAATTCTATCGATGATTTTATTTAGCCACATGGTTACCTCATTATCGATAAACATGCACCGTGCATAATAGCCAATCAGAGCAAAGGACGAAACGTCAACGGTTTAAGTGAAGAGGACGCAATGTATGCAGTACATTGTACGCGTACTTGGTCATTGTGTTTATTGAGCGAGTACACAGCGGGCAATGTATATTTTTTTGTAAATTGTTGCAATAATGTTGTTAATGTTTGGTATTTCATAATGATCAGTATATTTTTATGTTTTTGACAAATAATATTGTAATTAAGTGTTATTTTGGACTTACCGATGGAAAGATATACCTCTTCGCTTTATATTTGAGGTCTGACTTTTTGTCTTACATGTTATAATTGCACAACACGGCATTATTAAGCAGAGTTCTGTTCTCCGAAGTATTCCGACGCGCACTGAACGCGATAAATGAATGAATCGGTCGAGTTATGATTTTCGAATCATAACTCTGGCGCGCTTGCCCCGCCCACATTACCATTCCAACCTTATTATCTGTTCCGTGAGCCTATCTGTATCGTATTCCACGATCTCAGTGGTAGAAGTCCTTTAAATCATTATACGAAATACATCGATTCGCATCATAAAATAAAACGGAGAATTTAAGTTTTTCTAGTTGAATGTTACTATTGTTACATTTTTGACCGTACATGACCGATTATATAAATACTATATTTGTTTACAAAGAGACTATATTTAAAAGTTTCGTACCTTAATTCTGACTGCCCACTCATTTTGCATCTGTGATATGATGTCAAGGCAATTGTCGCACATCTTCCTTATCTCCGCATTCTTATCTTGCATCAGGTCAATAAGATAGGCTGGAGCTTCTGCAACACAAAACATTTTTTTATAGTTTATTTAATGATATTAAAAATACAGAGGTGTTACTTAAATCTAAACTCGCCAAACTTTTACTTTTGATGGCAAGAAATCGAAACGAACTACCTCGCCTTCATTCAGTGCATTCGCAGAAGGTTGAAGAAGGGTATTGAGGTATTGATCTTGAAAGTATCTAGTTATGTATCTCAGTGTCAAAGTAGGATTTGTGCACAAAATTGAGACTTCACAGCTATGATAAATAAAGTGTTTAAAGAAACCATACGCTCAACTTTCTCTCTCTCACAGTTCTTCGTGAGCTATATGAAAGACCGTCAGCCCAAACTGCGGCCAAGAAGCTGGGAATCCTTAATAGGGTGAAGCGATACTTTACACCCGGACAGCTTTTAAACCTTTATAAAGCACAAGTCCGATCCTGCATGGAGTATTGCAGCCACCTTTGGGATGGCTCAGCGAAATACCAACTTGCCGCGCTTGACTCGGTGGAACGCAGAGCTAAAAGGCTCATTGGCGACGTAAAACTGGTGGATGCCAACCTTCACAGCTTGGCTCATCGCCGCAAGGTTGCCTGCTTGTCGGTCTTCTACAGATTGTACTTCGGTGAGTGTGCCCAAGAACTCCACGACCTCATTCCACCGGCCCCCTTCTACCTTCGGACATCCAGACGCACTACAAGTTACCATCCCTACCTAGTTGCTTTTCCACCAATTCGCACTAAGCGTTTTCAAATGTCCTTTATAATGCGCTCAGCAAAAGAGTGGAACTCTCTACCTGCGTTTGTGTTTCCGAGTGCATACAACCCGAATCTCTTCAAAGTAAGAGTGAACAGGCTTCTTCTGGGTGAGCTCACTCCATCGTAGACGTTGTCTCTGTCATCTCTGACCTAGACTAGAGTCAAGAGCAAGCCCATTTCAAATAAAAAAAAAAAAAATATGTCGACTACAATGGGTACGAGTCTGAGCCATACTTCACCAGGTCTGGCGTGAGCCAGGGCAGCAATTTGGGGCCTCTCGAATTTATCATAATGATAAACAGCTTGCCGGACGTCGTCAGACATGGGACATGTTTATTATTTGCAGATGACCTTAAGTTGCTGCTCGAGGTTACGGGTGAGACAGATTCTGAATGCCTGCAAGAGGATATATACCAAGTAGTAAAGTGGAGCCAAGATAATAAACTCCATTTCAATGTACCTATCCAAATGCTCGGTGATGACGTTCACTCGTTTGCGAAACCCAGTGTGCCACGAGTATAAAATAGAAATGACACGGATGCAACGAGTGACGCAGGTAAGATATCTTGGAGTTCATCTAACTCCGGACCTAACCTTCCGCAAGAATATTAATAAAGTATGCAGAAGGGCATACAGAAACCTAGGTTTTGTCCTAAGACAGACACAGGGGTTCACAAATATAACAACTATAAAGGTGTTGTATGATGCGCTGGTAAGGAGTCACCTAGAGCACAGTGCAGTCATTTGGGCTCCACATGAATTGAAATACAGCGTCATGATGGAACGTGTTGAAAACAAATTCTTGAGACACTTGTATTTTAAAACATATGGAGTATACCCTTTCTACCCGCTGATGTGCCCTACACTATTCGTATTGGGTATGGTAGGGTACAATCAGCTGGGTATACGGCGGGAGTTCGCTCTTGTTGAGCACATAATTAAACTACTCCGCGGAATACAAAATAATCCAGGAGTACTACAGCGGCTTAGTATTTGTGTACCAGACCGCTACGTGTGGAGGCGGAGCGTCCACCACTGTTGCTGGTACCTCCTGTAAATCCTGTTATGATAGTTGTAAAGGTAATTATAAATAAATAAATAAAAAACATAAAAACTTTGGAGAAATCTTTAGGTACTGCATCTTTAAGGGGTTTCATACCTTAAGAGCGCTATTACAAAAAATCGAAGTGCTCAGTTTTAGGTAAATTCGACGGGGCGCGGCAGCGGATGCGCACGTGTGCGCCTAATGAGGTACGCTACGCACACATGCAAACCGACATGTGTCGGATGCCAGGAACAAACCAACAAGAGTCTTTGCTACTTTGTTTTCGAAATAAATTAAATTACTGTTATTATATGTACATAGTTCATGAAATATTATTTGTACCAATGAATGTTGCCTAGAACAGTAGTTTATCTATAGAGTTACTATAGTGTCATAAAAATTTACTTGATTTTTTTATACCACTAATGTGGCAAACTAGCATGCGGCCCGCTTAATGGTGTGTAGTTACCGCAACCTATAGACGCTTGCAATGCCAGAAGCATTACTTGCGCGTTGGAAGTTTCTAAGAAAGGAATCGCACTGATAGTTTTTGTACCTACTTGTTTACGAAATTTCTTTATAAGTGCATAATTTATTCAGCAGGTAGGTAGACATCTAAGTATCTACTTATTTATTGAAATAAATTCAATGTAATGTTGTTTCTACAGTTTGGATAAAAAGTCAAAAGAAAGTAAAAAGACAAATCAGAAGTAATTTTATTCAAATTAGGCTGAGAATCTGCACTTTTCGAACGTCAAAATTACATAAGACAGTCCCCAAAAACACCCGAGCTTCACCATTTCCTAGTGTTTTCGCTGGGAAGAAGTGGGGCAATAAACTCCCCAGCAGCACAGGTCTATCTATCTATCATGGGGTTTAGGTTTCCGCACTTAGTCCTTGAAGTGGACCATTGTGCGTGAGCCATGGTGGCCGATTACTCCAACCAGCCCACCTCCCTCCAGAAGCAGATTAGACTTCCCGGTCTCCTCAGGGCATCCGCAAGGGATGTTGGTGTTCCCAGGGTCTCCTCGCGAATCTTGGTAACGCCTGTGCACTCAAGAAGCACATGCGCCACCGTTTCCTCCGCTTCCATGCATGCTCTGCACATGGGACTGTCAGTGATTCCCAGGGTATGGAAGTGTTTATTTAGTGAACAGTGTCCAGTGATGGTCCCCGCCACCAGGCGCAAGCTGTCTCTGTCCAGGCGCAGAAGGCGCCTGGTCAGCTTTGTATCCAGGATGGCATAGCTTCCTTGGACTGCCTACATCCTGGTGCCGAGGTCCGCCATTTTTCCGCTTGTATTCGAGTGTGATCCTTTAACCAGCTTCTTAGCTGCTTGAAAGGAATGGGCACAATGGGTTCAGGTCCGTAGGGTCTTGTGCTGGATCCTCTTCTGGCAAGTTCGTCAGCCGCATCGTTTCCAAGTGATCCACTGTGACCTCTAATCCATTGTACCGTTACCGTGTTGCGATTTAGTACCGTGATTCGTTCTAGGGCCTTGTGGCATTCTAGTGTTAGTCTCGACGTGATCTGATTACTCTTTAGGGATTGAAGAACTGAGGCACTGTCGGAGAGTATTCGGATATTGGTATCCGTAACCTCCCTGGCCTCTATAGCGTGTGCCGCTTGGATAATACCTACACACTCTGCTTGGTAAACGGAGTTGAGCATTCCAAGTGATTTGGATATCTTAATGTTTAGGTCGTTGGAGAACACCCCGACGCCCGTCCTTTCGTCGGTCTTTGATCCATCAGTGTAAATTCTTAGCTCTGTTGTACCTGAGTAGTCGCACAACTCCTCTATGAGCTCTATGTTGTAGTGTTTTTGGAAGCAGTGGGTCTTCAGGGTTCTGTCGATGGGTGATATCATCGGTTGTTCTTTGATTGCATCTTCTCTGATGCGTGTGTGTTTGATTCTAGAATCATTGCTTAGGGAGCCGGATACTTCGAGTCTGAAAGTCGCTATGGCCGCCTCCTCTCTTACGACGAGGTGTAGGGGAGGTAGCCCCAGCATCACCTGTAAGGCAGCAGTGGGGGAAGTCCTCATGCTGCCGGTGATTGCTACGCAGGCAAATCTTTGTAGTTTCTCGAGATCCTTTTGGGTTGTACTTAGGTTGGTCCTGGGCCACCAAACTAAAGAACCGTATGTAATAATTGGTCGGCAGCACAGGTCTCTGTTCAGTTAAAAAAAACCGGCCAAGCGCGAGTCGGACTCGCACAGGAAGGGTTTCGTACCACCGTAATAATATACGTTGAAAAAAGTCACATCGGCAATAGAAAATACACATTTTCTAAAAATTTCAACTTTTTGCCTAGTTCATGAGACACTGACAGGCAGACGGACGGACGGACAGCGGAGGTTAGTAATAGGGTCCCGTTGGCACCCTTTAGGTACGGAATCAAACCAAACAGTATAATAAAAATTGTAAAAGTAAATTAAAACAATATTCTCTGAAGTGGCATAGACCGTGCTTTCCTCGAATCTATGATTTCAAGAAGCACGTAAAAACTAGAAACTAGTTTTATTAGGAGAATAAAACTAGTTTTACCTGGTTCTGGTATTTTCAGGTCTCAGACATCATTATCTTTGAAAACTTTTACTACTTTTAGTTTTTGGTATTGAGTACCAGTCCATACTGCAAAGTAATTGCAGTATGGACTGGTACTCAAGTCTGAAAATACAAAATAAAAAAAAAGTTTCAGAAAAAGAAGAAAACAACAACTATGCAGGGTCCCATTAAAATAGATGGACAAATTTTAACACAGCGCTCAGTTCGTCTAACCAAAGATATCCAAGCAAAAAAAAACACTGATTAAAGTGATTTTATTTTGACCTAAAATAATAAATTCCTGGCACATTAGTCGGTTTCGTTAGCTGATTATTTTTCTTGTAAGTATCTATGCGTTTTTCTCATATATTTTTTCCATCGTTCTTATTTTGGTGCTCTGAATGATTTCTAAAAGTTTGTCCATCTAGTTTAATGGGACCTTATATTTACGTATTTTTTTCTATAATACAGGATATACAGGGTATTCGCGTTGGAATATCATAGAAAAATACTTATGCAATCAGATCATAACAAATAAAAAAAAAAACACTTGTATTCAGAAGTGTTGGTCGCGCTTTATTCTTGGCGAATTGGCGAACCAAATCACGTCACGGCAACAGCGAGCGAACGATACGTCCTCCCTTTGGAAGCGCTCGGTGCAGACTGAAACTAAGACCGCGCGGCCGCGTACGATTTATATTGATAATTAGAAATATTGTTGTATGCTATGCTATTGCATTGCATACAAGAATTATTTAAAAATATTATTTTACTTTAAATTAGAGTAATTTTTTTTTCAAGCAAGGTTACAAAGTAACCTTAGTTATTAAATACTTTTTGTTTGAATTTCTGTTAAACATTCATAGATAAAAAATATCGTTTCGGGCGAAAAATTATCATTAACTCTCTGGTTTACGGAATTATTTTAGGTGTATTATTGTGTGAAACATAATAAATTGACTTATGCATACAAAAGTAGAAGATACAGTTGTACCATGGACATTTTTATAAATGATTAAACTATTATATCTTCGATGTAACGGGCATCGCAAGATGCCCGAAAGTAAAATTTTATGAAACAACCTTTGCAGAAATATTTATTTAATGCGCTTCCAAAAGAAGGAATCAAACTTTCTCGGACATGTATTTTTTTTACTATTGTGGCTTTAGTTAAACCATAATCACACATCAAAACCCGAGTCAAACACTCTAAACAAGAAAAAATTGTGATACCCCTCTTAAATTAGAAGTAAAAGGCGGAACCATTCTATGCTCAATTTGTTGCCTGTCTGTAATTTCCCTTTTTCTCTGAAGCAGGTAGAGGCATCAAGTTGAAGTTAGTATCAAATACAAAGGTCTGCAAACCCTTGGAAGTGTATTCAGGCATCTAAGTCAACGCAACCATAATATACAGCCATTTATGTCACATCTTGATACTCGCCAAATCTATAGAGTACCCACTTCCCGTTAAGGTGATTGGATACTGACACTTTTTCATACATTCTATCGGGGTACAAATCTCGATACTTAAACGATTTTTGCAGAATAAAAGCACGTACATTAAATGATTTTGATCTATTATTGACGCATATCGTAAAAAACTTAAAAAAAAACCACTATTTGTAGGATATTTAGGCCTGACAAAAAACGATAAATCTTTGTATGTGTGCGCGGGCGGAGGCACGCCCTCTACAGGATATTTCAAGAACCATAACACCATTTTTGCTAAAGTTATCAGTTATCATCTAACGATCAAGATCTACTGTAATCTTGATCGTTAGATGGCGTTGTTTGTCAACGGATGGTCAATTTTATAACAAGCGTGATATTGTTGACAAGTTTCGAATCGTAGGTATGCTGTGTGTGTGTGTGGGTGTGTGAGTTATATTTTATCAATTTAATCATGAAGTGAGAAAAAATGCATTACTTAGTGATAGGATTATCTGCGATCTACCCTGGGTTCGATATTACTGTAATGAATGTCTAAGTTCAAGTAAGTACCTACATGCATTTAGTAAGTAGGTTAGGTACTAACTTACACATGAACTCTTCTGATGCACATGAATTTTCTGATGTAAAAATCATTCTGCATTATGTAGGTAAGTACCTATTGAGAGAGCCCTTTCTTTTAGTAGGAGTGGGCGATACAAATCGTATATAGATAATATCTATGTATCGGTACAATATCCAATACCTACCTATATATCGGACGGCACTGAATCTATATTATATCAGGTATCCGCGTACCTAGAACACTATACCGATATCGTATCACATGATCTATGATATTCGGTTCAAACTGATTCAGGTCAGGTACAATGCGTGCCACGAAAGATGAGACTTGACCCCGCCTCCCCCGCTCTTTCCGCCGCCCCTATGACGTCCGGTCCCGTCCCGCACTCAGACCTCATAGGTACCGCTAAAGATACCTAAAATCGTGTAGTGCGCATGTCAAACCACGTGGTGTGTCAAGTCTCATCTTTCGTGGCACGCATTATACAGTAGTAGTTACACGGTTTTAGGTACCGTATCCTTGATGCGCGCGGGCGGGAGTGATGTACCTAGCTAGAGATGAACGAGCGAGAAAGCGCGCTAAGCTAACGTCTAATACTAATTTTAAACATTATCTACAGGAGCATAGAGTTTAATACCGAATACATTATTTTGTAAACAGGTAACCATCAATAAACGTCAAAGGAATTTAAATCGTATGGCATTCTCAACAAAAATAGGTACTCGTAGTTTTAAAATCATTTTACGTTGACCTTGATTGCACTTTGCTGTTTTCGTAGGTACTTTTCGTGTTCTGTTTTTAGTTACGCGTCGCGTTAGCTGCAGTTGGCCGAATTTCTCTGCTTGATTTCATTACTTTATAAAGTAGACAAAAAAAAAACCGGCCAAGAGCGTGTCGGGCCACGCTCAGTGTAGGGTTCCGTAGTTTCCCGTCCATCACAAAAAGTGATCCCACTTATGAGTTTAAAAGTGGGTATCCATTATGTTCGCGCTCCAGCAGCACTCCGCGCTCCTGCAACTGCTCCCGGTAGTGTGTACGTACGCGAACGCTCCGTGCGTGCAACATTGCACGCTCCGCGGCAGGCGCTCCGACTCGTGACGGTTTTTAGCGCGAACACAAAGGGATACGTTCAGGATAATAAAATATGTAAACGAAGTTAAAAAATGCTTGCATATACGATTATAAGTACTACAAACTTAGTCCAGAAATTATTTTATACAACTTTTTGTCTTTTTTGTACAAAAACTGTTATTTCCATCAAGTTCAAAATATTTTTTTTAGAAAGTCCTTATAGAGTTCTACTTTGCAGATTTTTTTCATAGTTTCTAAACTTATGGTTCAAAAGTTAGAGGGGGGACACATTGTTTTTTACTTTTAGAGCGATTATTTCCGAAATTATTGACATTATCAAAAAATGATTTTAGTAAACCCCTATTCATTTTTAAATACCTTTCCAACAATATATCACACGTTAGGGTTGAAATTTAAAAAAAAATCACTTCCCACTTTACATATAGGGGGGCTACCCTAATAAATCATTTTTTCCAATTTTTATTTTACCACTTTGTCGGCGTGATTGATATAGGTACATATTGGTACTAAATTTCAGCTTTCTAGTACTAACGGTCACAGAGATTAAGCGAGGACGGACGGACGGACAGACAGACATGGCGAAACTATAAGGGTTCTTAGTTGACTACGGAACCCTAAAAAGAAAGAAAGAAAGAATTATAAAAATATAAATCTAATAAACCGAAACGGCTGTATTAGTTTCATTTCAGAGTGCCATATTATCAACAATACCAAACGATACATTCACTGATTTCGAGTACTTATACAGTTACAAAAATTCGTCGCCATTCCACGCGCGAGGCACCGCCCACTTAGGTACTACGACACACATACACGCGCTTGCGCACGTGCGCGCTTTATACCTAGAGTGACCGAATGGCCATAATTTATCCTAGTTCGAATTCGAAAATCACCTTCATTATTGTCATAAATTACGCTAGACAATTAACTCATTTTTAAGTATCATAAGAATGCGGAAATCTTACTAATGAAAGTAGTAGTGCCCCAAAGAAAAGTTCATTGACCTACTGTAAGTAGTAACCTACGGTAGTTATCAATCAGCTGATTAACAAAATGTTAGTTTTGCTTTACTTATTGCGTTTTATTGCAATCCTGCTGAAAGAACAATCCTAAAATTGGTATTCTTAGATCTTAGGGCTCTTTCAATTTAGAGGTTTCGTGTCGGACCGCTGCCGCACGTTTACCGTCCCGGGCCGCTACAGTACGGTAGCAGTCCGATACCAAACGCCTAAATCGAAAGCGTATCCGACTGCCGTGCGTTTGTATGCTAGTGTTAGTGTTGTGTTTGTTGTGTGTTATTATTGTTTGCGACGTTGCCGTCCTGTTGTCGAGCGTTCGCGGTACCGATGCCGCACCGCGCGCTTTGTATAAAAACAAACGACCGTGCGTGCGCAATACCGCTTCGGCACCGCAGCAGCGCGAGCGGTCCGAGAGATTGAGATTGATAATGTTTTACGCAATTAGGGTGCTGGGTTAGGACAGGACATAATTATGTAGGATACTTTTATAAACGGTTTTATTTAGCTTAACCTGTTTGTTATTTATTTGGTTCAAATTTAGTACTTGAAATTTTACCCCCTTCCTGTTGGCAAATTAATCTGATATTTAGTAGGTACACACTTTAGTTTTGATGACAATACATCAGTATCACTGTAAATCCAAGATGGCCGCCGCTACGAAATGGCGGATTACATTATTTTCTCACAACCCCCTCAATGTGGGTATCAAATGAAAGGGCTTGACTAGTAGAATATTGCCGTGCGTTTTTGTAACCCTCTCACCGTGAAAACTTAGGTGAAGTGAGCGTGGAGTGAGCTATCAATAGTGTCAATCCCTAACAATCAGGTGGAATGACAGCTTACATCACTTAGGTTTTCACGGTGATATTTGTACAGAATAGGCCGGCTGTACACTATAAAAAATCGAGCGGAGCGGGCGCGCCAGCGGCGCTCGTCAATCAAGTTCCCCATTTCACCTCGCCCCGACCCCGCACGACTCGACTCCCGCGCACCTCATACCGCCTGTCGACTAACAAGCAAGTGAGAACGTGATAAAATTGAACGAAAAATAGTGTGCGGAAATATGAAACTTGTTCCGGGAAACAGGGGCGGATCTTGAATTTGTGGGGCCCTGGGCTAATACTGCTTAGGGGCCCTACCTAATTACTCAACCAATTGCCATTTTATTATGATCGGAGGTTTATTAATTCTAGATAATTTTTATTATTGACAATATCGTCTATCGTTTTCAGTTCGGTTGGGGGCCCTCTGTATCCAAGGGGCCCTGGGCTGCAGCCCAAAAAGCCTTTAAGTAGATCCGCCCCTGCCGGGAAATACGTGTTTTTGAGCAAGTTTCAAGTTTGGCTGCTCCACATTTTCTGACACGATTACCCTAATCCATGGTCTGGGGTTGAAGAATCCATAAACTTGGTATTTATTAGCTAGAAGTTCATGCATGGCGCGGCGGAGGAGGTCCAAGGTAGGTATAAGTAGGTACAAACTATTTACCTATTTTTTCCCTAAGCTACGATTCACCGTTGCGTAGGTAGTACCTAATCGAATAATTGAATTATATATAATTCTTGTGAAACCAGCATTCAAATCGAAAAGGTAGTTACAGGAAAGCGAATACACAAACAAACGATTTGTTTTTTCATAGTATTTGCGCTTTTCAGTGTTATTAGCACACAGTGCGTCAAGGTCAACGTCATTCTCAACTAGCTAGGCGTCTCGCCTACTGAAAACCATTCGTTCAGAAACTGAACTGCAAACTAATTCAAATAAGAATAATTTTATAATTTATTCATTAGGTACAAGCAATACGAAAACGTTATTTCAATCAATATAAATAAATGTTTAGCGAACAGTGTGAAGCAAGAGTGAGTCAAGTAGGTACAACGTCTTTTTAATTTTTGAACGTATTACTTATATTGTGCCTTGTGAACTACATTTCAATACGTTAAACGAGCATATATTTCACCTAATTATTTATAGGTATAGTAAAGTTTATTAGGGTAAGAAATGTTTTATTATAACAAGTTATAATAACATTCGTATGATGTCGACGATGATGTACGACGTATTTTAAAACTGACGTATTTTATTAGTATCAAAAATAAATATTCACAATAAAATTGAACGACTACGGACCTTGATATTTTAAAGATTGTGACAAGGAGTTGGTCGTACACATTTGTAATATCACACTAAAGAACAAACTTCCACTTAACTATTTAAAATCACCGACCATAAGCTTATTGTGTTGAAAATTCTGTTTGCGCGATGTAGAATTTTTGATTATAACTTCTTTGTTTTTGAGAAATTGTTAAGTAATTTTATGTCATTAATTGTGTAACTACTCTATAAACATATACTATACTTGTTTTATTAAAATTGTGATAAAGTTTAACTGTTTTCCCGACTTTTTGAAATCATATTAATTACTTTTACAACAGCGCCATCTAGTAAACGACGAAATAACGATTTTTAATTATTTGTAACTATTGTGGTATAGTAATTGTATTCTAGGTGCATCGTCTTCATATATACCTACTTATATAATAATTATATAAGTTTTACAATATTTGTATACATTAATTATTAATGTATACAAATATTGTAAAACATTTCAATCAAGTCAGTTTTTGTTATAAATATTGATGTTAAAAAATGCCTTTTAGGTGCCTATTTGAAATAAATTATTTGACTTGACTTTGAGTCTATTATTTATTTAGGGCCGACTTTTCAATCATCTGATAACTTTATTCGTGGAATAATTTTGAAACTTTTACAGTTCATACAAAAACTGTCAAACGTCAATTTTATTCCTTGAATAAAAGTTATCTGGCGATGAAAAAAATTGCCCTTAGTGTAATAACTGTTAAGACACGACAAAACGATTTAAATAATTGGATAATTTGTGGTGTTGAAAAGGTGGCCAATCATGATATGAGCCTTTATGAAACAAAATAAATATATATAAGTATTCTTTTCTTCAGTTTTTACTTTATTGAATGAAGGATGGTCATCATAAAAATCTTTTATTTCAATTAACGCCATCTCAACATACTTATTTCAAACCAAGTTTATGAATTCAACGCCATCTAGTGGTATCGAAAGTAAAACTATTTTACTGTACATGTGTGTGTAATCAAATAAAGTGAAACGGCTAAACGTTTAGGGGTACAAATCTTTGTATGAGACGAGTTATCAAGCAAAGTGAATATCTCAAAAAATTAAGTTAATACTCTAGTTGACGCATATAATGAAGTTGTCCCTCAAAGATTTCTGAGTTAGGCGTAAAAATTGAAAATGTTCGAATTTGCGAATGTGCTGCCATCTCGCGAAAAAGTAGCTGGGAGATCAACTATTCAATAGCCTTAAACTAGAATCATGAAAGGGTTTTGAACATTTTTCTATGGAAGCTGGCAGTGGCGTGCACATGGTTTTATGCCAGGGTAGGCAGCTATTTTTTTCGCAAAAAAAAAAGTCTTTCGCAATTGCACTAGTTAGTAAAGCTAAAAGTCACCAGCAGTGGCGTGCCTAGGGGTCAAACTTAGCGCAAGCCAACATACTTAAAAAAAAACCTACCATAATGCCTGTCAAAGTTGTGCAGCCTACCGACTGAGTCGTTTTAGTAGTAGTTATGTTTTTTAATAGCACTAATTTTTTCTTATATAAATTAATTACTAAGAGTATTGCTAATCCTTTACAAAATCGTAACTTTCATTTTCGGGATGAGTTTCGCGTATAATAAGACGGATAAGAGCCATCTATTAACGTTATTGGCACAACAGAGCTCTTCGAGTTAGTTCACATTTCACTCGCCCCCAACAGTCGCTTTATGCAAAATATTACAGTCTGGCCGAGTGGCCACTAGATGGCGCACAAATAATTGATTGATTTCTAACTACACAATTGTTATCGATGTTGATAATATTTATAATTTGAATTACTCATAATGTGAACAGCCATAACTCTTCATTCTTCGCTTTTTTACCACAGACAGATGACAACGTGACCTCGGAAAGGAAGTTCTTGTTGTGCTAAATGAAAATGACACACAACATCAACTAACCCTTGCAAACAGCGCGATTGTGATCGACACGCGTGTTGTATTTGGAAATGTCGTCACATAATTGACGAGATATAGAAGTTTCGATTCATGTTTTACCAAAACTACAGAATGAAATAACAGCGTTCATGTGCTTTTGAGAATTCTGAAGGCCAATTCTCGTAATTTAAAACGTTCAAAATCTAGTCGCATTCTCATCTCAGCGACAAAGAAATGTCAAAAACTTGTCAAAATGTAGAGAAATTAGAAGTATTTTTTGACAGATTGAGACTGAGATCAGACTGTGAACGTTGTTAAAATTAGTAGAATTGCCCCTCTGATGTCTTTTACTGGCACCAGCGAAGTTATTTAAATCATCGTAACCTCATGTATTCCAAGCAGTATTTTCTTTTGAGAAAAATATGCAACACCAAGAGAATAATTTGTTGTTATGAGAGCAGCCTACAATCCAATGAGTATTGTACGCTAAACGACTAAAATGCCTATTACGTGGTTTAGATTTCTGAAAAATACCCAAATCAGGGGTAGGTTTAGGTGAAGTAATGAGACTATAATTGTCTGTAAAACTCAAAGTATTTACCTTTCCGAGTAACGATTGCACACACTTTAATCCATCACACACAAGGAACAATTGCATGCGTTTCCGAATTCATTTTAATGATAAGAAACTTTTTAATCACTTTAAAACAAAGGTAAACGCCGCAGAAACTAATCCTAATCACAACATTATCTACACAGAAAATGAAAAAAGCAATATGGACTCTTAAATTTTGACAAGTAAAACGTTGACAAATAAAATAGCATCATTGTCAATCGAAATTTTACTTAACTAACTACTTATTCAACTTGGTCGTATAATACTTGAGATGAGCCCGTGATTGGGTTTCCTGCGGCAAGACTTGGCCTTGTTACCGCATCGTTGTGTGGAGTGCACAGACACGAAATTGTACCACTACATGCGTACATTTATGAATGAATTGGCGGACACGGTTGGCGTAGTGGCTGAGCGATCGACTGCTGCGCTGCGTGTCGCGGGTTCGATTCCCGCACGGAACAAATATTTGTATTGCCTATAGGTAGTTGTTCCGGGTCTGGCTGTTTGTGTATGTGAATTTAAATGTTTGTAAACGCACCCACGATACAGGAGTAATTCCTAGTGTGGGGCAACGTATTAAAAAAAAATTGTAGGCAGAGTCCCACGCTGCTGCCTCTCGGTCTCGCGTTGACCGAATTACGAACGCCTGCCGTAGTAAAAATAGTACAAACGGTATGAACGTTGCTATTAAATTTACATTAGGAGTTTGAATAATTTTTCACTTAGTATATTTTTTTTTATTCTTGAAAATATTAGTAACTGGTCTTGATCTAGATCTTCTAGGTCTAGGGTCTGCAGTGTCTTTTTGCCTATACAGATCGCACGCCACTGGAAGCTGGCATAGTCACCCCATCGCCATTTTATTTCTTCGAAGTTGCGAAGATATTTGCAGGTAAAGATCGCTATAAGAGACCTTAAACTCAGATATCTCGCCAACGTAAAACTTTAGGGAACTAAGTATAGGTACCCCTAAACAATTTTTGTTTCTTTAAGTGTCCTCTAAATTATTTCAGTTAAATTATGCGCCAATTCGCACTTGGCCAGTATTTTTTTAAAACGCACCCCCTGTTGTTATTGTTGCGCGCCAAAATTAATGCCTGGTGCATGGTGACATTAGTTACCACTCGCGCCATCTAGTATCGCGTAGCAGAACTAGTAGAGTCAAGATCCTTCTAGAAATTTCGATGCTAGAACTTTAAAGAACTTTCGAGAACTATCAACATCTGGTCAGTCGGGGCCGGTATATACTCGAACATTCTAGATGTATCTACAGTAGATAAGGTTCTAGAACTATCTGAGCACCATATAAGGTCGGTAGGGGCCGCGAGCCGGACAGTTGGATAAGCTATACAAGCGAACACATCGAAAGCGATCTTCAAGTGCGACTTAGAGCGATCAGTAGTGCAATTGTGTTTTGTAATTAGTGTGTTTGAGTTGTTATTAGTGTTGTTGATTAAAGTGTCATTTTTTTGGATATTAAAACGGCAGTTTTTATTGTCACGAACCCCAAGTTCGTATTGTTGCGCGCCACAAATAATTCTTGATACATGGCGACATTAGTTAGCACTAGCGCCATCTAGTATCGGGTAGCGGAACTAGTACCTTGGTACTAGGACCTTGACCCTACTTGACCTTTTTCTAAGTAACTAGTAATTCCGAGAACTATCGACGTCGAGTCAGTCGGGACCGCTATGTACTCGAACATACTAGATGTTTATAGAATAGCTCTGTGGCACTATATAAGGCGGGCGCGAGCCGCGAGACACATATGGATCGGCTAGTGGTCACCTAGACACCATAGTGTTACGACGTGTGTGCTACAGTGTTGTTCTGCGCGGACCGCAATATTTTATTTACTCCACTTGTGTTTGGGTAAGTAAAACAGTTTTCTCGCTCAAACACAGGGGGAGCCATCACGCTGCCCGGCGAACCATCGCCGAAGCGGTCGCGGAGGCCACGCCCCCGTGATGCCGAAGCCCGGCAAACGCGGCTCGTTGGGCCGCGATGCCGAGGCCCAGGAGGAGCTCCGTCCGGCGTTGGACCGGGCGTAGTCGCTGCCAAACATTGGCGACGCGGCGTCCGGTGCGCCGCCGGCCGGATCGGCAAGATGCCCAGAAGAGGAGGAGAGAAGAGGGGGGGGAACGGAGACCGCGGCAGCTGCCGACCCACCGACGGCGCCGGCGCCTGCCCGCGGTGCGCCCACGCCGTCGTCGAGTCGGCAGCACGCGGTCCCCATCCGCCCAGCGGCCTTTCGTCCGGTGCCCATCCAGGCCCCGGGTCCGGCCATAAACCCCGGACGTGCGTCGCAGACGCGCGCCACCGCGCCGTCCGCGCGTGTGCCCGCGACCGTGCGCTCGACGGCGCCTGCGGCCCGGGCCGCGACATCCGCGGCCCGAGCCGCGGCGCCCCCGCGCGCCGCTGCGCACACCGCGCGAGCCGCTGCGCCGCCAGTGAAACCCGCGCCGCCAGCGCCGGCCACTTCGCCGCCCGCGCCACCCCGCGCACCCCCGGCGCGCACAGCAGCGCCGCCGCCAAGATTTGTGTCCCCGCCCGCGCCCCCCGGGGCGGCGTTGACGGGGACACCCGCGCAAGTCGTGCCAGCTCCCCGCACCGCCGCACCCGGCCCCCGCTTCTCGCTGGCGGGACCGGTGTTGGCTGAGCGTGAGCGGCAGACGCTGAAGATGTCGCAGGCGCCCGATTCGCCGGCGCCACCCAGGGCCTCCGCCTACGACTCGCCCGCGATGATGTCGGCATGCTCCTCACAAACGGGGTCGAGCATGTCGCTGGCATCGGTGGGCTCGGCCGCGTCCGGTCGCGATGACGTGTCGAGAGATACGACCCCGCGATCCGGACGTCGGCCCACAGTGGGCGGAGCCACATCCGCGCCGCAGACGCCTGCGGCGTCACCCTTGATACCGCCACCGCTGGGGTTCGGGTTTGAGTTTCAACTCGAATCCAGACCCCAGCGACGCCGGAGGAGTTCCGGTGAGGCCGCAGAGGAAGAGGAGGCGAAGCGGTACTGCCTTGACCCGCCGCGGCCACAGCGCGAGCGCGCGCCGCGGGGTCGGGCCACGCCCGCTTCGCCAACCTTCGCGGACGTGACGCGGCGATCGCCGCCGCCGCTGTCACAGACGCCACCACCGACAGAGACTGGGGTAAGTGCTCAAACTCTTGCCCCCCCCACTGCCCCCACACCCCCTGATGCCCCCCCCGGCGCCTCGGCAACGACGACGGAACAGAAGCCGGGGGCAAACAATGACAAGACAACAAAGCAGAAGAGGAAGCAACGCTACCCGCCGCTGGTGGTGGAGACGCTGCCCAACTGGGCCGCCCATTTCCGGGCCATCGCGGGAAAGCTGGGCCGGCCTCCGAGCGCGCGTCCTTACGGGGGTGGAGTTCGTTTCACCCCCGAAACTGAGGACGAGTACAGGCTGGTCCAGCGCTACCTGACGGGCCTGGAGAAGGAGAGCGGCGTGGCTTGGTTCGCCTACTCCCTACCAGCGGAGAAGAGTATGAAGATTGCCATCAGGGGGATACCGGCGGACACGGAACCCCAGGAGATTGAGGAGGAACTCCGGGCGTTGGGGTACCAGCCGGAGTATGTGCGCCACATCAAGGGCGCACAAGGAAGACCCGGCTGTGTATTTCACGCCATCCTAAAGAAGACGCCCGACGTCCGGGCTATTTATGACACCACCGTGTTCATGAACATGCGGGGTGTCAAGATAGAGGCTTGGCGAGGAAAACGCGGGCCCGCCCAGTGCCACCGGTGCCAGAAGTTTCGTCACAGCTCGCACCAGTGTCACCGGCCGCTCGCTTGCGTCCGATGCGGAGGGGAGCACGTGGCACGTGACTGCCCACGCCCACGCGAGGAGCCAGCCACCTGCATAAACTGCGGTGGCCCGCACCCCGCGTGCAACGCAAAGTGCCCCGTGTTCCAGGCGGAGATCCGGAACAAGCGAGCGGGGACCGCCGCCAGCACAACCACCGCGCGCCGGCCACAAGCGGCCACCGAGAGGCCGCAAACGGTGGACACAGAGGCCCAGAGCGCCACGCTCATGGCGGCGGCCAACGGGCCCACCCAAGCCACCTCCTCAAGGAGGGGGAAGAAGAAGAGGCGCGGGGGGAAAGGAAAAGGCAAGAAGCCCAAACCCCCCCCCAAGCGACCCAGGAGGAAGAGATCCCTAGGGCCGACCCTGCCACAAGCGGGGCACAGGTCGTGAAAGTCGACGCTACAACTAGCGCCGGCGCAGCGCCGCGGCAGATCGCGGAACTAACAGACAAACAGTTCGCACAGAATGCGAGCCGCGGCGCCACCGGCGCTAAACAAACAAATGAAACCAAGCCCGAGACCAAGAAAGAATTCACGACCTGTGCCATCAAGCTGTTGATGGACCTTATTAAGGCCATCAGGCAGGGTCACGATATTGAGACGGTCATCCTTGATGGCCTGGCCACGTTACTCACCTTGTACCATGGCTAGGTCATTAAGGGTGATTCATTGGAACGCCCGCGGCCTTAGGGAAAAGGTCGCCCCCCTCCGCCATCTCCTGAGGGAACAGGATATCGACGTGGCGCTACTAAGTGAGACGCTCCTGGGACCCGAAGATAGGGTCAGGGTCCCGGGATATCACGTCTACAGGAAGGACGAAAGGTCGGCACACGCGAAGTACCGTGGTCTGGCAGTACTTGTGAGGCGAAGAGTCGTACACCAGGAGCTCCCCTTGCCGTCGAATGAATCATTTTACGCGCTGGGTGTCCAGCTGCACATCGCCGGCGAGGACATAAACATCTACGCCGTCTACAAACCGCCCAGGGCTCGGTTAGAGCTGAGAGAGCTGCGGGCGGTTTTAGAAAATACAAATGGAAACGCAACCATCCTCGCCGGTGATTTAAATTGTAAACACCCAGCGTGGAACTCTATGAACATGAATACCGAGGGGAGGCGGCTCTTCGCGGACGCGGAAGCCTTCGGGTACACGGTGTCCGGCCCGGAGACGCCTACTCACTACCCGGACGTCGCATGGCAGATGCCGGACGTGCTGGACATCGTAGTCCACCGGGGGCTACATTGCCAGATCACGCAGCAGGTGATGGACGACGAGTTACAGTCGGATCACCATCCTGTACTCGTCGTCCTATCGGGTGTGCCGACCCGATTGAAGCCACTAGCGCCACGTCGATCCACGGATTGGACAATTTTCACAGAAAGAGTTGAGACCACCACGCCGACTCGGCCTATCACCACTTCCGCGGACGTGGACCGGACGGCGGAGGACATCACTGCTTGCGTCCAAAGCGCCTTGGAAGCGGCGACGACGACGAGCTCGCAGCCGCAGGGGAGAGTGCTTCTGCCGCCCCTGCCGGCGCGTCTCTATAGGATGATCGCCGAGAAAAGGCGCCTACGCAAGCAGTGGCAACAAACTAGATGTCCCACAATGAAGACGCAGCTCAACCGTCTCGCGGAAAGGGTGAAGGCCGAGTTACAGGCGCACACCACCGCGGACTGGGAGGAACGCATCGATGCCGCGGCCGACAGCTGGCCGTCGGTACGCAAACTGTGCCGACAACTTACGAATACCCCAGCCCCGGTGCGACCGCTACTAAACAGCGACGGGGCGCTAAGGTACGTATCGGAGGACCGGGCGGAGGTCTTCGCCGAATACCTGGAGCGTCAGTTCCGCCCAAACCCGACCAGCGACACCGACCATGTCGCAGCAGTCGAGAAACACCTGGGAGACTACTTCGCAGCGCCGATAGCTCCCGATGAAGAGCCAGTCTTCTTCTCGCCTGGCGCAGTCAGACGCGCCATCCTTAGGACGAGGCCGAGGAAGGCCCCCGGAGCCGACGGTATCACCAACGCAGTGCTGCGCCCGCCTGCCCTACCGTATGGTGACAGCGCTGGCGCGCCTGTTCACGGCGATACTGCGCACGGGGGCCTTTCCCGCCTCGTGGAAGGAAGGGCGCGTCATTATGCTGCCCAAGGCGGGGAAGGACATCCTGAAGCCGGAGAGCTATCGGCCGATCACTCTGCTGCCGACGGTCTCCAAGGTGTTCGAAGCACTCCTGCTGCGACATCTCCAACCACACCTGTCGCCGCGTCCGGAGCAGTTTGGGTTTCGGGCGGAGCATAGTACGACGCTCCAGCTGTCGAGGGTACTGCATCACCTCGCAGCCGCAATGAACAAAAGGGAATACTCGGTAGCAGTATTCCTCGACATGGAGAAGGCCTTCGACCGAGTATGGCACGATGGCCTCATATACAAATTGGCCACGTCAGGCGCGCCCCGTCGCGTCGTGCGGGTGGTCTCCTCTTTTCTGTCCCACAGGTCCTTCAGGGTGGTGGTCGACGGAGCGCTGTCCAGCGCGCGCCCCATCTTGGCGGGCGTGCCACAGGGCAGCTGCGTGTCGCCTGCGTGTTACTCGCGATACACGGACGACATCCCCACGACACAGGAAGCGATGCTCGCGCTGTATGCTGACGACGCCGCGTACATCACTACTTCGCTCAATGCGAGGTACGCGGCGGTCAAAATGCAGCGCGCCCTGGAGCTCCTTCCCGACTGGTTGTCCAAGTGGCGGCTGTCGGTGAACGTGGGTAAGACGCAGGCGATGGTCACCGGATCAGCGCCCCTCCCGCCACCTCTGAAGCTACTAGGAGCCGACGTCGCGTGGTCGCCCCGGGTCAAGTACCTGGGGGTCACCATCGACCGTCGGCTCACGATGGGATCGCACGTCCGCTCGGTCGCCGCACGGGGTAGGGTAGCCCGCAACCTGCTCAAGCCAGTGCTCTCGTCCCGCATCCCGGCGCGCGTCAAGTTGGGCGTGTACAAGTTGTACATACGCCCAATCTTGACGTACGCCGCTCCGGCATGGTTCGCCCTCACTAGCGAGACGAACCGGAAGCTGCTCCGCGCGCAACAAAGTGTTGCGCTGCGGACAATCGTCGACGCCCCTCGCTACGTGAGGAACGACGTCATCCAGAGGGACCTCGGGATTGAGAGCCTGGATGAGTTTGTGCGGCACCTCGCGAAAGGAATGTTCGCGCGTGCCGACGCGTCTGCTTGGCCACATGTCAAGGATATCGCGCCCTGGCACGCGCGCCCCCCTGACGCGAGACCCCTGCCCCGCGACCTGGTAGCGGACGACGACCCCATCGCACCGGATTGACGCCTCGAGTGAGCCGCACCCAGGTTACACGCGGCTCACTCGAAACAATAGCACTCCACACAACATAACACACACTCGTTGCGTAGCGTGTGCTAGGTTAATATAGGCACGTTACGTAACGAAAGCAGTCACTCGCTACTAAACAGACGCCATACTCACACGTGAACGCGCAGTGCGGGCTGCGATCACGTAGACACTGAGCGGTGTTACACAACACAATACCGCTCACACACACACGACTGCTCCTTAGCCCGAACCGTAACTGGCTAGCTCCGGGAGCGGGGCGGGCGGGAGCAATACACCCACTCTGTAGGAGCGTCGAGTCGGCACCTTCGTCATGCTGGTCGGCTCTCGCTGGGCCTCCCCCAGGTAACTGGGGGTCTCACCTGGTGGGGACCGACCGCCGAGGTGTCGTGAAGCAAGCGGCGCTGTGGGAAGAGCAGCGTCGTGGCGCGCCTACAGATACACTACAAGCAACCATTCACAGGGGCACGCATTTTATAAACGCGTGCCCTAGGTTCTCTCACAGGCCACTGTGGCCGACTACAGTGAGAGGCCCGTATTTGCGGGTCGCCGTATGGCGTCCGCGGCCGGGGGGCGAAGCCCTGACGCCGCTCGCCACGCCCCCTAACGGGGGCGTCGCGACTTCCAACGAGACACATAGTTTTGAATAAGCGATACATGCGAGAACATCGAAGCGATATTCAAGTGCGACTTAAGAGTGATCAGTAAGTGAAATTGTGTTTCCTAATTAGTGTGTTGGAGTTGTAATTAGTGTTGGTGAGTAAAGTGTCATTTTTTTGGTGATTAAATCGGCAGTTCTTATTGTCACGAACCCCAAGCTCGTAACAATTGGTGTCAGAAGCGAGGGATAAAAACATGCCAATTTTACCCAAAGACGACATGGAGGGTATCCGTACCCGGAGTCAAAGCCAGCAAGAGACGGACCAGAGGCGATTTGGTGGAGCAATGCCACAGGGGTCGTAAGGCCAGCTACCGACCACGGAGGCCGGCCCGTCCACAGCTGGTCCAGCATTATCAGCACCAGATTTTGCTGCTCTGATGATGATGCTGCAGGAGCAGGCTCGCCAACAGGAGGAACAGGCTCGTCGACTGGAAGAACAGCTCCAGCGGGACAAGGAGGAACAGGCTCGCCGACAGGAGGAACAGGCTCGTCGGTTGGAGGAACAGCTCCAGCGGGACAAGGAGGAACAGGCCCGTCGGTTGGAAGAACAGCTGCTGCGTAACAGGGAGGAACAGGCTCGTCAACAGGAGGAACAGGCTCTTCGACAGGAGGAACAGGCTCGTCGGTTGGAGGAACAGCTCCAGCGGGACAAGTAGGAGCAGGTGCGCCGCCAGGAAGAGCAGATGTTCCTCATGAAGGACCTTCATGCAACCTTGGGGCAAGACATGAAGGAGATGAAGGAGAAGGTTGCCCAGCATGACAACCGCCTGTCAGAAGCTGAAACTCATATCAGCAAGTTTAATGACGTCATTGCTAATGTGAAGCAAGAGTTGGGTAACCTTAAACTGGGTGATGGAATCGCAGCTCCCGTAGCTATAACACCTTCGCTACGTGGATTCAAAGTGCCACCGTTCGACGGAACTTCTTCCTGGTCGGCCTACAAAATCCAGTTTGAGGCTGTCATGAAGGCGAACGGGTGGAATAAAATTCAGGCCATGACTGCCCTCACCGTGGGCCTGCGTGACCAGGCCTTAACTGTCCTGGAAGCTCTCAGTAAGGAAGTGACTTACGAGCAGCTCCTTGAGGCATTAGAGGCTCGGTATGGCAACGCTCACCTGGAACACGTGTTCCGTGCGCAGCTGAAGGATCGCGTGCAACGCAGTAATGAAAACCTGCAGCAGTGGGCCCTTGAAGTGGAGAAGCTGGTTCGTAAAGCTTACCAGTCCGTACCTGCGCTTATTGATGGGAACCTAGTGCAGGCATTCATCGACGGCATCCGCGACCTTGAAGTTAGAGCTGCTGTGAGGCTCGGTCACCACGGGACGCTTAAGGACGCCTTGGCCCATGCATTGGAGGTGGAAGCGGTGCGGCAGGATCATCGTTCCCATTGCGTCAGGGAGGTTGCAGCGGCTACAGTTCGCGAGCGCAGTAAAGGATACAGCCCTGGGTGCTACGGCTGTGGGGAAAGGGACCACCTTCGATCCAGTTGCCCTAAGCGAACTGCAGAAAGGGAAGGTGGCTGGTCTCCAGAGGATAGTGCGACTAACAGCACCGCCCAGCAGCAGCAGGACGGCTTTGTGGTTAAACATCGCAGCGGGAAGTCTCTTGGCAACACAGATGTATTGTTAGGAAGATCTTGTCCTGAAGACTGCAAGCACTGTACTAGGCAAGAAAGTAAAGAAGTGGTACCTGTGAGGATGCTTAAGACAGACCTCAACAACGAGTGGAAGGAAAGCCTACAACGTGCACAGCAGGAAGATTCGGACATCAAGCCAATTCTGGAGTGGATGAAGGCTAGAGCTCCTAAGCCCAGGTGGAGCGACGTCTCAGCGATGGGTTCGGTCACAAAAAGCTATTGGGCCCAATGGGACAGCTTGGTGGTTCAGGATGGAGTCCTGTGCCGTAAATGGGAAAATGCTCGGGGAGACAGCTGTCATTTGCAAATGATTGTCCCTAAAGCTCAAGTACCGGATGTTCTACAGCTGTACCATAATGGATATTCAGGAGTTCATCTGGGAGTAAAACGGACTCTACTGAAGATGCACCTCTACTACGAGAAAGGTTTTACTGGGTCCACAGTCGGGACGATGTCGAGGATTGGTGTCGCAAATGTACAAGTTGTGCAGCTGTAAAGGGACCTCAGACTCGTAGTAGAGGTGCATTGAAATTGTACAATGTTGGTGCACCATGGGAGAGGATAGCCCTTGACTTTGCGGGGCCGTTTCCGTAAAGTGAAAGTGGTAACAAGTATTTCATGGTTGTGATGGATTACTTCACTAAGTGGCCGGAAGTCTTCGCCATTCCAAGTCAAGAAGCTTCGACAGTTGCGGATAAATTAGTTCATGAAGTCTTCTGTCGTTTTGGAGTACCTTTGGAGATTCACAGTGATCAAGGAAGGAATTTTGATTGAGTCACAAATATTCCAGGAAACTTGTCGAGTTATGGGTTATTCATAAAACAAGAACGACTTCTTAAATATTCAAATATTCCAGGAAACTTGTCGAGTTATGGTTACTCATAAAACAAGAACGACTTCTTACCACCCACAATCGGATGGAATGGTGGAACGATTTAACCAGACACTGGAGAGGTACCTAGCAAAAGTTGTGGAAAATCGGCAACGAGATTGGGACAAGCACATACAACCGTTTTTGTTGTCATATCGAAGCGCTGTCCACGAAAGTACATCGGTGACGCCAGCTTTCGCAAACTTCGGAAGAGAACTACGGCTGCCTGCAGACCTGATCACCGGAATACCACCTGATGCCCCACGCAGTGTAACTGATTATGCGAATGATTTGCGGAACAAAATGAACGACATTTACGAGCACGTCAGACAATCGGGCCAGCAAATGTCTGAGAAGATGAAAACCCGTTATGACCGCAAAATGAATAATAAAGGGTTCGACGAAGGTTCACTCGTGTGGTTGCACAATCCAGTCCGCAGCAAAGGGAAATCTCCTAAGCTTCAAGCTAAATGGGACGGACCGTACCGGATTGGGACGAAGATTAATGACGTAACCTATCGGATACAGAAAGGTGCAAGAGGTACTCCTAAGATCGTCCATGTGGATCGACTGGCGCGTTATTATGGGGCCGATAATGCTCGGGACGAGCATGTCTTAGGAGGGGGCAGTGTTGCGCGCCACAAATAATTCTTGATACATGGCGACATTAGTTACCACTAGCGCCATCTAGTATCGGGTAGCGGAACTAGTACCTTGGTACTAGGACCTACCCTACTTGACCTTTTTCTAAGTACTAGTAATTCCGAGAACTATCGACGTCGAGTCAGTCGGTACCGCTATGTACTCGAACATACTAGATGTTTATAGAATAGCTCTGTGGCACTATATAAGGCGGACGCGAGCCGCGAGACACATAGTTTTGAATAAGCGATACATGCGAGAACATCGAAGCGATATTCAAGTGCGACTTAAGAGTGATCAGTAAGTGAAATTGTGTTTCCTAATTAGTGTGTTGGAGTTGTAATTAGTGTTGGTGAGTAAAGTGTCATTTTTTTGGTGATTAAATCGGCAGTTCTTATTGTCACGAACCCCAAGCTCGTAACAGTATTATTATGGTACCACTTTTACTAGCGATACTGTTGCTGGTACAAATCAAATCCTGCAAAGGAATGCTACGACTAGATCAAAAGTATCTTAATCTCGTACCTGTGCGTGAAACCAGGTAATCGGCGGCACGCGGGTGCGACAACAGCTGTCGGAAGGCGAACACGGTCTGCAGCACGTGGTCGTCGTCGGCCTGGCGCAAGCGCAGCAGCGCAACGAGCGCGTGCGCCGCGCCCGCGCGCAGCAGTGCCGCTGCCGAGCGCTCGTCGCCGCTCAGCGCACCCGTGCCCACCACGCCCTCCAGCACCAGCTCGGGGTCCACCGAGCTGTCTGCACACGATACCAAACGCATCAAACTAGCAGTACTAGCACGGATCTTTTTAAAGATTGACATTTAACAATTTTTATCTATTTGCATATCGTAAAGTTCTAAATATTAAATTAAAGAAGTACTTTTTTAAAACTAATTAATAAAAAAGAAAGTAAATAGAATGTTTGGGAGATTCCGTTATTACTCATTTCGATTTTGTTGGTTGGCTTGACCAGATTTCATATAAAGTGGCTCACCCTCTTTTGGTTGCAATGTAATTTTATTTTTGTCATTATATGACAATAACCTAATGGTTCAAAATCATCCAAATTGAGAACCTCCTCCTTTTTTTGAAGTCGGTTAAAAACATGATAATCATCTTACGATTCTGAATTCAAGTTTAAGTGCAGGGCTGATGAACCTGCCATAAGTGTACCCCCACATGTGGAAAACAAAACTTCTCTTCAGTTTTCCATGCAAATGGTGAAAACCGAAACAATGATGCATAAATGTTAGGTACATTTAGGCTGGTTATGTTCGACGGTCTCCGACCTAGTTTAGACATCAGCGTCTTTTGAACCTTTAAGTAGCATACCCATAAAAATATTCTGTTACAGAAATATTGTGAATTGATTACCTATTAATCATTTTCTGTTTTTAGGTTGCAAATAAACATTTGCTTGATTATTATCATGTAATTACCTGGATCTAAAATCTTCATGATGCAGGGAATCAAATTGTATCGTTCGACAACTGCGAATATATCGATGTTGTTATTAACATTCAGTATATTATTGAGAGTTCCCAAACATTCCACCATGAATTCTTCAGTTGCATCACCATTTGTTACAGCTCCTGCTATATCTCCAACAAATTCCTGCAAATTAAATATTTTCAATATGCTATTTCATCTGTATGCTGTCTTGTACTTGCGTGTGTTGTTGTTCTTGTTCTGTTGTTTTAATATAGTTTCAGACATTATTAGGTACAGTTCGCGTCCAATAACTTTGCCGCTCTAAAGTAGGCAAAAAATCACTGCGCAGTAGTTAATCCTATGAATAAAACAGCAGCGAGCATGCGCGGCCAGCGAAAAGCCTAGCTTCAGAGCGGCAAAGTTACTTGAAGCGAACTGTATGTACAGTGTGCGGCAGTGCGGGCGTTAATGTGGCATATATTAACGGCAGTTTATGAAAAAGTTCGGCTATGTAAAGTGTCGTCTCGCTCGGTCCCTCATAGGTACCTTTGTGATAGGGTCCTTCTTAAACTCAATGTGCCATATTGATGCTCGATTACTGTATATTAATATAATTGTAACAGTTGTTTTTCATATTTACTAACATGCATAAAGTAGGTATATACAGTACCTAATGAACATAACTAAGCTCTGCAATACTATCTGATTTCATGATTCATCCATTAATATCAAGATTACGGCAATTAGATGTGATCATTTGTGGAAGACATATACATAAGTGCAGCACAAATATGTGACATCGAATACCAAAACTGTCTGATGAGACATGCAATGTCAAAATTATAGGATGCTGCTACGACTTCAAAAAGATGGGTCACTTCTTAGAATTAAATAAAGTCGGAAATGTCTTGTGTCATAAATATCTGACTACTCAGTTAAATTCAGGAGAATGAGATACCTAACTCGTTCAGATCAAAAATATCTGACATCAGTTTAGCACTTTTTGATGACCAACAGCAAGAAATAAGATATAGGTGACATAGGTGTAGTAAATAAAACTTACAACAAAGAGCGCTTTATTCTGCGGATGGTGTGATAGATTGCGCACGAGTTTCATGAGCATAACATTGCGGTGTCGGAAGGCACGCGCTAGTAGGTCGCGCAGGCGTCCCTCGGCGGCCATCTGGTTGGCGGCGCGCTCGCACCACGCCAAGTTGATGCACAGCGCCAGCAGGACGTCGGTCGTGCCCGCGCCGCCGCCGCCGCCCTTCGTGCCGACACTCTCCCCGTTCACGTTCAGCAGTAACATGTCTGTGAGCTGTGAAAATATTACTTAACGTTTATTATTTAGGCAATGAAATTAAATTCAGTTGCAGCCTATTCACCAGATTAATAAGTTCAGTGATATGATGATAGTACGTAATAAGTAGTAAGTACTTACCAATTTGACGCAATCAGATTGCGTAAACATCAATTTGACTCTATCATCCATGCTCAAATGGTATAAAATTTTCATTGCCAAATTAATATGCTTGTCGTCACCTGTAATTTTATATAGTTTAAATATAAGTATTACAAAAGTCAAGCAACAAATAATATAAAACTTTTAGAAGCACCATACTTGTAAATTGTATAAACTTTGGCAGTAACCCCAATTTTATCATCTTGTTGCGTAGTTTTGTATCAAAAGTTAAATTAAACAACAATTTCAAAGTAACATTTACTAAATCAGCATTAGTAGAATTCATCAATGGCGCTAATTTTTCAACAATTCCTCTCGATGCCATACTCGTTTTATTTTCTATGAAAATAGAGAGTTTTTGTAAAAATGAGACTATAAGAATGAGGAGATCTATATTCGTATGTCTCTCCATCGCACCAATAAGCAGGCCAACAATATCTTTCTTGTGCATTTTCTCTTCCACTTTTATGTTATCTGCTATATTGAGTAGCATGTAAAAGGCGACCCTGAGTAATTGCTCCTGTCGCTTTGATAGTGTTTTTAATTTGCGTTTCATTTGTTCTTCATCGCTTTTTGATAAAAACTCATCAGATGCACTGCAAAGGTCTTCATGGTAGCTGGATACTAGTGACCTAGATTTTTGCATATTCACATCGGCGACAGCCCATGTGCCTGATTTGGGGCGACGCTTCGGTTCAGGAATACGACTTTTTGGTGGCTCATTCTAAAATAATAAATCACACTTGTATTAAAAGTACAACTAGCATTCATTTTGAGATTTACTAACATTGAATTCTTACCTTATCCGGTGTGACCACCTGCTTTTTTCCTTCAACTTTCTCCTTCCATTGATCATATCTCTTTAATTCATAATCAATAACATCCATACACAAAGATCCAATTTTATACTGAATAATGACAGGATGAAATTCATTATAAGTAGAGAAACAAAAAAATGTGTAGACTATGTTTGTGCTTAGTTCGATGCTCCTTTTCCATTCTTCTCTCAGAACCCTTGAAAGTGCACTTAATAATGCCTCTGAAATTTCAATGAAGATCAAAAATACTATTTCCCCACAGATAATAATTGGGACAGTAATATGACTCTTTTCTCAAACTACATTATTATCTGTTATACAGGGTTATTGGAAAAACACCAACAACCTCTTAAGAGGTCATTGTACTCGTCATTATGAACAACTTTTACTATGGGACCAAACCTGACATCACGAAAAAAAAAACCAGCTGTTTCCTACATTTTGACTAGTTATACAAACATAAATGTAGGGAACAGCTGATTTCTTTTCGCGATTTCAGGTTTGGTCCCATAGTAAAAGTTGTTCATTATGATGAATATAATGACCTCTTAAGAGTTTGTTGGTGTTTTTCCAATAACCCTGTATATATAACACAAATAGAAGAAAAGACAGTTAAGTGGAGGCATAATGCGAAGTGGATCTTGCATTACACATGATTTTCACATAACAAAGTAGAACCTGTTTTCAGCTGATAATTGAAGTTATGATCGAGGCTTGCAAAGCAACTAAGATAACACAAGAATTTTTTTTTATTATTATTTGATGTGAGTCCCTTGTTCTCAGGGTCAAAATTGTTGCAAATGAACTCTAGTATAACACATTTCAAGGAATGCACACAATTTACAATCACTATACATGGATAGCAATAAAAGATAGTATATTTCCAAAGCTAAACTTTTTGTGTTTACTAAAGTAGTACATATTGAGCCATATTTTACAAGAAAATTATAGCAGTTTGCAACAGTTTATATGTCGCAGCCAACTGGTTAAATTAGCCGCTTAGTTAACCGCCTCGCCTTTAGAAGTAGTGCTCGCCTTACTTCGCTCTCTCGGCTCGCACACGGTTGATCACAGTTTTAATCTATCCCATTTGGTCGGGGTGGTTAGTTACAGCGACCAATTCGGCTCGATTGGTTACAATTCCAACCTAAACTATAATATTGAATATCATTCAGGCCGTTAGTTAAATGGCCGCCGTTTAGTTAAAAGGCTAGGCGGTTAACTAAACGGCAGTGGGGTGCATTGGTTTCCAGAATACGCACTAAGCCCGGTCTAGTCTAGGCAGACGCGGTCACTAATCAGAAACGTAAAACAAAATAATCTATTAACAAAAAAAAAAAAGTTTTCAGCCGCCATCTTGGATTTTCATTTCAAAACAACACCATAACAAAATATTTGAAAATGTTCGGAGCCGCCATCTTGGGTTTTCATTTTGACCTCGCTAATTGGCTTCAGCACCCTCAAAAACCATGAAAACAACACCCATGATGAAAATTATTGAAAAAAAAATTACAGCCGCCATCTTGGATTTTCACATTGACCTCACTATATGCTTTAGCGCGATTGACAACCATAAAAACGACACACATGATGAAAACTTAAAAAAAAAATACAGCCGCCATCTTGGATTTTCATTTTGACATCACTATCGACTTTAGCAGAGCACCCTCAAAAACTATGAAAACGACACACATGATAAAAAAATTGAAAATGTTTGCAGCCGCCAGCTTGAATTTTCATTTTTACCTCACTATCGGCAATCTCAATATTTTTTCGATTTTAACACTCATACGGCTAATTACCAATTAGCTGCAACATATAGATATTGAAAAAAAAAATACAAAAATAGGTGCCCACTTACATAGGCTGGGATTTCATACCAGCTAAATGACAAACTTTCAACACCTATGTGGTTCAATAGAGCATGACGTTTTTTTGGAAAGAAATGGAAACCCCTTAAGGCGAAAGCGCCAGGGTAGACCGCGAAATTCAATTTTTTTGAGGTTTTTTGGAATTTGCTGGTCAGTATTAAGTTGTACGTTGATTAATATAAATCGCGGCCGTAAGAAATATGTGTTTACAGAATTATAATCATTAAAGTCATCAACACAACTCTCTAAGACCACGTAAGTCCAAAGAATAACTGTTTCATGAAATCATCATTCTTTGGACTTACATGGTCTTAGAGAGTTGTGTTGATGACTTTAATGATTATAATTCTGTAAACACATATTTCTTACGGCCGCGATTCATATATTAATCAACGTACAACTTAATACTGATCAGCAAATTGCAAAAAACGTAAGAAAATTTGAATTTCACGGGCTACCTTAGCGCTTCCCCCTTAAATACACATTTTTAAAAAACCTTCCTCAGTGCTAACCTTAGTTAAATATAAGAAGCTCTTGGGCAAAATTTCATGCTTCTAGACCCAGCAATTTAGGCTGTGCGTTGTTTGTCATTGAATGAATATAACATTTTAATTAAACAGATAACTATTCAACTTACCATTTCGTGCTAGCTCTATTAAATTATCAGGATTTCTAGCAAGTTGCAGTATGAGAGCAGATCCTTTTATTTTTTCTGGGATATCATCATAAAGTAATTCCACATAGTCATCAATGCAATTTAATACTGCAACTGGAACACTCTCTACTGGACTCATCCTTGGAAGATGTTCAACATCCAAGTTTTATGCCCTAGGCAATCTTTAAAAGATAAATTGATTATGTAACATCTTGAATTTTAACTAACTTCAGCGACAATTGCATATTATCTTATTTCTTTCATCATGTCCACCAACCACGACATGCCTAGTTCTTATTTTTATTTCATACATGCACCTCCCACTCAGTGGGGTTTATTTATAAACTTTGCTTAAAGTTAAGAAACATTTAAATATCAAAAACATATGATTATCTAATATAACCAGCCTGTATTGTCCCACTGCAGGGCAAAGGCTTCCCACACATGGTTAAACAGACTATAATCATTACTTAATTTTAACCAATGTTTTGTAAGCCCCAGTATGTCCATATCAAATTTAAACCCACCATACAGCAAAAACAACAATAATATTAAAAAGATAGAAACATCTTTACTTCTACCAGTATTGCGTATTTGCTATAGTATGAAACATCATTTAGAAAGTAAATCCGTCAAGGTAAGCAAATAGGTAACACAGGATTTAAAATAAAAGACGTTATTAGTCCATTATTACGGTCAAAGGGTCAGCTTATTATAGGTTCAATTACTTTTCAAAATCAAATTAACTTGTTTCCTAAAGAAAAATGTTGATCATGTAAAGTCTAAATCTATACCAGATTCTGGCGAGATATAATTTTGAAAAGAAAAAATGACATCAGAATCTCTTCTCTACTTCAATAAATCTGCCCTTGCTGTAGGTAAATAATTTGGCGGTATAGCATGAAAATAGCTTTTTACTTACCTGACGTATTGAATATAACTAAAAACCTGCTCTAACTATTAGATCGGAGGAAGTGAGGAGAACTATTTATTTTAACGAAAAATCAATAAAAAACACTGGTTTGATACATACAACTCTAAATGTCACTGATAAAATCATACTTGATACTTCCTACTTCATGTCACGTACTGTCATTCATGGCCATGGAATAAGTATGTACTATTTAGTACAATTGGAATGCTCACAAGCTTCGATCAATAGTATTATTATTGATACAAGCTTACAAGCACTGATTCAATCTAGAAAGGGAAAAATAAACCGGAGTTTGTCCTTTTCCAATGAGGTGACCTTATTGATAATTATATTCTCGAGCGTTTGGGGTTGAAACTCTCGAACCGTAACCCAAGGGGTGCTTTTTACTTTTTTTTTTTTTTCAGGATGGGAAAGTGCCCCTCCCGCTCTGGGTAGAGCGGAAGGGAGTGTCAGACTCTTACTGACCACCCACCCGTGTTCCTTCCTTAACCCTTTATGTTCCGGGACAGCGGTAACCCTTTCGGACAATCCCGCCGACCCGGCAGGCGCTGCTTTTTACCTTCGTCAGAGCCTAAGCATTGCCATTCAACGTGGCAATGCCGCCAGTCTCTTGGATAGGTAGATTACCAATTGACAAAGATATGGAATTTTTTAACGCCATATTTTAGTGTGATTATAAATTTGACGTCCACACAAAGACTCAAAACGCTAAGCATTTATTTGAATTGAACCATTTACAGGCATTTTCAAATGGAGATAATAACGGCGACTTGCTCACTTCAGATTTCGCTACAATCACGTGCCCAAGAATTTGTTAGCTAGCTGTCACTATTTGTACATTTTATGTATACAAGCGACGTCTTTTACGCATATTATTAATTAAAATGCCCCGTTGCGCAGCTGCTGACTGCAAAAATAGGGGAACCATATTCCAAAAATGTTAAAAGACGATAATTGTGGGAGAAAGCTCTCCAAAAACAAATTGGAAGGAAACCCGATATTTCCTCGTGACAATGTGCTAACCTTTTTATTCTAGCATTGATGAAATATTATTCTATAAACACACACACATACTACTTTACTAAAATTTCATGATATCACACCACAAATGCCAGCAGATAATGAAAACCGACTTAGTTCTCTTGCGATGCACGATGTGGATACACAACTCTCTAAGACCACGTAAGTCTAAAGAATAACTGTTTCATGAAATCATCATTCTTTGGACTTATGTGGTCTTAGAGAGTTGTGTTGATGACTTTAATGATTATAATTCTGTAAATACACATTTGCTACGGCCGCGAATCATATATTAATTGACGTACAACTTAATACTGACCAGCAAATTGCAAAAAACGTAAGAAAAGTTGGAATTTCGCGGGCTACCTTAGCGCTTCTCCCCAGATGGTGAATGTGGCAACGCGGGTACCAGATGTCGACGGCCATATCCCCAATTGCTTGGACCTTCTGCTGGCAACTGATCCGGACAGTTATTCAGTTTCGGTCTCAGCCCTGCTGGGAACGTCTGACTACTGTCTGGTGAAATCCATATCGACCCGCTCTCCTCCAGATGAGAGTGCTAGAGGCACGAGGCGAGTATGGCGATACAAGTCAGCAGACTGGGATGAGATGCGACACTTTTTTGCGTCTTATCCATGGCGGCAGGTGTGCTTCTCCTCAGGTGACCCCTCGTGCTGTGCTGACGTGGTTGCGGACGTGATTCAGCAAGGGATGGAGTATTTTATTTCATTCTCCGACATCCCGCTCGGTCACAAATCCCGGCCTTGGTATAATGCAGAATGCGCCCGCGCTGAGGCCCGAAAGAGTCTGCATACCAAGCCTGGGTCAAGGCCAGCGACCGCAAAGTTAGAGCACGTAGGGTTCGGGCGAAGAAAAGAGCCTTTAATTCTGCCGCTAAGTTCTGCAAGCGGGTTTTGAGTGAGGCACGTGTTGACCATAGAGATGACATCTAGTCTCAACTTCGGCGCCACCATCGAGTAAAGGCGGCCAAGAAGCTGGGCATCCTAAATAGGGTGAAGCGCTACTTTACGCCTGGACAGCTTTTAACCCTTTACAAAGCGCAAGTCCGATCCTGCATGGAGTATTGCAGCTACCTTTGGGATGGCTCAGCGAAATACCAACTTGCCGCACTTGACTCGGTGGAACGCAGAGCTAAGAGGCTCGTTGGCGACGTAGAATTGGTGGATGCCAAGCTTCACAGCTTGGCTCATCGCCGCAAGGTTGCCTGCTTGTCGGTCTTCTACAGATTGTATTTCGGTGAACGTGCCCAAGAACTCCACGACCTCATTCCACCGGCCCCCTTCTACCTTCGGAAAACCAGACGCACTGCAAGTTATCATCCCTGCCCAGTCGCTATTCGACCAATTCCCTCTAAGCGTTTTTAAATCAACCCGAATCTCTTCAAAGTAAGAGTGGACAGGCTTCTTTTGGTTAAGCTCACTCCATCTAAGACTTTATCTCTGTCACCTCTGACCTAGACTGCAACTTGCTCCTGCAACCGCGTCACCTGAAAGTGTTGCGACAGCCCCTACATTCTCACCATCCACATACTTGGCACCATCACCTATGTCAATTCCTTCTCCATCCTGTCTTTAGGTATTGACAAACGAGTGACAAACTTGGGTCTCTAGATGTTTCCAGACTCAATTTTTTTTCTGTTAATTGTAGGTCAACAATTTTGTTTTCTTGGAGGCGTGACACTACTCTATGTACAACGTTTTCCACGTGTGAGGGTTTTGTCTTGGGATTTGGTAATCTGGACAGGCAATCGGCTAGAATATTGTTTTCGCCCTTCTGGTAACAAATTTCATACTGGTAGCTTCCGATCAAAAGAGCCCATCTTACAAGTCTATTATTTACAAGCTTTGGCAGGTTACGTTGAGGTCCTAAAATGTGCATCAAAGGCTTGTGGTCAGTTACTAAGGTAAATTTCGTTCCTCTTAGATATTGGTCAAATTTCTGTATTCCAAATAATATGGCTAGTGCTTCACGGTCAATAACAGAATATTTGCTCTCAGCTGGTCGAAGTTTTCTTGACGCAAATGCTATCGGTTGTTCGACATCTTTATGTTTGTGGTATAGAACTGCCCCAACTCCTTTTTCTGACGCATCACACGCTAGGAAAAGGGAACGCTTTTCATCGAACGCTATCAATGAATTTGAGTTAGCTATGTTACTTTTAGCATTCTCGAAAACTTGTTCTTCGTGTTCGGACCATTGCCATTTTTTTTTTGGCGCTTGTTAGCTCGTACAGGTCTGCACATGATCCATGAAGATGTGGAATGAATCTTTCATAAAAATTGATAAGGCCCAGGAAAGAGCGTAGTTCCTTTGCGTTTGTGGGTTGTGATGCGTTAGTTATAGCGCTAATCTTTGCTTTTGTTGGCCGTATTCCATTTTGATCAATTATGTGACCCAGATACTCAATCTCTTTACTCAGGAAAGTACACTTTTTCAAATTAACTTTCAATCCCGCCTGTTTTAGCCGGCTTAACACTGTGCAAAGTGTTCGTAAGTGTCCATTCACGCTTTCTCCTGTCAATGCAATGTCATCAAAATACACTGGTACGTTTGGTATGTTTCCAAGTAGTTGATCAAGAAAATTTTGAAAAATTGATGGTGCTGTAGAAATACCGAAAGGCATCCTGTTGTACTGGTAGTATCCTCTGTGTGTTGATATTGTTAAAAACTTTTTTGAATCCGGAGCTATTTCAAATTGTAAATACGCGTCTTTGAGATCAATTTTAGAGTAGACAATGCCGTTTGCTAGTTTCTGTCGTAATTGATCAAATACAGGTACTGGATGTAAATGTTTTGTTAGAACAGGATTAAGTGTAACGCTGTAGGCTCCGCAAATTCTGACGTCACCAGTTGGTTTCAACACATTTACAGTAGGTGTGGCCCACTCCAAAGCAGTAAGGTTTGGATCTATTCTGTCAATGATACCTGTATCGACAAGGCGATCCAACTCCCGTTCAACGTTTTTCTTCATGCTGAATTTAATTGGACGTGCAGGTAGGTGTACTGGTTCTGCGCCGGGTTTGACACGTATGTTAACTTGGTAGTTATTGACTTTGCCTAGTTTGCCGTCAAAAAGTTCGCTGTATTGCTTGAGTATATGTTTTAATGACGTTGGAGTAAAAGGCTTCTCTTGGACTGAATAAACTGGTTTTGGGAATTCCATTTCAAACTTCTCGCTCCATCTCAATCCAAAAAGTAATGGGTTTGCGTTTTTCATTACTACGACAGGCAATGTTTCGTATCGTCCGTTCACTTCCACATTTACGTTTGTGATTCCTTTGGTTTTCAGCTTGGTATTTCCATATGCTTTTAGTTTCGGCCCCTTTGTTAACGTTGGTGATCCAACCTTTTTCCAAACTTCGGAACTAATGATAGAGTAGGTAGAGCCAGGGTCCCAATCCATTGTGCAGTGAACTCCATTTATGAGAACGTCGATTTGTTTGCAATCCTTGACTCGAGTGTTCGTGACGTTGTGGACAAACTCGTCGTCATCTTCACTATTTTCCGTTGAAACGTTTGTAGAGCTTGACGTGGAAGTTTGACTACCGCTTACCCGTTGTAGTTTACGTTTAGAAGTGTTTTTCCCCTTGGCTGGCGATATGTAAGCACGACCAGTTTTAATGCAGCAGCTCTCAAAGTGTCCCTTCAAATTGCACTCGTCGCATGTATGATTTTTTGCTGGGCATTTTGAGTCGTCATGCTTCTCGAATTTTCCACATCTAAAACATTGATCAGTGGAAAGCAACTTGCGTTGTCTATTGTAACGAGATTTCGGTGTTGTTGTTTTTTGAGTACGGTTCCTTTTGACTCTGTTTACATTTGTAGTTGTGCCTGGTGTGTCATGTTCTGCCTGTTCTCGTGATTGTGCAACTGAAAAAAATTCTCTAAAAGTGACCTCTCTTCCTGACTCCTGTAAATCGGGCCACTTTTGCTTGAGGTCTGTCTCTAAATCTGTATGATTCAACCCTGTAGCAAAACGATCGCGTAGCTGTCGTTCCAACATCTCGTCTTTATAGCCGCAATCCCGGCTTAGACTTTTGAGTCTGTTAGCGTACTGTTCCATAGATTCTGAAGACTCTCTGGTGCAGTTCCAGAACTCTGTCAATGCGCGGTATTTGGTTTTCTTTACTCTAAACAAGTCAAGAAGTTTGAGGCAAATGTCGTTATAAGTACTCGTGTCAAAATTCGGTATAAGCGCTATTTTTAACTCACGGAAAATCTCTGGTGTTAAGGTATTCAACAAGATGTCTTTTCGTAGGTTTGGTTCCGTAACGTTCATGGTTTGACATTTGTTTGAAAAGAAGTCTAAAAAATCTTCAATCCTGCAGCTGTCGGGGTTGTATTTGTCCATGTTAAAATTTTTAATCACCATCATCTTGTCTGACGATGTGACCGACGATGATGAAACGCTCGTTGAGCTTTCTGTTTTCGTATTTTTGTTGTGCATTGTTTGTACCAACAATGTAAGTATTTGTGTAACCTGTTCTTGCTGCGCCTGTTGAGCTCGCAAGAACAGCTCAAATTGTTCTTTGTCCATTGTTTAATATTTTAAATCCTCGTCGCCAATGTAATGTACCATAAGACTCGAGAGTTGATATTAGGAAAGAACAAGTAACTAAATTACACTGATATCGGCTCGCAGCAAGCGTCCACGTCTTCTCTTCCCGGCGGTCGGTAGGCTATTGCCCCCCGCCCCGCGACACCGCGCGTGCGCTGCTCGAGACGACAGAGTCGTACACAACAGACTATAAATGTCTATACACTACATCCCTCCCTTATTATTATTGAATTGAGATGTTTGTTGTTGTCATGTTTGTTGAAATATTGAATTGAAGTATTCGCTCCCGGACACGCCGGCCCCCCACGATTTTGTCCTTTGTAGCTTTGATAAATCCAATTTAATGAAGACATTATGATTTCCTCACGACGCTTTCAGTCACCGATACTTCACCGTTTTGATACATCCAATGTAATGGATATCAAATGCGTCCAATTTAATGGATGCCCATTGCTTCCAATTTAATGGATGTCTTATCTACCACGCGGAAACTCTCCGTACTGGTAATGTCACATGTCTTCGAAGTACTGCCTCTCGGACGTGCCGGTCCCCCCACGGTGCCCCCCCTCACCGTTGATGAACAGTGGTGATGAGTGAAAATACACAAAATGTCTGCCTGGTTTCGAACCCACGACTTTAGTCGGGCTAGACCACCACCACTGTTGTGCTGAAATTAAATGCTATTGTTATGTGTATGTAAGCATGACACGGTAAGTGACCTGTACTTTTTTTTTTTAATTTTTTTTTTTTTATTTGGTGAGTAAGTACATAGTTGAGTTTAAATCACACTGTTTTGACATAACTTGTTTGGTAAACAGTGATCATTTAGATCTTTTTAACATAACTTCAAATTCACACGAGGCCAATGACACCGCACAGGCTGCACGAGTGTTTTTATTCCTTCTATTATTTTACTTCTGTCATTGTGGATGTGGTTGTGTCCTTACGCTTCTTATCGAATATATATCTTACTTGGTTTCTTTCTATATTCTAGAACCTACTTTTAGATTCACCGCTTGTATTTCTATAATAAGGTCCTAACAGTTGCCATGGAATTTGAACCTTATAATGCCGGTATGGCATTAAGTTTGGGTTCCCAAAACTTGACAATTATCTGAGAGTCTGAATTCACATATACTGAAACTTCTTATATTACTCACTTGATTAAAACTTCCAAACAGAAATAAAGAGCTTCCCATATTTTGATATAACTAGGTACTATACTGTGCAATTGTTAATTACCTCTAAAACCCAAGTAACAATACAGAATGTTACCTTGAAATTTTAGTATATTAAATAAGACATCAAAATTACTTCAATAACTTGCAGTATTTTTATAATTATTTAGGCCTTCTTGTACCCCTATTACCTACTGTGTAAGCAATACTTGTACGCCTTGCAAGGCAGCACATAGTGGAAAACATATTTTTTGATTTTATACCATCATGTACCACTATGGTGTACCTATGTGTACAAATAAATGCATTCTAATTTCAACAGATCTTCCAGCAATACATGCCGACTCCTAATGTGACAAACAATACAAAAGATGGCGCTGATCTCATATTAAAGGCATCAATACTTTCACACTGACTATTGTAATACTTGTAACAGGACCTCACAGAGGGCAGTATTATCAAGTTTATGATAAAATAAGAATTATAATCTTATAACCCAACATCACGCTTGTTACCAGTTACCACCCCAGACAGCGAAATAGAGTATCGTATACCTTAGCCAGTCCTGGCTAAATCCCATGCAACAGGGAGCGAGTCTACAGCCGTGAATTCTGTACAAAACTCTAATAACTTCCTGATGGAAAACCCCACAACCCCTGGTGCCACCTGGCATTGAATCCAAGACCCTACACTGAACAGTAGCGCTTGCAAATAGTGGACGAACTAGACCACTATTATAATAATTAGTTATTATTAAGATAATGAAAATCTTAAAAGCTAGACACTCACAGCAACATTTATGTATTTACTAGTTGGCCCCGCATCGCCCCAGAGTCAAAATACAAAATGTATGAGAAAAATGAATCATCTCCATTGTCTTTTCGTGATTTTTTTTCCGTGCTTCAACAGCCACTCCGCCACTCGGGGCGGAGACAAATCCAACAAATCAAAGACCACAAAATCGGTCCAGGCACTCTCGAGCTACAAATGGTGCAACCAACCCGGCTCCACTTTATAAATAGAAAGATGTAGGTACCTATGTTTGAATAGGTACCTAAGCAATCTTTATTGTTATAAGTACATTTGTTGCATGTTTATTACGTGTTACATGACACCTGTAACTTAGTGACCTTTGACCTTTCCCACATTAAGGAGTTATACTCTAACAGAGGGAGGGAACTTCTCTTGTTTACCGATACCTCATACCTTCATCATATCATAAGAAAATATTATGTTATTCTAATTAATCATTGCAATAATATCAACCAGCAGTTTACTGTTATTGTTACTTCTTATTTTCACTTTGCACACATTTTATTTCAAAATACCTATGTATACTTATTATTTTAACTGCATAGCTTTTGTCTTTTACTTAGTCTGTTGATACCAACACTACCAACCTAAATTATGTTACCCTAGAACTCAGTAGTACTCGATAGGTAGTTCTTGCTATACGCAGGGAATTATCCTGTGCGGAACAGTTCTACACCATGAGAATTTTTTTTTTTTTTTTTTAGGCCAGTGAAACTGCAGTCCAAATCCATTGTAACTCAGGACCACCGAAATGTAAAAGACTATTTCTTTCTTTTCCGTCTATGCCTGCCGCCTCGAGTTCATAAATGTTCAGACTTCTTATCCCTCGTTGCCAACGGACAGATACTGAACCAACCTCCTATTCACATTCGAACTTCTCTAAAGTGTACTGTGCTATTTGGGGCTATCTGTTGACAAGGTAAGTAACTATGTTGCATATTTATAGATTTTTAACACGCTATCGCAATCTAATGCTGGTAATAAAGCGTCTACTGTACGCGACTGTACCCTGGCTATAAATCTACGCCCGCAGTACACCATCGGCGCTTATGACAATACATAGTCGTCATAGCAAACACACCCTGTGCGCACATGACGACACGTTGTCGTCATGCTGTGCTGTACTGTGGCGCCAGCGCGCGGCCGCCAAGTGGCGAATGGGTGCTCAAAGTGTAAACGTTGATATATTATTTTCGCAGATACGTGACGCGCTAATATCGCAACCACTCGCACGACTACATGCACCGAAACTCGCACATCTGTGATGATAGTCGCAAACCTACAGTTTCGACAGCGATAGTAAGAGCCGACGCTGTCGTGCAAGCGAAATCACGTTAGTCGCCAAATGCTGATGATTGTGATCTTTGATAGTACGTCACGCGTGATGCGTCGCATCGTGTTTCTCACGCTATTTTGTATTATCTGTCTCGCTCTTACAAACATGACGAAGCAAACATTAAATGTTGTTATAATTATCAACAAATTAACATTTTTTTTTTTTTGCTGTATTTACCTGTGGTAAGTAATCTGTGTCTTATTTTCCTTCCTCGTATTATTAAAACACTGTTTAGCTGCACAAAAGTCATTTTAATGCGTATTTATTGCAACAAAAAAACTGAAATTATCGAGCTGTGTGATCAACGATGTTCCGTGCGGTACTGAGTGCTTAGTCAGCTTAGTGAGTACAATCACTCACTTTAGTAGGAACCGGCGCTGCTTTATTTAATAAATCAATGTGTAAACATAAAATTTTAAACCGTGAAACCTTCGCAATTTAATGCCATGTAGGTATGTCCGCAATTTAATGCCATGTAGGTATGTCCGCAATTTAATGCATGTAGGTATGTCCGCAATTTAATGCCATGTAGGTATGTCCGCAATTTAATGCCATGTAGGTATGTCCGCAATTTAATGCCATGTAGGTATATTCGCAATTTAATGCCATGTAAGTATGATCGCAATTTAATGTCATGTGGGTATGTCCGCAATTTAATGCTATACCAGTAAATCTCCACAATTTAATGCCATGTGGGTATGTCCGCAATTTAATGCTATAAGTACCGGTAAATCTCCGCAATTTAATGCCATGTGGGTATGTCCGCAATTTAATGCTATACCAGTAAATCTCCGCAATTTAATGCCATATGGGTATGTCCGCAATTTAATGCTATACCGGTAAATCTCCGCAATTTAATGCCATGTGGGTATGTCCGCAATTTAATGCTATACCAGTAAATCTCCGCAATTTAATGCCATGTGGGTATGTCCGCAATTTAATGCTATACCGGTAAATCTCCGCAATTTAATGCGAGCTGTACCCTAAGTATTCATCGATATCCGCAATTTAATGCTTTACCGTACCGCAATTAAATGCTCAGTCGCAATTGAATGCTCAGTCGCAATTTAATGCTCAGCCGCAATTTAATGCCCAGCCGCAATTTAATGCCCGGTCGCCTTTAAATGCTCAGTCGCAATTAAATGCCCAGTCGCCTTTATGTCTCGTCGCTAAAACCGCTCACCGCACGATACTTTCGGTGATTCTCGAAGAACATTTATTTTAATAAGTAGGTAGGTATGGTTGACAAAAATGTAGGTATGTCACTCCCTTGATGTACATCAATAGAAACCTAGATACCTAAAACGCGAACAAAAGAATGCCTACGCAACTCGCGGCCAAGTGAGTAGGTACCTAGTTACTTTACATTTCCTTCTATTTTCTTAGTTGAAATGTTCTAAACAGTCAACATTAGTTAGTAACAAAACAATGATAACAGTAAATAACCACTTTTTTTTTTATATAGGTAAGTAACTAATTAATACTGTGGACTAATTCATTAACTTTAGAATAGTAACTATTACCTACCTAAATTGATTAACGAAACTCGTAAGGCTCTGTGATTTGTTTTACCTATTAACATTTCTTATACAGCTATCTAGGTAATAAATATTGAGGCTCGAACTCAAGTAGGTAGGTAACTTGTAGGTTAGGTATCATATTCACCCACTACGGGCGTAACCGAATGAAACAACATCTTTGAAGAAACCTAGCGGGTGGTCACTTAGTCACCTACATAATAATCACTTTGATAAAAGCTTGGTAGGTAGCCTGTCATACATGAATTTACAGCCGGTGCCTCGTTATTCGTAAGTTCTATTTATTTAACGATTGTAGTCGGATAGTATAAATACCTTGTCCATGCTTGCCTTCCTCTACTTTCTTTTGTTTTTTAATGTAAATAACCTTAAAAACTCACAGTTTGTCCTCGTCGCCACATGTAATGTACCATAAGACTCGAGAGTTGATATTAGGAAAGAACAAGTAACTAAATTACACTGATATCGGCTCGCAGCAAGCGTCCACGTCTTCTCTTCCCGGCGGTCGGTAGGCTATTGCCCCCCGCCCCGCGACACCGCGCGTGCGCTGCTCGAGACGACAGAGTCGTACACAACAGACTATAAATGTCTATACACTACAGCCAATAAAATGAAACATATTTTATGCGAATAATTTATTGAATGACAGATGGCATATTTGACAATAAGTCCATAGATATAACAAGAGTCAAGAGCAAACCAATTTAAAATATAATAAAGTAGTGGCTTGTTGACGGTAAACAGTGCTGCTACCTAAGATGAGCTTTCAGTTTTTAACCCCATTAGTTTATGCACCCTTGTAGAGTAGGAACAGCTTTGAGCCAAGCATTTTTATCTGCGATGTAATCCCCCAACTTTAATTACGCTTGGGGGACATTTTACAGTCAGTCTGAAACCTGATTGAACTAATTCACTTCTTCAAGACACAGATTTGTCGCTAACGATTTCAAAATCCGTGTGTGGATGTGAAAAAAATTGCCTTCAAGTTGCCGGCCGGCGGCGCGGCGGCGACAAAAGTCAATGCGTGTGTATCTATTATAACATTTGGCATAAGTTTCGTATATGTGGTCGTCCAAATCAAAAGGGACCTTATGGCGGTAACTAGTTTCCGAGATATTAATAAATTTGTAAAATACCTCAAAAAAATCGTTTTTTTATTAACTGTATTTTTAAAAAGATGATTGTATTTACTACATGTAGATGTGTTCAACTTTTCGAAAAGTCAATTTAAAAAAGTTTCGTATTCATCTAAAGTTTAGTAAAAAAGGAACCTTATCGCGGCAAGACCTAACAAATCGTTTTTCTTGTAATTCAAACCATATATTATATCAACATTTTAATATTGCAAGGTAGGTATAAACTAAACTATTCATTCAGGATGGGAAATCATCAAATGACTCCTCCCGCTCTGGGTGGAGCGGAATAGGGAGTGTCAGACTCTTACTGACTAAAACCCACCCGTGTTCCTTCCTTCGCCCTTTGTTCCGGGCCAGCGGTAACCCTTTCGGACAATCCCGCTGACCCGGCAGGCTTCGGCCAATACGGGCCCCTTCGTTTAGTGCTGACATCTCTTTGAGGCGCGCGTGGAACACGTACGCGCCGTCCGGCACGGGCCTGGACCTGATCGGACGGTGAGCTACCCATTGCTCTCCGCCCGCGCCTAAGGTGGCCGAGAGTAGTCGCGCGGCTCCCGACGCCCGGAGCGTCTCCTGCGGCGGCTGGGACGGGAGGCTCTCTCTCTCAGCCGTCCCGCCGCCTCCTTCGCTAGCATGACTGCTTCGCAGAAGGAGGCGACTGCTCCCCACTCCCTCTCGCCCCGGACCATGGCTTGAACCAGGCCCGGACGCGAGAGGTCGCCGCCATGAGATCGCGCCGGAGGTCTGTCCGCTCCGCCGCAATTTGCTGCGGAAGCGGAGTTTCCCCCCGGCGTAGTGCCTCCGCGCGCCACTCATACAGGCGCGCGAGGACTATCTCCTCCAGATCCCATGGCGGCAGTCCGGCAAGGAGGCTTGCCGCCTCGCCCGAGATCGTGCGGTACCCCCGGATCAGCCTAACGGCTACCACTAGTGTTGCCCAAATGCAAGACCAAGACAAGACCTTAGCCAGTCTTGGTCTTGGTCTTGCGTCAATACACCTGGTCTTGGTCTTGGTCTTGGTATTGCGCTCTCAGTCTTGGTCTTGGTCTTGGTCTTGCAGCAAGAGTCTCGCAAGTCTTGCGAAACTCTACTACTTAGACTAGACTACATTCAAATACCTATTAGCCTATTGCTCAGGGTGGCAGGGACATCGATGCGCAACCGCTTACCATAGATTCAGTAGGTACAGACGCCAGCACATCAACCTACTACAATCTGTAAAATTTCTTTAATAGATTTTCAACTTTATCGCTAAAGCATAAGGTTCAAAACTGATTGGGAAAATTTGACAGTTTCGGGTAGCTTTATGTGCTGGCGTCTGTACATGATTCTGGACCCCCCTGCGTTGAAATTTTTCGTCGGCTTTTTCTTAATTTTTACGTTTTTTTCTGCAATTTTTTTACTGTAAACTGTATAAAATCATTATTTCTATCTGACCCAATGAGATTTTTAATTAAAAAATAGTACATTCACTTGTTTTACTTAAAACAGCAATGTAAATAAAACTCGAAAGGGCTACCTGATCAGCTGTATTGCTAAAGTTCATTTGCGAGATCAACACTGTCTTCGCGCTCACGCTATTCGCTTTCAAATGCCTCGACAAAGGGACCGCAGCGCCAAGCGGTCTCCTCGTATTATTATTAACGCACTTGAAAATAAACTTTCAAATTATTACAATAAAGTATATAAATGCTTGAACCTGACAAAAAATGCGGAAGATTGCGGGAATCCCCACGCGGCGTCGAGTCGGCCATGAATCCCAATGAATCTAACAGACGCGTCACATGAGGCATTTTAATCATCTACATAATTGAATGACCCATTTACTACTTTTATTTTAGATTCGTTATGAGGGGATAATTATTTTTCTAAGGCTTCATCGATTTAAGGGGGAAACGCTAAGGTAGCCCGCGAAATTAAAATTTTCTTACGCTTTTTGCAATTTGCTGGTCAGTGAATTTCGCGGGCTACCTAATACCGCTTTCGCCTTAAGTAAAGAAGATTAAAAAAACGTGCAGAAGTGTATTGATAGTCACGTAATTTTCCGATATTTTTATTATCAACAATAATTTTAGGTTTGAATGCAATTCAACAATGTAATTCACTGTTTCATAAAAAAAATACATCCATTTTCGCATAATCGGGATTGAAACCAAATACCTACTATAACGCCCAAATCTCAGTTTGACTTAACTGCGAGACGCAAGAGTCTTGCAGGCTTAGTCTTGTTCTTGCTCAAGTCTTGCAGGGTTCAGTCTTGGTCTTGGTCTTGCTAAAATAAGTCGGTCTTGGTCTTGGTCTTGGTCTTGCAAAAATGCAAGAACAAGACCAAGACTGCAAGACCAAGACCGATTTTGGGCAACACTAGCTACCACCTTCTGGGGCGCGTTCAAATAATGGGCGGCTCGCCGCCGCAGTGAACGCGCCCACACCGGGGCCCCGTTATAGGGCCATGGACCGCACGACCCCCGCGTAAAGCCTCCGGCAGGAGGCGTTTAGCCCCCTCAGGTTGGGCAGGAGCCGCTTGAAGGCGGCCCCGGCCCGTTCCAGTTTGGGAGCCAAACGTCGGAAATGCTCGACTAAGTTCCACCGGCTGTCGAGGATGAGACCCAGGTATTTCATCGTCGTCTCGACGCCGATGTGAACCCCTCCTACCGTTAGTTGGGATCCCGATGGTGGCGTATTCCGGAACCCATGAAACGACATGGCCTCGGACTTGTGCAATGCCACCTCGAGACCCAACTGCCGGATCCTCTCCACGACTATCGCAACCCCGCGTGTCATCGCGTCGGCCGCCGCCTGATGCGACCTCCCCTGCGCCAGGACTAGCGTGTCGTCAGCGTAGCGTATAGCTGCCATTAGATAGTGTCGCACGCCGCCGCATGCGACATTCTTTGTATATGCGTCTTAGGTCTAAGGTCCCACTATTGTAGTCCATATTTTGTTTAGGTACTTTTAATAGAGGTAAACAATCTTGTTAGGTATGTTTTTTATCATAAAATATATTTTTAAAATAGGCTAAGGCTAATAGCAAAAGTAATTCATTATAACATCTGTTATTTCATTTTGTTTTATCTTGTAATGGCTATAAATTATTTCATAAATATATTTTTCGACAAAAACGTATCAAGATTGTTTACCTTTATTAAAATACTTAAATTAAGTAACTATACTAAGAGATAAGTGTCAGCAGACTGCAACGGACCGCCTTAAGGGCCCTTTTTTACGTATATACTTGTTACGAATTTTCATAACTTGTGATAATAAAAAAAAATTGTTAAATAAGTAACATTTTCATACCTTGTGATAATAAAAAAAGAAAATTTAAGTTATCTTGAATGTTGCACTAAAATATTGATTATGCATGCTAAAAATAAAAAATATTGTTTAGTGCCCACCATTAGGGCCCTTTTTTAATTTGTTTGAAGAAATTGTTCAGTTCTCTATGTAACTTTACAAGATCATAACTAACAGTTATCATTGATCTCTTAGCTTTATTAGCATCTAAACCAATTATGTATAACCTATTTAGTGATTAAGTGTTGATTTTGTTACTGTCAGATCTCAAAGTTTATAAAAAATAAGAATTCTTGCTAGTAAATAAAAACTATTTTTTTTAAATTATGTGTTGTTTTTATTTACATCTAAGGCCTTTCGCAAATCTATGTAATTAGTAGCAATATAGAAACGATAAAAGTTTAGTGAGAAACAGGCGGTTTACTTATTTTTAATACTATTATCGATACTTTGCATCTCATTGATAATGCATTATGTTGGCGTCTAGTTCCCACAACAAACAAGTTTATGCAAGGATTGTAAGAATTTCCATTAGTAATAATCATAGTCAATCAAAGTATACCATCAGTTACATAACTTCACACTAAAACATAACTTTTTTGTACGGCATACTTAAATTGCGATTTTCTCGAAACTTATAATTTCGATCAGTGAATTTCAAAAATTCGTAAAAAAATAACGGTAGTGGTTAGAAGGTTGGTTCTTGGTTCTATAGTTCAGTACATTTATGTAGTTTTCAGCTCTGTAGATAACTCATTTCCGCCATAAGGTCCCTTTTGATTTGGACGACCACATATTACTCACTCTACTAAAGGTTGCATAGACAAAAAAAGAGTAAACTGATTGCCGTATCAGATGGGCACTCCGCTAGGAGTATTATAGAGTTCTGTGCAAGGAATATCCTACTCTCTAACGATTTTGATTCTGTGGATGGGTGGGCATCACTACACTAGACAAGGATGGACGGCGCACAAAAGAAGGAAAGACATAACACTCAAGATTCAACAGTGCAGTGACTAATTTCTTGAATTTAGTATTTCTAATCAATTTAAATTTTTATTATTAGTTCTTGGAAGCATATTTTCGTGATAGACATTTCGAGTTTTCCAACAATTTCCTTGTGATATTACTGTGAATAATTATTTATTGACTTTAAATCCGCGATGAATGTTCCGTGACGATACAACATTATTTGTGTATTTCCTTTCAGTGAGATAAGAACAACGATATGAGATAATTTGAAGGACTTCTGTCCTTTGGATCGCCTCATTAATGGTATTTTGTGATGATATATTCTATAAAATTCTTTAATATCGTTATTACTTTTACGTCGCTCATTTCATACTTTCAATTTGTTTATTTTGCAATAGTCGTCAATCAATACACTACTGAACTCGATTTATATTTTTGGCTGAACTACACTCTCCAAATCAATAGTTAGTAATTAAACAAATTCAAAAATGTTTGCGTAAGTTAATCTTACAAGTTGCAAATACTGTGGCAGTTTCTGAGGAAAATATATTTCCTTTCCATTATTGTAATCTTAGCAAAGACCCTGCCTTATCAAGGCAGAAATTACCTATCTTTTTTATCTAACCTAGTCACAAGTAATTAGTACCTACTAGTTTTGTTCCATGTGTAATTTTGAGATGATCATCAAAAGCCTTGGCTTTTGTTACCTCATTGAGGTTTTACAGTTTCAACAATATTTTTGATAATAAGTATATTAAAAGGGTATTTTTATGTATGCAAATGTATCATAACATCACACTCAGAGAAGAGAGATCATTACAATCACAAGATTGGGGTTTGATTCAGCACAGGCTGTCAAGTACCTACTATTTTCTAATGATATATTTAATTGATTATGACATGTAAATATATTTAGTTATTCATATTGATTTATTTTTATTTTAGGTGAACAGATTGTAAACTGGAATGCTATTCCTATCATAATATGAACTGAAAAATACATCACAATGACTGAAACTGTCCCAACTTTAACAACTCCAATCTCTTTGTCAACATATCATCAACTGAGTCTTACAGGTATTTTCTGACTTTTACTTTATTATTATCTCCTTTATCCATTAAATATTCATATAAATTTCATTTCAAATAATTGAATGTAGAAATTGTAGATTGAAGAAGAACCTCCTAAGAATATGAGCCGTGTCCAGAAGTATCTCTTTCTGAATCAAAAATTTATTACAATTACAGTGTTACTAACCCATACTGTTTTATTCTCATCTTATTCTTATGACAACTTGACAGTTGATTTAATTTCATGTTTTTGTATGCTGAAAATATACTTTAATGTATTTAAAGATAATTTAATTTTACTTAGAGAGTCACTTTTATACTTGAATCACCTATAATAATTGTTCCCTAACCAACAGAAAAAATATTTCCTATCACAGTAAAGGCTGATTTTTTCCAACGCTAGATAATTATATATGAGGAATAATTTAAAACTAGCTAAAAGCAGAGCTTTGTGAGGGCTCGCGTCGTTTTTCTGCGTGGTAATCTTTAAGGCAGTTTTTTTTAATATTTTTTTTCGTAATTTAAATTATTATTTTTTTTACTGATAACACATCTACATATAAATAGAAATTATTATGTCAAAGCACAAATCAATAGGCGTAATAGTTTTTCCGTAAAGTGTACCACAAAATGCTCAGGTTGTGGGATATAGCAGATATGATTATTGACAGTTCTTCCATACAAAATCTATCAGATGTCAATTTTTTTTATGAATAAAAATAATCTGTGGATTGAAAAATCAGCCCTAAATCCAATTATTTATGTATTAAGTTAATTACCATATTTGTTATGTGAATCACTGTAACATCAGCAGTAAACTTATCCTATATATATTTTTTTTACTTCAATATTATGTTTCACAAGCAAGACCTTTGTGCAACACTTTAAATTGTAATGATTGCTGCTCTTAAGTTTTTTATTGCTAACAAGACCTGTATTATTTTCCATTAGTTGAATCGGCAAACATCAAGAATTCGGGGCTCTTCAAACCAAATCCATATTTACAAGTGATAATAGATGACAAAATTTCAAGACGCACTGAAGTTATAAAGAATACCTTGCACCCAAAATGGAAAGAAGATCTTACAGTGCTTGTAACACCACAGTCTCAGTTATTGTTCCGGCTTGCAGATTATCATAGTTTCAGGAAAGATAATGTGATTGGTGAAAAACGAGTAAATTTGTTGAAAGTTTTGCTATACTGCAATGGAAAATGTGATAATGTGGAGCTGATCATAGGTAAATATAAAATTTTACTAACACCACCACCGAAATTATGATAATACCAGCAACAATACATTTGAATGACGGGCAAAACATTAACTTACACAAGTTTGTTTGTTTGGTTTATACATATCTACTTCTTCTTAGTGTATCAATGGCAAATAAAAAAGTAGGTAAGAAAGTTCAAATATTATGTATGGCCCATAATTCAGCCATGTGAGCACTGTTTGCTGATGCTGTCATAAGATCCTCGAGTACACAGATGACAGGGCATACGCAAGGTGATTGGTGGACTATTGTCTGCAAAGATGAATAAACATTACATTAGCAAGTGCTTTGGCTTAGATGTTATCCTGTCTCAATCTTCCACTTCTAGTTTGATAGTTGTGTGACAGTGACAGGAATAATGCTTAGCCTAACATAGGCCTTAGGAATAACTTGTAATTAGCAGGTGATTAGGTGAAGTTCTACTCCTTTGCAGGCTAGTTTCATGTTATATTAAAGTAATAAAAAATGAATGAAATAGTAACCATAGAGTTTCTTGCCGGCTCTTCTCCATAGGAAACAACCAATTGGAACGGTGCACCTAGCTTCTGACGTTTCATAAGTGCCCATCTAGGTTTATGTGAAATAAAATATTTTGAATGATGAGGAAGCTTCTATTTTTATTTTAACAATTTTTTCCTCATTAGACCTTTTCGAGAGCTACAGTGCTGTAGAACATTATTTATATTTTGATGTTAAAAATCTCTTGGAGACTTGTGATGTATCTTTAGCACAGTAGTACGTACATTTTCTATAAAGAAGCGTGCTACTCGACAACCGTACGACGCGACTAAAAGGAATCAGGATGTCTCAGTCACATCGCAACGCAGGTCGTGCCTCATATCGCGCCCGTACGGTAGCCTTACTAACCTAAGTGTTTTAGTCAGCGTCACCATAAAATCGATTTTTAGGGCTTGATTACAAAACTACTACCCTTAAACTAGAAATGTATTATCATTATATTTGACACTCAAACCGAATGCGGGCAAATTCGTCGACAAATGCGGAGAGGCAACTTAGTTTTAAATAAATAAAGTAATCTTTATTTCGGATAAGCAGCATCTATATGGGTTAGTAAACAAAAAGATAACTTATACCTATGCTAGTAAACTTATTATCTATTTGGGAACAAGGCTGTTGTTCGAAATACATCTTCGAACAACATCACCTAATAACGGAGACTCGCACCTCCCCGCTATGGTCTTCAGGATGGAGTTGGAGCTCCCCCGCACTCTGCAGAGGAAAGCGGTTGATTTCTGTTTGACGATGGCGTGGAAGCCATCGACGTGTGCTTGTGCAAACTTACCTGATGCACTGCAGAAACGGGGCAGCCCCATCAACATCCTGAACCCGTTATTATATTGGACCCGTAGGGCGCTGATAGCCCGCTGGGTATAGTTGCTCCACAGACTGCACGTGTAAAACACTTGGCAATAAGCTTTAAAAAGCGTTATTTTGACTGCCGTGCTAAAGCGTGCAAACCTACGAGCCAACATGTTACATCTGACTGCCAGCGCCCTACATTCCCTCTCAATATCCACTTGGTCATTAAGGCCGTCGGTTACATAATGCCCCAAGTACTTGAATTGGTTTAATCGTTTTACACTACATACAAGTAAATAGAACCTATTTTTTCAGATTTGATGAAAACCGTGTCCCAAGAAAACTCGTCTAGTGTGAGTGGGGAAGTAAAAGCCGCTGAATTGGTGATACTTCTGGACGGCCTAAGAGTCGATCCATCAGTTTTAAGTCAGTCACATGAGTTACTTGGAGAATCTACTAACAGCGGTGGTCCCCTTAATGACGGAGTTCGGGCTCGGATTAGATTACGGAGCAATGCGGAATCTGCTATGCGATCTATTATTCGCTCACAAAACCTAAGAGTAAGTGTTGTGATAATTTATAATTAGATGCACTTAAGTGTGATTACTTGTTTGAACTCAATATCTATGAATAAATTAACTCGTAAATATCCAGCCTCCACCGGGCCCGCCGCCGCTCAGCAACGGTACACTGCAGCACGGAGGGCCGAGCGGCGCGGGCGTGGCGGGCGGCGCGGTAGGGCCGGGAAGCGCGGGCGTGCCGGCCGCGCTGCCGGACGGCGGCGCGGGCCCGTCGCACGCGGACGCGGAGCCGGCCGCGCCTGGCGTCGCCGTGGTGTACGCCAACCCTGCTGAGGAGCCGCTGCCCGCCGGCTGGGAGATGCGCTACGACGTGTACGGCCGCAGGTACCGATGACTTGTGTTTGTTAACCCCCGACGAAGTATAAAGATAGGTGTTTAACACCTCTCTTTATACTTCGTCGGGGGTACACAGAACGACAGAGCCATCAAACTTATAAGTTTGATGGCTCTGTCGTTCTGTGTATCTGTGTGTCTGGCATCGTCGCTCCCAAACGGGTCCGATTTCAATGCTATTTTTTATTAGAAACCTGGTATAGTCGCGAGTGGTTCTTAGCTAAGTTTCACGAAAAACTGTTCAGCAATTTTAAAGAACTCAGAGGCCAATTCTCGTAATTTAAAACGTTTAAAATCTAGTCGCAGTCTCACCTCGACGACAAACAAATCTAGGGTCAAGATCTTGTCAAAAATGTAGGGAAATTGCGAGGTATTTTTGACAGATTCAGACGAACAGACTGTGATTGTTCTTAAAATGACGAGAATTTCCCCTCTGGTCTTTTCTGTTTGGTGTAGGGATCTCAGCCACACAATAATTTATTTCACTTTGACTCTCTTCGACTTGAAATATGGTATACTAAAATATTTTGTTAACACTACATTTATTAGGAGCTAAGAGCAGTGGTGGCCCAGTGGCAACGGCCGCTTTTTCGTTCGAGACGAATTGTAGGTCGTAGGTTCGAACCTAGACACGTGCTTTGCTAAGGTTTACACTTATTTCATCACCACTGCTCTCAAAACGGTGAAGAAAAAAAGGTTTTCCTTCATGTCTTCGAATGTTTGGTTCTAGAAAAAAACATTCGAAGATATGTGACATCTACCAACCCGCACTGGGCTCGCGTGGTGGATTACGGCCCACTCTCTCTCACCGAGAGCAGGCCTGTGACCCAACAGTGGGAAGTTGGGAACACTAAAGGCTGATATGCTGCATTTACATGGTAACCTTGAACTTATGATGCAGTCGGGAAAGCCTGCGGAATAACCAACTGCTGAACAACTTACTGCAGACATATAGTGTTTGGGTTGCTTATTCAATTGGTCTTGATGCGTGATTGATTTAGAGATGGTGAACACAGTCTGATGATGGAGCAGGAAGGTGGTCACAGGAACTCGGCCTTATAAATCGTAGACCAAACAAGTTTGGCCCCATGGATTGATCTAGAAGAGTAGTTAATATACAGCCGGTGTAAATGATCTGATGATTTAGGCAGCTGAAGGTGTTTGGTTAAAAGATGTCTGGTTTTTGAATTGTAGAACCAATAATTCCACTCGTTGAAAGCAAGCAAGTTATGGTTTTCACACTCATTGTAATATTTAATAGTTAAATTATATTATTAAATGAAATAAATAATATACATGTTGTGATTCATGCTAAATATTGTATGGCAAGGTAGATGTGCCGGTCGCGGTTTTTGTTTTTTAAATTTGGCTTTGAAGTACTTATTGCCTTATAAATTTAGCCTGTTTTTTGATAACAAACTACTTTCCTGAATGTATTCTGTGCCTACGCACTGAATATATGAACATTTGTGGGGTTGTAGCGTGAGCAGTGTCATCCATACTATAATCCATACTCCATACTATAATAATTATACAAGGTGGAGATGACAATATATTAAACTGTATACAGTTTAATGTATTGTCATCTCCACCACTAACGGCATTAGATATACATATCCAGCCTGCGAAATACGAAAATTCAATCCACAAAATATGAGCACTCGGACTCCAAAGCCCTATTGAGTTTTTCTAGTTCTAAAATAATGTTCGATTAAAGATTTACCAAAACGCTTAAAACAGCCTGGCTACTTCCAAGGTAAGCGGTAAATATTCTTGGTCTGAGATTGAAGTAGACATTTCAACCGCCAGATACTACGTGGACCATAACACGCGGTCGACGTCGTGGGAGCGGCCGCAGCCGCTGCCGCCGGGCTGGGAGGTGCGGCGCGACGCGCGCGGCCGCGTGTACTACGTAGACCATAACACACGCACCACGACGTGGCAGCGCCCCGACACGGAGCGCCTGGCGCGCTTCCAGCACTGGCGCGGCGAGCGGCGCCACGTGGTCGCGCAGGGCAACCAGCGCTTCCTGTACCCGCACCCGCAGCCGCCACACCAGACGGATTCCGAACACGATCTCAACGCTACCGGTGTGTTGCTTGTTTACCTACATAAACGTATCTCCTTCCTTATTCGACAAACAATTCGGAAATCATTCCACTTATTCTGGCTATCAGAGTATCGGCTTCGCGATAACAATGAGGTAAAAGAGTATTATTCAAAAAAGCTGCTTGCTATAAGGATTTTTTTTGTATTCATGATAATATCAGAGACCCAAATAAGTCATACTATTATGTATTATGTTTTAATGATGTATTTGGTTCTCTTAGTGATATATGTATATACAATCATGCATATTTGCGTTATCATACTAGCTACGTAGAACAATCTTATCACCTTAATACCATTCTACCAATGTAGACTTACAGTAAAGAGTATGATAAGTCCTAGTAACAAAATTAATTACTTACCTATTTATTTCGAGAACCTTAACATCTCATTTTCCTTTTAAAATTATAAACTAAATTTATATCAAGCACATGGATTTACATGCTCTGTGCATCACATTAACAAAATCCTATTACTAAGGCCCTTTTCACACACGGTTTTCGTATCGGTACCGGGACTGTTCAGTGAAGTAGGCATTCTTATGCTCTCACACGTCACCGCGGCCGTGGCTTGATGCTTTGCAGCCGTTCTGACTGACTTCCAAGGCGTGCGTAGTGGACGATTGTGAAGTATTGCACTTTTCACACAGATGCGACAGGGCATTGTCGAGTCATTTCGCGATATTCATCTAAACGTTCCGTGTATTCTGCCCACCGGCAACCGTGTACGATTGGAAGCTCTACAGCCGTGTGGACGGTCGCCATATATAAACGGAAACCGTGTGTACAAAGGGCCTAAACTATGCCGTATCTCTAATACAGGACTGTTATATTTTTACCCGACTGTGCGACAGCAAAGACAGGGTTATGTTTTTCATGCGTATGTATGTACATGGTGTCCCAAAATCCCAACGAGAGCGCCGGATTTCATTTTAAATAAAAACACATTTATTTTTTAATTAAGCAAACATTTTTATTTCAACTTAACGAAAAATAGTTCCGATTAAACGTGAAATACAACATCAGGCAAATGGCCACCACGAAAGCTCTGGCACAGGTTATTCTTTAGTTGAAATTTTGAATAACGTTTTCGCTTAAATGTGGCTGGAAATTCAATTTTTTGGTTTCGTTTGTATAATATCAATATAGCGTGTTATAAACATCAATAAGTAGTTGCTGGAAAATAAAAGACTTGAGGAGACGATTCCTAAAATACAACACAAAGCTTTAAAATAATAAAAAAAAAAAATGAAAAATCAGAAAACCTATTTTCAAACAGTCTGATGCAGTTGGTGGCATCAAATCATGGCTGAACTAAAATGTCTGCCTAATGATTTCAGGGAGCAGTGGAGTGGCAAGCAGTAGCGTGGTGGTGGCGAGCCCGGGTGGCTCGCTGGCGGCCCCCGCGGCTTCGGGCCCCGCGCCCCCGGGCACCGGCGGCCCCGCGCCCCCGGGCCCCGGCGGCCCCGCGCCCGCGCCGCCGGGCCCCGCGGGCGCCGGCAGCTCGCCCGCGCCCGACGACTCGCTGGGCGCGCTGCCGGCGGGCTGGGAGCGCCGCGTGCAGCCCGACGGCCGGGTTTACTACGTCAACCATAAAAATCGCACCACGCAGTGGGAAGACCCGAGGACTCAGGTCAGTAGCACACCATCACTACGTTATTATATTTATTTTTGGTTCTATACTTCAATAGGAAAAACGACACGGCAAGGTATTATGCGACGAACAGAAATATAACTATTAAGACAATACAATTGAAATTTTAACGGCAACGAAGCCGTGGTATCCTTAGGTATGCCGCAATGTTCTTAGGCATCAGCGGCATCAGAATAAAAAATTAAATTTTATCGTCATACATATAAGTTATATTTCTTTTAAGTTATTTTCGTAAGTGGAAATGACTGACTGACGTTTGGAGTGAACACGGCCTTATTGTGTGGGCTATTACGGTAACTGACAGACGAATATCTGCCGCCGGACTGTTAGTTAGTTAGTGGGGCTAGTTAGCGTTATTTTATGTAGCGGCTCTTTTCACTGATGATGTCCTACTCTTTTCCTACCTACCCAGCAGTAGTTCCTGGACTGACGACATTCCGTTATAGGGATATGAACTTAATTGCAACATGCTATTATTTCATGATATTGAAGCCATTACTATCAATATATCAGGAGCGCCTATAAGCAGAAACGTTAATGCTGCATGACCATGTTTTTTTAGAGTGGTACGAATCCCTGAAGGCACGGCGCCTTTTGAAGCAATTTATCTCTTCCCTCTGCAATTGCCACATGTAGACTGTATAAACTTTGATAGTTGTTTGTGTGTACAGGGACAGGAAATGAGCGCTCTGGAAGAAGCCCTGCCGCCAGGATGGGAAATAAGATTCACGGAGGAAGGCACGCGCTACTTCGTGGACCACAACACGCGCACCACGACGTTCCAGGACCCGCGGCCCGGCGCGCCCAAGGGCCCGCAGGGCGCCTACGGCGTACCGCGCGCCTACGAGCGCTCCTTCCGCTGGAAACTTAGTCAGTTCCGATATCTCTGTCAGAGCAATGCCCTACCCAGTCATATTAAAATAACATTGTCTCGACAGTCGCTCTTTGAGGATTCTTATCATCAGGTAAATAATTCTGCAATATTTTTTACACCCTGCTTTTTTATGGTATCATTATTATTATATAAATACTCAATGGCATTAAATACATACTGAAAACCTTTATTGATATTGAACATTTGAACTGACTCTGACAAATAAAGGGAAAAGGTTTCTGTAGTATATAAATCCTGTATTATTTCGGAACCTTTCTATCAGTTTCTTCAGACAAACACACGCCGTACAACACATTACAACTGACCGCCACCGCCTCTGTCTGAACAAATTCATTTTTTTTTCTAGTTCAAATACCAGTTTTTCTTCTGTTTCAGTTTAAAATTGGATATGGTTAACAAAATAGTGATAGTTACCATAAAATACCTCTTAAAGCCAGTTTTCAATCCCCGGTGCAACTATAACTTTTTATTTAATCTAATAATTCATATACAATTGGGCCGGCTTCCAATGTTTTTAATTTTTTAAATGTATGTATTGTTTTAGAACATTTTTAAGTGACAAAATCATAATGATTATTTTTCTATTTCAGATAATGAGGTTGCCTGCATACGAGTTGCGCAGACGATTGTATATAATATTCCGTGGTGAAGAGGGGTTAGATTATGGCGGCGTCAGTAGAGAGTGGTTCTTCTTACTATCTCACGAAGTCTTAAACCCCATGTACTGCCTGTTTGAGTACGCTAACAAAAACAACTACAGCCTTCAGATTAACCCAGCCAGTTATGTGAATCCAGACCATCTCCTTTACTTCAAATTCATTGGCAGGTTTATAGCAATGGCGCTGTATCACGGTAGATTTATTTATTCAGGATTTACAATGCCCTTCTATAAAAGAATGTTAAACAAAAAACTAACCATGAAAGACATAGAATCTATAGATCCCGAGTTTTACAATTCTTTGGTATGGATCAAAGATAATAATATAGACGAATGCGGCCTAGAGATGTGGTACAGTGTGGACTTTGAAGTGTTAGGTCAAGTCATACACCACGAGTTGAAACCGTCCGGTGATAAAGAACGCGTCACCGAGGTAATTTTATATTTACTGCTGCTTATAATACTAGTTATTTTCTGTTTATGCATATTACATTACAACCATTTTAACTGTTTTTAGACAAATAAGGAGAATTATCTTCAGTTAGTCACCCAGTGGCGAATGACCAGAGGAATCGAAGAACAAACTTCTGCATTCCTGGATGGATTTAATGAGGTAAGGCTGTCCAAACCATAATTTAATTATTGTTGAAAAAAGAAGTTGTTTTAAATAGTTCAATTCTATATAGTTTTATGAAATAAGAGCCGAAAGTGCAATGACAAGTGCACACAGAGGAAATAAAAAAAAAAACTTATAAAATATTTAATTATTATTGAAACAATTACTTTTTGATATTTTGAACATTTTCATATTATTTTTCCATTGATTTTGTTGGCAACACTGCAATAGGCTATCACTTGAATTTTGTCATTTTGTGCCACAGTGAGTGTAACCGGCGAGGCGGCGTCAAATCTTAAAAAAACCGGCCAAGTGCGTGCCGAACCCCACACAGTTTAGGGTTCCGTAGTTGGATGAATATTTACGCGTACATTTAATAAATTTTAGTCGGCAATTTGTATATTTTGAAAATTCTTGATTTTGAAGAATCTGAATAAGTACTTGTCAAAACTATTATTATGCTTTCTCAGGTTGTACCTCTGGAGTGGCTGAAATATTTCGACGAGCGGGAGTTAGAATTGATGCTGTGCGGAATGCAGGAGGTGGATGTAGATGATTGGCAACGAAATACTATTTACAGACATTATACTCGCACGAGCAAGCAAGTTCTTTGGTTTTGGCAGGTTTGTATTATTTTTCACTTGTCATATCACTTACGAGTAAAGGCCAAAGTAGACACGATACTTTTGGCATCGGGTGATGTAATTGCTTTTAGGAAGCTCAATGCTGCGATTGTCCTCAAGCCTACTGTTACGAGCTTGGGATTCGTGACAATAAAAACTGCCGATTTAATAACAAAAAATGACACTAATTAAACAACACTAATAACAACTCAAACACACTAATTATAAAACACAATTGCACTACTGATCACTCTTAAGTCGCACTTGAAGATCACTTTCGATGTATTCGCTTGTATCGCTTATCCAACTGTGTCCGGCTCGCGGCCCACACCAGCCTTATATAGTGCCTCAGGTAGTTCTAGAACTTTTTACTGTAGAAACATCTAGAATGTTCGAGTACATACCGGCCCCGACTGACCAGATGTCGGTAGTTCTAAAAAGTTCTAGCATCGAAATTTCTAGAAGGATCTTGACTACTAGTTCTGCTACTCGATACTAGATGGCGCCAGTGGTAACTAATGTCACCATGTACCAGGCATTAAGTGTGGTGCACAACACTACGTTCATATGACAGGCGTTACGCGCTTGAACTTTAAACTCCAACTATGTTTGAGATCTTCGAAGAAAGACGCGCGTCAGTATGTAAATACCTACGGCTATTTATTAATAGATTCGTGATGGCTGATGCATTATTTCTTTTTACACTGTACACTGATAACGGTTTATGAAGTTATGATATTAAAAAAAAATTTGTATTCAATTTTAGTTTGTTCGACAAATGGATAACGAGAAGAGAGCAAGATTACTGCAGTTTGTGACTGGTACGTGTCGAGTTCCAGTGGGTGGATTTGCTGAACTTATGGGATCGAATGGTCCACAAAGATTCTGTATAGAGAAGGTAATTTTCATTGAATTAATAACTAGGGTTTCCTTAATGTATTTAATTTGTTTTGTGTTTTATTTTTTTGTGTTAATTAACGTGTCCTATTGTGCCAACAAAACGAGAAACTTGCATAAATGTCAGTAACTGTTATATTTTAATTCAGAATCACAGATAATTTACGTTCATTGCCAGTTATTTAATTATCATCTATAGCTTTATGTAGTTCAGGCGGCTAAGTAATTACAGCCGGACGTGTCGATCGATCAGGTTAAGCTACGCTTGGCGTGGTTGGTCCGTGGATGGATGACCATCTTCATATACCAAGACCCCTTCGTGCCTCGGAAAGCACGTTAAGCCGTTGGTCCCGGCTGTCATTCGTGGTCATTACGGGTCATCAGAAGCCCGAAAGCCTGACAACTAGTCTTACCAAGGGGTATTGTATTACCCAGTAACTGGGTTGTGGAAGTCAGATAGGCAGTTGCTCCATGTAAAATACTGGTATTCAGCTGCATCTGGTTCGACTGGAAGCCGGCCCCGACATATTTAGTTGGGAAAAGGCTAGGCATATTATGAGCTTTATGAAGTCTATACACACGAGCGATAAGCGTCAACGGCAAAGGCCGTCAACGACTGTCAACGGCTGGAGTCGACAACATGCAGCTCGTGTATTTGAGCACTGTACGTGACCGTACTCAAATACACGAGCGACACGTTGTTGACGGCTGCAATTACCTTTGCCGTTGAATTGATTTTTGTGTGACGATTTGCAATAAAAAGTTCCTAATAAAGTAAATATTGATTCTGAATTGAAGTTGTTGTTTTATTGGTTATCTTTTATTTAATCATCTATTACATATTTGATGTTTTGGCATTTTGCAGGTTGGAAAAGACACTTGGTTACCCCGGTCACATACGTGTTTTAATCGACTCGACTTACCGCCCTACAAGAGCTACGAACAATTATGCGAAAAATTGAATTTTGCTATTGAAGAAACTGAAGGCTTTGGTCAGGAATAATGTAATTGTTATATATTATGCTTAGAATCACTAAAATAGTTATTGTAAATTATTATAACATGAATGCACCACCTCAAAGTGAGGATAAATCACCAATGGAATTGGTGCTGTCATAAAAAGACCAACCAAATAATTATATGAATATATTTGTAATAAATTACTTCTATAATAAAACTATGTAGATATTGTTAGTGTATTATGTCGGTTGTTTAAGAAATATTTGTTTGAACTACCTTTAAAACGAAGTTCTTCTAAAAGTTCATTAAATAATTTTTAAACAGTATATTATTTTTACTTACTGCCTTTTGACGAGCGCATACATCTGCTACCAAGATTTCCGTCCGGTTTGTGTGATAAAACCAGAGTTCTCTGATGCTCTTCGATCCGGTCTATGTGAACGGCCACTTATTGTAGACCGTGTCTACAATAAGTGCCCGTATGGGTACATTATCTGGCCTTGGAAAAATCAGCCCTGTGTTGATGGTTTCAAATATCTGATGAAATGTATATCTGTCATGTTGCGTGTCTGCCGAACTGCGTGTCTGTCGAGTTCCGTTTCTGACAAGTTGCGAGTCTATCCTGAGAGATGACGAAATGCGTATTTGACCACTTGTGTTTCTGACGACATGCTAGTAATCCACTGACAGCCCGCAACGGAGTGAATGATCGCGCATGCTGCTGCAGCCCACCACGTCCGCCGGAACCGGAACTGAGTGCATGCCGCGGAAGCTGATTGCATCTGCCGCAATTCGAACGTATGCTCATGCGTGCACATGCATTCATGCTACATGCGTCTCTTGTGCGGAATTAACGTCCTAATTATATATCTTGGTCGCGTCACTACTATCGCAATGGGTACAGTATCGATACCTACAGCCGCGATTCAGCATCTATACAGGCGCGATGCAGAATTCATACAGACGATGCAGTACCCATCGATACAGTCGTACGCTTTAGTGACTACTTGTGATGTTTGTACCTTCACAACAGCCGTGGCTTCCCTCAGCCTTCCTTTAGCCGATGTCGCCCGAAACAGTCGTGCATTTGCATCAATGCTGTCCATAGATATATGAAAGAAGGAGATATGCCCGGTAGTTGAAAACGTATCAGAACCCGATGTCGCTAGGTTGGCCCCACCATCGCGCCACTACTACACATGTAGTTCAGTAAAAACAATAGATACAAAGTCGCGCACACATTTGCAATTCATAAATCAGAACGTACTATACAATCAATTATAAACCTTAACTCATCACGTAAGTAAGTTGTACGGTGCATGGTAAATGCACGCTGTATAGCGTGCATTTACCATGCACCGTACAACTTACTTACATAAAAACTTCTATGGCTATTGTTGTGCTGTGCAAAAGCATTTATTTTACATATACGCTAGTGATTGACTAAATCGGAAAGTTATCGATTGTTCCATTCATTATTGCATTTAAAAAAAATAGGGTCATTAAAATAAAATAAATAAAAAACGACAGTCCAGAACATAACTATTATAAATAAATAAAATGTAGCTAAAAAAAATAACATTATTTTACATCTTCTCAAGGGTCTACCAACCGGATTTAATCGTCAACTTTTCAGGTCTTCTTTAAACCGAGTCAAACGGCTGACAAATTGAAAAATTAACTATAATAGCAATATATTACTTATAAAATAATGTTTAATATTCGACACAACGTAAAAATTGTTATGAATGAATGAATAAATGAAAAAAAATGAAAAATATTCGTTGGGCAGTCGATAGCCTATGTTAGTGGACCTTCACAACCACATCACTATCTCGCCGCAAGACGCAGCCGCTGCGTCTCGCGGCGAGATAGTGATGTGGTTGTACTATGCGACGCTCCGCAAAAATAAAGTATCGTTTTGTAATTTTTACATTGCTTGTCCAGTCACTTAGCGACATACTTAGGTAGTGGTTAAGGAGCAATGTATTTGCTGCAAAAGTAGTACAGTCGCTGCGTTATTTAAAAACAAAAAAATAACGTAGTAAAAGCAAGAAATATTTCACTATTTGTGGTCGTCCAAATCAAAAGGGACCTTATGGCGGAAATGAGTTATCTACAGAGCTGAAAACTACATAAATGTACCGAACTATAGACCCAAGAACCAACCTTCTTACCACTACCGTAATTTTTTTACGAATTTTTGAAGTTCACTGATCGAAATTATAAGTTTCGAGAAAATCGCAATTTAAGTATGCCGTACAAAAAAGTTATGTTTTAGTGTGAAGTTATGTAACTGATGGTATACTTTGATTGACTATGATTATTACTAATGGAAATTCTTACAATCCTTGCATAAACTTGTTTGTTGTGGGAACATATTAAAATATCGATATAATATATGGTTTGAATTAAAAGAAAAACGATTTGTTAGGTCTTGCCGCGATAAGGTTCCTTTTTTACTAAACTTTAGATGAATACAAAACTTTTTTAAATTGACTTTTCGAAAAGTTGAACACATCTACATGTAGTAAGATTAGATTAGATTATGCTTAGATTCTAAGCCTGAAAGTGTGATAGGAGTTCCTCTATACCAAATCAACCGGGCCTGAATGAAATAATGATAGTGACGGCGATGACGATACCGACGAAACGGGCAGTTTTACAAAAAGCAGTGATTCTGATGATTAAATAACGATTTAGCGTCATTGGTAGATTATATGAACAAAAATAGAATTATTAGTTATTTCAAGACACAACAATTGTTTTATTTTCAACATAATATAATTTTGTCCGCCTAGATTTGCAAAATCTTACATTGTGCGGCGCGTACGTGTTCCACGCACGCCTCAAAGAGATGTCAGCAGCAATCGAAGGGGCCCGTCAGGGCCGCAGCCTGCCGGGTCAGCGGGATTGTCCGAAAGGGTTACCGATGGCCCGGAACATAAAGGACTAAGGAAGGAACGCGGGTGGGTTTTAGTCAGTTACGAATCATGTCGGGATGGCTTTCTTGGAGTCTTCTAAAAATTGTTTGGAACCACTGTAAACGGGCCGCCCTGTATTTGGGTAAGATAATGAATAAAAACGAAAAAAGTAAATTAAATGCATTTAATTAAATAATATATGAATTATGAAGTGAACAATTAGTTTTTTAAGCAAAATAGATAATGTTAGTAATAAGTATTGCACTGGAGGTCTACCACCACCTCCTACAGCAGTATTATTTTAATCTTACTTTAGTGTGAAGCAAAATAAAATAATATTGCTTTATTAGATGGTGATATGCCCTCTGATATTATAGTTTAGCACAGTTTCAGATAAGCAAATTGCTCTGCAATTTTCATTGCTTCCTCAAGATTGGTGTAATTATTTCCGGAAGCCTGGCCAGATTCTGCTTTGCCACCACCCTTTCCACCTATAACTGGGACAACAGACTGAATCCATTCAGAAGCCAACAAACCTTTCTGAATTGCATTTTTAGGCACTGCAGCAAGACAAAATATCTTGTTTGTTTCATTGTCCACAGAAAAGAACATAGCTGCAGTAGTTGGGCAGAGAAGCTTTACTTGTTTTAAGGCACCGTCTAAAGCTTTGGTATTACCAAATGCTTTTAACTCTGACACAATAATTTTGCTTTCTTTTTTCTGCTCGCAAAGTTCTTTAGCTTTTTCTGCAACCTCTGTAATTGTCACAGCTTTTGCAGCTCGTTCTTTATCGTCAAGTTGCTTTTTCAAATTTTTAAGCATAGTTCTTAGCTCTTCTTTTTTCCAATACGAAATCTGAGCTTGAGATATGTCGTTTGTCAGATCGACAATTTTTCTAAGAATTTCCTTCTGATTCGCATTGTCACTCTGATCTTTAATGAAATTAGCAACATTATTGACTTCATTTTCTAATGTACTTGATTTACTTATAGCTTTCATTGCCTCTGGTCCAGTCAAAGCAACGATTCGCCGAATTCCTTTTGCGATGCCTTCTTCGCTAACAATCACATAATCTCCAATGTGTCCTGTCTGATGTAAATGGGATCCACCACAAAATTCTACAGATGTTTCGTAGGCAGTTGATCCATCTGGATTTTTCTCCAAGTCTTCCACAGGTACACCAACAGATACGACGCGAACTGGATCCGGATAGTGTTCATCAAACATAGCTCTCAGACCTTTTATTTTTTTGGCGTCATTTAAGCTCGTATGTTTAGCATAAACAGTTTTATTTTTATTTATAATTTCTTTAATCTGATCTTCTGTTTCTTTAATTTGTTTTATTGACATTGGGCCCTTGTTGGTAAAATCAAACCTAAGACGGTCAGGCATGACCAGGGAACCACGTTGATCAGAATCATTTCCAAGAACTTTTCTTAATACATTGTTTAGAACATGAGTGCCCGTGTGATTATTCATTACAAGTCTTCGCCTTTCAGTATCAATATGCATTGATAACTTATCTCCAACTTTTAGGGAGCCTTCAAGTTTTCCAGTATGTAGTACATATCCTCCCTTGACTTGTACATTATTTACCATGAACTCAACACTATCGTCGTCTATCTTCACCATATATCCCTCGTCATAAATTTGTCCACCCTGTTCAGCGTAAAAATTTGTTTTGTCCAGTATAATACCACATTCTTGACCAGATAATACCTCATTAACAAATTGTTTGTCTCTTCGCAACGCGATTATAGTTCCAGTACAAGGAGAAAAATTATAAACTGCTTCGTTGTCGGTAGACGATGGCACATAGTTATATTTAGGTGAATCATCTGTTGGAGGCACACCACAGTCTTGTAAATGACTTATAGCATGTACATCGAGAGCCAATAAATCTTCTTGACCTGCAACTTTTCCTTGTGAAATTAGTTGAGATTCTTTCTTTGCCTTTTCATAAGCATCCATGTCTATCGTAAGCCCATTTTCTTCACACATTAATTGTGTTAGGTCAATTGGAAAACCGTAAGTATCATAAAGACGCCAGGCAACATCACCAGGTATAACTTTACCACTAAGTTTCTCAACAGTTCTGTTAAGCAAATTTCTACCACGCGAAAGTGTTTTCAAAAATTGCACTTCTTCTTCATTTATAAGTTGAATAAGTGATAAAGGATCTTTTGTTATTTCAGGAAAAACATCTCCCAACAATTCGACAACAGTGTGAACTAAAGATCCAAAAAAGCCTGGTTTGGCATTCAGTTTTTCGGAGGCATAACGTACAGCTCTCCTTAAAATTCTTCGAAGTACATAGCCTCTACCAGTGTTGTCTGGACACCCACCATCTGATAAAGCAATAGTTAATGTTCTTGCATGATCAGCCAAAACTCGATATGCCATGTCTATTCCATCGACATCTTCCGGTCCAACTTTTCCAGAATAAGGTCTCACTCCTGTACCAATTTCAATCGCTTTAAATATAGGCATAAAGAAATCAGTATCATAATTAGCCCTCTTATTTTGAATAACAGATACTAATCTTTCCAGACCTAAACCACAATCAATATGTTTTTTCGGTAGTGACTTTAATGACCCATCTGTTTCTCTGTTGTATTGAATAAACACCAAATTCCAAATTTCCAGTACATCAGGGTCATCCATATTGACGAGGTGAGCTGCATCACGTCCTCCAATTCTATCATAATGCAACTCTGAGCATGGACCACACGGACCTGTTTCTCCCATTTCCCAAAAGTTATCTTTCATACTCCCAGGAAGAATATGAGATTCAGGGAGACCTAATTTCAGCCAGATTTCTTTGCATTCTAGATCTGGTTCTAGCCCTGAAGAAGCATCTCCTCCAAAATAAGTAACATACAATCGATCCGCTGGCAACTTAAAAACTTCAGTAAGTAGTTCCCAGGCCCATGCACATATTTCTTTTTTGAAGTAATCACCAAAGGACCAGTTACCCATCATTTCAAAAAATGTATGATGGTAAACATCCTTACCCACATCGTCTAGGTCATTGTGTTTACCTCCAGCTCTTATGCATTTCTGGGTATTAACAACTCGTACATACGAAGCCATATCAGAGTTAGGGTCAACGGACCCTAAAAAGACAGGTTTAAATTGGTTCATACCTGCATTGGTAAATAATAGCGTTGGATCGTCCAAAGGTATTGTAGAAGACGAATGAACATATTTATGCCCTTTATTAATAAAGAAATCAATAAAGGTTTTTCTTATCTGGTTGCCACTCATTGCGGTATCCATTTTTGGGTAAATCTGAAAAAAAGGAAAGATTTGATAGTTATACAGAAAAAAAAAATTAAAACCCTATTTCTCTGTTCATGTCTTTAATTAAATGAATTATCCTCCTATCCTGCCCTCTATGTCCCACAACATGCGGCCAAAATGACCTCTGCACTGTGGCAAAATTTTGGGAAAACAAGATTTAAAATACAGTCATGCCAGCGACACGAAGAAGAAGAATGAAATAAATCTAAAAAATTTGTGGCGCCGGAGCAGGCAGTTTAATCTACAAAAGAAACACATAGGTTACTCGTTGGATACCAGAAGGCCAATTCTCGTAATTTAAAACGTTCAAAATCTAGTCGCATTCTCATCTCAGCGACAAAGAAATGTCAAAAACTTGTCAAAATGTAGGGAAATTTGAAGTATTTTTTGACAGATTGAGACTGAGATCAGACTGTGAACGTTGTTAAAATTAGTAGAATTGCCCCTCAGATATCTGTTTTTCTATAGCTTAAATGCCATAAAAAGAAATAAACGCATATTGAAATAAAGTCGTTATTAAAATACAAAAAAAATGCGACTTACACAGAATGTCACAGTATAATTCTGTGTAAATCGGTTTGGACATCACAACTTTTCAATTGTAGGTCAAGTTGAAAACCAGCGCCAGACAGACTAGTGGTCTGGCATATTTGGAGAACTGATTCGATCTGGCGCTAAAATTGTTCTAAATATTAAGGTTTTTTTTGTGTCGTTTTTTAAAGGCACAACTTGTAAAATAAACACGAAAATGAAGCTGAATTTTGCTTTCTACCTTTCATTGCAATGGTAAAGTTAGGTGTGGTAGTCATAGTCCTAGGTATGGGGAGTGGTCAACTAGGCTCGACCCAAGACAGGGGGGAGGCGGCATTCGCTCCAGCCGGAGGGAGGTGCAAAGGGGTATATTTGCAGTTTCACTGGTGTCAACTTCGCGTGTTCCTAATTTTGAGAACCTTTGAAAAGTGCAGTGATGTAATTCTCCCCTCGCCCCATTTAAAACTGCAGACGAAGATGAATCGAATGTAGGATTAACTAGGCTTTGGACGTCTCAAGGACACTAGGATCAAATATATGGATAGGTTACTACCAATACACATGAGTTTTGTATTTAATGGTAGATTTAACTGTTGTTGACACTAATCCTATGATTCAGAAAATCTGATATATATTTTTAGTATTCCATAGCCAAATAGCAAAATGCAACCCTTATCATTTTATCATCTCCCTTTGTTTGGATATCACAGAGTAAATTTCCCCATCACTACGTGTTGTTTGCGCACAATACTGATAACGCGTCGTAGCATGTACATTTCAACCGCGCGGCCAACTCATAATATTTGACGAAACTTTGCCAGGAATTAGTGCTAATTTGTTACTTTACACACCCCTTTTCGTGAATTTGTTACAAAAAAAACTAAGACGCTATGACAAAGAATAGTTGGCCGCTAGAACCGCCACTTGCCGTAATCATCGCCCGTGATTACACAGAAACTATATAATACAGATAGACGAATGATGCATCAAAAGAAAGGTCTTAATTTGTTCAATTTGTTACAAAATTTAAAAACGTCATAACGTAAATAAACAAAAAGTTACGCAATATTTAGTTCTCAGGTTATGAGTAGGTAGGTATCTCACCATAAATATCAAATTAATAGAGGCTAATGTGTATGGACAATTAGTTACTAATTTGTTACAGCTAAAACCAGAAAAAAAATACTAGAAAGTAGGTTCAATAATTTGTTAGAGTCGATTTTAGTTGGCCGCTCGGACGGCAATATGCCTAAAATACAATGGCGTTTATCTCGTTATAAAAAGTAGGTTTAAGCTAAGTTTTAGTACTAATCGCCAGGTAACGTAACATAGTTTGGATAAATATGGCGAACATAACTGCAGCAATCATATTTTAGAAGATATTTACAAAAAACAGTAGTATGTAACCGTATGAAAGTAGGTTGACCATGAATTTTCACAATGAAGTGAGACTGAATAGTGATTATTGGAATGTTCGATATTCATATCTTATTTTTTTAGAGCGAGTGCTTATATAAATGTTAAGGCATCCTGTAGCATAACTTTATAAAAGTAAAAGTCACAAATCGATTAAAATTTGCAATACACTTTTTGGTGGTGAGTTCTACATTAACAAATCCAACATATAAGTGTGCACAACTCATAGCTAAGCACTTTTAGATACTTCTGGATTTAGTAATAATTGTCTCAATAACTTAGTAGTATGAAAATCACGGGAATTAAATACGTACGAGCACACTCCACAAAATACTGCACAGTAATGAGAATATTCACAACAAAAAATAATCGCTTTGCAAACCCTTTGCAACAAATATTTTTAACAATAGTTTGGAAACAAAAGAGATCCTTTCTAGAATCGTTCCCATCATAAAACACCTGCGCAAAGTCAAAGAAACGATAATTTTATCAGTACCTACCTAAATACTTTAAAGAATTAAGAACAATAGACATCAATATGGCCGCAAAACGAACCGCATATTCGTTCGAACAGAGTACAAAATTAAAAACATGCTTTCGTAGGTACTAATGTAATCATGGTCACCCTACTCTGATACGGTTTCATACTACTATTTATTGTAAATATATTCTAAAATATGGATGCTGCAGTTATGTTCGCCATATTTATCCAAACTATGTTACGTTACCTGGCGATTAGTACTAAAACTTAGCTTAAACCTACTTTTTATAACGAGATAAACGCCATTGTATTTTAGGCATATTGCCGTCCGAGCGGCCAACTATAATCGACTCTAACAAATTATTGAACCTACTTTCTAGTATTTTTTTTTCTGGTTTTAGCTGTAACAAATTAGTAACTAATTGTCCATACACATTAGCCTCTATTAATTTGATATTTATGGTGAGATACCTACCTACTCATAACCTGAGAACTAAATATTGCGTAACTTTTTGTTTATTTACGTTATGACGTTTTTAAATTTTGTAACAAATTGAACAAATTAAGACATTTCTTTTGATGCATCATTCGTCTATCTGTATTATATAGTTTCTGTGTAATCACGGGCGATGATTACGGCAAGTGGCGGTTCTAGCGGCCAACTATTCTTTGTCATAGCGTCTTAGTTTTTTTTGTAACAAATTCACGAAAAGGGGTGTGTAAAGTAACAAATTAGCACTAATTCCTGGCAAAGTTTCGTCAAATATTATGAGTTGGCCGCGCGGTTGAAATGTACATGTCGTAGCTGGGCCCGTACGATGCGCCAGCGCTTCCCCGCGCTCACCTATACAGGTCAGCGCGCGGGGGGCGCGGTAGCTCGTGCGCCGCTGGTGGCCACGCGCGATACCTGAACTACCGCTTGCACCGGTCGCACTTATGATGAGCGCGTAGTTAAGTATTTTGCTGCTACCCCCTCATTTTTTTATTTTATTTTTTATTCTTTTTATTTCCTTTATGTAAATGAAATTAGTCACAATAATTTCATCAGATAATAATAGGTTAAATTATTGAATGCCTCATGCTGTAATAAGTCTGTAACCATCACTATTATATACTTATAAAGGTGATCCTAGCCTGTAGAAGTGTTGTTTAGAATATTATTGTAACTGTTACTTTATTTTTATAAGTACTACAGCTTTGTATATATTTTATGTTAATAAAGAATTTTTCAAAACAAACAACAGAGTAAATTTACTCAGAAATATTCATCCGTGAACCCGCCGCGGCTGTCCGTTACCGGACCCTCCTCTGGGGAGTACTCCCCATCACCGACGCACCAGAACACATAGCACGCCGTGACCACCCCAGGGACCAAACCAGCACATGGGCGCCAGACGACCCCGTGTCTGGGCACCCTTGGGCCCCCTGCGACGGGTCAGGTCATAGGCCCCGCCGCCTGCCAATTTTCGGCTGCAGAGGATAGGGAGAGTGGCCAACGTAATACCAACACTCCTCCTCCCGTGCAGCCCCACCGCGTCCGCCATCACACGGTGGCGACCCCGTCAAGGCCGCGAAAGGTAGGGAGAGCGGCGCACCGCAATACCGGCACTCCTCTCCCGCCGCGGCCTCCAACCCTCAGCCGCGATGCCCCCGATACGACATCGCGGCCCGCCTCAGTTGCGATGTCGCCGAAGCGGCATCGCAACCTACTTTTGGCCGCTATGTCGTTGGCTTGTCAGCAAAAGCCCTGACGAGCGGCCCCTCCTCGGGTTCCTCTTCCGGGTCTTTCTTCACTGTGTGTGTCCAAGCCACGGCTACGGAGCCCCCCCGCCTCGACAATGCGAGAAACCCACCAGGTGGGATCACAGTTCTAACCATTTGGTTGGGGTGCCCTGGCTTAGTTACTGCAACCAAATTCAGCTTTGGCGTAATTGGTTACAGTTCCAACCTAAACTATAATTGAATATCATTCAGGCCGTTAGTTATGGCTGCCGTTTAGTTAAAAGGCTAGGCGGTTAACTAAACCAGTTGGCTGAGACATTTAGATAACTATGTACACTATGTACCTACTAAATTAAATGACTATCAAATAAATACAAAAAAAAAGCTAGATTCATCAGAGATAGATTTAATTTTTTATATTATTGTTGATCACATTTTTTGAACTGTATTAAATTACTAAGTAAACAAAATTTAAAGAACAATGCTTTTCAAGTAAATATTACTTATCTAAAAAGCATAGACGAAAAAGCATGTTTCATTTATTGTTCGGTATCAAATGGTTTTAAACATTTTATCACAATACCTTACAATTGCATCATGCTGTTAGGTACTGTTATGTATGTAGGTACCTATGTATATTTATGCAACTAAATAGATCGTCCATACAAAGTTTAACAACACGTTTCTCTTAGATCAATGTAAACATTAGGTTACTTGTTTCACTACATTAACTATATTTCAATTAATTACTTAGGTATATACTACAAATAAATAAAGTCATGCCGTGTACCATATGGTAATAAGTTATGTTGTATGAAAGGTTCTTTAAAATCATGAAAAATCGTAATTAAAAACAATATTGACAGGGCGATCACAAAATACGTCACGGTTAAATCCTGAATAACCATCTCATGAAAACTTACCGGTTAAATTGTACAGGAAACTTGCGTTGAGACTACAATTACACCAACAATGACAATTCACCTGTTTTACTGTCCATGTCAGTCCAGTCAGCACCACCAACTCAACCATAGACTATACACTTTTTTTTTTCTTTGGCTTCGCAGTTCGCACGTTCGCACGGTAATGATAATATTGCCAGGTCCAATTTTCAAAAATCCGTAGGGCTACGGCTAAAAATCCGTAGAAGACCGTAGATTACCTCTACAAAAATCCGTAGATCTACGGACATTTTTTAAAGCTAAAGAAACCTGACTATTTAGAGATGGACTGACCTTAAACTTAATTCCTTGCCTATAAAGAAATTGTTAACTAAAAAAATCAGCGGTAAAATCTCCAAGACAAAGTAAAAGCAATCAATATTGTATAAAAAAAAATATTGATAATTAATTACTGTCGGTGTCACTCTTACGATTCTCAGTAACATGTTTAACCTTTTTTGTATCATATATCTTTAATTAAATAATTCAAAAATATGCTCCCACTTTGCTTCTACCTCATAGCATTTAATGCAATTTTTGTATAAAGCAGTCCTTTTATAGATTCTGTGTATAATATCGCATCGCGGCAACCAATGACCACCAAAATAAAAGCAATTTTGCAGTTTTAATTCATTTACGAAATAAGTGCACGGCTCAGTGGAATAGCCCCCTTAAGGCGAAAGCGCCAGGGTACCCCGCGAAATTCAATTTTTTTTAGGTTTTTTGGAATTTGCTGGTCAGTATTAAGTTGTACGTTGATTAATATATGAATCGCGGCCGTAAGAAATATGTGTTTACAGAATTATAATCATTAAAGTCATCAACACAACTCTCTAAGACCACGTAAGTCCCAAGAATAACTGTTTCATGAAATCATCATTCTTTGGCCCCTTCGTTTGATGCTGACATCTCTTTGAGGAGCGCGTGGAACACGTACGCGCCGCCCGGCTCGGGCCTGGTCCTGATCGGACGGTGAGCTACCCATTACTCTCCGCCCGCAGGCCCGCGCCTACGGTGGCCGGGAGTCGTCGCGCGGCTCCCGACGCCCGAAGCGTCTCCCGCGGCGGCTGGGACGAGAGGCTCACTCCCTCAGCCGTCCCGCCGCCTCCTTCGCTAGCATGACTGCTTCGCAGAAGGAGGCGACTGCCCCCACTCCCTCTCGCCCCGGACCATGGCTTGAACCAGGCCCGGACGCGAGAGGTCGCCGCCGCTGCCGATCGCCTCTACGAGGACACGGCGGTGCTCCTCCCAAGCGGGGCAGACCTCCACCGTATGCTCCACCGTGTCCTCTGGGCGATCCTGGCAATGGTGACACCCGGGCGTTTCCTCCCGCCTGATTATGTGCAGGAACCTCCCGAAACTTCCGTGTCCGGTGAGGACCTGCGTCAGGCGGTAGGTGAGGGCGCCGTGACGCCTCTCTAGCCACTCTTCAAAAAGGGGTCTTACCGCCGCTATCGTGGCGTGCCTTGCGCTGGGTTGCAACAGTCGCTCGTTCCATGCCTCCATGAGATCGCGCCGAAGGTCCGTCCGCTGCGCCGCGATTTGCTGCGGAAGCGGAGTTTCCCGGCGACGTAGTGCCTCCGCGCGCCACTCATACAGGCGCGCGAGGACTATCGCCTCCAGATCCCATGGCGGCAGTCCGGCAAGAAGGCTTGCCGCCTCGCCTGCGATCGTGCGGTACCCCCAGATCAGCCTGACGGCTACCACCTTCTGGGGCGCGTTCAGATAATGGGCGGCTCGCCGCCGCAGTGAACGCGCCCACACCGGGGCCCCGAATAGGGTCATGGACCGCACGACCCCCGCGTAAAGCCTCCAGCAGGAGGCGTTTGGCCCCCTCAGGTTGGGCAGGAGCCGCTTGAAGGCGGCCCCGGCTCGTTCCAATTTGGGAGCCAAACGTCGGAAATGCTCGACGAAGTTCCACCGGCTGTCGCGGACGAGACCCAGGTATTTCATCGTCGTCTCGACGCCGATGTGAACCTCTCCTACCGTTAGTTGGGATCCCGATGGTGGCGCGTTCCGGGGCCCATGAAACGACATGGCCTCGGACTTGTGCAATGCCACCTCGAGACCCAACTGCCGGATCCTCTCCACGACTATCGCAACCCCGCGTGTCATCGCGTCAGCCGCCGCCTGATGCGACCTCCCCTGCGCCAGGACTAGCGTGTCGTTAGCGTAGCAAACCAGGCTGACGCCATCAGGGAGGTCGGCCCGCAGCACCCAGTCGTAACCGATGTCCCACAAGAGCGGCCCCAGAACCGATCCCTGTGGGACACCGCACGACATCTCTCGCCGTTTCCACTCCCCATCGCGACCGGGGTAGATGACGGCTCTGTCCGTCAGATACGCCCCGACTACTCGACGGAGGTAGGTCGGCACTCAGTGATACCGGAGTGCCTCCCCAATGCAGCCCCAGGGCAGGGTGTTAAACGCGTTGGCGATGTCGAGTGACACCGCCACGACGATCCCACCCCGGGACACCGCGTCCCCCGTCGTGAGGGCTCTCACGCGCATGATGGCATCCACCGTCGAGCGCCCCTTGCGGAAGCCAAACTGGCTATCCGCAAGATCCGGCCCCGTCCTCACCAGGTGCCCGACGAGGCGGCCCGCAATTACTCTCTCAAAGAGCTTGCCAACCTCGTCGAGCAGCACGATGGGCCGGTATGCGGACGGAGAGTCCGCAGGGCGACCTGGCTTCTGAATGAGGACCAGCTTCCCCGTCTTCCAACGGAGTGGAAACTGGCCTCTCTCCATACATGCGCTTAAGAACGCCTCCAGTCGAGGCCCGAGAGCCCTCGAGGCCAGGACCCAGGCTTTACCTGGCAAGCCGTCGGGTCCTGAGGCGGTATTTTTGGCCTTCAGCCTTCCTACCGCCGCTATCAGATCTACCCCGGTCACTACGGGGATGTCGTCGTTGTCCATGTGGTCCGCTTCGGGCACCGCAAGTGGCAGAGCCATAGGCGGGGGAATGTGCTCCCCCCGTGAAGGGAACAGAGCGCTCACCACCTCCTCCACGAGCTGGGGGCGGAGACTCTGCGTCAGCGGGGGGGGCCAGGTGCGGAGTTTATTCCGCACCATTTTGTAAGGGCGCCCCCACGGATCTCTGTTTAGAGTCTCCAGCATCTCCTCGCGGGCCGTATAGTTGGCCCGCTGGACAGCCTCATTCATGGAGCGCGGTCTTCGCCGCTCTGTACCCCTCGTACAGTCCCGCTTCCGTGGCTTCCACGTCCGGAGGGCGGATACGAAGCCTGCGGTGCCTGGTGTACTGGAATTGCGCGTCGACGTACGCCTTGCGTAAAACTTCCACCTCCTGCGACCACCAGTACACCTGACGTCGGGCGCGTCCTGGGCGGAATCGGGGCATTGCCACGTTACATATCCCGGACATGGCCTCCCGGAACCACTCCGCCTCATCATCAATATCGGCAATATCATCATCAATTTAAAAAAGCGGCTCTGACTTCGCGCTATAGTATAGTACCTCAACCTACTCAACGAATAAAAGTTTAAACGCGCACAGCGGGGCCAGAACGAGATAGCAAGATAGTTTAGCGACTATAATGTATAGCGCGTTGCGAAATAACATCTACCGCGCATCATGCTCCGTTTACCGGATATTTACCGTGATAGCGTGTTGCTAAATTATAGCGTCTCCGCGTTCAGACTGCGCCCGAGTTTTTAAATAGCGCGCTATAATTATAGCGTATAAAATAACAGACTATATGAATATATTTTATAGTTTTAACACGTTTACAGTTTATAGCGGATTTGAACATCACCGTGACTGTGTCTTCGATCAAATCAAAGAGTAAAGTATTATAATTTTTGTCTCCCCCACGTTTTCTCATAACACATTTGACCAGTGTTTCCACAATGAGGGGAAATTTCCCTTTTGTGGGGAAATTAGGGATCAGAGGGGAAGAAAAACGGGAAAGAGATGAAAAGGGGAAATCGAGGGAAATCATGGTTAACTATCGATACCACAAGTGTCAAATGTGTATTTTGTGCAATTTGACTTCCGTATTTATTTATATCGGCAACGCCACGCCGCGTAAACAAAAAGAGAGAAGTAAGCTTTCAGTAACTCTGTTTCACACTCGAAATAAGATCGTGCGCAATCATCTATTATACATTGTTATTTTTATACAATGTCGGAGTTAATTTAATCAAATAAAAAACGAAATTTATTTAATTGGAAACGTAAACGAGTAACAAAAAAAATGAAAAATATCTAAAACAAGTGATATTGACAAACACAATAAAAATCTAGTTTGTCGATGACAAACTAGATATAATTTATTGTTGCGGCATAGAACTTGGCCTCTTTGACTTTGTAATACATATTTCTACACCGGCGACGGTAGTGTATGTGAAACTGTTTAATATTAAGATCTTAATATACTCAGAAATAAATAAATGAAAAATACAGATGGAAAGTTCCCAAAGCCAAAAAAATGTTTTTAATTAACTACATACCTACTTTTCTGGTAATCTGCGATACAGGTACTCCTAGTGCAGACACCAGTCTCTCATAAACTAGTTTCTAAGCTTGTCTAATTTTTATGATACCATTGTTTTGTGAAGAGATAATAAACTATTTGAATTTGACTTTTAAACAGGAAAAAAAAAACTTTAAAAAATGTTTAATAATAAACAAAGTTAATTTATATGAAATTATAAATTATATTGTGTAACATTGTTACAGCAGAATATTTTTTGAGGGGAAAAATGTCCTGAGAAGGGGAAATCTCAATTGAGGCGTGGGGAAACGAAATCCTTAAAGTGGAAACACTGCATTTGACATTGGCATCGGCACTATTGCCATAGAGAAAAATAGAATAGAATAGAACTATAGACGAAGATCGAATCAAAAATAATCAAAATACGAACAGCAGAGGAAAAATTTTAGAAGCGCTTTTCTGTTTGTGTAATTTGTGTCACACCCAGAACTGAAATAAGATAATTTTGGATAACGGCTAAGGGAACGTCAGAGAGATCGGTTGTTTTGTCACCTTTCGAAAATTTGGAAAATATCTTTTTATATTTAAATACGTTCATTTTTCATGTAGATTATCTAGTTCGTAGAAAGAGATACTAATATTTATTAGTTTATAAAAAGATCGTATAAAGCGGTAAGTTTTTAAGGTCATACAAAGCGGTAAGTTAAAAAAAAAATTTTTTTTTTAAATTTTTTTTTTGTGTTAGGTTCATTTTTTGTTTAGATGGACGTAGATAGTGGGGCTGGTTGGCCCCCTGAAAATAGTCAACCGTCTTACTCAGATGATAGGTCTTATACTATCCCGTCACCCGTTGAATTTGTCTCTATTGCATCTGATTCCTCCTTAGATGTGGTAGAGCAGAGGGGACACCAGAGGGGCAATGGTTCTCTTGAAACAGTCAAACGGAAAAAAACATTCCATAAAATTGATTAAGAAGAGCAAGGATTTAAATGAATCCCAGGACTCAGTTATTCCTCTGGGCCAGACCTGTGCAACAAATAATCCTGTCTCGCAGATAACTGATTCTTTTGCCTCCCCATCAGCTACTGCTTCTCAAACCCCTACTACTCCTTCCTATATCCCATCTGGTAGACAGGTATATCGATCCTCAGATAAGGGTCCATTCACAGTCCAAGTTCAAAAGATTGAATCTTCATCCTCTACCATGAGCTCCTTCTTGCACCCTGTAAATTTCGGTCGTTTTTTGAGGAGAAACAATTTCAATAACATTGTTGATGGCAGTGTTCAAAGAATCGGTCGGAATAGAGTGTCACTATCCTTCTATGATGCTAAATCTGCCAATGATTTTGTTGTCAATGATGTACTTAAGAATAATGACTTCAAGGCTTTCATCCCAACCTTCAGTACAACTCGTCTGGGTTTAGTAAAAGGTATTCCACTTGAATGGTCCGAGGAGGAAATTTTAGAAAATATTCATGTTTCTGTTGAGGGTAGCCCTGTAACCAAAATCCGACGTCTAAATTACAAAGTTTTTATTGATGGTGCTCCTGTATATAAACCATCTCAGTCATGTGTTCTATCTTTTGATGGCCAAGTTCTTCCACCACGTGTATTCTTATGCTTCAATTCTCTTATTGTTGAACGTTATTACTATCCAACTGTTCAATGTTATCAGTGTTGTCGATTCGGTCACACAAAGAACAGCTGTAGGTCTAAGCCACGTTGTTTTAAGTGTGGAGAAGCACACACTGGCGATACGTGCAATGTTGAAGAAGGCACCTCTCACTGTCTGTTTTGTTCAGGTTTTCATTTTGCCACTAATAAATGTTGCCCTGAATATAACAGACAAAAACTGATTAAGATTTCTATGGCAGAAAAAAATGTCTCATACGCAGAAGCTTCTAAATTTCACTCCCCCATAAGAGGCAAAAGTTATAGTGACGTAGCTAAAAATCATCATGTCAATCTGACTCCTGTTCCTTCTTCCTCTTCAAATAAATCTTCCAACAATTCTTATAAAAAAAACAGTTTTTCTAAAACCTAGGCTTCCTCCCCCTCAAAGACATGGCTATGACCACTCTGCTCATCAAGCCTTAATTAATGTACCGTCAATTCCCAACCATAATGGTGTAGCTCTTACTAATATTGACCCCCCTTCGCCTTCTAGTATATTAGAGCTTATTCAAGCTCTCACTAGGCTCCTTAACTCTCCTATTTCCGTACCGTCCAACGTTGCCCAACAATCGCCCTCTCCCGTTTTACACGCGTCTCATAATGGCTCCCTGTCTAGGGTTGCAGTGGAACTGCCAAAGCATCCGTAGCAAAAAAACAGATCTTTTATATATCATAAACAAATATGATCCCATTGTTATTGCCATCGCTGAAACTTGGCTTAAGCCTGGTTCCGTTTTTAAAGTTTCCGGCTACCTTTGTTTCAGAGATGACCAAACTGACGGGTATGGCGGTTCAGCTATTCTCGTCAAAAACACTGTAAATGCTCATCTTGTTCCATTACCTTCATCCGTTCTATCTAAAAACTTTTCAATTATTGCAGTTAAGATGAAAAAAATATCTTTTATTTCATTGTACATTGCCAGACCAACTTTTGATATTTTAAATAAAATTCTTAGTGCTTTATCTCACATCAAAGGTCCATTTATTATAATGGGTGATTTTAATATCCATCACCCAGTTTGGGGATGTGAGAATTTGGATTCTCTTGCTAACTATCTGTTTGATATCATGGATAATAAAGGGCTTTGCTTACTAAATACAGGTTCCCCGACACGTCGTTCAAAACCATCTGAAAGAGTTAGTGCTGTTGACCTGACTTTAGTCTCGGCTAGTTTGGCTCCTTCAATGTCTTGGATGGTTTTACCTTCTAGTTTTGGCAGTGATCATTTTCCAGTTCTATTCGACCTCCCTTTTTCTTAAATTGAACCTCCTCCATTCATACCCTTGTTACAATATAATCTTAACAGTAAAACCCAGTCTGATCTATGGTCTAAATTCTCTTCATTTCTTGAAGAATCTGTCTCTGAACTTCCTATCATTCTTCACCATTCTTTAAATGACTGTCTTGGGTCATTAATAAATTGCATTCATTCTGCAGCTAAACAATCATTTCCTATTAAAGAACCAATCCTAAGACATCGATCTCCCCCATGGTGGGATCAAGAATGTACGCTTGCTGTAACACAAAGAAAGAATGCTGAGCGGATGTACTGCGAAAAAATGACAGATGCAAATTATGATAATCTAGTTAAAGTAATGTCTGATACAAAACATATCCTTCATTCCAAAAAGTCAGAGGGGTGGAAAAAGTTCTGCTCGACGATTTCCCCTAATGTTCATTCGTCTTTTGTTTGGAAATAAATTCGACTATATCGTGGTTCTTTCAAGGAAACTTCTCCCTCATACCCTAGCAGTGAAAGCTGGTATGAACAATTTATGGATAGATTGGCCCCCTCCTTTGTCCCTAATTTTGTTAAAACTGTTTCTTCAGTCCATGATGAAAGCTTTCCTCCTTTTTCTATGCAAGAATTACGCATTATACTCTCTTCTCTTAAGGATTCGTCCCCTGGTCCAGATGGGATCCCATACTCTTTTTTGGTTAATGCTGGAGAAAATATTTTAAGATATTATCTTGAAATGATAAATTTGATGCTGGATTTAGGATATGTCCCATCCGCATTGAGAACCCAAATTATTATTCCAGTATTAAAGCCTGGAAAAGATCCAGAACAGCCCGTTAGTTACCGCCCAATAGCTATGTCTTCAGTCTTAATAAAGATTGTAGAACATCTTATTAAAATTCGTCTTGAATGGTTTATCGAAAGTAAAAATCTCTTACCTAACTCTCAATATGGATTTCGAAGAAATAGAGGAACTTTGGATAGCTTATCTATCCTTGTCACTGATATTAGACTCTCATTCTCTAGAAATGAGTCTATTGTAGCAGCATTCTTAGATATTTGCTCGGCTTATGATAATGTAATCCTCCCAGTCCTTAAAAACAAGATGGAAAACCTATCGATACCAAGCAAGATTATTAACTTCATTCTTAACTTGTTTCAAGACCGGATTGCTCAACTGAGGCTTGATGGTGAAATTAAATCTACCAGAAGTTTGAATAAGGGTCTGCCTCAAGGCTCTGTATTAAGTCCTCTTCTTTTTAATCTTTACACCTATGACTTAAATAGATTTATTTCACCCTACTGTAGAATCCTACAATACGCTGATGATCTAGTTTTATATACTGCAGATGGTAGAATAGAAAATTCTGCGCAGAAAATATCTCAAGCCCTTCTTTCATTAAAAATCTGGCTGGATGAAAATGGTTTAGATATAGCTCCCCAAAAAAGTTCTGTTGTTATCTTTACTAGAAAACGTTTGAAGCCGAGACTTGATATATTGTTTAATAACATCAGGATTCCAGTTGAAAATGAAAAAAAATTCTTAGGTCTCATCTTGGACAGTAAACTGAACTTTTCATCCCATATAAAGTATGTTTCAGTAAAATGTGAAAAAAACCTCAACATTCTAAGATGTCTGGCTGGTGTCTGGTGGGGTGCTCACCCCTTTTATTTAAAGCTTCTCTATAATGCTATTATCCGTAGTGTTATAGACTATGCTTCATTTTTATATGAGCCAGCTTGCAGAAAATCGCTCAATACGCTGGACTTAATTCAAGCTAGAGCCCTACGTATTATATTGGGAGCAATGAAGTCAACTCCTAAGAATGCCATGCAAGTTGAATGTGTTGACCCTCCTCTAGATTTAAGACGGCAATATTTATCAGACATGTTTTTGTTTCGCTTGTTTCAATTTTCTTCACATCCTCTTTTTCCGAATCTACAACTTTTACATAATTACATTTCTCTGCCCTATTGGAATCACAAAAAGTCTCCTTGTTTGGTTGTAAGCTATTCAAAACTTATGAGTCTAAAATACCCAACCCATAGAAATCCTAAAATCCCATTATTTGAATCTGACTATCAGTCTATATTATATGTACCCACTTTACATCTGAACTTAGATATAATAAAAGGGGACCCTTTTGCCAGTAAACATTTCTCTAGGGTTAAAGATAACCTTTGGCATGACTGGCATTACATTTTCACAGATGCGTCAAAAAAAAGTCAAGATGGGTGTGTTGGTGTTGGTTTATTTCATCAGAATTATAACATTGTCCAAAAGATAAAATGTCCACCTGAAACTTCAGTTTTCGTTGGTGAATGTAGAGGAATTATGGAGGCCGTTAACTACATATTATTATTCAAATTACAAAACTCTGTTATTTTCTCTGATTCCTTGAGTGCACTCCAAGCTTTTCAAAGTAATCCTTTTAAAATTGGTTACAAAAACTGGATAATTTTTCAGTGTTAAAAATTATTGTTAAGGTGTTCTTCTTTAGGTTTTACTGTCCATTTGGCTAGAATTCCAAGTCATAACAACATTCCTGGTAATGAAAAAGCCGATAAGATTGCGAAAGAGTCAATTATTTGTGGTGATAAGGTCCCCTTTAAAAATTATCCACAAGATCTCTTGCTTCTCCCTATTCGCGATCTAAAGTCTAGATGGTTGAAAAGATGGACGGTCAGTAGTAAACGAACAGGTTCTAATTTTGTTAAATATCAACCTGAAATTCAAACTAAACCTTGGTTCTTTAAATTTAAATGTGATAGGAAAATTAGTAGTATTAGGTATATGTAGATTAAGGTTTGGCCATTGCTGTTCTGCTGTTCACCTAAAGAAACTCAGAATTAAAGATTCGTCTGTTTGGTGTACGTTACCCCAGCAAGAAAGTGTCTCCTAGAGTTATAGGAGTAGGACGTATAATATGTGCCCTATCTGCTGTAAATGTGCCCCCAAATAAAAAATGTGTGCCCCCTGTCGTTATGGAAAAAAACGGAAAAAACGATTCCTGCTGGGGTAACGTTTTTCTAGCAGGAAAATTCTAAACGAATGATCGGAGAGAGAAAAATTGTGCATGGCCAGAGAGCTTATAGGTGTGCCTTAATGTGCCCCCAAAAAAAAAATCTGTGCCCCTTCAGGTTTTCGAGATATTGCATTTCCTGCTGGAGTAACGTTTTGATGAATCGTATATCTCTACAACCATTGCATGTGCCCCTGTAGAGTAAACATACACGAGTAGCTCTTAATGTGTGCCCCTTAGTGCCCCAATTAGTTTTAAGAAAATATTTATAGTTTTCAAGTTATAGCGGTTTTATGAAAACCCGAAAAAACATCGCAGCGCCTAAATTAGACAAGAAACAAGTTCGCTGAAAACTGTATTCGGTCCTTCTTGACGCTAATAATAACCATACAAAGTTTCAAAACTATTCATGCATGCGTTTTTGCTAAAAGTCAAAACGATGGTGTCCTAACTTTGACGGCAAAATACAAGGAACCGGCTCAATCCGAGATGTGTAGGTGTAAACCAAAATCATGTGCCTTTAGTCAAAAATATATGGTGAAAATATTCAGCTTGGAATGTTTCGCATTAAGTAAATATTAACAAAAAACCAAAATATGTAAGCAACGGCTGGTTATCCGACCAAATTTGAATGACTACTAAAAAGCGACGGATTCATACATATCGATGACCTTCTTTATTGAACGTATTATACCTAAGCTGTTGTCCGTACAGTCGCGTTCAAAAGTTTTGGGGGCTAATTAAAAAATATATTAAATGCACCTTGTGACTATAATAAATGAAACAGCTTGTTGATGTGGAAATTATTATTTTTATTCCCTTAATTTTAATTCTTAAAGTAATTATTGCATCAAATCACAGATCAAAGTTCCTACCTATAAATATTAGAAATTAGTATATAAAGTAATGAAAAAAATCGGTTGTCTGTAAAGTCGGTTTACTGACGATAGTTGAACGTGACAACGTCATAAGAAAATACTGATGGAATAGTTGCATTGCATTTGTTAATATTCGCTTGCACTTCAAGCCGCCATGGAACGCTACAGAGCGAGGCCGCGAGGTAACGCTACATGAGTCATGTTTTTTCGTGAGTGCAGCCAGCTTCATCGATTTATTAGACGTTGTCACGTCAAAAATCCAAGTACTTGATAAGACAAGTATTTTTAAATAGGTAATTCAAAACAATGCCATTAAATACTTACCACCGCAGATCGTGCCATAAAATTCAACACCCCTACAACCACATAATTGTTATAAAATGCTTAATACGCCACTTTCAACCAACTCAAAAAAAAGTAAACAAACAGTATCAGTGCAACTGCGTGACTCAACGTAACAGTGTCCTTGGCGTCATAACATAACTGCAACTGTTTACCAATACCAAGTAATAATCCAAACGCACTTCCTCAATAAACACTTCGTACCTATTATTCATAATAGAGCGACGTTACACGTAACCTGTCTCTGTCACACTAACACCGTACGCGTACTAGCTGTCTCACTTTCTCCAAGCTAGACAAAGCGACTCCTTGCGACACGACGTCAGCGGATGCCGCGGGGCCAGAGATATATGCAGCGGTGTGGGGAGGCGAAAAAAGGGAATCTTCTATTAAGTAAGGTGAATGCTCCAACCAGCCCGCAAAATTCAAATTTTTTCTGTTTTTTTTTTGTTCCTATGCCTTTATGAACTTGGAGGGTTGTATTGGTGATTTTGATGATTATGATTCTGTAACTATATACGTCTTACAACCGCGAATAATATTTTAATCAACATACAACCTAGCACTGGCCTGCAAATTGCAAAAAACGCAAGAAATTTTGAATTTCGCGGGCTAGTTGGAGCATTCCCCTTAATGATGAAAAACTTACAATGCGTGCCACGAAAGATGAGACTTGACACACCACGTGGTTTGACATGCGCAGTACACGATTTTAGGTATCTTTAGCGGTATGAGGTCTGAGTGCGGGACGGGACTGGACGTCATAGGGGCGGCGGAAAGAGCGGGGGAGGCGGGTCAAGTCTCATTTCGTGGCATGCATTGTACTGTTAATTTATCTAACCTACGGCTTATCAATAAATATATATGTACCTAATATAAAAAGACAAATACGGGCTTTTTATTTATATACAAAAAAGAGCTACCTCTTTTTAGTAGTAGGTATGTTTATTAAAGCTAAAAGAATTTACACACTAACTCTATAATAGAAATAAAAATATTTACAAGTATCAAAAAGAGTTACAGGGCGTCGAAAAATTCGTCCACATCGCTGTCAACAGGAAAAGTGCCCAGAAGGCTGGCAGCATTAGTAGGTATTCATCACACATTTCATGAACTATATTTTTTTTAAACATCGGGACCAAGTCAAAGACCTGGCAAATATCTCGATGTATTTCTTTCGTTCACACATAAATTACTGGATGTATTTTAATGAAATTTAGAATCGAGAAGATAGCTTACCTTGAAATAGCACTTAGGCTACTATTTATAATGTACTTAATCATGTGTAACGTCATAGAAACAGCTAGTAGAATATAATCCAATAACAACTTTATTTAATTACATATTACTTTTGTAAGTCAGTGTACTCAGGCACAACACGTGTGAACCGGTTAGTGAGTAAAGTAAAGAAGGTCATCGATATGTATGAATCCGTCGCTTTTTAGTAGTCATTCAAATTTGGTCGGATAACCAGCCGTTGCTTACATATTTTGGTTTTTTGTTAATATTTACTTAATGCGAAACATTCCAAGCTGAATATTTTCACCATATATTTTTGACTAAAGGCACATGATTTTGGTTTACACCTACACATCTCGGATTGAGCCGGTTCCTTGTATTTTGCCGTCAAAGTTAGGACACCATCGTTTTGACTTTTAGCAAAAACGCATGCATGAATAGTTTTGAAACTTTGTATGGTTATTATTAGCGTCAAGAAGGACCGAATACAGTTTTCAGCGAACTTGTTTCTTGTCTAATTTAGGCGCTGCGATGTTTTTTCGGGTTTTCATAAAACCGCTATAACTTGAAAACTATAAATATTTTCTTAAAACTAATTGGGGCACTAAGGGGCACACATTAAGAGCTACTCGTGTATGTTTACTCTACAGGGGCACATGCAATGGTTGTAGAGATATACGATTCATCAAAACGTTACTCCAGCAGGAAATGCAATATCTCGAAAACCTGAAGGGGCACAGATTTTTTTTTTGGGGGCACATTTTGGCACACATATAAGCTCTCTGGCTATGCACAATTTTTCTCTCTCCGATCATTCGTTTAGAATTTTCCTGCTAGAAAAACGTTACCCCAGCAGGAATCGTTTTTTCCGTTTTTTTCCAAAACGACAGGGGGCACACATTTTTTATTTGGGGGCACATCTACACCAGATAGGGCACATATTATACGTCCTACTCCTATAACTCTAGGAGACACTTTCTTGCTGGGGTAACGTACACTAATAAAACCCGTCGCAGGGGGATCAAGGGTGCCCAGACACGGGGGCGTCTGGTAATTAATATGCGTTTTATTGGTAGGTAAAACGCTTCTATTAATTTGACTTGACCGTTATTCGAAGCTTATTTAATTTGAGACCTGTTTGTTATCGCCTGGTGGTGGTGAGTGGTGACACAGACGCCAATGTGAATGACTTGTTAGTAAAATAAGGTCAAAACTGGTAATATTGACAGTTTGTATGAAATAAAAGCATCTTGGATTTTTCCTTTTTATTAAAGAAAACTAAAGAATCGCATAATTATGTTAACATGATTTTGATTTAATTAAGTGATTGTTTCAACTTAATTCTTCTCACTAACAACTTAATAATTGATTTATCACAATGTCAGAATCAACATTAGATCAACAACATCACTCAACAGGATTAAATAGCATAGTTATAGAGGTACTTGAAGATGAGGGTAGAACTGTCCGTTTATAGAATTTACAAAAAGTATTTTGTGACTTCCAATTTCCTCTCGCGAGAATATCCTCTAACGGGAAATTGTCTAGCCAGTTTTTTGAGGCAACGGCAGAGCGGAAACTCCCAGGTGTTGCAGTTATACACGCATCTTTAAGTAGAGTCCTAATCCACCCTGATATGATTGTCTTTGAAGCGGCTTTTGCTTCACCTCTTGTGGAAATGAACAGGTTATGGATCTTAGCCGAATCTCTGCGAATTTTTAGCAATTCAATTGTTCTATTAATCCAATAAACTGGATCCAAATTATTACTATCTAGATTAGTAAACAATTTCCAACCCGATTGCCTGTTATCCGAAGAATCAGTCTTTGAACCAAAAACAGGCCACAAGGTGATAGAGTTACTACTTTGAATACAATGCTCTGAATCAGTTCTTAATAAAGTCAAATCGTGAATTCTTCGACCTGAGCATAAGAGTAATAGTGCTGCAGTGTGTCTTTGTACTTGGAAAATATTGTCGTGTGTAAAATTATAACTATTTAGGTATGCAGCTAGGCTATTTATGTTCCAAATCGGTGGTTTAGATTTAACTGGTTTCTCTAACGCTATGGATTTTAAAACCTGTTTTACTAAAATATGAGAACTAATTTGGCCCGCAATGTCTGGATTGCAAAGAGTGGAAATTACAGATTTGTGCAACAGAATCGTATTATATGATAAATTATTAACCAGATGAAGGTCCGACAGGAATCTGGCTACTTCTCTACCGCTAGGATTATGAGGATTAATTTGGTGTTGCTCAGACCAGATTAACCATTTTTTCCAAGCAACATCATAAGTTTTTATGGTGGAAGGCCCCCAAGACTTCTTCAGTAGTTTTATTTGGTTATCATTCCAATCTTTTAGAGTCTCTGCCCACCCCCACATTTCCATACCTCGAGAATCATGTCCTGTGTCCTCGGAGGTGGGAGACCCGTCGACACGTCTATTAAGACTTGACTGAGATTCCGAAGTGTGAATGGGGCTGCCAACGCTCGGGCCTTCAGATCTGCCCGCCAATATACTCGGTCCCAATGCGGAACTACTAGCAAATATATCCCGTGAGCACTGTTCAAATGGGATAGCACTTTGGGAATCAAGTATGGTGGCGGGAAAATCCACGCCAGTTGATAATTCCACTGTTGGGAGAACGCATCGTGAAACAACGCTTGGTGATCGTTCAGATCCAGAGACGCATAATTCACTACGACGTGTGCTCGACAGGAGGCAAAGAGGTCTATCAGGGGGATGCCCCATTTGGAAAACACTTTCTCTGTGGCTTTGGCCAAGAGATGCCATTCCGGATTCACCCGAAGTCTCGACAAATGGTCCGCATGACCGTTGTACATCCCGGGAATATGAAAAATATTCACGTGAATTTGGTATTCTTCCAGAATTTGAAAAACTTGGTATGTTAGATCCATCAGTGGTGTGGATCTCATGCCCCCTTCGTGTCGGAGATACGCGATAACAGTTTTGTTGTCGCACTGAATTAATACTGTACTCCGGAGCAGGAACTGACACTGATCTTGTAACACTTTTAGGATGGCAAGCATTTCTTTCTGGTTGCAGTGCAACTGTTTTTCGTGATCTGCCCACAACCCTGTCAACGACAGATTGTCTAATCGAGCTCCCCATGCTTTGTCGGAGGCATCGGTTGTTAGGTAATGGGTTGGTGGCGGTACATGAATGGCTGAAGGGCGTTTGCAGTTCTGAAGCCACCATATTATGTTGTCCCTGGCTTGGATAGGAATCAGATGCCATCTCTGGTCTGATCTCAACATTTTGTTGAGGAGGTCCAATAAAGCCCGATAATTGAGTCGGCCCCTTGGGACAGTAAAACTCGCAAAATTCAGAAGTCCGACCAGACTCTGAACCTCCTTGAGCATTGTATGCTCCTTGTCTAGCATTTGGGACAGCTTGGCAATCAGCGACGTCAGCTTCTCTTTGGGGAGTTGCTTCTGATTTGTCCAGGCATTCCACTGAACGCCCAGATACGCCAATGTTTTTGACGGAGTCAACACAGATTTCTCGTAATTTATGATCCAGCCTAACGTCTCGAGAGTCTGGATGACAATATTTACGTGCTTCCTTAGGCTTTCCTCGCGTTGATGAGCAATCAGAAAGTCGTCCAAATACACCAGTATTCGTATGCCTCGCTTTCTGAGCATTTGGGCAATCCAATTCGTCACTGATGCGAAAGTCTTGGGTGCAGTACTTAGACCAAAGGGTAAACATGTCATTTCCAATAGCTCTTTTCGATAGACTAGGCGCAGGAATCTTCTGTGGCTGCGAGCTACTCGAACGTGAAAGTACGCTTGCGAGAGATCTATTTTGCACAGCCAGTCTCTTTGTTGTAGGAAGTCTGGCACACGAGAAACATTCACTAATTTGAATTTGGTCGTTATGACGTATTGATTGAGGGCCCTCAGGTTGAAAATGGGCCGAGCAGAGCCGTCGCTCTTGAGAACTAAAAACATTGATGAGAGGAAGCTTGGAGACAGATGTGCTCTTTCGAGGACCCCTTGATCCTTCATTTTGTCGATGACAGTGGTCATCTCTATTGAGCAAGGAACTATCATACCTTTTTTTATGTTCCTTGGATGGATCATTGGAGGTCTTTGACGAAAGGGTATGCGATACCCTGATATCATCCTGAGAATGACATTTGGAGCTCCAAATTGTTCCCACTGAGTTAAAAAATTTGCTAGACGGCCTGCTTTGAACTGCCTCATGTCAATATTTTCGACGTTTGACGTCTCTATTGTTGTTGGGCGGAGACGGTGCTCGTTTCTGCCCAGATTTGGATTGATTTCGGTGCTTGGGTTGATTTCTCGAAGAACCTCGTCCACGAAAAAGCCCCCGATTATTCGGTGCGCCCGAATGAGAGCCATGTCCATGATAGTGAGAGTTATAACCACCCTGCGAGGGTGGTGCAGTTTGACAACAGCCTTGCACATAGCATGACCCATGTTGACAACCCTGCGAGGGTCTTTTTCGGGTTGCGTACTCCTGCGAGGAGACGCTAGCTTTGGGTCTCTCTACCTGCGAGGTAGAGTTCATGGACTTCTTTAGCGGCCAAAAACATTTTCGCACTCCACCCGCTTTTTCTAACGCGGCTGTAATTTTTTCTGCGTTGAACAAGTTTGTGCATGTAGGAGGAATCTTCCTAAGCGTAGATTTCACTAATGGGTCCTTTACCTGTTTGATTACACAGTCTCGGCGCATTTGCAATATCTCTGCGCGATGGCCACAAACAAGCTGTAACAAATCTGAGGAGGTTGTCTGAAAATCACCGCAATTTATAAGCTCTGTTAACTTATTATTAATAACCTCATAATCTGTGGTTAAATCTTTAGACCACTGGGCAAAATCAAGCAGTACCTTCTGAAGAGACTCCTTCTGCTTTAAAATGCACATTGTTAAAGCTGCAAAAGCTTTATCAGCGTATATCAAGTGGCGGGGAGACTGGAAGGCTGCAACTTCTTCATTTATCTCAATATCCGTAAACCCCGGTTTGTGATTATACGCTTTTTGAGTTTCGGAATATCTGATTTCGTTCCAATTATTAGTATCCCAATGTTGAAGATCACATAGCAGTTTTAAATGGAGTTCAGAACTCTTGGGCATAGAAGGTTCTTTTAATTTAGTTTGAATATTAAAAATAACTTCATTAGGCGCGTCGTTAATCGAAGCGTTATCACCAAAGTCTTCGTACAGGTTACGACTAACACCAGAAATTATAGACATGGAATCGTTAAGGTAGTGATCACTAGTTTGAACTTGACGCTCATTATCACGAGCATACAAAGATTTACGAAGATCACGTACCTCCTTTGATAATTTTCGATACTCCTGTTTCGAATGTCTTCCTTTTCTCCCCCTCCTCTTTTTTCCATGATGACTCCGTCGACGCTTTGGGGAACTTGATGAAGACGAAGATGAAGAACTGCTGTGGGAACTATTACTGCTTAAACTTGAACTCCTGGACCGTAATTTACGCTGCATACCAGATGGTCCTGGTAATGGTTCGTTTACTTCATTTGGTACATAATTATTACCATCAGCCATTCTAAACAGGAAGGAGGCTTTAGAACAACACTAACGGTATAAGCCGTTAAAATTAAAGTTCAAATAAAAAGTGGGTATGTGACTACACACACACAATTTAAGCAAACAAAAATATACGCTCTAAAAAGCCGATGAAAACATTTAAAATCATATACGAACGGAAAAATAAACCGTTAATAAAAAACATGCGACTACACACTGAGTAGTCACACTATTGTGTTTTATCAACATAAAAATACTCACGTGTAATTTTGTGGGAATTTTCAATTAGCACCACACTATCACTGTTATGCACCACACTATCACTGTTATGCACCACACGTAAGACAAAAATATCAATTTTTAGAAATTCTAAAATTTAATACACTTATTATTTTAAAATAACTATTTTAAAATAAACTTAAATATTGTGGTAACGTTATTGTTAACGCAACCGTACGCGGCGGGAAACAAGACGCCAATGAGGCAAAATGATGGCGGCTCACTCAGTGCGCCCCCACTCTGCCAGGTGGTGGGGTTAGAAAGGGACGGATACAGAAAGAAAGAGACGGATATAGATGGCGGGAAACGTAGTCCATGGCCCTATACGGGGCCCCGGTGTGGGCGCGTTCACTGCGGCGGCGAGCCGCCCATTATTTGAACGCGCCCCAGAAGGTGGTAGCCACAAGGCTGATCCGGGGGTACCGCACGATCTCGGGCGAGGCGGCAAGCCTTCTTGCCGGACTGCCGCCATGGGATCTGGAGGCAATAGTCCTCGCGCGCCTGTATGAGTGGCGCGCGGAGGCACTACGCCGGGGGGAAACTCCGCTTCCGCAGCAAATTGCGGCGGAGCGGACGGACCTCCGGCGCGATCTCATGGCGGCATGGAAAGAGCGACTGTCGCAACCCAGCGCAGGGCACGCCACGATAGCGGCGGTAAGACCCCTCTTTGAGGAGTGGCTAGAGAGGCGTCATGGCGCCCTCACCTACCGCCTGACGCAGGTCCTCACCGGACACGGAAGTTTCGGGAGGTTCCTGCACATAATCAGGCGGGAGGAAACGCCCGGGTGTCACCATTGCCAGGATCGCCCAGAGGACACGGTGGAGCACACGGTGGAGGTCTGCCCCGCTTGGGCGGAGCACCGCCGTGTCCTCGTAGAGGCGATCGGCAGCGGCGGCGACCTCTCGCGTCCGGGCCTGGTTCAAGCCATGGTCCGGGGCGAGAGGGAGTGGGGGGCAGTCGCCTCCTTCTGCGAAGCAGTCATGCTAGCGAAGGAGGCGGCGGGACGGCTGAGGGAGAGAGCCTCCCGTCCCAGCCGCCGCGGGAGACGCTCCGGACGTCGGGAGCCGCGCGACGACTCCCGGCCACCGTAGGCGCGGGCCTGCGGGCGGAGAGTAATGGGTAGCTCACCGTCCGATCAGGACCAGGCCCGTGCCGGACGGCGCGTACGTGTTCCACGCGCGCCTCAAAGAGATGTCAGCATTAAAAGAAGGGGCCCGTAAGGGCCGAAGCCTGCCGGGTCAGCGGGATTGTCCGAAAGGGTTACCGCTGGCCCGGAACATAAAGGGCGAAGGAAGGAACACGGGTGGGTTTTAGTCAGTAAGAGTCTGACACTCCCTTCCGCTCCACCCAGAGCGGGAGGAGTCATTTGATGATTTCCCATCCTGAAAAAAAAAAAAAAAAAAAAAAAAAGGCACATGATTTTGGTTTACACCTACACATCTCGGATTGAGCCGGTTCCTTGTATTTTGCCGTCAAAGTTAGGACACCATCGTTATGACTTTTAGCAAAAACGCATGCATGAATAGTTTTGAAACTTTGTATGGTTATTATTAGCGTCAAGAAGGACCGAATACAGTTTTCAGCGAACTTGTTTCTTGTCTAATTTAGGCGCTGCGATGTTTTTTCGGGTTTTCATAAAACCGCTATAACTTGAAAACTATAAATATTTTCTTAAAACTAATTGGGGCACTAAGGGGCACACATAAAGAGCTACTCGTGTATGTTTACTCTACAGGGGCACATGCAATGGTTGTAGAGATATACGATTCATCAAAACGTTACTCCAGCAGGAAATGCAATATCTCGAAAACCTGAAGGGGCACAGATTTTTTTTTTGGGGGCACATTAAGGCACACCTATAAGCTCTCTGGCCATGCACAATTTTTCTCTCTCCGATCATTCGTTTAGAATTTTCCTGCTAGAAAAACGTTACCCCAGCAGGAATCGTTTTTTCCGTTTTTTTCCAAAACGACAGGGGGCACACATTTTTTATTTGGGGGCACATTTACAGCAGATAGGGCACATATTATACGTTCTACTCCTATAACTCTAGGAGACACTTTCTTGCTGGGGTAACGTACACGTCTGTTTGTGAGTGTGGTATGGAAGAAGGTGACTTGAATCACATATTCTTTAAATGTCCTAAATTTAACCATGATCCATTGTATGCATCTCTAATGAAGTACAAATTTCAACTTCCTATACATATAGACGATATTTTATATAATATAAATCCATCTTCAATTGATATTATATCATCTTTCATATCACTAAATAATATCAAACTTTAGCAACTTATAAACCATTTTTTATATATTCACATTTGACACTCCTTTATGTAGTACTCTCATTAATTTTATCATTATATTAATATTTGTTACATTATATTCAAATTGATATCTGTAATTAGTGTAAGATAATTTCCCTTTCTTTCAGATCTATCAAATTCAAAATTTCGGCCTCTTTGTAGTAATATATCTTCTGACGTGACGCTGGCAAAAATGTTCTTATAACGTATGCCATAAAAAAAAAAAAAAAGATAATTTTGTGAATATAACCACAGTAATGAAAAAGCGCGGGAAACTTCGTCGAAGGCGGGAGTCTTTTCAGCTAATTTTCAAAATTATTTTTATTTTTGTGTAAATTTGATCAGTTGAGTCTAATAGTTGTATATATTTGTTGTAGTTAGTTTAATTTAGTATTTTTGTGTAAATATTTTGGTGTGATTCGGTAAGTTTTGTACATTTTTATTACAATCGGTGTATGAGTGGATGAGCGATCCCCCTGATATTGCGCTGGGGGATCCGGGCCCCAATCCGGGTCCCCCTGTGGCTTGCAATGTAACGATTTCGGATTTAAGTGGCATGGAAACAGATTCTTCCATTCTATCAGGCCTTGATGGAAGGGAAGCATCACGAAAACGCGTTCGAGCCTGTAAAGTTTGCAAACACTGCAACAAACGTAGGAAGAAGAGGTCCAGTCCAGATGATTTAATTGACTCTGATTGCCAGTGTAATTCCACCAATAAAATGGTTGTGGAATCTCATGAGCCTACATCTAAACCTGCATCAGCACCTCATTCATTTGCAGTGCCAAACCTTCCCTTACAACATGTACATCAACCCATACTCAAACAGACAGTAACAACTGAATCTGGTCAGTCTACCATAGGTCGTAAGGAGTACCTTCCTACTGATGCACAACCATATGTTGTTCATGTGCAAAAAATTGAATCTTCTCCTGACAGCGGCACAATTTTACATCCCATGACATTTGGTAATTTCTTAAAGAAAAATGAATTCAAGTGTATAATTCCTGGTAGTGTAAAAATAATTGGTAGGAATAAATGTTCAGTGGCTTTTACTAGCTTCTCAGCGGCAAATGATTTTTTGAATAATGAAAATGTGCTAGTAAACAAACTGAAAACATTTATTCCAACCTTTAATGTAACAAGAATGGGAATTATTCGTGGTATCCCTACTGAGTGGACTGATGAGGAAATTTGTGATAATATTTCCACCCCTATAGGCTGCGGCAAGGTTTTAAAAGTTAGGAGACTTAATTACAAAATGATGGTAGGTGGTTCTCCCACTTGGAAGCCATCTCAATCAATTGTATTGACATTTGATGGTCAAGTACTTCCAAAGAGGATATTTATGTGCTATAATGCATTCTCTGTAGAAACATACACATTCCCGACCATACAGTGTTATAAATGTTGTAGATATGGCCATACAAAGGCGATGTGCCGTTCTTCACCTAGATGCTTTAAATGTGCTCAAGAAGGCCATACAGGTGATTCTTGTCACATTGAGGAAGGTTCTGTAGAAGCTTCATGTATTATGTGTTCTGGTTTCCATTTTGCCATTAGTAAGGCTTGTCCTGAATTAGACCGACAGAAGCAAATTAAACATGCCATGTCACATAGCTGTATTTCCTATATTGAAGCATCACAATTGTTCCCAGTTTCTAAAAAATCATATGCAGATGTTATTGCTCATGCCCCTATTAATGATGGCCATCAACATCATACTAATGCTAGATTAAGTTTTGCCAATGAAAAACCAGTCCATACATCGTACAAAAAGACCTTTTTTTCCAAACCTCGTTCTCCACCTAAACCTACTAAAGGCTATGATGTTGTTGCTCACAATAAAATATTAAATGAATACCAGTTTCCCTCCCCACAGAATGGTTCTGCTTTTAAGTTGAACGATCAGGAAAAAAAGCATAATTCTGAGGACTCTGATAGTGTGGGAATGTTAGAAATGCTTTTAAATTTGCTTTCAAAATTAATATTGCAACAGAATAATGTCTTGAAACCGTACCACGTTGCCATGTTGAATGATATACTTAACAAAACTCATAGTGATGGATTCCAAGATTATACAGTGGAATTGCAGAAGTGTAGTTCCCAAAAAATGTGATTTGATATATCTTATAAACAAATATAATCCAGCAGTTGTATGTCTAACAGAAACTTGGCTAAAGCCAGGTTTTATTTTTGGTATTTCGGGATTTACATGTCTTCGAGATGACAGATTTGATGTGCATGGTGGTGTTGCCATATTAGTAAAAAATTCTATTCCTTTTTCTCGATTAGTTTTCCCTATCAGAAATTCTGATATTAATGTCATTGGTGTATGTATTGATAATATTTCCATTTTATCTATTTATATACCACGGCCCTGTCCTTCATCTTTTGCTGATCTAAATAATATTTTTACACAACTCCACAGACCTTGTTTAATTTTAGGCGATTTTAACTCTCATCACCGAGCTTGGGGTTCCAGTATCACCAATAACCATGGTGTAGACCTGGCAGAAATTTTGGATTCACATAACCTCTGTGTGCTCAATACAGGTACCCCTACTCGACGCACATGTCCAACACAAAATTTAAGTGCTGTAGACTTATCTATATGTTCCCCCTCTCTTGCCTCTCGTATGTCCTGGAATCTATATCCACATTCTTTTGGTAGTGACCACTATCCAATTATTATCTCTTCTCCTTTGAAAAATAGTTCTAACAAAAAACGATCTTCTAATTTAAAACACAAACTACATGATGCTGATTGGTCAATATTTAAAGCCATGGTTGAGTCCAGAATTTCTAAGTTTCCTGTTGCTGTCATTGGTGAAGAATCTGATAGGGCAGAGGCTTTTGCAAAATGCCTTATAGAAGTTGCAAATCAACTCTTTCCCATTAAAAATAACAACCCATCTGATAAAATTCCATTCCCGGTGGGATAATGAATGTATAGAAGCTGTGCATAGAAGAAAGACTACAGAGAGAGAATATGCTCTGGACATGTCTAATGAAAATTTACAAAATTTGCAGAATGTTATTATGGACACCCAGGAATTACTTAGAAATAAAAAACAGGCAGGATGGAGATCTTTCTGCTCCTCTCTTTGTCCTGAAACACCACCTTCTTTAGTTTGGCGCAATATTAAACGTTTCAGATCTGCTTTTAATGAACAATCTTCTTTCATCTCTCCTAATTTAGTCAATAGCTTCCTTGACCGCTTAGCACCACCTTTTGTTCCAGAGGCCAATGTCATATTTTCTCCTCCTAGTTTAGCAATTCCTACAAATTTTTCTTTATCTTTGGATTCGCCATTCTCTCTGACTGAATTAAAGGGTGTTCTCTCATCAGTGAAAAATTCTTCTCCAGGAGAAGATGGTATACCATATTCCTTCTTATCCAATTTGAGTGATGGTTCTTTGGAATACTATTTAAGTTTAATCAATGATGTTATGATGTCGGGTAATGTTCCTGCTTCATGGAGGTCACAAGAAATTCTACCAATTTTAAAACCAAACAAACCAACAGATGATTCGTCATCGTATAGACCCATAGCTCTATCATCAGTGCTAGCTAAAACTGCAGAGCACCTTGTAAAGAATCGATTAGAGTGGTTCATTGAGAGAAATATAAAATTATCTGACAGCCAATTCGGTTTTCGTAAAGGCAAAAGTACTATAGATAGTATAAGCATTCTAACTACAGATATTAAAATTGCATTTTTCCGTAAGGAATATGTGGTGGCTGCTTTGCTGGACATCTCGGGAGCTTATGATAATGTTATAATTTCAATTCTTAAACAGAAACTCATAACACTAAATGTTCCACTTATTTTAATACATTTTATAATTAATATGTTATCTGAAAGATTTATATCAGTTGTCTCTGATGACTCCAAAGTGTCTCGTTGTGTTTATAAGGGTTTACCTCAAGGTTCTGTATTAAGTCCACTGCTCTATAACATATATGCGTATGATTTAGAGTCGTCTCTCAATGGCTCAGTTTCTGTCCTCCAGTATGCAGATGACTTGTTGTTATATACTACTGATAAAAACCTTAACAAAGCTTGTAATACTCTATCATTATCTCTTAATTTGCTAAAGAAATGGTTAGATAATAATGGCCTTGAATTATCAATACCTAAAAGTGAAGTGATAATTTTCTCCAGGAAAAGATCTATTCCCCTTGTCACTGTTAACTACAACAACTGTCCACTAACTATACAAAATAAAGCTAAATTTCTCGGAATCGTGTTAGATAGTAAGCTCACAGGTTTACCGCATTATGAATACATAGATACTAAATGTGAACGTACTTTAAACATGATGAGATGCTTATCAGGAGTATGGTGGGGTGCACACCCTTTCTGTATGAAACTTTTGTATAATGCCCTTGTAAGAAGTGTGTTGGATTATGGTACTTTTCTGCTAGAAGGGGGTAGTGCTGCAGGTATTAAAAAACTAGACATGATTCAGTCTAAAGCTATGAGATTGGTTTGTGGTGCTATGAAATCCAGCCCAATTAATGCTCTACAAGTTGAGTGCGTAGAACCTCCGCTCGTCCTTCGAAGACAATTCTTATCCGACAGGTTTCTTACGAGAGCTATGCAATTTTCCAACCACCCGCTTATTTTAAAGTTACACACTCTCAATGAACTAGTTCAAACATCTCAGTATTGGCGTCACAAACCTATTCCTAATCTTATTATTAGCTATCGTAAAATTATCTCTATTCACGCTAGTATAGACCGATCTCCTTCTCTACCACTGTTTATGTACGATTTTGACCCTCTTATTATTTCTCCAACTATCTGCTATGATGTAGGTGTTCACAAAAGGGATTTAGGGTCAAATGTTCTCTTTAACTTCAACGTTAATGAGAATTGGAATGATTGTCATCACATTTTCACAGATGCATCTAAAAATTCTGCTGGTGATTGTGTGGGAGTTGGTGTATATTTCATAAACAATATAAAATTATTCAACAGGTCAAATTGCCACCGGAAGCCTCGGTATTTACGGGTGAATGTTTTGGATTATTTAAAGCCCTAGAATATATTATTTTAGCAAAACTTAGTAAAACCGTAATATTTTCAGATTCAAAATCAGCTCTTCAAGCTTTAGAAAAGTTTCCATTTAAATTAAAACCATACTACCCTATTATTTTTGAAATTCGTAATAAACTGTTTATATGCAAGTGTAAAGGGTTGTCGGTTATGTTTGCTTGGATCCCTAGTCATTGTGGAATTGTAGGTAATGAAAAAGCTGACCAGTTGGCTAAAGCTGCATCAACTTGTGGTGATGTGTTTCCCTATAAAAATTATTGCCATGACCTGATATCTCTCCCTAAAGTTTATCTTCGGGATTCTTGGGATAGGCTTTGGAGAGAGAGTGCTAGATTTAAAGGAAAACATTACTTTAATATTCAACCCAACATCCCTATAAAACCTTGGTTTTTTAAACTTAACTTTGACAAACGTTCTACTTCCATTATTTGCCGTATGCGTCTTGGACACATGTGTACTCCTTCCCACCTTGCTAGATTTAAAATTGTAGATAGTGATATATGTGAATGTGGTGTTGATGTTGGAGATTTGGACCATTTAATTTTCTCGTGTTCCCGTTTTGACCACTCCTCCCTTCTGCAACAATTGCTTAGTGCTCGTGTTCCTTTTCCTACCCGAATGTCATGCCTACTTATGAATCCCAAACTCTATCCTATAAATTATATCTTTTATTTTGCATAATGATATTAAGATTTAATAATATAATATATATATATAAATTCCTATTATGCCTTCCTTCCTCATAAGTATTTTGTGTAAGTTTAATTTTGTAATACATATAATTAGATCCTAATAACTCACCTGATCTTGTCAATAATTCCTTTTCGAATTTACCTCTCCCGTCCGTTTCCTAACCTTTTTACTTGACATTGGCACAAAGCCTGCTAGTGCCATAATTAATAAAAAAAAAAAAACCACAGTAATGGCACTGTCCTCGGCTTTTTATAAATTTTATAAATGTTTTAGAAATGGGGAAGTTACAAAACAAGTTTGTAGTTATTTACAATACGCAACGAGTAGTAGCTTGATTGTGAATGAGGATTTCGGTGCGAATGCATTGAAGCCCGTATCCGAAGACTTGTCCACTGTCACCCCTTACTTTTCAAATACTTTTAATTTAGCAGCGTATGTAAATCAATCTGATACATTGAAGAATTTAGTTAACCTTAATGTAAACATAAGTAAAATCGAAAAAAAACCTTATGTTGTTGATAAAATTTTAAAATTGGATTTTGAAAAAGACATGAAAAGCCATATATTGTATTTAAACGACTTTATTGGATTGGAAGAAATTGGTAATTTTGTAACTAAGAACCCAATGATTTTATGTGAACCATTAGAAGATCTTCAAGTAAGAGTTAACTATCTATACTCAAAAGGCTTCAAAGAAAATCAAATCAAGAGAATTATTACAAAAAACCCCTTCTGGTTGATGTTCAGGTAAGTTGTTATAAATATTAAGTACTTACCTAATCATATATATTTTTATTTGGTACCGATTCACCATTGTCTACATAAAAAAGTAAAAATGCATATCAACATGTATGTTAGTCCAATAAATAGCTGCTTAGATTATTTTAAACGGAGAAGTTAAGATAATAATACCTGCTAGTTACCGTCTGACTGAGGTGCTTGTGGCTAAGTAATAACAGTCGCACAGGTCAATCGATCAGGCTAAGCTACACTTGCCGCAGTTGGTATGTGGATGGGTGACCATCTTTACATACCAGGACCCCTCCGTGCCTCAGAAAGTATGTTAAGCCATTGGTCCCCGCTGTCATTTGTGGATCTTTGACAGTCATGGGCAGCCAGAAGCCCGAAAGTCTGACAACCAGTCTTACCAAGGGGTATTGTATTACCCAGTAACTGGGTTGTGGAGGTCAAATAGGCAGTCATTCCATATAAAATACTGGTATTCAGCAGCATCCAGTTAGACTGGAAGCCGACCCCAACATAGTTGGGAAAAGGTTAGGCAGATGAGTTACCGTCTGACTGAGGGGCAAAAGGCATGAGCATTAATCACTATGCTTCCTCAAGGTGGTTTGCCGATTTCAGACTTATTGTATGTATGTGGGTCCTGGCTGGTTTACACTGCCAGCCTACCTCCGCCCGGAAGCGCCACAGGCTTTGTGGAGCAACATCATTTTTCTGAGGATTTGATTCTGTTGGGAAGCCATGTAGCTTCTCTCAACTACCTCTTTAATAGTAATATTTTAAATATCTACTTTCTTCTTCTAGCACAACAAGGATTGACAAAAGATTAGGGTTTTATCAACAATGCTTGACCTTACGTGGCAAAGAAGTAAGACATTTGGCTGTTAGACAACCTAAACTAATAACATACAATTTACATGCTGTGAAATGCAATCTCTTTGTAGTAAAAGAAGAGATGGGTTTTGAAGACAGTGAGGTGAAAGAACTAGTGCTAAACAAACCTAAACTGTTAATGTTGAGTAAGTATTCTATTCTACCATAGCTTAGCCATTATATTTTAGCCTATGGACATGACAATGATTACAAGAATGTAGTTGACCTTGTAATTCTGTTTTTTTCTTTGCTTTCAAGACCAATGTGAGAGTTGATGGTTTGATTTGTACACTAATCTTTTGGCGCGTGACCAAAATCAATATTTTCAAATCACAAATGTTCACTATTAGCACCTCCTGTGTGCGTCTTAAAGCGCCTAATGATCCTTTTGACACTGTAGTCTTGCAATTGTTGTCAAATATCCAATATCGCATTTATAGGCTTCATACATCTGTTTTACATGGCTGTTGGATATTTTAGAGCTCTCACACACCCACGTTTTTTTTCAGGCGCCGTCAACGCGCGTTGTCGGCGCTGCTAAACTTGAAAAAGGCAGATTACTTGCGAAGTTGCGATTGCATCGCTATAAACTCACGAGAAACACGCTACAGACACGCGTGAGCCACTCTCCTTGCAAAGTAAAATGCGCGTAGCATGTGCACGTGTGACTTTGCAGCTAAACAGACGCGCTGTGCCAAGATGTAATTCCGCGCTATAAGCGCGTCGACAGCACCCGAAAAAGTCGTCGTCTGCATCCTACAATTTTATGAACGTGTGAATAGGTAAATTGTTCTTGCGATAACATTGCGTTTTGACTTTGCAACGCGTTACAGATCTGCGACGCGCGTCGACGGCGCCCTAAAAGAAACGTGGTGTAAGAGCTCTCTAATTATACCATTTGTTCCCAACGAGTAACACCCTCAACTGTCACACTGTTACTCGATGGGAACATTTTGAGAAAAAATTCTCAACCAGTCACACTGTTACTCGATGGGAACTTTTTATTAGTAATTTCCCAACCAGTCACACTTACAGGACTTAATTAAAAGAATACGATAGCAGATTGAATATATATATTGATAACAGAGTTTTTTTGACATGGTCAACAGTGTGGCATTCATGCACTTTGGTTCATTGTACTGCACTAACTGATTCATATTGCGTACTTCCATGTACATTTCAACCGCGCGGCCAACTCATAATATTTGACGAAACTTTGCCAGGAATTAGTGCTAATTTGTTACTTTACACACCCCTTTTCGTGAATTTGTTACAAAAAAAACTAAGACGCTATGACAAAGAATAGTTGGCCGCTAGAACCGCCACTTGCCGTAATCATCACCCGTGATTACACAGAAACTATATAATACAGATAGACGAATGATGCATCAAAAGAAATGTCTTAATTTGTTCAATTTGTTACAAAATTTAAAAACGTCATAACGTAAATAAACAAAAAGTTACGCAATATTTAGTTCTCAGGTTATGAGTAGGTAGGTATCTCACCATAAATATCAAATTAATAGAGGCTAATGTGTATGGACAATTAGTTACTAATTTGTTACAGCTAAAACAGAAAAAAAATACTAGAAAGTAGGTTCAATAATTTGTTAGAGTCGATTATGCCTAAAATACAATGGCGTTTATCTCGTTATAAAAAGTAGGTTTAAGCTAAGTTTTAGTACCTACTAATCGCCAGGTAACGTAACATAGTTTGGATAAATATGGCGAACATAACTGCAGCATCCATATTTTAGAATATATTTACAATAAATAGTAGTATGAAACCGTATGAGAGTAGGGTGACCATGATTACATTAGTACCTACGAAAGCATGTTTTTAATTTTGTACTCTGTTCGAACGAATATGCGGTTCGTTTTGCGGCCATATTGATGTCTATTGTTCTTAATTCTTTAAAGTATTTAGGTAGGTACTGATAAAATTATCGTTTCTTTGACTTTGCGCAGGTGTTTTATGATGGGAATGATTCCAGAAAAAGGATCTCTTTTGTTTCCAAACTATTGTTAAAAATATTTGTTGCAAAGGGTTTGCAAAGCGATTATTTTTTGTTGTGAATATTGTCATTATTGTGCAGTATTTTGTGGTGTGTGCTCGTACGTATTTAATTCCCGTGATTTTCATAATACTAAGTTATTGAGACAATTATTACTAAATCCAGAAGTATCTAAAAGTGCTTAGCTATGAGTTGTGCACACTTATATGTTGGATTTGTTAATGTAGAACTCACCACCAAAAAGTGTATTGCAGAGGAATCCAAATCAACTGCGGTAAGTTTAATTTTTACAATTTTATGATGACTTGAATAAAGTAATAAACTGTAGTACGTATTATAATATCTTCGGAAATATTACCTAAGTATCTATAAAAAGACATGAAATTCGTCTCTGCCACATTTTAATGTGATTTCACTTCACTTCACATGTGGTCGTCTCGAAGAAGTCTTAAAAATATTCTTAGCTTAATTACTTGAATTAGCTTTTAATTTATCTGTATAATATTATTGTATCGTAAAAATACTCCTTTCATTATTTTCATTTCCACTATAAATGTCATTTTTTAAATAACAATACATATAAATTTTGTTACGACGACAATTCTTTTAAAATTGAAATAAGTACCTGTAAAAAAATATGTCTGCATTCTGTGTCATATATTCGTGTCAGTTAATTTATAAATATTATGTTATTTTATAAAGATTTGATATTTACCTTGTTGACTTTTATTACTTGATTTTTTTATCTTTGTGTTGATTTTGAATAAAGAAATTTTAATCGATTTGTGACTTTTACTTTTATAAAGTATGCTACATGCTACAGGATGCCTTAACATTTATATAAGCACTCGCCCTAAAAAAATAAGATATGAATATCGAACATTCCAATAATCACTATTCAGTCTCACTTTCATCGTGAAAATTCATGGTCAACCTACTTTCATACGGTTACATACTACTGTTTTTTTGTAAATATCTTCTAAAATATGATTGCTGCAGTTATGTTCGCCATATTTATCCAAACTATGTTACGTTACCTGGCGATTAGTACTAAAACTTAGCTTAAACCTACTTTTTATAACGAGATAAACGCCATTGTATTTTAGGCATATTGCCGTCCGAGCGGCCAACTAAAATCGACTCTAACAAATTATTGAACCTACTTTCTAGTATTTTTTTTCTATTTTTAGCTGTAACAAATTAGTAACTAATTGTCCATACACATTAGCCTCTATTAATTTGATATTTATGGTGAGATACCTACCTACTCATAACCTGAGAACTAAATATTGCGTAACTTTTTGTTTATTTACGTTATGACGTTTTTAAATTTTGTAACAAATTGAACAAATTAAGACCTTTCTTTTGATGCATCATTCGTCTATCTGTATTATATAGTTTCTGTGTAATCACGGGTGATGATTACGGCAAGTGGCGGTTCTAGCGGCCAACTATTCTTTGTCATAGCGTCTTAGTTTTTTTTGTAACAAATTCACGAAAAGGGGTGTGTAAAGTAACAAATTAGCACTAATTCCTGGCAAAGTTTCGTCAAATATTATGAGTTGGCCGCGCGGTTGAAATGTACATGTACTTCCCTACCCCTGACGCGGGCGCCGCCGCCGCCACCGGGGCCGCGGGTAGAAGGATGTGTAAAACTGTAATAGTACATTACTTCAGAGGGAAGAAAGTGACAGTTCCATACCGAGATTATGGCATTTGCGCCACGAGCTTGCGAGGGGCGCAAACCATTTGAGGTATGGAACTGTACTTTATCCTGAGGGATGTATAGTGCTTTTTATTACACCTACGAGGAAAATTATGGACATAAATGCATAGAAATGTTTATATTTAGTTAAAAGTGCAGCTATTTTTTACACGACGCCTTAGTAACAAAAAATACTTAGGTACACGTTGAAGTGTATCAAAATCATACATAATCAGTCTATAATGTTCCCACTGGTGAGACACAGGCCTCCTTTCTGTTCTCAAACTCAAACCATTTATTTTCAATTAAACCATTTACAGGCACTTTTGAATTGTTAAGAAGTCCGCGTTTTATATACAAAAATAATTTTGTTTTTAATTTTCTGTATGCACCAAGGAGGTTGGTAACTGGTAAAAAAAAACTGTATGTGGCCAGTAACCATTCCATTCATAGTCTAAATAATTTGCATTTTGAATTAATATTTACGCAACTAGGGCGCTGGAACAATAAATACAAAATAATTATGTTTATATAATATTATTTTTATTTCTTACAGATCAGAGAACCCTGCTGGAAAGATTTAAATTCATACACAATGTAATGAAAATATCACATCAAAATATACTGAAATCCCCTGAGATATTAATATGTAGAAAATTTAGAATAAAACAACGGCATTTATTTTTAGAAAAGTTAGGTCGCGCTCAGTATAATCCAACGAACGAAAATTATATTCCAATTAAATCTCTGATTGAAGATACAGATGTAGAGTTTTGTAAAAATTTTGCAAAATGCAGTGTTAATGACTTCAATATATTTCTAAAAACTCTTTAATTTAACCAGCTTTACCTAATACAATTTTATTTTGGAAGGCATTCAATGAGTGATACAAAAGAGCATCAAGGATTCCAGCGACAGTGAAAACTCCTCCAATTATAGCACAGATGTTTGTGGCAAAATGACCAATGGACCTACAAAATGAATAAATAAAATTATTAATTTATCACTATTAGGCAGGGACTTGAAAACGAAATTAATTTCGTTCCGTTACCACTAATGTTATCGTATAACGTTTCAAAATTTGTAACAATACTAAAACCTAAAAATATCAATAATGATACAAAGAAAAACGGTATCTTCGTAGAACAACATTATACGTAATGTTATAGGTATCATTAACATTAAGCTTATCTGCTTTTAATAACGTTACAGGTTCTTCACACTTTTCGTCTTTATCGTCATCAAGCTGGCAAAGTTAAGTATCGAAATGAATATCGTTAGACTAATAAAGATATATTGATCATATTGTTAGTGAATAGTTAAGATTTCGTTCCGTTTGTCAGTATCGTTATATCCAAGGAATTAATTTTGTTACGATCCTGGTGGAACGGTACAAATTATCGGTACTGAAACTACGCGTAACGTTATTTTGAGTAACGTTTCAAGTCCCTGTTCATAGGTAGTAAGCACACAAACTGAATTATAATTACCTTTCTTTTTCGGTGTATTTAACCATAAGAGGCGAAAGTTCATAACTGAAAAATGCACCTGGCATCCCAGATTCTGCATTAATATTGGACACTGATTTCTGATGTCTTGTTACTGAAAACTGATTTGTATGTAATACTGTCTTGTCTAACTTTACATACATAGTTGGGACTATTTTCAAATAGTATTGAAACATCACAGCACCTGAAACAGAAAAAGAAACAGTTTATGAAATCGAAGACTCAAGATACGCATTTCACGCATTGATGGTCGGCGTGGAATATTAGAACATTATTTCAAGGACAAGTTTTTCATTGCTTTTATTAAATTATGAAACTTAACTAATTGTACCTATTGTTTTATTTCATTTCTCAAAAATCTTATCACTCATTTCTTTTTTTTTAAATTGGCCTTGCCTCTGCACATTGTTATAATATAACAACACTTGGCGGTGTGACACAACAAATCAAGAGTCGCGGTGATAGCACTTATCGCATGACGCTGATTTTCAGCGGCAGGCCACAGGTGCCAAGAAGGGCACCGAGTACATTTTATAATAGGGGCCAAGGGTCTGCTCGGCCTTTAATTAAGGAGCACGAGACAGACACCGAGCCTCATTGCAATTAAAAATAAAACTCCTGCTATAAGGGCACGGTGAGCGAGGCACAGCGGACGAATGTCACGACTGGTTCCGTCTTCTAATTTACCTAAATTTTTGGCATCGAATGTCGCTAGGATAAGATTGTGACTGGATTTTGAACGTTTTAATTAAGGGAGCGGGTAGGTAGATCGCGATCTGGGGTTACCTACCTACGTTACCCCAGCAAGAAAGTGTCTCCTAGAGTTATAGGAGTAGAACGTATAATTGGTGCCTTATCTTCTGTAAATGTGTCCCCACATAAAAAATGTGTGCCACGACAGGGCGTTTTGGAAAAAAAAACGGAAAAAAACGATTCTTGCTGGGGTAACGTTTTTTTAGCAGGAAAATTCTAAACGAATCATCGGAGAGACAAAAATTGTGCATGGCCAGAGAGCTTATGTGTGCCAAAATGTGCCCCCAAAAATAAAATCTGTGCCCCTTCAGGTTTTCGAGATATTGCATTTCCTGCTGGAGTAACGTTTTGATGAATCATATATCTCTACAACCATTGCATGTGCCCCTGTAGAATAAACATACACGAGTAGCTCTTAATGTGTGACCCTTAGTGCCCGAATTAGATTTAAGAAAATATTTATAGTTTTCAAGTTATCACGGTTTTATGAAAACCCGAAGAAACATCGCAGCGCCTAAATTAGACAAAGCACAAGTTCGCTGAAAACTGTGTTCGGTCCTTCTTGACGCTAATAATAACCATACAAAGTTTCAAAACTGTTCATGCATGCGTTTTTGAATAATCTTGCTAAAAGTCAAAACGATGGGTGTCATAACTTTGACGGCAAAATACAAGGAACCGGCTCAATCCCAGATGTGTAGGTGTAAACCAAAATCTTGTGCCTTTAGTCAAAAATATATGGTAAAAATATTCGGCTTGGAATGTTTCGCATAAAATAAATATAAACAAAAAACCAAAATATGTAAGCAACGGCTGGTTATTCGACCAAATTCCAATGACTACTAAAAAGCGACTGATTCATCGATGACCTTCTTTATTGGACGTATTATACCTAAGCTGTTGTCCGTACAGTCGCGTTCAAAAGTTTTAGGGGCTAATTTTAAAATATATTAAATGCATCTTGTGACTATAATAAATGAATCAGCTTGTTGATGTGGAAATTATTATTTTTATTCCCTTAATTTTAATTCTTAAAGTAATTATTGCATCAAATCACAGATCAGTTTTTCATCTAAGTCTAACATATAATAGTAAATTCGCATCACAAAAAACTCTGTCCGCCCACCAAGTGACCCCAGGGAAGGCACAGTGGTCACGTGCTGCCGTGCATAGCGAGGCTCAGGGGAGGCCCCTTTACAGTCTCCCCAGGGACATCCCTGGCACATGCCTTACAGGCGTTGCACGAGGGGGGGGGGGTGTTCCGGAATCGGAAGAGGAACCGGGACCACCCCTACGTGCTGATGGTGATCAACGGGGCGGTTTTAGTGAGGTAAAAATCCCACACTCCCTGACCCCCCTCCCTCCCCGGAGGTCGAGTGCCTTTTGAAGGTTCCCCCCAGAAAAAACAAAAAAAAAGGTAGACAGCGAAATAAAAATTTTCTTACGTTTTTTTTCAATTTGCTGGTCAAGTTGTATGTAGCAAAATATGATGCAAAAAAAAAAAACAAAAAAAATCAAATTGAAAAACCTAAAATATTTCTAATTTCGCGGGCTACAAAGCTAAGGCAACAACGCACAAGTCAAAAAAAAAAAAAACTGCTTAATTGGCTATGCCAGTTTAGACTATCAAAAAGTAGTCTGATAGTCTGTGGACTGACTGACGTTTTTCGTAAGGGCTTGAAGTATTGAAATAAAATACGCTAACATTCTCCTGACACTGGTAAAAAGACTGATCAAAAATGCCCGTGCCAGGCGGAGTCTATCAGAGTCAAGGACCATCTTGTTTTGACAAAATGAAAATGGGCTTCATGATTGGATTTTGTGTGGGAATGGCGAGCGGAGGCCTATTCGGCGGTTTTACAGCTTTGAGGTTAGAACTGTCATAATACGTTTTTTTTTGGGAAATTTTGCGTTACCTATTTTATCATTCTTTGCAGATATGGAGCAAGAGGAAGGGAATTAGTACATTCCGTTGGAAAAGTCATGCTTCAAGGTGGGGGAACTTTCGGAACCTTTATGGCCATCGGTACCGGGATCCGTTGTTAATGTTATGGTGGTCAAATACTAATTTGTACATACAGTAATTTAAAATAGTGCTTAGTGTGCACTTGTCTATTCTTTTAAATAGGGATTTAATATTATGATTCATTAACAATTTGTTATTAAATATTGTTATTGAAAAAAAATATTTTTCATTTTAGGAAGAAGTATTTTTAAAAGACCTCAACTTAAGTTCAAAGGTCTTTTAAAAATCAGTATACTGGTTACCAGTCTTAGTGAGACTGATAACAGTATTACAGACTTTGATAACAGAATAACCTCATTGTATCAGAGTAAGATTATGGTACCTTCATACATTACTGAATCTATATATTGCTAGCTGTTTATATGCTCTCTAAGTTAAACAAATTCAGTTACAATATCTCTGTGGTAGCAGTGTACTAGCGGTCTCTGCAGCACTAGGCTGTGTAATGTAATAGGCTCCACCCAATTCTGCTGATTTTGCAGTGTAAAAATGTAAAGTAAAAAACAAAATTGTGTTCAATTCTACTTGTACCTGCCAGAAAATGATTATTTCTTGTTTTTGAAGTTTTATGTTCACATTTCACATTACTATTTCGGTAGCTGTCATACCTTCCTTACCTATTTATTGAGCTGAGATATTGTCAGATGTTGGCGCAGGTTGCATATCTGGCCGCCCTAGGCCCGGGCCTTGTTGGTCTTATAGAAAGTCTCATGGCTTTAGTTATCAGTCATGTTCATGCTGCACCCTTTTAATAAGACTCAATTTTGAACATAGTACTGTCACCATTTGATCCACTTTCACCAATTTATCATAAGTACAATTTAATCTGTACAAATAAATTAAATTTACATGTCTTTTTTGTATTGTAAAAACAACCTTTTACTAAATGCTTATGAAATTATAAATATGGTATATAACACAAAAAAAAACAACCAAACAACAGCTAATCTCTGAAACTGCTGGATCGATTTTGATAGGACTGGCAGGTAGCTGATAATTATTATAAGGAGTAAGTAACATAGGCTACTTTTATTTTAGGAGTAGAATTCAGAGGACGAGAGACGCGAACTAAGCGGGCACAGCTAGTGTACATAACTCCAGCTTCCTCATATGTGATAGAACAATTCTACCTATGCCAAAATTTAAGACAATAGCTGCAATCAAAGTTCCTAGTCTTACTTTAGCTGCCACAAAAACTTCGTTAATATGAGTCGTTTAGTGTGTGTGAGTGATGTCAGCCCTGCTGCTCATGTCATATCTTCCAACAGGAAGAAGATATGATTATGTATTATAGTGTTGTTGTTTTAGCCCAAGAAAATCGTACACCAAATCACTACATAGTATAAAACAAAGTCGCTTTCTCTGTCCCTATGTCCCTATGTCCCTTTGTATGCTTAAATCTTTGAAACTACGCAACGGATTTTGATGCGGTTTTTTTTAATAGATAGAGTGATTCAAGAGGAAGGTTTATATGTATAATAATAATAATGTTTCCGTGCGAAGCCGGGGCGGGTCGCTAGTATTGTATATAAAGAAATTTTTCAATAAAGCTAATACAAAAAACTAAAAATAATTAATAATTAAAGTAAAAATGCAAAAACGAAAAAAAAAAGAATTAAATGGAGAAATAATATGAAAAACAAAATATCGATTCAGAAAATAGAAGAATTTCATTAAAATTAGCATAGGTATTTCTTTACGTGGAATACAGAATTAATAAGTTATAAAACTCTGTGAACTGAACAATAACTTTTTTTGTAAAATTCCACGCGGACGAAGTCGCGGGTAACAGCTAGTTACTTATATAAAAATCTAAGAAATAATAATAATTAACCCTTACCTTCCTTGGCCACACCATTAATTCCATCTAAAGGCGCTGTGTTTGTACCTTCAATATCCGTCCCAAAAGATAAATGTTTAATAAAATGGGTTGTATTAAATACTGATGATGAATATGGCTGTACATCATGGACATGTACATGATTAATAGTAAAACTTTTTCCTGGAGCTATATGAAAACTTCCTCCAACCTGGAATGCGATATAAAAAATATTTTTAACTGGCGAAATAAAGGAGGAGGAGTCTACTATGTAAGTATGACAATCAACGAAGATCTGCTACCATCATTTTAAGCTTAATGTAAGCGTAACGTTTAAGCTTAACGTAATTAATTTGCTCGTTTGTTTGTTTGGCGCCGACTCAAAATTAGATAAGCACGTGAATTTTGGAGCTTAGACAAGCAAGGTTTTTTTAAAATACTGTTTCTTTTTTCGTTGTTTCAATTTTTCTTAGAACGTTTTTTTTCTATATAAATGCAATCTACCTAGGTATCTGTGTCAACCAAGTCTAGCATTATTTGAATGATCATGTTGCTTTAAGGATACGCCGACCGCCTAGTGGCGCCCTCATGGTTTGTTTGGTCATTTCTTTTATTTTAGAATGAAAATGCAGAAAATAAGCACATTAAGTTGTGCTCCACAAGATTATTACGTTAGTATTATTATAAACGGTAGTTTTACATTGTTTACTTTTATTATAATCACTAAAACGGATAATAGTGGCCATTATTTTCTTTATTTTCGTTTTTTGACACAGACTTTCGAAATTAAAGTTATTTTTACTTTGTAGTGTTTTTTTTGAAGTCGGTTGTTATTTTTGTAAAAGTTTTTATTTTTCACTTTTTAGTTGTACCTACCTACCCCAAACAAATTCATATACTTAACACTACTTACTATGTGGATGGATATCAGTGACAGGAAGCTATTGAACACATCTGCCTACCCCTTTAAAGGGTACAGGCGTATTGTTATATTGTGGGATTACATAAGCTATGGCAGCAATCGCGGTTGATTTGCTGGCATTTATTGAAGAGTTCCGTTGTCTGTCTCCGAAACTCATCATCAGAACTTTACGAAATTTAAATGCGAACATTTCGGTTTCGGAATAAACCACATTCACACAAAAAAAAATTGCAATTCCGTCTATATATGAGGGAGTTATGCCCGAACAAATATACAAATTCACCACTAAGGTACTAGAAATAGCATGCAATGTCCACTGCTACAAGGATCTTTTGGCGCTCGAATGACGTTGATGGGGGGCGCGGTTGGTTAGCATTTGTGCAATTGTTTTGTAAAATGTATTGAAAAAAGAAACTGGCGGTATTACTGCACGCGCCAAAAAAACCTTGTAGCGCTTTAGATACACATAATTATTATATTAAAAATACATACCCTGTTGACTTCCATGTATCCATAGATTTGACAGCCCTCTTTAAGAGCCAAATTAGTTTTTTCTATGGAGTCATCGTTTTTACATTGTTCTATGGTAGATAAATCAGGTAAGGCCCACCTTCTTAATCTGTATGCTTCTTTCACCTCATCACAGGTATTGCAACATCTGATACAAAAATATTAGCTAGGTTATAGCCTTTGCAAATCACAAGCCACATTGTGATACTTACTTGATTGAATAGGTTTTTTTTATTTATTTTTTATATTGATTAATTTCTATTTTGTGAAAACAAATGAAGTTGGTTAAAAATCGAAACGTTTATGAGTCCATTTTCTATTTTGTAAAGTACCTGGTATATATTGACAGGCCTACTCTGTCATATACAAGTAATCGTGGAGTTTCATGCTGGCTTTCTCCATAGGATACATCCAACTGTAACCATGTACCTAGCTTCCGATGTGCCCTTGTAGATTTATGTGAAATCAAGTGAAGTCTTCAGAATCACCTAAGATTGATGGATTAATAACTTACTGAGATTCATTAAGTGCTGCTCCATAACAACTTCCACATGTTATAATTGCGATTTCAGAAGTGTTTTGTTTTACCTAAAATAAAATACATAATAATTAATAAGTTAGTTACAATATACACAACAAGAAAAAATATAAGTAGGGACTATTAAATCGTCGATCTCGTCTTTTTATGCAGGGAAAGCACCTCGAAGAATGGTTTTAATCAATGGAGAACTTATTAAGGTTCCATTTTATTTTGGTAGTCAGTTTGGGGCAAAAATCTCCACACAATGAGTGCCCGAAGATAGACGCCGCCGCCGAGGCCGGCTCAGAAAGAGATGGCGAGATGACCTGGACGCGTAGTGCGAGGGCTGGTGCAAGATGACCTGGACGCGTAGTGCGAGGGCTGGTGCAAGATGACCTGGACGCGTAGTGCGAGGGCTGGTGCGAGATGACCAGGACGCGTAGTTCGAGGGCTGGTGCGAGATGACCTGGACGCGTACCGCAAGGGCTGGTTCGAGGTAGCGCGGGAAGAGTTCCTGGAAGGATTTGAGGGAGGCCTTTTCCAAGCAGTGGGACAGTACAGGGTGCTTGCTCTTCAATTTAATTCCGATAGATCGACATTGGAATTGTGACTTTTCGTACTCTTGAGTTCGATGCTAGCGCCAAATGATTTTTAGATTGGGTGTCCATTTTGGAGAACTAAGTGGAATTGGGTTCGGGATTGGCGTGGGGTAATTGTTGACAATATTGTTTTCAAGAGTACCGAATAACGTGACTGTAAAATTAACATTGGAATCATATTGGCATCTCATTGGAATTAAAATTAGTTTGGAGAGTAAGCCCCCAGGCTAACAAAAAAAAAATCAGTTGGATCATAAGTAAGATCTATCTACAATATGCTGAAATAGAGTAGACTATAGCATTATATGTCAACCAACACCACAGGGAAATATCAGTGCACACTATTTGGAATTCTATTGATCTTTATATGAATGAAAACTGCTCAAATATTAAATTGGTCAGTAAGCACTGACCACATAATTCTGGGCAGGTATGTTCACATAAAATTATTAATCCAACCATAGGGGAGTAAGGGCTTTGGTACATTTGGGCTCAGTGTTAAGGACAGTTACAACAAATATACTCAGGAACATTGACAGCTTGGACAAAGCTGTCAATGTTCCTGAGTATATTTTGACATACATAGATACAATGACTGCAGCAAGTGAATGTTAAACTCATAAACAAATTAATGCAAGCAGCATTCATAAACAAATTCAATAATCTTACAGTGGTAGAAGTTGCAATTTCTTGCTTTTTTGGCTCTTCTATAGGATTTCCATTCAAATCTAGTCTCCTTTTATGGATATTTTGTTCCATTTGCAGATGCTGCTCCCCTGATGAGTCCATAGCATCAAGTACCAAGTCTGAAATAAAACTCAAAATATACTTTAAAAACTATTGGGAGGGCTTTATCTACCTTGTCTGTCTGCAACCATTTGTTATTTCCTGCTGCCGTAATCTATAGGTAATCGTTTTTCAATTCTGTCACTATTGATTTCAAGGAAACAACTTAAGTTTAAGTACTTTTAATATACCATCGATTGAATCTTATCTAATCTAACTAGTCTGTATGGTCCGGTAAAATTAAATTCAATTATTTCAGGTAGTCCCATATTCAATACAAAAAAAGAACATAAATTATCAATTTGTCATTTTAATTTTTAAATATGAATTTTATTAAATTATTAAGTCAAAAGAAAATGTCAAATTAAAAACTAAAGGTATAGGCCTCCTTCTCCCTTTTCCACATAATTCTGTCTTTTGTGAGTTAGAGAGCCAGTCTTTACGGTAAGAGTCAAGCTCAAATTGAAGTCATTGATTGAATATGCCTTCAAAATGAAACCATTATTAAAGCATTAATTGAATTAACCATTCAAGATAATAACTCATTGAAGAATATTCCTTGGTGGAAAAGATACACAGGTAACCTTCAAAGCATCAAATCAATAAAAAGATTACAGTGAAATTCCAAAGCATTATGTGCCAATGAACGTCTTTAATATTTTTATTACAACTCAATTGTATACATAGATTCAGATTGTATTTATATGTACTTATGTATAAAATCTCAAAATACAATTGATATTGATATGAATTTGCATGTGACTGGGCTCATGGTATTGGCTGGTGATCCATGCATCATGTTTGTGAATTTGTGACATCAGTTGGGATTGGCCATCTATTAGCAGCTAACAATATTTTTTCTTTGCAATGTTCTTTTTTTTAAAGGCTTAAAATAAGTAAGGTGAGTGCAATTAAAGTTAATACTTACAATTACATGAGATTGATGGAACAATGATATCTAAATTAATTCGTAGTTTATGGCCTCTTGAAGTGTCTACGAACAATTCCTCCGAAATATTAGGGGACATGTAAGTATATAGTTCAGAGAGGAATAATAACACCATAATCAGCCCACCGGTTACAGTAACTGCAATGTGAATACATTTCAATTAGTATTTTATAAAATATAATTATTGTTAACAGGAAAGTAGTGTTTAAGAATGTTTTACTTGCTGCGCCGGTTGCGGTTTTTATTCTAAAGTCCTCCAATGTCTTTGCATAAGCATCTAATTGTTTAAATTTATCAATTAATTGGGATGACATTTTGTCATTCACGTATGTACCAATTACTTTATTTGTTAAATCTCCACTATTCGTTTGTTTTGTTCATAAGTTTAACAACACAGATAGCCAGTTAACCACCCTCAATCCCACTGTCAAACTGTGTGACTGTGACGTGTGTATTGCAGTGTTGCTATCGTAAAAATCTGAGCTGCCGTATGTCACAGTCTGGTTTGCCGTATTTTAAGGGAAAAATACTAAATTGCCGTATTTAATAAAAAAAAATTATTTCTCATTTGTTTGTCAATTCTATTACCTCAGATTCATGTATACCTAGAGCATACTTGTCCTTGCTTCTCATTTTGTCCCACTCGTAGACACATATTAATAATATCATAATATTATGTAGGTGGTACTCGTAGGTGAAACAGTTATGCACAGAGCATCAGTTACGTTTGTACATACATACGTGTACGTGGTGTCATTTGTAACCTTTTCATTCATTTTTAACCAAGGCGCAAGAGATGCCACTTTGGCGTTACAATTACAACTTCATGTTTGTTATAGTCGGTTTTCTCGGCTGTGCTCATTACCTGTGTACGTTTCGTTTCATTCATTACGCTAGTGAAACACGTTTCGTTTCATTTGTAGACAATTGCCGTATTTTGTGATACGGTAATGAGCGGACTGCGTTATGTCGTATTTTCTGAAACAAAATCGTGGATTGCCGTATAACACGGTAATTGCCGTATCAATAACAACATTGGTGTCAATATTGTCAATTCAAAAGACAAACTTGTAACACTGTAAAAAAACAAAGGAATTACGGCAACTAAGGCAGTTACACGCCGTGTTCGATCATTTGTAAAAATGACACTAGGTGATTGACATGTAGAATTGCAATTGGCCAAGCCCAACAATGTGTTTGACCAATCAACACGACTGTTGTTGTTGTTGTGGTTTTCTCGCCAAGTTTATAATTACCATGTTTACTCTTTCTACAATTACGATACTGTTATACCACCCTCTATGCTTTTTCGATTTCCTTACCCTAAGTGTTTGGCCAGACTGGGGAGCGGGCGCGGGGCGGGTGTGGCGCGGTAAACTCAAACATATGAACTTCCTTTGTTTGAGTGTACATAGCGGGCACGCGGGCGCGGTAAGCGGCGTGGGCTGCTCTGCGTGGTGAGCGCGCGGGTAACTCACGCGGCGTGAGTCATAGCTCGTTCATACAAGTGGCCGTTCTCAAACTAGTTCGAGCTGTTTTCTAGTAAAAATAAGCCCTCTTCATCTATATTATATTTTCACAAACACTGGACACGAAAACACGCAGAACGCCGCCGCGCCCCAGTGCGGACAGGCAGCCCGCGCGCGTTACCGCACCGCCCGCCCCGCGCCCCAGTCTTGACGGACACTAAGGCTACGTATGCACTGACAAATGGCTTGCTTAGCGCCTAGTGCCTTAACATCATAACGTACACGCTAGGCGACTAGCGAAAGGCGCCAAGCGCGCAGTGCGGCCGGTTGCGAAAATTCTAGAGCGTTCGTTTCACTTCGCTACTCGCAAGGTGACTCGCTAGGCTCTACGCGCTAAGCAAGCCATCTGTCAGTGCGTACGTAGCCTTAGGCGCGAATTACACAGGGACAGCGTAAGGTGCAGGCGCGGCGCAGGCATGATGCCGCTTCAAAACGTTTGCCTGCACCGCGCCTTCACCTTACGCCCTCTCTGTGTATAATTCACGCCTTAGGTTTTTACAGTAGATATAAGTAGGTAATAGACAAGTCACTAAATAACGTAATAAATTGATGTTTTTACGGTCCATGATGATAAAAATAACGGAGGGGCTCGTGGCTAAGTAATAACAGCCGCATGGGTCTATAGATCAGGTCAGGATCACAAACAGCCACAAACAGCCAGACCCGGAACAACTACCTGTAGGCAATACAAATATTTGTTCCGTGCGGGAATCGAACCCGCGACACGCAGCGCAGCAGTCGATCGCTCAGCCACTACGCCGTGTCGTCAAAATTATTTTAACAATAGTTATCGTATTAACGTGGAATCTTAAAAACAATTTATATTTATGTGGATTCATTTAAGATATAGGTGAGGGTTTCTAACAAAACATTCTGGGGGCCTAAAAACAAAAAGGCCACTTTGGCGAATCATAAAAGGATAACATTATGAATCGTAATGAACAGTTAACTGTTAATAGTTAATCGAATCGAATCCCATTGATGAAGGATTTTTAAGTTATTTTTTTTTATCTGTGCTAAAATACTATTCAGTCTAATCCAAATCCAATCCCTATCTCTTTGATTATACCTACGTAGTGCAGCAGAAAAACACGGACTGTCTTCGCCATATTTTGATTCATAACGTTATCCTTTTACGATTTATTAGCCTATTTACGCCCGCTGGTGAGCATAAATGAGAATTAGCTTTAGTGATGTTATCAATGTCTGAATTTATGTTATTTAAGTATGCCATTGATAAAAGTAAGCTTGCAAGTGAAAGACTGTGTGTGACAAGCAACAAGCTAAGCAACGTGAGGTGTGTTAGGTGTACGTGTAACGTGCAACATTTGCATACGGCAATTTTGAAAATTATGTAGAGTGTTAAGGGCGAGATTATGTGTTACAGTGGTTTACATAAAACAATAAACATGAAGAAAAATAAAAATGAAAAGGCTACGCACCAGGAATAGGGCAGCACATGCATACCTATTACATGGCCCTATTACATAGGATGAAACTAATAGAGAAAATAGTCATTCCTTATTATTGAACGGAAATAGGTAAGCACTTTTCAGAGGTGATTTGGTTGGGTTTTTCGTCTGGCTGAATTTTCATGAAAATTTTTCCATTTACACTCCAGCAAGGTAGTTTGTGTGTCTTAACATATTGGCGACATTCATAAAATAGTTTCAGTAATAGTAGCTGGCAGCCCAATTGTTTGAGTGTTTAGCTTATCGTTTAGCGATCGCACTTTATTAATTTCTACGGGAAACCGTTGTAAACTCTGCCACAATGGATCGCAATGTTCCCGGTTTACCAGGTAGACGATAGATATCCCGGAGACTGGACTTGTTAATGTCTAGGTCTACAGCTTTCCCTACTCCTGACACGATCGCAACGAGGTCTTCTGGTTTTTCATTTTCTTTCGATGGAACGTTGCGGAGTTCAATAGTGGCTGGACGGAATTGTAGGTTGAGTTCCTGTATTTGTTTTTGTAGATGACTAATGGATTTTTATTTTTCCGTGTTCTGAGTCTCCAGATCAGAAAGTTTATTTTTCATTTCCTCGTAATCCTTGTTCATATATTGTAGGTCATGCTGCTCTCTAGTTATTGCGTTGTTTTTTGTATTCCCGAACATTGGAGCTTAAGTTCGGACACATCCTTGGCCAGTGATGACAAGATTGCATCTTGTTCAGTTTTCCAGTTAGTTAGGCGCAGGTCGTGGTAATTTTTCCAGTTTTTCAAAATTTCCATAAGCTCGACTTTAACGTCATTACAAATGCAAGGCGATAGCATCTCAGGGTTGTCCGGAGAGTTTTCAAGACGTTGACGCTTAGATCGGATGGTAATGTTATAGTCTCATTCGCCTTAAGTTTCGGTCCCGTTTGCTATTTGACTTGTTTCGGAGTTTGTTTTGAGGTTGGCGGAGGAAAGCGGGGAGTAGACATTGGTTAGCTTAAGGCAGCGAATTTTGTTAAGCTGAGCTAACTAGGTTTCAAAGCAGTTAAAGTCAACTTCATCCAAACTGTGATGTTGCAGTCCATCTGTAGGAAGCTTGAGATGAAATTGTGACTAGTTTTTGAACGTTTTTAATTACTGGAATTGGCTTTCAAGTGTCACCAGGATTCAGGATTGTGGTTTAGAAAAAAAAGGGGCTTGACCCAGCTGAGGGTAGGCTTTATAGAAGTAAACACTAAAAAAACATAGAAATTTTTATTTTTCTCATTAACGCACAGTGTCATCTCCTTGGACATTTTTTTGCAAATTCTTTAATCACCTACTTCGATAGGTAGGCTGTAGGCTGTCAGATAAATCTCGGCAGTGCCTAGTTTTACGATGGAGCGAAAACTGTAGGTATATGGCGCCTTTGCCTTGGTTCTGTAGCGGCATCTACACCGCTAGATACGAACTGCGCATCATACTGACGTCACACAAAATGCTGCGTCGCGCCAACAGAGTTTACCGCGCGACTAGAACAGTCCGACATGAATTATCGGGCAGTTGTCCAACAGACACGACAAGTGGCGTGCATTGCTTATAGGCATAAAAGCAGTGCTTACTTCGATAAATCACCATAAGCCTGTCAATTACATTTTAGTGTGTGTGCCCCACAATTAAGAAACTCAAACAAAAAACAAAATCTTCATAGAAACACGCGCGGCAGTATGCAGTCGCCAGACGGCATACTCGGGTCAGGCAGTCGTCTGGTCGGAGGATCCTCCCTTTTCTATGGAGGATGAGTGAACTTTACACCTCATGCCTCTGAAGCAGTGCCTTAAATACACCGTTTGAGGCCCCCCCCCCCACACCAGAATGAAGAAGAATATGTAATGTATGGTCACGCATCCACGGACCGACCGTGGCAAGCGTAGCTTAGCCTGATCGATGGACCCATGTGGCTGTTATTACTGAGCCACGAGTCCCTCCATTACTTTTATCATCAAATAACGTCAATCTATTACGTTATTTAGTGACTTATCTATTAACTACTCATTCTTTCTGTAAAAACCTAAGGCTACGTATGCACTGACAGGTGGCTTGCTAAGCGCCTAGTGCCTTAACACTCACTGAGTGCCAGTGCCTGGGAAGAGACCATAACATAGGACAGAATGGTTAACAAGATGTCGTGACTGACAGTATTAAAGCCACTCGAGAAATCGACCTACACTAGTGCAGTAATTTTGGTGTCTTCACGTCTTGCTCTTATATCTTATAGAAATTATGGACAGAGTTTGTTGCTTGGTTAGACGATCCATGGTAGAAACAGTGGAGAATTGACGGTTGAGATCGTCGAAGTCAATTGAATTAGGAGGGTCTAAATGTTTCGGTTTGCCGATATCAATTTAAGAGTTCCAAGAAATTTACAAATTTTGGCATAAGGGGAAGAATAAAATTATCTAGAAAGCGGCGTTTTGCATTGCATATCGCCTGATTACATCTATTCCTTGCAGCTTTAGATAGTTTCCAGTTCTCATCAGTACCTACGATACTTTTACGGAACATGCGGTCCCTACTTCTCGCATGGCCATCTGTGTACAGAGTCATCCATTGTGCAAATGGGCGTTTTAATTTCACGTTTATGAAGGGAGCATGGATGTCATAGATGACCACAACATCATAGAAGATCGCAACCTTGTCATTAACGGAAATGTGCCGATTCCCTTGTTCACAAACTAAACTAAATTTAAGTTCAGTGCATCTTTTTCTTTTTATTTCATTAAAAAAAGAAAAAGATAAATTTTAGTTTAGTTCTGTCAAATTAATTAGCGCCTGACACTACTCCATACAGAAAGAAAAAGATGCACTGAAGTTAAATTTAGTTTAGTATGTGAACAACAGAAACGGAACCTGGAATAGATACTATAATGAAATTTTTGGCTAATTAATTGTTTTTTTGTCCTTTGTTGCACAGTTTAAAAAAAGTTTGCATTTCTATACTTATGTTAGGATCCTCCTGTGCTCATGCCCTCTCGGGCCGGGGACCCCCTCCAGCTGGGGGTTATTGTTAACGCCACTGCTCTAAAGTTTAATTCGGTTACTTCAATTCTATTATTTATATAAATCCTATTATTAGAAAATGTTATTATAAAAAAAACCGGTCAATTGCGAGTCGGACTCGCGCACCGAGGGTTCCGTACTATGTAGGTACCTATGTAAATAGTTTATCAGGGGATTTTTTTAAATGTACCTACTTTACGGTTTTCGGATGTTTGCATTTACTTGTGCTAGGTACATGATGACGGACGGACGGACAACAAAGTGATCCTATTTTTCCTTTTGAGGTGCGGAACCCTGAAACAATCACATCCGTATTATGTACTACCATTACCTATAAGCAAATAAAATATTCTTAAGTTATTTTTCACTTTGTAGTGTTTTCTTTTTTAAGTCGGTTGTTTTTTTAGTAAAAAAGTTTTTTTTCGGAAGTTGGATGATTTTTTTGGAAAAAGGTTTTATTTTTCATATTTTAGTTGTACCTACCCCACACAAATTCATTTAACACTACTTGTAAATATCAGTGACAGGAAGTTATTAAAACATTATCAATATAAACTAAGTGGAAAAACATCATATTATTGAAGCTAACTCAAAAACTTCCCCAGAAAAGTTAATCAAATTTATATGGGACCACCCCTGAGGCATACCTTATCCATTAAAAAAAGAATTTTGCAAATCCGTCTAAGTATAACGGATTTATACCCGAACATACGTAAAAGAAACATCCAAATTGAGAACCTCCCTCCTTTTTTGAAGTCAGTTAAAAAACACAAAACATTGAATTATTTAGTCAGTTAGCACACGCCAATATATCTACCAACAAGGATTTTGAAAACTAAATTCAGGCATAAAGGGGGTGCCCACTTTCATGTGCAATGCTGGGGTTCCTGTAGGTAGGACTAGGATCATCGCACTCGTAGGGTTACTATGAATTGATAACAATAACAAAACCATGATAAGCAAGATGTCGGAGTTATACGGGAACAAAATACAGGCGAATTGATAACCTCCTTCTATTTTCAGTCTTCCAATTTTTTTCCTTTGCATACACCCAATAACCTACTTTTATGCCCAAGTTTCTAAGTCACCTGGAAGTGTGTTTTAGGTTTTTGATGAGGGAGTCAGTGACTGACCGAATCAGTGATAAAAATAGTGATTTGACGGCAATATGTCAAGAACTGTAAAAATTATCTTCATGAAATTGTTTACCTTAAGTATTTATTTGATGATTTTGATTCAGGGGTTAAATAAGCACATACAATTGCAACTTTATAGTTCTAATAGTTTTTGATTTCGCCGTCGGTTTGAGTTCAAAAGTAGTTCGAAATGGTTCGTGTAAGATACGGATGATGCGCAACACACGGGTGTATATCACCCTTTTCATCTCCTACTGAACTTGGCTTGACACAATGTGTTTGTCTGGATAAAACGATTATTATTCAGAAAGTAAATCAATCATCTCAGGTTCTATCTCTCAATTTTATGTAACTACATAAGTAGATAAATTCAAGCATGCTTAGTAACACTTGCATTTTTCGAGGTGTAGGTAAGTTTGAAGTAGCTAAGTTAACTTCCCATTCCAGAGAGCCTAGACAAGTAGCAATTGCTATCAAAAGTGCTTTCAAAGAGTTTCGTATTTCTGTAACAACTTTTAACAGGACTAACATAATATAATCTTTTCGTCAATTGAATACATTTTGACTTTTCCAGTTGTCTAGGCCCTCAGGTGTGTTTATAGGGGTTTGTACGGTCGGGAAAAACTTTGAATACCAAATAAAATAAGAATACGTAAAATTAAAAATTTATTTTCCATATGTAGGTAATAACCTTATTTACTATGAAACGTCAGTTTTTACCTATATTTGCTAAAAACCAGTAACGGCAGTAGGTATTACTTGAACGGTAGTCACTTTTCACTTGTATTTAATATATCTAATAAAAACAATTTCACTGCAAGATGACCCTTGCCACATTCATAATAATTACTGTAATTATTATTAACATTATTGAGTATTATTTACATGTGTACAGTCTTTTAATCTATCTTAAAGAGATCACTTCTTAACATTGAAGCCTTCACCCGTGGGGTCTAGAATCCATGGATAGTTGTTGGGGCATTCCATGCAAGTGAAAAGACGCAGAGTCTCCCCTGGTAACTCGCGAGTTGTGAGGGGGCATGCATTTGGTAAAGAGCAGAAAGGTTGACCTTTCACGTCACATTTGTCTTGTTTCCACTCTTGGAAATCTCTGAGTGACGTCAACTCTGTGGGGTTCTGCATCCACTGGATTACTTGAATGAGAGAAGTGAAGTAAACGTCGTTCTTTTCCAACATCTCTTCTATAAATTTAATAAGCTCATCTCTGAACTCTTTCTTGGATTTAAGCCATGAAGCGTGGAAGTGGAATCCTAGTGGAGCACGGTTGGTACTGTAGTGGCGGTTGAAGTTGTGGCGCAGAAGACGGGCAAACTGATCTCCGGTTTGGATGTTAGAGCACGAGTCGACCACATGACAACCAGGAAGAGATTCATCAAAAGTTGGGTCGTCTCTTCTGTCCAGTTCGTTCATTACCATTTCCCAAACCGGATGGCTTCTTGATGGGCAGTTGTGAGCATTACCATTACATTTGTGTGGCATACGGAAATACAGTGTGTATGGCCAGATGGGAACACGATTAAGGGGAGCAGTAATCGACGCATCGTAAACAAAGTACTGGTCGGCCATCATTTCGAATTGCCTATTTCCACCAACACGCAGATAAGGTGCGCGGACGCCAATGATTGATGAATCAGTTATGTTAGCAAACCGCTCTACGATCAAACGCCCTCCAGCCATTTCAGCTAGCCAGTCGTCGTAGCTTCCACTGCTCCAGTAGTTTGGATCGTCCTTGTGGGTAATAGAAAATACGGAGATTTCGTGACCTTTACGATGTAATTCCTGAACGGCAGCGTAGTTTGTGTATTTGTGAGACACGAAGAACGTACCACGAATCTGGCAACCATTAGGATTTTGACGTTGTCCGTTGAATATTTGTTCATATAAGTCAATGTTGTCAACGTTTACGGCACCATTGAAAGTAATTGTTATCATTTGAGGCACTTGGTTAACCTCGATTCCTCCTGGGATACGAGTTCCGTCTGCTGAGCAGAAACAATCGGGAAGTGCACACTGGTTGGGGTCGCAGTCAGGGGCTCTGTTGGGATCCACGTCCACCGCTGTAAAAAAAAGTAAAGTTACATATTTGTCTCAAAAATAAGTTATTATTATGCATATTTTTTAAAATTGCTTATATACTCACTACAAGCGTTTTCGTCAGACTCATCCTTGCAATCAGGCTTTCCATTACAGAACAGTTCCTTTTCTATACAGTCGCCACTTCCGCAGGCTAATTTTCCTTCAGGGCAGATGGGCTCATCCGTTTTCAGGATAGGCAAAATTTTCCTGGGTTCTGAAATACAGAATATAATAAATCTAACGAATTCGCATATTTTTATTTATTTTGGAGGTTTTCGGTGTATCGCTTATACACATACGCAGGTGCCACTTACATAATTACTTCGTTTGTGTTTTCATTGTAATAGTGTTCAAGGGTCAATAAGAAAATAGAAGGAAATCAAGCATGAAACAATGATCAAGTTAACAGAAGACAAAAAAGTAAGGAATAGGATAGCTGATAAATAAGTAGGTTGGTATTTATTGTCAATTATATTTAAATGGTTATACAGATTTATTAGATGATTAAACTGTAAAAAAAATATAAGAAACATTGGTATCGTATTATGAGTCCAAGATGTTATGGTGTATTAAGAAGAATTTTTATTTCGATGAAAGAAATCATCGAGTTTTGAGTGATGAATTTCCCTTCCAACCAACATTTATTTAATTAAAATATTTGAATAGACTAGCATTAAAATATATTTTAACTGACGCCGAATTTATTTTAGTGCCTAAATTCCATAAGTAGGTACTGTATTTAGACTTGGAATAATAAAATATCCATTACAAAATATATTTACATGCTATTCTAGCTTTTGAAACGAAATTATTATTTAAAATGGCAAGTAACTTTTAGAAATACCTTATTGATATATAGCAAATTACTTTGGTTAAAGCAGATTTGGTGTATAATACATAGGAAGCTAAGTTAATGTTGTGAACTATTCAACGGTTAGTAATAATTAGGTTCCCTCCACGACAAAATAATATTTTGTATATTGTCGTTAGTCAGTGTCATGGTAATGAAGCTTAAGCCATAAGTTAGCAAGTTTTGAAGGAATGCGCAGTAGAAATGTAGAGTGTATATTATAAATTCTTATTTGTTTCTCAGCTAAAAATCTAACTTTTATTGAGAATGTCCAGATTTATCTAATTTCTTTGTGCACTGTGTTTTTTTTATCAACTTTCAGCAGATTTCAAGTCCAGTGGTTTACTTTTATTTTATCGTTTGCGATCTCAAAGATTTGTGAAGTACCTTAATACCTTTTAAAAATATTTTTATATATATTATTTTTCGTTTGTATTTTCAATACAAATTGATGGATAATTTTGTATTTCATTTTCATTTTGTGATAATTAGGTACTTATTTGTTTAATGTAGTGCATAGGTAAATTAGTTATGTGTGTTTGTGCAACGTGTTACATGTCCATAATTACAATGAACTGTGTACAAATGTTAATAGTCTCTGTTTGGTGTACTTTATTTTTGTTGTAGAAATAATGTTAATGCGTAATAATCGGGTCGGTCCACGGCGGCCGCTCCCTCTGTCCGGGGCCTCATGCAATACACCTTAACTACAGTGCGACGCGGCCCCTTCACCCAAGCCTAGTTGCTCGCTACGCGCCAATAGCTTCATTTCGGCACTTACTCTCAAGTTTGTCACAGTTGGCCACTTTACCCTTCCAGTCGCAGGTTTGTTTATCAAGATCGAAAGCCAGTCCAGACGGGCAAGTGATTTGTTTAAGACCTGACCTAGTGCACCTGGGTTGACAAGAAATGTGACATTTAATTAAATGCATAGTAGCAGGAAGTGGGCATTCGGAAGGCTAACAGGTACTCCGGCTTGCGACACTGGACCGGGTCCATAACGGAAGCTTAGCCCTCCGCACGTCCACTTCCGCCATACGACGGAACTTACTTTCTAATTTATCGCAATTCTTAACATTTGTTTTCCAATCACAAGTTTGACGGTCGATATCGAAGCCGAGACCGCCTGGGCAGCGCACTGAGGCGAGCCGAGTAACGCCGTTCTCACCGCCCTGGTCGCACCTGTACACAGCGATACTCTTAGCAAATTCTGCCAACACTTAATATGTGGGTAAACCTTAATAACATAAACACACAGTCCTGCAGCTAAATGAAACCAACAAGATTATATTAATAAAGTTCTGTTAAGCAACGTCCACATTAGTGATATTTCAACGGACTGTACTCTGTGATAATACCACGTTACTACTCGTAGCTAGCGTACAATACATACACAGGGTTCTGCGTCGCGAGACCTTGGAATGGATCGGTGTGTGACATTAGATTGTTACTATTTTTTGCATGCGACTAATTATCATAGTCCGGTATATCATCCATTGATTTGCCACAAATGTGGACGTAGCTTTAAATGTAAAGTACACAGTTATATGCAAGACACAATTAAGAACTTACTTGTTTTGGGGTAGGTGCTACTTACTTTTTTAAGCCCGTGTCCTAACCAAATCGATCGGTCGCGCAAATATGCGATCGCCACGTTCATATGTCACTCATTGCGAGACCCACGCGCTTGGGTTCGCAAAAAAAATGAACGCGACGACCACTTTGGTTTGGACGCGGCCTTAGTAGTGACCTAATGGGTATACCATACATTTTATGCTATTTAACGAATCCATACTAATATTATAAATGCGAAAGCGTCTGTCTGTCTGTGTGTCTGTTACCTCTTCACGCTTAAACCGCTGAATCGATTTAGATGTTTGTATAGAGATAGTTTGAGTCCCGGGAAAGGACATAGGATAGTTTTTATCCCGATATTCCCACGGGATCAACCCATATGCGGGTGAAGCCGCGAGGTGCTGCTAGTATATTATATAACTTGTGGAGATGACTTGAAAATAAGCTTTGTCAAAACAGATATTAATATGTAGGTACTGCTGAAACTTGAGTCATCAGTATTAAAAAGTATAGTTACGGTACGTGCACTAAGCTTTTACGTTGTACAAGTTCAATATTAACTCAAATATTCACGGCACGAGGGTGACCGTTCTGTGCACAGACTGGAATATCAGTCATTGCCTCACTGCATACTAAACAGCTTCCATAAATTAATCAAACGGCAAACAACAACGGTCCTTGGTGACATTCACAAATAAATTAAGTGCCTAAGTACTAACCTTCATGTTAATATTTGGATGTAGTCTATTATCAGTACCTAGCTGCAAGGCTGCAAGGGACTTTGTACCATTTTCTGTTGTAAATACAGCTATGTCGTTTAAAATATCAGTACTAAATGTATATAGTATCCATAAAGAAAACCTTGCAAGCTTTCATTACGACTGACTGATTCATGGAACTGGTTCGGTTACTAACCAGTTTTCTCTAGAATCTGATAGAAACATGACAAACTTATGACGACAGAATAACATTGCAACTCAGTAATATTTCGAAACTACTATATCACAACATTCACAACGTGGCGTGGGTATATTAAGTCGTTACAACAAATGAAGTATGCTAAGCCGTAGTTGTGCAAAACCTACCTGACTACATCGCGGCAGTCTCCTTCGGTGGAAAGACGGAAATATTCGTCAGCCGGGCGACCATCGCACAACTGTTCTGGGGTGGCGTCATCTCCTCCATCATCTTCCTGCCGCTTAACTCGTGTCTCGCCATTCACTGCAGCAAAAAATACGTCAGGTACTATTGATTGTTACAGGGTTAACAACTGAGTCTTATATAACCATGTATCTATCTAATATTTTGAGCCAGAAACAGAGTACCAACACTGCAGTCTTATCGCGCTCATTAGGTAACACCACTTAACGTAAGCCGCTATTACAACACAGCGGGTATTGGAATGTAGTACCTGCAGTTTCACTGCAGTGCCGTACATGTAGGTATATATATACATGCTCATTAATTGCAGTAACTAGGCATATATAGTTTTTATATTCACGTTGAATGCGCCATGTTGTTCACTTGCATGCACTACGAATAACGAAAGCTTTAATTACGTGATTAGTTAATAATGCCTTTCAAAGCTGTGAAATGTAACTGTGAGCTTTGTTATATTTACGATTTGTTTCTAAATTGTTTAGGTTTTTTGCGGGAGTTCTGAGTTCTATTCCATGTCGGCATTGAAAGTTGAAACGTTGAAAAGAAATCGAGGTCAAGCGAAGTAAACGAGCCACGTCGGTAGCCGGCGGTCCTTCTTTGTTACATTAAAAGCGAACTTTAACTTATGTAAACGTAGTTATTTGATAACATAATATATATTTTTTTTAATATTATTATATTCATATTCAAAATTGTAAGATAGTTGCAAACTTTGTTCTTTTTTATGTTTTGTGAAACCGATTTACGAATATTATAAACTGTAATCACCATTAACATTCAAAATAAATGCAATAAGTATACAAATAATTAATTAGGAAATGCACACCGCATTTAAAATAATATAAAACTATATAAAAAAAACCATATTTAAATTGATTGATTAACTATAAAAATAGTTATGTATATAATGTCATAATAAAGGTAAACAGCGGCTATTTACCGGCATAAAAAAATCATAGAAGATAAAGATACTTATTTTTTAAATAAAAATTAAATAAGAAGTATAATATTAATGTATCCAGCAAATTCGGTAAAGGATACTTAAATATTTAATGTAAAATAAATATATTTATCCTCTAGATTTATAGCAGTCTATTTTGGTAGGTAATATAAAAAAAGAATAGTTACCGAGACAGCTGAGCAACAACACACCAAGACACAGACACGCGTGTCGAGCCATGATGCTCGGCGAGGACTGGTCGCTGCGACGTTCGCCGTCAAGAAAGTGCAAGAGGTCTCCGTTGCCCCTCTTCACCTATTTGTATTTATATAACCTGGCAGCGCACACTCGACACCCAGCAAGCTCAGACACATCAGCCGTCCTATAGGTACTACACCTCCGGGCGTTATAAACTATTGTACTAAGATCACAGCTTTTAATAAGCCTTCGAATGATAATTATGCTAAATTGATAATGACTTCAGTAAATCACCTTCAAAAACTTTCTTTTGCTTTTCGAAGAATGCAGATTATCACACGTTGCATTGTCATATTTATCATCTATAATTTTACTTGTTGTAGTGAAGTTAATGAACTATTAGGTACAATGGTATCTGTATCCTTTGTCAAACTTTACGTACTTGAGCTATATTACTCTTCAGGTGTTATTAATACATAAATGTATTTCAGTTTACGTAAATATATTTAAAAGATAATATTTGCCATATATACCTAAGTATATTTTGCCAGTTCATTCGAAAACAATTTGATTTATATGTAAACTAGCGATCCTCCCCTGCTTCGCAAGGGAGGGGCAAAAGTGTTTTCACATGGGACATGTGTGTCAAAAAATAGAGATTTCTGTACTAAATCTGAGTGAAATAGTAATGAACTTACTTTTTAAATCTTCCGAATGTGAAATAAATGGTCTGACTCATAGTGAAAACCGCATTAAAAACCAGTGATAGTTTAGATGAACTAAGCAGTCACACAGACAGACATTTAAAATATTTTTATTTTATTGGTACTTATACATATTATTATAAAATTTGTGACAGCAGTATAATGTAATATTTCATAAAATCTCAATTGAGGAAGTTTTAGCCACGGCGGACGCAACAAGCCAAGCGGAAGATGATGTTGATTGAATTAAACACACACCTTCCTTTACCTAATGCCAGAGGATAAACGATAGAACCCGCGAAGGTACGTCAACATTAAAATTTTGATATCTACATAAAGTGACAGTAAGTATTCTTTGAAAACATAAAATAGTGAAAGTTCTTCGCCTTTGTCATTTACAAGTAGATACGAAAAGGAAATTTTTCCATCAGTTGTGTTAGAAAAGCGCAGCTGTTATTTATCTTGTTCTTATAACATATCTATACGTACATCCTGAAATTTATTATAACATCCTGAAATTGATAATTGTATTTCCGTTTCGGCTTACATGGAAATATAATTTAATACCACGTTCAGAGTTCGTTCGCGTAGTTTCAGAGTTTCTGTGGTAAGTTTTAAAATTTTTTTCAACATCGATGAGACTTGCTGAGTATCACTTACAGTTTACTAGGGAAACTTGCATTATTTTTAAACCTTTTACGAACTCATTAAGACGAATGATAACTGGACAACCGGTCACCGTGTGGATCTTATAAACATATAGTTATGTAATAAAACAGCGTATAGATACTAAAAGATACTAGAAGGTACTACAGAAGTACGTACCTGGTCTATCATTGATAAAACATTTGATACATTTAGCTTAGTAGATCATCTGAATATTACATAGGTGCCAGTATAATGTGTGAATCTACTATTACTAATTATAAATGGTAATAATCACAGATTGCAATAGTGGGTGGGTATAACGGGGCCTCTAACAACATCACTAACTTGTTTTACGAGTCAAGATTCTGGGTACACACATATGTTATAAGTGAACATATCCACACGTTTGCTACGTGTGGACATGTCTACTTATACCACATTTCTTAGAATTAGTTACTGGCCTTAAAAATATACCTCACCGCTACGAATAACCACCTATTTAAAATTTTAGGTTCTTAAGAAATTCATGGACATGAAATGAAAAGCTTTTAATTGCAGCTCGAAACTTTGTAGCTGTAACCTCAAATTTCGTTCAAAATCTAGTCGCAGTCTCATCTCGGAATATCGGAATAAAAAGTATTCTATATGTTAATCCAGGGAATGGTCTATCTATTTGCCAATTTTCTTCGAAATCTGTTCAACCGTTTACGCGTGATTGAGTAACAAGCATTCAAACATCTTCACAAACTTTCACATTTATAATATTAAGTAGAATAGTAGGATTTACGATCATGGATCGCTTTAAGCAATCACCAAAAAAAAAACATTTAACCACGAGCCCCTTTGTATTACAATATCTATTTACTAAAAACAAGTGAAATCACTAGGATATGTTTAACTTTTGAACATACTTGGCTTCTCGTAAATCAGATAATTTATGAAATTGCCGCTTTCATTCTATTTAGAATTCCAAAATCAAATTAATTTTTTAATATAGCATGACATTTTGTTTTCCAAAATCACTTCTTCTATTGCCTCCCCCGCCAATCGCTTTTTTTTAATATCGCTGTTTCTGTAATCATGGAAAATTCGAAATTGCGCGCTATTTTTGAATATGAGTGCCGTCGAGACACTAACGCAGCACATACAGTACCGTGTATGGATATGGTACTGCATGAGCGCACAGTCCATTTTTTGTTTGAACGCTTCCGTTCTGGAAATTTTGATCTCAACATTGAACTCCGTGGTCGACCGGAGACAAAAGCTGGCAACGATGAATTGAAAGCCATAGTGGAAGCAGATTCATCTCAAACCACGTTGGAACTTGCAGCAGCCTTCAACGTAAGTGATAAATCGATATTGATTTATTTACTTCAAAATATAAAGATAAAAAAGCTCGTAAAGTTGGTCTCTGCACTGAACAATAAAATCGCGTCGAAGCACCGCACAACCACGGTAATAATATCATACAGTATTTCGACTTCATACAAACGGACGAAACGCGAGCTATACCTACGCGCCTCGACCTCGGAATGCGCTCGGTATGCAGACAGTTGCGACTGTGCCGCAGTGACGAACGGACGGTGTGTTGTTTTTTTTAACAATAACCGCGCGATTTTTTCACTAAAAATAAGTTCAAGTACATATTTAATATGACGAGTAGGCTATATTGTGCTGTTTTTGGTTGCATGAATTCGTCAATAACGCATCCAGAGATAACTTTTTTAGATTACCTGGAAACTCTGAAAGGTAAGACTATAAAATAATTTTACTTACTAGTAGGTAGGTACATAATGTGTGTGTCTTTTTAATGGATAAGTATTTCCTTTTATCTCCCAATAAAAATTTTATAAGATTTGTTATTCAAACATAAACCTGGTTTTTTAATTAAATCTACCAATCAAACAACAACACGAATTTTTATTAAACACTTCCTATTCAATTCACAAAGTATTTTATTTGTTTATATAAAAAAGTATATTATTTATTTTATTATTTATGTACACACATTGAAATACAATAACAAAACTAAATGGAAACACAAAGTAGGCAAATGTAATTAAAATGCTGGAGGCGGGCAGCCCTATCTCATGTTTACGTACCGCGCGGCTGTAGGCATTTATTTCAAGGTTACGGCCGAGATACAATACTGTATGTCTTTATACTGTGGCACAACGGACCGTCTCGAAACTATTGGAGTTACGACTGGAAACTCTCCGCCATACTCACAGACCTTTTTCCAACTAATTTCTATTTTTATTCGGCATTTGGTTAACTTTTTACAGGGAAAAAAATTAAAATCCAACGAGGCGGTGGAAAACGCCTCTAAGGAGTTCATCGATTGTCATCCCCTAGATTTTTATAGCAGAGCCATGAACGATTTTCCACTAAAATGGCAAAAGTGCATCTTCACTACGTCTGCCAATACGTCAATTAATTAAATATATAATTTTCGTTATAGGGGCCCGTGGCTAAATAATAACAGCCGCACAGGTCGATCGATCAGGTTAAGCTATATTTGCCGCCGTTGGTCTGTGGATGGGTGACCATCTTTACATACCGGGACTCCTCCGTGCTTCGGAAAGTACGTTAAGCCGTTGGTCCCGGCTGTCATTCGTGGATCTTTGACAGTCGTTACGGATAGTCAGAAACCCAAAAGTCTGACAATCGGTCTTACCAAGGGGTATTGTATTACGAAATAACTGGGTTGTGGAGGTCAGATAGGCAGTCGCTCCATGTAAAATACTGGTATTCATCTGCATCCGGTTAGACTGGAAGCCGACCCCTACATGGCATAGTTGGGAAAAAGGCTAGGCAGATGATGATAATTTTGCGTTAATAAAATTTGTTTTCAATGTAAACGGAACTTTCATAGGTAAGGACCTAATAATTAGTCATAAGTATTACAATATAATCAGATGGCTAGATCATCTATTTGAATATTTCAACAGCTACATCATAAGTCTATTAAAAAGTCACTAAATAACATAACTTCACGCCTGTATTCCCGAAGGGTAAGGCAGTGGTGTATTTAGTACACATTTAGTATACGGATTTACCGACATTATACGAATATGTTTGAGTACCGTGTTACAAGGGACAGCCCTAGTGCCACCACCCGGGTACAAATCCAGACTTCGAGCTGCTACTGAGAAATTCCTAATGAAAAAACCTAATAACATTTTGCCCGACCTAGCGACGCAGCGACCATTAAACACACCAGGCAGTCTAAATAAATGAAATAAGAAGACTTTTGTCAAAGTATAATCGCCTAGTCGCGGGAAACACCTGATGAGGGGCCCACGGAACCGGGAAGTATAGCAGATAAAAGGGGAGGCATATAATACCCAGCAGTGTCACAGTCACCTAAGTATTAACAGCCGCGCGGGTCGATCGAAGGTTGAGCTACGCTGGCCGAGGTCAGTCCGACCGACACCCCTCCGTGCCTCGAAAAGCATTTTAAGCAGTTGATTCCGGCTGTCATTTGTAGATTCTTGATGGTTGTTACGAGTATTCAGAAGCCCGAAACTCTGAAAACCAGTCTTAATAAGGGGTGTAACGGGGCTGTAACGGTTAAGGAGGTCAGATATGCAGTCGCTCCAAGTAAAATACTGGTATTGAGCTGTATTTGGTAAGACAGGAAGCCGACCACAAAATAGTTGGGAAAAGGTTAGGCTAGGCTGGCAAAGGCTTGTCAAAGTTTTTGTTTCATTAAATACTTGTACATTCTAAGATGATGTATCTACATAATCTTAGAATGTATTTAACTGTGATAAAAACTTTTGACACATACCTAAAATTCATTTTTATATTGTATAATATCTACTAAATATTTTACAACCGAGCGTAGTAGGTACTAGGAAGATTTATATGTTAATAGGTTAGACTAGACCTTCAGAAATGAGTAGTTTTCATTTTATAAAAATTATAATCGTATAGTATTAGGTTCCTTTTTTGCATACTTGTTGAGTGAGACTCACTTTCGATTAACGATGGAACCTGTTTTATATAAATTTATGTCAATGTCAAATAAAGGTGAAAAGAAGATCCCGATATAAAGGTAATATATGCAAATCCCCTTGAGATCGGTTTAATGTTATTAGGACATATGATATGTATATTCAATTCAATTCAATTATTTATTGCAATCACATGTGTTTTATGAGATCTTATAATAAAAATATAGCTCACATGGACCCTGTCGGGCACAACAATTTTATAAAATATTGGCAGTAGCCTCCAAAGATAATAACAATAATTAGAAATTAAATGAATTTATTCTAATAAGCAAAATCATTGAAAAAAATGTAAAGCAATATAAACAAAAAAGAGAAAGAAAATAGTCAAAATAAAATATAATAATAGTCAAATGCGGTCATCATGTCATTAAAATAATAGTCAAAATACAGTTATTTTAAAGAAATTATTCTAATACACAATAATACAAAATGTCAATAAATAAAAACCAAAATTCAATAAAAATAAGAAATAAAAGTTAATCCATTAAATGTCATCATTAAAAAAATCGTTCAATGTATAATAACAATTGTCAATTAGTACTTTTCTGAGCCGTTTTATAAATATGTTATAATTGTCTTCCATTCTTATCGTATTAGGTATTTTGTTATAAATTTTTATTGCCATGATGTGAGGGCTAGCACTATGTAGTTTTAGTTTCGATTGGGGTAATACGAGGGTGTTTTCGAAACGTGAACGCGGTGCATATCGGCGAGGTTGGTCAGAGATTTTGACAAAGAAGTTTGAATACTGCCTTAAATAATAATATAATATCTTAGTCCGAGTTAAGTGATTTTTTGTGAATTAAATACAATTGAATTGTTTTTTATTACTCATTATTATTAGTTATGTAAAAGGGGCACGTAAATATGCAGAACCAACAAATATGCAAAACTTTTACATATGTAGACATTTTGAAAGATTATATATCTTTCAAAATGTCTACATATGTAAAATTTGTCTGAAAATGTCAATATATTCAGAGGCCACATCTATTTTAATATACCTTCTTATTAAGAACATACATATATCTGTCAAAAGTCAAGGGCATCGAATTACCTGCCATCATAATGTATAACATTTACTGGTATTCTCGATTGATGTAGGTATACCTACATACTATCGTATGACAGTCTGTATGTATACCTACATCAGGACCTAGTGTATGACAGTTCAACATGTGTAAAATGTATTATATAGTTGTAAACCGAGGCAAGGCACGTTTTATATTTCATGTAGGTAATATGTCCGATATCTAAGAAGAGAAGACGTTCTATTTGTGGTCATGTTGAAGGTAGACGGGTGTAGGTACTGCTGTTCTGTACCTGCCTACTTTTTTAGATAACTATGTAATTCGTTTTTTTAGTAGTTTATACAAATCATACATTTAAGTTTACCGAATTTGAGAGGCAACAGATTTTTTTTTGTCTAAGAAATCGAAGGTACATAATGATTAGAATCTGTTTGCATCACCATAATTACTAGCTAGTGTTAAACAAAAGTTTGTTTGTTCGTCCTTTAGGGCTGTATTTATAAATGATGAAATGATGTAGTGACTGATTGATTGTAATACACAAAGCTGAGATGATTATTACTTCATTATATAAGTCGGTTCACTGCAGATGCACTGCACCAAGGTTCTTAATTAAATGGATACTAGTTTTGCCCCGCGGTTTCACCCGTGTTAATTTGAGGAAAAAACCTACTAAAATATATTCCACTAGCTTCCGCCTGCGGCTTCGCCCGCGATATATCTCGATAAAAACTATTCTACGTCCTTCCCCGGGATGCAATCTATCTCTCTGCCAAATTTTATCGAAATCCGTTTAGTGGTTTAGGCGTGAAAATAATAATATAATAATAAAAAATTATTGAAATAATAAGTTTACAAAAAGTGTACATATGGTTCAGTAGTATATATTAATCTAGGCCTATAATAGGATTATAATAATCTGGATATAGACTATGGTATGAGAAATATGAGATTACAGTCAAAAATAGAACTCTGAAGGTAATGTAGTGAGTTGCCTGATCAAGGTTTATTTAAACCTGTGTTTCAGGCCATCTCCCTACGAAAGTATTTGTTAAATAGGACAGTCAGTGAATTAAATGAAAAAGTAACATACAGACAGACAGACAGACAGACAGAGAGACAGACAGACAGGCAAAGTTGCTTTCGAATTTATACTATAGTATTGATTACTTTAAGAGTTAAGATTAGTACATTACTTTAAGAGGCTATTTTAGGTATACATCACGCTATGATCAGTAAGAGTGGAACTATACTAAAAAAACCCCCCTCATGACCGGCCTCCTTGCGGAGTTATTTTAAAACTATGATATCTCCTAAGATATTCATTGAAATCAAATGATGTCAAGGCCAATTTTGTTCAAAATTAAATACTTGTGATGAATCACTTATTTATTTGGATAAGGATTAATATGTTTATAAAAACACCTTCGCAAATAATGCAGTATTCTAGAACAAATTTGATTACCATAAAAAGTTGCTGTCGCAGACTTTTTTTTTAGGACTTTATAGGGGAACAATTCCGTCACACATGATTTTTGCGTAACTTTAACCGTTTACGCAGCGTACGCAGCGGAAGCTCTCAAAGGGAATAATTTTTCCTGTTTTTGCAACATTTTTCATTCATGCTCCGCTCCTATTGGTCGTAGCGTGATGTTATATAGCCTATAGCCTTCCTTGAGAAATGGAATATCCAACACAAAAAGATTTTTTTTCGAATCGGTAGTCCCTGAGATTAGCACGTTCAACCAAACAAACAAACTCTTCAGCTTTATAATATTAGTATATATGTACTCTTCAGGAAAATCTTGAAGAAAATGCTATATGTGATGTTCATGGGTAAATTTTGCTGACTCTGACTGGCTCGCTCAGCAACCGTATTCTTGTAGTTCGTCATTAGACTTACCACGTTAGCAATTTAATTAGTAGCGAAGTTAGGTACTTGTACCTACTGCAACCTGAATACACGGAACTCTTAACAACGTAATTATTGTAACAAGTATTGCATGATTCATGTTTTTAGAATGCGTTTCATGTGCATGTTTTGTCGTTTTGCTTACAAGTATATCGGAACAATCTGGAACTTTAAAGCTTACGTCACGCAAGGTACGTTGTAAACAACCGAATTTAAAAATGTGCATATTGAATGCGTTGGTAAAAAATTAAGTAAGATGTAGGTTAGGTTTGCATGCAAGTGCTGTTAGCATTTTCAGATTGGCATACAGTAAGACCCGTTATACAGGCTCAATTAATTTATGAAACTATTTTAAGATGACTGGAAGTAAATGCTAGTTGATGTATGGATGGCCTTGCGGCAACATCCGGGTGCCACAGTTATGTAATGTTCGAGGAACGAAGCTCACGAGATATACAACAAGGCGGCGCGGCGGCTGTTGCCGGGGGTCAGGCAGCGCGCGCCGGCTGCGTGCGCCCGCGCCGCCCATACCGCGCTCCATCGAACCTCCGCGCGACTCTTCTTGCAACGGGTCAACGTGATGCGCTAGTGAATGGCTCGGCTACGTCTCGCATAGGCACGATGATTTTAATGTGACAGATTGATTTTAACCTCTTGAAGAATTCTAAACGCACGTACATACCTACTAGTTTGTCAGAGGCTGATAGACCTTTTTGCTTCTGAAGTTCTGACTATACTAACTGTATCTATAATTAATATTCTTATGATAATTATTATGACGAAGGGTCCGAAGCACGCAGGACTCTCCATAATTTGCGAAAAATCACCGACATCCGGGTTTCACTCATCATATAGATGTGGAAACCCTATAATACTCAAATAGAGACTCGTATACATACATATAGCTACACGCTCTATCAGATTGGAGACACGGAAGCAGACAACAAGGCTTTGTATTTTATGAAGTAGTATTTTAATTCTACGAATTCGTCTCTAGGTTATAGTATTTCTTATGAGTTAAGATGTTTCCCTTCTATTCATAGAACGATTGAAAATGTTAAATGTTGCTACAAGTACGCTTAGCATAGTACGGAGTTTTAATAGGAAAAGAGGCCAGATTATACTGGTTTTATCACCACTGACGAGCGGCCTTTCGTACATATTATGTACAGTCAACAAAAGAGATAAATATGCAGGATCGTCGGATAAAGTTAAAGTTTAGTAAGAAACCGATGGATGTTCTCGAATAAAAATTAATTTTATTAATAGAAAGCAAACAGCACATTTGTCAAATTAAACTTCAGTCGACAACATCCATCGGTTTCTTCCTAAACTTCAACTATGTCCGACGATCCTGCATATTTCCCTTTTGTTGACTGTACTTACGAGCTTTTTTGGTTGGTTTTGATATATTTACTTGTCTGCAATTGATAATAAATCCCAAATTGGATGCAATTCTAGTCAGTCACTTTCCGTGAGATTTGTTGTTCGTTGCATAAGATACTGAAGATTTAACATTTAAACTGCCAATTGCTTATAGAAATGCGATTGTTACGTATATGTTTGGCCTGGATGTTAAAGCTAGACCTACTTTCAGCATTAGAAGTGACCTAAGTATCATGTATGTTCCTATAGCTATGTATTTGCATTTATTTCGTTTGCTTCCGCATTCGTTTTTTACTAATATTATAAAGAGGTATAATTTGTATGAGGGGTAATCTCCGTAAGTACTGATCCGATTCTTTCACTAATGGAAAGCTACAGTAGATATTACGGAGTGTCTTACAATTTTCTTGTTTTTTCACGCCGACGAAGTCGCGGGCATTAGGTAGTATTTTATTTATATTTCAATTTAATTTAGTTTGATGATGAAGATAATTCAACCAAAAATGTGATATTATTACGAAATCCATATTTATTGCGACTGCAGACAACAAATATCTATGTATAAACATACCTAATTATTTATTTTATTTACATATTGATTAAGTTAGTATGTGTGGTTTCAAATCAAGCATTCACTTGGAATACGATTTTAGTCTTTTCATATACATATATATTATATATTTGTGGCTAAATAATAACAGCCGCACAGGTCGGTCTATGGATGGGTGACCATCTTTACATACCGTGACCGACTCGGAAAGCACGTTAAGCCGTTGGTCCCGGCTGTCATTCGTGGATCTTTGACTGTCGCGTTACGGGTAGTCAGAAGCCCGAAAGTCTGACAACCAGTCTTAACAAGGGGTATCGTATTACCCAGTAATTGGGTTGTGGAGGTCAGATAGGCAGTCGCTCCGTGTACTAGTATTCAGCTGCATCCAGTTAGACTGGAAGCCGACCCCAACATAGTTGGGAAAAGGCTAGGCAGGCAGGCAGGCAGGGATGTGATATGAAATGTATAATATTGCGAAATAATACATACCTAATATTGATATTCATTATGGAGATTAGTATTCAAAGAATATAATCATAATATATTTAATTAATAACATTCAGAATGTAATACCGTAATCGTAACCTATAACTAATAGTCTCATTTAAAATGAATAGGTAATTATTGATATTTAGTTCATATTGATAATATTTCTGAGTACTTTGCCTAACTATTAATAGTTAGGCAAAGTACTCAGAAATAATATCAGTTTAATAATTAAACTTAATAATGTTGCTGACACAATTACTCAGCTCGTTTAGTAATAAGGGACATGAACTTTCCTAAGATGCACAGAGGAGAGCATGCAGAGGCTCACGGCTCAGAGTCACAGCCTCTGCGTCGCAAGTAGGCGCGCACGAGTCAAGGATTCTACAAGATATTTCCTTTCACTTGCGACAATGCATACATATTATACGTATTGGTATGTATGGCTATAGCGTGCTTGTGCCGACATCACAACATAGCTAGCCGGGGTATCTAGAGACTATTAAATAAATATGCGCGTCGTATTATAATTGTGAAGGCTACAGGTTACACCCTTCTACTAGGCTATGAGATCTGATGATATCTATATTATAATAGATAGCGTCGACAAAGGTACCCACGTAGACGCTAAAGCATCAGATAACTGTTGTGTTAGATATTCTCCCAAAAGCTCCCACTAGAATGTTTACTTCATCAGTTGTGCAGCCAATTACCACACAATAAACTTTAGGTTACAATTCTTTGAAAACTGACTTGCAATTAGCTGAACATATTATTCGATAAATACTTATCACAAAATAATTTATTCGGTTCTGGTTTAGTTCTTTCGCAGAATACCTTACAAAAAGATAAAAATCGAACTCAATGTTTATGGTTTAAAATACTACACATTTTTCCTTGTTGTTGTAAGCTCACCAAGAACGAGCAGAAAAAGACATGACTTCATACGAAGCGTCAGCGATCACTGATTAAACGAAATTGTTAGTTAACCGTGTTACTTAGACGAAATAAATTCGCATATTCATATTATCAGATACGAAAGCAATTAGGCTGATCCTAGAACATACATTTCTTCAGGACATAAGTGTTTATTATACAATATACATTATATACGAGTATAATAATATAATGTTCATTATCTATAAACTATGTGCAGTCTATAAATCGTATGTCTTCTGGAATGTTCTACAAACTTCGAAGCCTCTGAAGTAATTAATATTCCAAGAAGTGGTGACTATAGGTACCTACGTAAAAATCAATTGGTGTTTTGCGGCCAAGGCCTTTGCAATATGAATCAGGATCATGTTCAAAAATATTAAATAATGCTTGTAGGTTTTATTTTCTGGCTAGATTCTTCTTTGATTGTATAGGTATATAATTGTAACCTATAATTATATAATGAGTTTTAGTTAAAACAGGTATTCAAATTCGACAAACCTGCCACTGGGCAACACTGTTCAAATTAGAATATTGCTGCTACTTGTAGTATTGGGTCAAATACATATTTATGTAGGTTTTCTTAAACATCTAGCTGTTTAGAACATTGAGTTCTTAAAACAACTATGTAGGTACGTACACAAAATCATTTGTTTAAAGTTACCGAAGGATGATCTGTAATAGTTTTCATGTATTAGTGTTTTTTACAAGTCTTTTAACTTTAAAACCGCTACAAGCGTAGCTTGTATAAATTACATTTATATACGTTCAGAGATTGATGTCCCAATTTGACATTTAAAGTGCGTAGACGTTTTCTTTTGTATTAGGTATTTAAACATAAATGTCATTTCATAATAAGCGTTAACAACAAACGCTTTGAATGCGAGTGCGCTGCGGCTGCTGAGGAACACTTTCACGGCTTTCACTGTCACAAGCTGCATCGCGACTCTGCGCACCACCATGCCAAATACCACCCGCGAGTGCTCCGTGCCCCAACTCTCTATTTATTTAGATGCGGCTAACAATACAATTGTTTTCATTGTCCTTATTTTCTACTTTGATAAACGTTGCGCGTTGCAAAACAAAATGGAAAGTTGGTAATGGAGTTGACGATATATACCTACATGGGTGGAGGTGATGATGTGCAACGCAAGTCCCCCGCCCACAGATGTCAGGGAGATTAACGTGTTGGTGGCGCCCGCCGCCGCCGCCTATTGTTCCAGTCGCGCCTGTCACGCACGCATACCACGCGCATGTGTCAAACTCATACAAACTGATGACATTTTGACGCGCAGATGTGGTAAGTCTATCACAATGTGGCTAAGCCGACACTTCATGGGGACATAGCGAGAGACTGCACAGTGTCATCTAGCGAGCTCTTTACGTGATATTTATCACAAAGAGACGAGCAAGGTCGGCTGGAATAGTTAAAGTAAAAACATGCAAGTGCGACTTAAAAGCGATTACGATCTCTTGTACTAACAACCGAAGAATAACTAAAACTGATACAGAAGACTACGTGAGCTTTGGTTGCTTAAAAAGTATAGGTAGGTACTCTATCTCTAAGTACCTACTCGATTTTATTTCATATTTACTGCGAGGTGGTGGGCGTCGGCGATGCACCTAACGGGTGTAAATCATTTGGTCAATACCCTTTCAAATCAGATTTGCATTTTTTACGGGCTGCCATGTTTGAAATGTTGTTGGGATACCGAAATAGACATAAAAACTTTCCACGAGAGGCTAATGACTTCTGCACCCAGGTAAACTCACTTGTTTAATTTTAGACGTTCAACTCGAATGACCCACACGAATGTATGTACGATTTTAGGGATTCAGATCTACATATTTTTTTTATCAATAATATAATTAAATAGCCCCGTGAAAAGTAATAATTTATAATGTAATTTAATTTAGTAATGTATTTATGCTACTTTTATGATTATTATTTACAGAGGATATCTTAATGTTTAATATTATCTAATCAACCGGAATATTTAGGTAGATACGAGATGCACCATATATCACGAAATGTCCATTTACTAATAATATCATTTTTGAACTCTAACATGCAATAGATGTATGTGACGAGTATGGCCGTAGGCGGAGAGGGCACGCATGCGGTAGCGGTGCGGCGCATGCGCGCGCGGGCGCGTAGCCGGCGTAGCGCCTGTCTTGCGTGGCGCGTGCGTTCTCAAGGTACGAGTCTACGACTCTTCGAGATTAGTATCTATTTTAGTACAAATATACATAGATTTGTAGACGTATGTAAGCTACGGATATCTTTTCCAAGCCTAGATGTTTCTAAATGTTAACCACATCCAGTAAGATATGATCTACGAACGAAGTTATTGACATATGATATTACAAAACCAAGCACTCGGAAAAAAATAAATGTCCGTGTAGGCACGTAATATCATCAGTTATTGGAACTTGTATGCAAGAGAAAAGTAGTTTCGCGTTTCAATGATTTGGTTGAAGCAAAGTAACTAATACCTACGCAATATAAAGCTTTTTTCCCTACTTACTTGCCTTAGTACGGATCAATTATTGTTTTAATCAAGTTGTTTCACACATACTAAGTACTTTTATTTATGTATAGCCCTGCCATGTAAAAACCTAGAAGAGACATTTTTTTGTCAATGATTTTACTTATATAAAAAAGTTATTACCATTATATGCGGCACTCAAATAAAAAGTTTACAGTAAATCTATGCGATCAAGTAGCCTAATCTCGAACAGCTTCCACGTTGTCGTTGGTATACCAGTTAGTAGTAGGTACACATACGATCATATAGCCGAGGCATGTCACTGACCGTCCAGCAGTGTTTGCTCTTTGTTCAAATATTTGTGCAGGTACTGGTCGGTTGTCGCCATCAGTTTCAAGTGCATTTTTTATACAAGATTTTGAATGTATAACTAAACTCGCTCTTTGGAAAACTTCCGAGCCGCTATAAAATAATTAAATATCTTATTGGAAAGACTGACATTGTTGCTTAGTTATCTCAGAGTAACTACTTAATTTGTGCACGATGACTTCGACACTTAGCTTTAACTAAATTGTCTAAAGTTCAACAAATTTATTTGTTGCATTTTTGATAAAACACTTGATTGAGGTAAAAAAAGCACTATAAATTTTTAGATTTTTTTATTTTTTATAAATTTATAAAACAGACTTACATTAGAAAAATCACATAAACTATTAAACAGACCTATTAAATATTTATGTGAGTCTATATTACATACAGTAAGGTAGGTACTTATGCTACGGACGGGATTATGACCCGGTACATTTGAGAATTACTGGAAAACATAATCGCAGTTGATAAAAGTTTGGTTACTTAGATAATGTATGTAAATTCAATTTAATTTCTCTTGTTAAATGTTTTGACTGCGCCTATGTCATCCATGCAAATGACTCATTAGATTTTATATGAACTACTTAGAGCACGAGAGGCGTGAGATCATGGCTCTGTTAGTAATGGCCGTCACCCGAGGGGTCGTTCAGCCAGGGGTAGTTGACCGGGCATCTCACGCACGTCTGCAGGTTGATGGTCTCACCGGGAACCTCCTTGGAGGTGAGCTTGCAAGAGTGGGGTACCCAACAAGCTTGGTAGCCTTCAACGGCACACTTTTCCCTCCAGGGCTCGAAGTTCTTCGCTTCGGTAACAGTACGGGGGTTTTGGATCCACTGGATTACTTGTGTCATCGTTACAAAGTATACGTCATTGTGACTTGAGAGAATTTCATCAATCCAGTACAAGAAAGCCTCTAAGAATTCGGGGTTGTTCTTAAGCCAAGCGGCGTGGAAGTATAGACCCAATGGAGCGCGGTTTTGATCGTAGTGACGGTCAAAGTTATGGTTGAGGAAGTTATAGAACTGATCTCCGGTCAAAATGTTGGAACAAGAGTCAACCATGGCGCACCCTGGCAAATACTCATCGTTGGTGGGGTCCTCACGACGGTCAAGTTCGTTCATCACCATCTCCCACACGGCGTGGCTCCTAGTGGGGCAGCTCTGTAGGTTTCCGTGGCAACGGTGAGGCATTCTGAAGTACATTGTGTATGGCCATAGAGGTGGGTTGGAGAGGGGAGCAGTTATGGTACTGTCGTACAAGAAAGCTTGTTCTTCCATCATGGTGAATTGGTTGTTACCACCGACTCGGAGATAAGGAGCGCGAACACCGACTACACTATTATCAGTGATGTTAGAGAACTTCTCAATGATGACTCGCATGCCAGCCATCTCCTTGCCCCAGTCGTCCACGGTAGCGTTGCTCCAGAAGCGTTCGTCATCGTTGTGCCTAAACATATGAAAATTACAATTAGTAAAATTAAATTAAATAAACTTTTGAATGTTAGATAGTGTTAATTCAATTTTAACTTACGTGATTGAATGTACAGCGATTTCATGTCCTTTTCTGTGGGTCTCCTGAACGGCTGAGTAGTTTGTGTACTTGTGCGAAACGAAGTATGTACCTCTAATGTCGCAACCGTTAGGATTTTTACGTTTTCCGTTGAAGATCTCTTTGTACAGTTCGATGTTGTTATTGTTGATAGCATCATCGAAAGTGATGGTGACCATCTGGGGCACGTCTCTGGCGGGCAGGTCGCCGGGGATCACCGTGCCGTCCTCGGAGCAGAAGCAGTCGGGCAGCACGCACTGCGACGCGTCGCATGGCGGAGCCCTGTTAGGGTCGTTGTCGATGTCTACAACAAACAGAAAACGGTAATTATTTACAAAAAAAAGACAATGTAAAATTCACACGAATAAATATACCAATACCTATGCAATTATGAACTTTAAATGAAAAATATCGTGCGAAAAAACACTAAAACTGCGCAACCGTTGGAATTATGAAATGCAGGCCCATAAAGAAATTAATGTATTTTCGGTCGCAATACTTTGTTAGTCTATGCAATATGGCTATTGTTCCTTTAAACGTGATAAGAAGCTTTGACGTCCAGATTGTGATATAGTTTGTCATTGAGAGATATTAACTACAATTCATGTGCAGCTGCAGAGGCGTATGAATCTCGAGCGGTGCGAGAGTCGGAACCAGTATGGGTACTTTCGCTTGGTCAAATCACTCGACACAGCTAACACACACATTGGATTTCACTTTTGATTCAGTAATACATTCGTACATTCCTACATCGCGTTTTGCGTTACGTACACAACACGTTGCTTTTTTTAAAATCCCATGAGCAGAATATTTTACGTTTTAAAAGATACATTGAATTTTCGTTGCCATTTTATTGACTTTAAATAATTACTTTATTAGGTAAGTCATTCTGTTCGGGGACTCGGTACTCGTTTATGTTGATATGGCCATACATTTACTTCAAAGATGTGAGCTACAAGTACCTATTATGTCGCGCTAACAGACCAGGGTCTTCGCGGTTTGGTGAATGGAGTTTTGTATCCTTGTCATGTACATAATTACAATTCAAAGTGATTTCAAGTCATACAGCGCAGCAGAGAATTGTATTGTATAAACCGTGTTTGAACTTTGAAGTGAGGCGATGCATACCGGCTAGCTTTTTGACGTGTGAGGCCATATTTATTTACTGTTGAGCTTTCTACCTAAATTCTCACATTCCATGTAGGAGTGTCTAATTTAAATAACGCCGAACGTTATCTTAATTAATTAAATAAATAGCCCATTTATATTACGACATAACATTGAGATGTTTTTTTAGGCCAAGTGATTGGCATTTCAGGCAGGTCGTTCGTCACGCATCACGGGCTAGTTCTTATTTGTGAATTCGGCTGTTCAAGTTCATTTGTGTGTTTTAATTTTAGATTCAATGTATTGAATGGTTCGTCAGATCCGTAAGGAGGACCGCGAGTGCGAGGTTACTTACCGCAAGAGTTTTCGTCGGAGCCGTCGGCGCAGTCTTTTTCGCCGTTACAGAAGAGTCCTCGCTCGATGCAGTTGGAGTCACCGCACGCGAGGTAGCCATCTTGACACAACGGCTCTTCAGTGTACAACAAAGGTTTAATTTTACGCTCCTTATTTTTCAATTTGCAGTTTTTTACGGCGTCTTTCCAGTCACAGGTCTGTTTCTCGATATCGAAGAATAAACCAGCTGGACAACGAATAGCTTGGATACCCTGTTGGAGAAATAGACACGATTAATTTATAACAATAACTACTTCGTTTCGTAGAGGGGCCCGTGGCTAAATAATAACAGCCGCACAGGTCGATCGATCAGGTTAAGCTACGCTTGCCACGATTGGTCTGTGGATGGGTGACCATCTTTACATACCGTGACCCCTCCGTGCCTCTGAAAGCACGTTAAGCCGTTGGTCCCGGCTGTCATTCGTGCATCTTTGACAGTCGTTACGGGTAGTGAGAAGCCCGAAAGTCTGACAACCAATCTTACCAATGGATATCGTATGACCCAGTAACTGGGTTGTGGAGGTCAGATAGGCAGTCGCTCCATATAAAATACTGGTTTTCAGCTGCATCCGGTTAGACTGGAAGTTGACCCCAACAGTTGGGAAAAGGCTAGGCAGATGATGAACTACTTCGTTTCTTTATATAGTACCTACATAAGACAAAACACTTTAAAGTGTTGCAACCATCTTGAGTCAGTTCAAATGCAAATTCCAAATTATGTTGTAACTTCAAAATTACCTAATTCAGCAGAAAATTAAAAAACAATGAACACCACAAATATGGAATATTTTAATGATAACAGCAGAAATTTGTTAAATTGACATAGAACAGTAATGTTTGCTACATTACTGTTCTATGTCAATTTAACAAATTTCTGTATGTTATTATATTTGATTCTGCGGATAAAATTAATGCATGTTGTCCCTGACTGAGAGGTCTCTAATGCGTGGTCCAGAGGCATCCGCGGAGGATATTGAACAAATTGAACAATTATAGCAGTTTTCATTATTACGAACGTGCGGCACAAGCCGGCCGGCGACGCGGCGCGGCTTGTTCTTACATTACCTTGAATGTCGTAAGAACCCAACTCCAGTACCTACCCACTGCAGCACTGATACGCAATGCTCTGTTGTTTATATTGAGGACCAATTTCTAACGTTTATTGCGCTTCGCATATATTTAATTATACTGCCTTATTTGCACTCGTATTAAAATTCCAAACTAACTAACTATTAAATAATTGTATTCAAAATGGCAGTCATATTTTCATTTAAACGGTTTGGTATTTTTAATGTGAGCCAGTTTTGAGGTAGCTTACATTCCAGGTGTTGTTCGGTAGAACATGTTATAAGGACATATTTACTAGAGAATGCGTGTGTAAAAATGTAATAGGCACTCACCGAGGCGGTGCACTGGATGACGTCGCGACAGTTGTCGCCCTCGCCGGCCACCAGGCGGAACCACTCGCCGGCGTCCTTGTCCTTGCATAGTTCTACCTCCAAGCTGTCGTCTTTCTTCGCTGCATCGTCAGCTTGCCGCCGCCATCTATGACTATCGGCATTCGCTAAACAAATAATACATTCATTGAACAATTGTTGATCATTTTGTAGTGTATCATACCAATTTGAGCAACTGAAGAAACAAACTTGCTGTTCAACTGAAGTCCGGAAGGATTTTTATTTTTTCTATTTTTTGACGTTTTTTAACGTCAAAAATAGAAAAAATAAAAATCCTTCCGGACTTCAGTTCAGTTGTTCAATGAATGAATGAACGTAATAACACGTGTTATTCACGTGGTTAAACGTTATAAATTCACTATTTACTGTTTTTTCGGAATTAGAAACGAAATGTTACTTGGAAACTAGTATCTAAATGTCAAAGGTGGGGTGAGCGCTCGTGACATTTGACTCGCTTCGAAATGTCAGCGCTTGGGCAAGCGACAAGGACGACTCTTTCTATGTCTTCTGTCTATACAAAATTGTACATTATGCATGGCATTTGATTTGTGTGCCGATTAGGCTGACGAAATTATTATAATTCAGAAAGGTTACGGAATAGTAGATTTCCTTGAATCATCGTCGCGTTTCAGGAAATTTACGACGTGCCTATTAACAAACTACAATTATTATAAAAACAGTAACAAAAACTGTTATTTGGCACGTGATATTAAAACTACAAATGTTACCGTTGTGTTTAATAACATCCACGATGTTCTATCACAGTTAATTGTGTCTGCACGGGTTTTCATAAAATCATGCATCAGGTGTAGACGTTGTCGTTTTTTGTCAATTGTGTGCTTCGCTTGGGTAATGTTTACGAAGGCAATAAGAAAGACGTGTACCTATTGCGATTGCAAGCGGGTGAAGGAGCGCATGCGAGCCGTGTGAGCAGCGAGCGGCACGTAACACTAGGAAACCGAGCTCTCGCAGCGTTATCTAACTATCTCGATGTACCGAGCCGCCAAAACAGCAGTAGCGGAAAAATAGCCATATATTAAAAGACTATTAATAATATGGTCATCCTTCATCGGAAAATACTCTTATTAAAAAAAAACCCTTTAACTACTTCACCAAAGATTAAAATTTGAGACATGAGAAGTTAAAGTGGCCCATGCGCTCACGGTCCATGATTGTTCATAAAGCAAGCTATGTGGGTTAGATGTTGCACGCTGCCAATGCAATCGATAGCTCGATTAATACCCGACATGCTAGCGTGTATACACATACATAATTATATTATTTTCATTGTTTGCTATAGCAACAGCTTTGCACAACAACTGCTACGTGAATGTAGTACAAAATAGTTTTTGCACACTTACTACTTATTGGTATTGATTATTTGAAAAACAATTCAGAAAGGACCAAATAAAAGTTTGTTTTCGCTATCATTAATGTACATTAGAAAATATTTAGTAATATTTTGATTCAAGGTCTTAACTTTTGCTTATATTAATAAAGTAGTCAATCTACACCATTATCTGAACAAATGGCGACCGATTATGCCTAAATCTAAATATTTGTTAAAATATCATCTTGCCTAAACCAATAATATATTATAATCTAATTTTAGTTTTAATGGTGTCAAAACCATACAAACGAGCTATCTGGCCAAAATTATTATTATATTTGTTCGGTTCTGGTTAGAGTTGTGAAATCTAACTAGTTCTCTTTGACCCGGATCTACCACGTGTGTGATTATGAGATATCGATAAGTTTATTTAAGACTTGATAAATTATCCCTTACAATATGGAAATGTCAGATCTACGAAAACTAACACAATAGCGATGACGAAATAAAAGTTTCTCTGGCTCTAAGAGTTAGCACCTTTTTGTTCGTAGCAAAGAGAGCGCGTTGATGTCTTTTGCACTGACATAAATGTTCGCGTCAAATCATTAATATATATTTTTTATTGCTTTTTTTATGTGCAAGTTAGATATTTATTTTGATTCTGTTATTTATTTACTTGTCATAAATATTTCCTCGTTCTGGACTGTTTGTCACAATATAATTTTCAGAAAACTAATTTTTGTCTCATATATATGTATTTTACTGCACTATTTGTCTGATATATTTTACGGTTTTTACGGTAATGTAATAATGAGAATAAAAAATAAATGCGAATATGCTAAGAGTAAGTTATTCCTTTATCAACAAAGAAAAGGTAATTGATTGTTGTGCTCACATGTTTCTTGAAATAGAAACAATATTTTCATCAAACTTATTGCCACTCAGGAGTGATACCGTTTCCCCAGAATTTACTATTGTATGAATAATAAAGCATGAATGTGGGAACAACTAGGTATGCGAGCAGCTCGGGCGTCGACCGAGCACGTTGTTGGAATACCAACGGCCGACCTTATGAATATTTAGCACCACCGCTCGACTTTCCTTCTGCGGCACTCCCTTCAAGCGAAATTAACCAGTGATAACGGGAGACTGGCGTTTCCGCACGCGGAAGTAAACAGCACTCACCTTGTCGGCGTCACTCACATGCAATAGCGACGACCTCTGGGGCTCGCGATCAATATTAACGTTTCACTTTGTCTCCTCTATGTGATCAACTCGAGATATTATATAAGGTGTCGCCAATCTTCTCTTTGCCTTGAGATATGGCTCCTTTATAATGTGAGAGTTATGCGGAAAACATAAACAAAGAAGAATCTACTCGTACATGTTAGAAATACACGAGTTCCTGCAACGTGAACTACATTATACTATCGGCACTTAAACTTGACCGAGGCCGTGATTGCCGTATTTGTATATTTCTTCATAAATGTGATGAAATCCATTTACAACATACTACATTTTGTTGTTAAGCTTGCGAGGAGAATATTCAAATTCAATCACTTAGCACACGATAATGTGAAATGATTAAGCTCTACGAATGAAATTTATGTTATGTGATAGGCAAATAAATTAAACAACTCCAACATTCACTTAAACAAATTTTATATAACTGAGTGGAGTGGATTGCATACCTATCTACACTCACTGCATGCTGACGGATGATCGGCGGACGAAAAGGATGCGCGATGAACAAAATAAACTAAAAAGTTTTCGTTTATTATTCAAGAGCCGGTGACCCTATTTGGCTTGTTTGTGCAATTTCTATTTTAGGAAATTTGTGTAAAATTACTTTTGCTCAACCAGCGTAAACCATGAACGTGAACGTTTACAAAATTAGACATACGCTAAGTAGTTCATTCAAATGTGAAATTAATCGGCGCACACTCGTATTATGCGATGTTGTTTCGACACAGTATCGAGTTGTGCGGAGCCTGTCTATGTATCTCACGTGGTGCTTATATCGCAACCGAGTTGACCTAGAGACCTAAAGATCTGGATACCTACCATAAGTAGGTAACTGATAAAAAGTATCACTACCTTACGAAGAGTTATATAACGTGTGAGTAAGCTATGATATCAAATGGTTTAATATAATTGAACTATTGTTATCACAATATGTATTACTGATTTTGTAGTTGATCACGAAAGTATGTAGTTACTATTGTTTATAATGTTCGCTTGAAATTAAAAGTTTATATATTATAAAATTATTCATCAATACTTTCCATCTATTTAATTGTCTACACGAAGCAGTAACCAATAAGAATAAAGCAATCATTTATTAAAGTCATAGTTATTCAATTGATTAAAAATCATTCGCTTGTAAGTACTTAATAACGATCGTTCACGTCCCGGTTCCAATTAATTTTCCAGTCAATTATAAAGCCAATTTTCGAAGCTAGTAATACATTTATCAAGTGAACGCAAGTAAATAAACCGTACTGTTTGAACATTAAGACGATCTATCATAAATAATTAAGTAAACTACAAAATGTGAATATTCGTAGATCCAAGGTTAAATAACATAATTAATTGTTTATTTTTATAATTGAAAGGAAGCTATTATTGCCATTGGTAACGCCCTTGAGCACTTGACTCTTAGTTCACGTGAACTGTGTGACTCTATGACATTTAAGCTATCGCACCTGAGCTCTATAAATATGTCACGTATGTGTGAACGGAAACAATGATCAGCCAACTTGTTTTATACGTATTATACCTAATACTACATTTTATAATAGTATTTTTTTGTAACTTAAGTGTGTTAGGAGTAACCATCAGGTCGATCATCTGACGGTTACTTTGCAGTACAATAAAATTCCAAATAAAATTATGTATATAATTGTAATTCTATTATTTTTTTGTCAAATGTCAAATGAAACTGATTGTCATAACATTTTCAAGCTTACAATCACACATTGTGACGATAACGGAGAGAACTTACTAGTCAAACAGTTAGGTTATCTTACTCAATGTTTAAAGTGAACCCATCAATTGAATCAATAATAAAATTATTCCAAAAGTTTATGAGCGTATAACAGTTTCATTGCATCTGCAGAAATTGCTTATTCGCAAGAATTAAAGCGTGGTAAAGTATACAGACTTTAATGACTGTTGTAGAATTTAGATATGATCGAAACTTTACGAGAACCTACAGCAAACAAAGAGCAAACTAGGAAAGAATACCGATTTCAGATTTATTATTTTTTAGTACTCCCTATCTATATCTTCGTTTTTATAAATTGTCACTTTTAAATAAAATACGATTTTATGGTTAAACTGAAATGAACTTTATCAAATAGAACTAAGATTATTTTTTATATTTCCGAGATTCAGCATTCAAGCAATCTTTTTTAAATCCTAGCAATACATGCGACAGGATTTACATTTGTCGATAATCGTTCTTTTGTTTGTAAGGTTAAACTCTAACATGCCTTCACAAGGCTATGGGTTGTAATGAAATTTTCCAACAAGATAACATTATGAGGAAGGACATTGTTCGGCTTTTCATCTTGAAACGAGCGGCGTCAAATCTAATAGCTGGAATATCGCTCACGGTGATACCTGATATTTATGTTATACGCCAGGCGTATTCATAAGTCGTCGGCCTAAATGTAAATTTCGAGAAATCAATAGGGCCAGCTCATGTAACGTCGCCTCGTCGTAGCAGTCTCGCTGCCCTCGACACTATGTCGAGTGTGACGTCACCGGCGCAGGCGTAGCGCAACACGGAACGAATGTGAAAGTTCTCCGCAACCGCAGCGCAGCCGCAGCAGGTGCTAACCAATAGTTCAACTAAACACGTCCTAATGACAGCCTATTCAGATGAGGTAATCAAACACAAATCCTTGTCCTCGTCTCGTCACTATTGTCTAGACTGTTGCTCAAACCTTGTTCACAAACATCTAAGAAGATGAAGATGTACCGAATGCTCAAAGATTGTTACGGAAAGTTCATATACAAAAATAACATGTTTTCGCAACATTGAAACGTTTAAACGTTACCAAAATTAGCTAAATTCTGTGTTTGTTTTCACAAAACCGACGCCAATGCATAAAAGATACATGATACACGATAGTGAGATGCCGGGAGTGACTATCCTTGAAGGGTTCGAGTCACTGTGCGTTGATGTCCTTTGGTCGTTCAATGCAAGGCAATCGCGGTTGGCTGCATTCATTGGTAAACTTTGCGGAGACACAGTCAATCTCGCGATTGTTGAGAACGGGCAACTTCACTGTTCACTAAGTGCGACACTGTACTGACGCAATCACTAAATTATTGGCAGATGTGCGGATGTGACGTCGAGCCACCCGTGACGTCGCGAGATGGACGGTATCTGGATGCGTAAGATAAAGGTTAGGACTCACCGCAGGCGAACAAGAGACACGCGGCCAGAGTAGCGACACGGGCGTAGCGCGCCATGACGGGATCACAACAGGTCGTTGCGCGGCCGTCGTGCGGTTAAATAGTGGCCTCAATCTGCGCCCCCCCCCGCCCCGCTCGCCCACTGCACTCGCACCTCTGCCAACACCCTTCGCACTCATCAGCTGTGAATCACCTGCATCATCAGGACTGCAGCGCATGTGGACGTACAGGCCCGTGCTGTATGCTACACTTTCGTATTCAGTCATATTTCTTAGATATCATTTGTTGCGCCAGAAAACATATAATAAAACACACATTATGTAAGTATTATCTAATTTTATGAAGACGAATCAACGGTTTACGCATCACTAAAGTACCTACAGCTACATACAAACTCTCGTTTTGATGCATTATTTTATTACACCTGTTGCAATACAAAGCGATTGTTTTTGCTCAGAGAATCAGGCATGTAAACAGTGTCAAGATTTTTCAAACACTTGGAAAATATAGTGAACACATATGTGAGGTACGTGTTATTCTTTGAAAATTCTATTATTTACCTTCAATTGACCCGAACTTTGGTTTAGGCTTTGGCAAAGTCAATTTACTCCTCCTTAATAGGTACAACTTATTTCTCAAAAAGAAACACTGGATAAATAAAAACATAAAAAATAAATAAAAAAGATAACATATAAACGTACATTATAAACATTCCTTGGAACGAGTATCGGAATGGTATGTTTAAAGTAATAAGTAGGTACAATATTGTTAGTCATTAACTTATCAATATGTTAGTAAAATGAACTATGCTTCAACAGATCCGAGTTTAGAAATATTTAAAAAAAAATCGTGTACGTACTCTGCAAAAAATATTGAGACTATGAGTCCATATTAGATACATACATCCTCCTCACCAACCCTTTTTTTTTCAGGATCCCGTTTTCATTTGATTAAGATTATTTTTTAAATAACGAAGACTTTAAAACTACGCTACTCATAAGTAATGTTAATGTATGTCATCGTAACGTGTGACCCGCTCCTGCTTCACACGAGTGCAATTAGTGGATTCATGACAAAATATCGAGATTTCTGTGCTATATCTAAGTTAAATATTAAAGTATTATACTTACACAGAAACCTTCCGGATACATTTCTGTAAATGATGGTGACAACCGCATCAAAATCCTTTGTGAAGTTTAGAATAAGCGAACAAACAGATAGACACAAAAAGACATTTTTATACTATTTATATATAAGTAGATAAAAAATAATTTCAGGATCATAGGTTTGCATTGCGCAAACACATTTGATATGTGTTGGTAGGCGCGCCAACTCTCACGATGATCTTTATTGAGAGATGCAATTATTATGTTGATTGAAAGATACAATTTATTGCAACAACCGACGAAGCGTGGGTTCGGCAATCTTTTGCTAAATTCATCATCGCTCACAAAAATAGGACAGTAGTACGTATTATTTTATTTACTAATGAAATTCAGGGTTACCTATCATAAGTTCGAAAAATATTTAACCGAATTTCATTTCACCTAAAATTTTCAACTATTTTCGTTTCGTTTTTTTTACTTCACCGAAGTCACGTCTGTCACTGTATCAGTTGACCTATTATCAATTCGATTTTTTTTGTTATTCCGACGTTTCATTTGGTCGAAAAACTTTTTACCGAAGTTACACTTACTCGAAATAACATTTGTTCGAAGTATTATGTTTCCGAACATCCATTATACCACTGTTTTAATTTCACCAAACGCCTAGATAGTTTTTGCACACTATTTTATCTATTAGCATGCAAACAAGAATGCAGCATGCAAGCAGGCATGCAGCATGCAAGAAGGCATGCAGCGTGCAAGCAGGCATACAGCGTGCATGCAGGCATGCAGCGTGCAAGCAGGCATGCAGCGTGCAAGCAGGCATGCAGCATGCAAGCAGGCATATGGCAGCATGCAAACAAGCATGCAGCGTGCAAACAAGCATGCAACATGCAAGCAGGCATGCAACATGCAAGCAGGCATGCAACGTGCAGCAAGCATTGTTTCTGTCACGGCTCCAGCACTGCGGGGTTTGGGCGGCCCCACGCGAGCTTATGGATGGAGCAGATGGTTTTAACGCTCACCACCTGCTCCTCTGCTCGCGAGCCGCCCCACCCCTCCGCGCTTACACGGACTTAAATTATACTCTAGGGTAGGGCAGACAAGACTGCGTGAAGTCGGTTTTGCAGCGATTCGTTTCTGTCACTAAATTTTGTAGCACAACTTATTTACTTTTTATGAGACTATTTTAATTTAATATTGATAATGATACCAAGTAAGAACCGGGGTCTCCCTTGTTTCATCAAAAAGATATTGACAAATTATCACTTCCCAAACAATTTTCCGCATTATTTCATTTGCCAAATAAACTTAGCAAATAAACTTTTCACAAAAAATTGTAACGCAAACCTAATGTTTGGCAAGTGAACGTTTAAACAACAACATGCTTACCAACTAGTACTTTTACCAATTTTAATGTAGTCAAATTTCAGTTGGTGTAACATATTTTACGCAAAACAAAATAAGCCAAATATTTAATATCGTTGGGGCCCCTATTTCTGTCTGCCTATGATTTCAGTTGGCCCTGTTTAATATGATATGAGGTAAAGATATTCTCATTCGCTCGCTCTTGCATCCAATGTCGACGGATCCCCGCTTCGCGGGGCTCCTATTTCTGTGAAAAGGGTTTAAAGTAACCTAACAAAACCGAACCTCGGGGTGCCCTTCGCTCGCTCTTGCAACCTACGTCGCCTATCGACCGACCGCAACCATGCAATGTAATTAAAAAAAAGTATTTATGCATGTAAGTAAAACCATGTAATTCCCAAAAAAATATTATTGTCGATATTTTTTTTTTCATAACAAATCATTTGACTAAATATTTATTGTCTAAAGATTGTTTGCTGTAATAAATCATTTGATTAAAGACAATTATCCTTGGTAATATTCGGCCGAGTAAAAATTTGACCAAATCAAAATGTGCGTACTAAAATCATTCCAAATATGTATTGCATTGGTACAAAAAAAGGTTGCTAAAATTTGTTTGGGTAATTAAATTTTGCCAAAATCTTTTAGGCAAAACGGCAGGATCCCAATAACCGGCTATATATTTGTGACCAAATAATATTTCGTAAAATGTTCTTTCGGTGTGGTGAAAATATGGCAAATGAAAAAAGTTCAAAGGAGGCTTCGATAGCAAAAAAATATTTTTCACACCACCTGCTCGAAAATGTCAAATTATATGTCAAACAACCTTAACCTAAAGTGAGTCATTAGTGGCCGGGGGCACAGCCGGTCAATAATGTTGTACTGGATTTCATTATGACCCGCTGGTCAATAATGTGATTTGAATTTGGAATCTCACATGCTCAGCTAAATTGGCAGTATAGTACTAACAAACAGCCTTTGGTGCCAGAAAAAGGAAAGCTATTCTCGATACCCTTACTACGCGTGGATGATATTCTCGATTTCCTACAAAATCATAACGACTGCTTCTTCATATCGTTGCCATGTTGTCGAAGACATAATATTGTAAGAATAATTAGATAACTACGAACCATTTTTTAAAAGGAATGGAAGTGCATATATATCTAACTAGTTCTAAATATGTTATTCTTACTGTTTGTTTATTTAATAAATACTTTGTTTTTCGTACTATGGCTATTATTTTCTCACAGTAGGTGTAAAAAGTAGAGTATCCTCCTCTGGGCTAAAGGTGTCTTTGCCTTGGGCTAGCTTGAATCCCTCGCTGTATTCAGGATTCTTGTATTAACTCCCTCGCTTCGCTCGTGAGTTAAACTCTTAATTCCCTCGCTGCGCTCGGGAGTTAAATCCCGAATCCTTCATTGCGCTCGAGATTCAATATGACGCCCGTGACATAAGACACAACTTTAGCCCCTCGGTGCATAATCTACTATTGTAAATCGGCAAAATATAGTTCGGTGAAATAATACCTATGACACATGATACTTCGATGATCTAAAAATATGTCAAATAATGCATATAGCAAAAAAGACGTCGGTCAATAGTTTTCGGTAAAATGAAATTCGAACAAAAAAAATTCGGAATAGTGATCGGTTCCCAAAATTCAGTACTGCGGAAAAGCGTTGCTAATCCAATAATTCTAGATGTAAAGACATAGAATTTAGATTTGAGTGATTTTGTTTCAAAAGGGAAATAAGAAATTAAAAATCCAAATTTAGAAGCAATAATCAAAGGTGTATCTGATGACCAAGCTGATCTTAGTCAGGGTACCGGAATCGCAGTAATAAAATTATATAAGTTACTAGACGGCCATACGCGCATCAGTCGCTACAGGGTATCCCGCTGTTGTTGACGCCCGAGGGGCATTCGGCGCAATTGGAGAACAACGCCCTTCCTGGAAGAAATCCTGAAGGATCGTGCGATACTGCCTTAACCTAAGTATTCTTTAATAAGTTTAATTTAAATAGTCTACAGCCGTTTGCGGTTTTGTACAGGTAGTAAATATAATGATATGGTTGCAAACAGCTCTACCTATGGCCTAATAACAAAAGCCTGACAGTAAATGTCAACAGGTGCATCAATCTTCAAGTCTTCAAAAACATCTACATCAAAAGGTATTTAAAAGGTTCCTATTCTTTATTTTTCAGAGGACTTCATGCTCATTGAACAATATTATGAAACATCCAGTACTTATCATAATTTATAGTACATACCTCCACAGAACTTATATACTTCTTCTTTCTTATTTATTTATTTATTTACTAGCTGACTCGGCGAACTTCGTGCCGCCTCAGAATCAAAAAAGAATTATCCTAATATTTTTTTTTTTCGTAAATTATTCCCATGTTTTAATGGTTGATCTGCTATTCGATCACAAAAAAATTAATAATGAAGATCATTAATTTTCTTAACAATGATCTTCATTTTGTTTATATCTTTCCCCCAGTTTTAAAATAGTTATTCTGTTATTCGGGGCGGAGACAAATCCAACAAATCAAAGATCATAAAAATCAGTCCAGCCGTTGAGTTATAAATGGTGTAACTAATCCGACTTTGTTTATTAATCTATACAAATTAGGCTTTTCAACAATGAGTACACTGTTATCTTTATATCAATTTACTGGTGCTCATTTAGGAGCAGGGAACACCACGCTCGGCAATGGTAACTTTTTTTTTGCATTAATTAGCTGGATTTCATTTTCTTGACAAAAGCATACGGCACCTTTTCAATATCCTATACTGCCGTGCTAAACGCAAAAGCGGTATCTCAGGAAAAGCTAGTTTCGAGAAAATTGAAGTTTTGTTTTTTATTCCGCCAGTGATTTGAGGTAAAGCTGAGATAGGGAACACTTTTCTAAGGACTTTTTTATTAAGATACCGTTATTTGGCTGGGCTCATTGGATGCATATTTCTTTAAGCTATCCGATGCCACAAAAATCAACTTTACAAATTTTTTTGAGATACCGCTCTTGAGCTTAGCACGGCAGTATAGCCTATCGCCACTTTTATTTTTCCCTGGATTTATAATTATATTTATTGAAACCTTACAAAATGTCCTACTGCGTGCTGCACGCTAGTGGAATGTGAATGGTGAGCATCCAACAGAGACGAGGTGCGAGGAGGCGTAGCTGACTCTGCTGTGTGAGGATGCGATGTGCTACGAGTCTGGGGTCGGCAAGCGTGGTCAACCAAGGATGTGCAAGGGGGGGTAGCGAGAGATGTGGGATAACTTCATTTTCGTAGCCTCGCACAGCGCAGGTCTGGAAAAGGGCTTATTGGAAGCGAGGACTTGTACAAATAAAACAGGTGAGTCGAATGTTGCACACATCACTCGCTACGGATCCTCGAACTTGCCTGGTAGAAACGTAGCCTTATAGTTGTACCATAATGTTTGCCTTACCGGCTTGCCCTATTATTATCTACTAGCTGTGCCCGCGACTTCGTTCTCGTGGATGTCGGAAAACAGTACCTAATGTGAGACACATTACATTTACTAATTATTTTTCCAAAATAAGCCTAAGTTACTCCTTATAACGTCAAAATCGGTCCGTTTCAGAGATGAATCGGAACAAAGAGACAGACACAAAAATTTTAAAAGTCGATTTTTTTTATAAGTACCGTATATACTTTTATATGCATTTATTTAGTAGAAAGCTGTTATTTTCACATTACAAACAGACTTATTTGTAATATAGTATAAATTTGTATTTTGCTATCAGCAGATCACTAAAACTTTACACTTAGGCAAGTTGTTCCATGTAAAATACTGGTATTCAGCTGCATCCGGTTAGACTGGAAGGCGACCCCAACATAGTTAGGAAAAGGCTAGGCAGATGATGATGAGATCTCTAAAACTTTCGTTTCTTCATTTTGGAGTAAGACGAGCTTTGTTGTTGTTATTCATGCTGTGTCTATCGCATCATATTGTACACTATGCTTGTACATTGTTTGTATTTAAGGATAAACAATTGTAGATAGGTCAATAAATAAATAAAAGACAAATTCATCTAAAATGGAGAGCGCGCAGGAAGTGAAATTCCTGTAGGTACATACTATGTTTTAAATTCCTGCGCCTAAAAAATAATTCGTTAAAGAAAGTCCGTGGCCCAGCGCTAATACTAATGAAAGTTAATCACTATATTCAGGTAATGATCCCTAACTATCTAACGACTTTTTACTATCACATTATCTAGTAATATCCTAATTAGGTAATAGTTTAATATTAATCAAGGCAATGACTCAATTTTCTTTTTCCTACTACTTAATTGCTTTTTTCTATTTATTCTTACTTAAATAAAGGACATCATTCATTTCGTAAACAAAAATAAAAGTGCCGGTCAGAAAAAAATACATATATCCCTATGGGAAATGACCTCATGAGCATTTTTAGGGTTCCGTAGTCAACTAGGAACCCTTATAGTTTCGTCATGTCTGTCCGTCCGTCTGTCCGTCCTCGCTTAATCTCTGTGACCGTTAGCACTAAAAAGCTGAAATTTGGTACCAATATGTATATCAATCACGCCGACAAAGTGGTAAAATAAAAATTGGAAAAAAATGTTTTATTAGAGTAGCCCCCCTATATGTAAAGTGGGAAGTGATTTTTTTTTTATTTCAACCCTAACGTGTGATATATTGTTGGAAAGGTGTTTAAAAATGAATAGGGGTTTACTAAAATAATTTTTTGATAATGTCAATAATTTCGGAAATAATCACTACAAAAGTAAAAAACAATGTGTCCCCCCCTCTAACTTTTGAACCATAAGTTTAGAAAATATGAAAAAAATCTGAAAAGTAGAACTTTATAAGGACTTTCTAGGAAAATTATTTTGAACTTGATGGAAACAACAGTTTTTGTACAAAAAAGACAAAAAGTTGTACAAAATAATTTCTGGACTAAGTTTGTAGTATAATCGTATATGCAAGCATTTTTTTAACTTCGTTTACATATTTTATTATCTTGAACGTATCTTTTTTCAAACAAAAAAATAATTATTAAAATCGGTTCTCAAAATCCAAAATTACCACCGAAAACTTTAAACTCAGTGGGAACACTTATTGTGACGGACGGGAAACTACGGAACCCTACACTGAGCGTGGCCCGATACGCTCTTGGCCGGTTTTTTACTGTTACAACGAAAGTCATACATACAACTCGTAGGTACTTATCATATTTAAAATCCCCTTAACAATTTACAAAAGGACATCATTCAAATGTCGAACATTTTATACCCAAAAATAATAACAAAGTACTGCATTCATATGGGAAATAAAAATGCTCAAGATGTTAATCTTGAGTATTTTTTACTATTAGGTATAGCGAAAGTCTACAGCTATACTGCTATACTATTTGAGATTGAAAATGCCAAAAATCATATTTTTATAACAAGTTTATAGTTAAAACGTGTTCAGGATGTTAAATTCAATTAAAGTTGATGTTTATTTAATGTTACGCTTAAAACGTTAAATTATCGAGTGTAAGCAATTGATACAACTTTAATTAAATTATTTACAGTTTATATTTTATTTTCAATTGACACTATCTACATATATCTACCCAACCGTCCGAAACGTGGTTTCAGGCTTTTTTTTAACCAGTGTAGGGATGCAACAACATTTGTGGTCGCAGTCGAGTAGGGACTCACCTCGCTCCCTTTGGGTAAAGAGAACTGGCGAAAGCCTGAAGTGCCCGACACTAAGGATCGTACAGAGGTGTGGCAAAGAAGGTCCTACGTGGGCAAACTATAAAGTCTACTAGCTTCTGCCCGCGACCTCGTCCGCGTGAAATTTTACCCTCCCCCCATTCACCCTCTTAGGGGTGGAATTTCGAAAAAATATTTCTTAGTAGATTAGATACCCATCTCTTCACAAAGATAAGAACAAAACCTCCAAATTTCATGTCTCCAGGACCACCGGCTTAGACTGTGCGTTGATATATCAGTCAGTCAGGACTTTGAATTTCATATTTATATAGATATAGCCAACGCAGACCTGGCGAAGCGCTAAGTACACAGCGCAGTTTTCAGTGTCAATCAAATATCAACATTAAAATTAGTTTGTATCTTAAAATAAATCTAAAATAATTAAAATCTGAAACGCACACCTGTGGCTGCTTTGATGCGCTCGTAGACTTAGGTAGGTTGATATTTGTTTGGCAGTGAAAACCGCGCTTCGCTAGGTCTGTTCTGCCGATCGATTCTGTAAAAATCTCACTGTGAAAACTTAGGTGAAGTGAGTTTATTTTTGCTAGGAATTGACACTATTGACAGCTCACTCCACGCTCCCATCACCTAAGTTTTCACGGTGAGATTTCTACAGAATAGCACCGCTGTCCGTATTGGTCGGTAATTCCTGATGGATGAACAGGTTTCAAAATTTATTACCACCTGAAAAAAAATGTGATTCTAATAAAATTAAATCCTTACAGACACTGTAAGCGATTGATACTGTAAATAAACACACATATTGTATTGTGACATAATTATAATAACTCCACTGCCGCTGCCGTATCTCTACGTTGACGTCGTGGTGGGGCTTGCGCGCTTCTGAACTTTAGGTCTGTGCCGGTAGATTTTACTTAGACGAAACAGGTTCAGGGTGAGGAGCCAGACCGAGAAAGATACATGAACCCGCAGGGCAGCATGTGGCGAGCTGTTGGGCAGTAGCGACCCCCGGACCATCTCCCGGAAGAAGTCTCGTTCCTCACCCCTGGCTCACCTTTATTGGCCGCCTGGAGTGAATAGTGACGAGGAACAGAGCTCCTACCTCATTCTTGTCTTAATTGGCCGGCTTGAGTGGAGATTCGCACGAGTAAACGTGCTCGGAGGAAGTAAATATTACTCGTTGGGATCTTGACCGTACTTCCGGGATTGTCCTGATAGTAGTAGAATGCCTATCTACTCCTCAACCACTTCAGGAGAAATGCTCATGCATTCTGCACAACCACGGGGAGATAGTGCAGTTATGTGGGAATCTAACCCACTAAAATTCCAAGGTGTCCTCTGCCGCTTACGGCGGGAATACGGGCACGCGTTAGCACTCATCCGTGAACTCGCCGCGGCTGTCCGTCACCGGACCGTCCTCTGGGGAGTAGTCCTCATCATCGGCACACCAGAATACATAGCACGCCGTGACCACCCCAGGGACCAAACCAGCACATGGGTGCCAGACGACCCCGTGCCTGGGCACCCTTGATCCCCCTGCGACGGGTCAGGTTATTGGCCCTGCCGCCTGCCAATTTTCGGCCGCAGAGGATAGGGAAAGCGGACAACGTCATACCAACACTCCTCCTTTCCTGCAGCCCCACCGCGTCCGCCATCATGAGGTGGCGACCCCGTCAAGGCCGCGGAAGGTATCCCTCCCTAGAGTAGTGCCGGTATTGCGGTGCGCCGCTCTCCCTCTCCCGCCGCGATGCCTCCTCATACGACATCGCGGCCCACCTCAGTTGCGATGTCGCTAAAGCGGCACCGCAACCTACTTGTTGACCGCTACGTCGTCGGCTTATCGGCAAAAGCCCTGACGAGCGGCCCCTCCTCGGGTTCTTCTTCGCTTTACCGTAGGTGTCCAAGCCACGGCTACTGAGCCCCTCCACCTCGATGATGCGGGAACCCACCGAGGGGGTGGAACGTACGATCCTTCCGCAACCCCCAACTGGTGTCGGCCCGCCACTGCGGGCCTCGTCGGGTCAGGGGGGGAGGGAGTAGGTGTTTGACTCCCCCCGCGACGTCTAAGAGGGGCGCGCGTGGAACACTACGCGCCACCACCTCGGGTCCTGATGTGTAGGGGGCGACGGAGGTCCCGAGTCCGTCGCCCTTGGACCCATTTAAGGGGGCTGGAAGAGGGCATTGTCCGCCCTCCGCCGACGCCCGGTGTGCCTGCTGCGGGCCGGGACGAGATCTCCTTCTCCCTTTCTGCAGCCTCCTTCTGCGATACGACCGTTTCGCAGAAGGAAACAACCGCGTCCCAGGACTCTTCGCTGCCGACCATCGACTCGACCACGGCCGGCAGCGAGAGGTCACTGCCTACTTCTAAAATGAGGGCACGGCGCGGCGCCTCCCTAGCGGCACACTCTGTCAGCGTATCCCACGCCGTGTCCTCCGGCGTCCGGCTCCCTGTTTATGCGACACAGGTACTTCCCGAAGCAACCATGCCCCGAGAGCACCTACGTCACCCGAAACGACAGGGAGCCGTGCCTTCTCTCGAGCCAGCTCTCGAGTACCGGTCGGACCGCTTCGATGGTGCCGGGGCCGGTGGTAGGGCGTGAGAGTCTGTCCCGCCATTTCGCCACCAGGACCTCGCGAAGCTGAGACCGACGCAGCTCCATATGGCGCTGCATTCGCCTTTCGCCTCGAGCCCGCGCTTCCTCGCGCCACCGGTACAGCAACGCGAGTACTTTCGCCTCCAGGTCCCAGGGCGGGGTTCCAGCCAGTACGCTAGCCGCCTCGTAGGAGATCGTGCGATACCCCCGGACGACTCTGACGGCCATCGCTCTTTTCTTTTCAGAACTACGATGCTACCGGCCGTCAGGTCAGTCGCCCAGATCGGGGCCCCATACAGGGTCATCGCTCGCACGATCCCCACGTAGAGCCGCCTACAGGCGGCGGTCGGGCCCCCAGATTGGGAAGCAGCGTTGACAGCGCCCCAGCCGTGCCCAACAACTTGGACGCCAGCCGCCGGAAGTGGGGGCCGAAATCCCACCGGCTGCCGAGCACCAATCCCATGGCCACAGTTCTAACCTTTTTTTTTGTTTCTGGGGTTGGAAAATCCTCATGGATGTACGCCGCCCTGGGGCGGGGGACATCTACTAATAATAGTAGTCTATGAACTAACGCAAGTGTATGTGAAGTGTGTGTGTATGTGTGGAATTGGGGATAAAATCTGCCACTTGCTCAATTCAGATGACGCAACTATTCACTAACGTCGTAACACACTTAGCTCGTAACACTACTTAGCTCGTCTTTTAATAGTGCTACACTCCAAGTCTCATACATATTTATGAAGATTTCGTTTAATTTGTGATCGACATATGTAAACATAACCTACAAAAAATGTAGACATAAACAAAACAATGGCGATTTGTAGACGTTGGACAGTGCTGCCACCCATGACGAGATTTCAGTTTTTAATCCCGTTAAAAATCACGCACGTTTTCCATAATCTATGGTATAACTAAAATCGTACCAAAAACGTAAACAAAGCAAGTTCTGTACTACCTGCGGATTTTCGATGGGTCGTTAATAGGTAGCTGCGTACTACTCATAATGAACTACTTACCACAATTGTACTCATACGAAAGAAACATCAACATACTACCAATCTGTTGCTTTATGCAAATGAAACTTTGTAACACATTTTTTACTTTTATGCAATTATTTCGCAAAAATATTACCTAATTAATCTAAAATCATATCAAGTTGATATTTATATTTTTAACTCAAAACATCATCATCATATCATATCATCATTCATATGGTATTTTTCTTACTGTCAAATAACCTGTTCCATACTTATAACTATAGCTACAAAGATCTTTTGGCGCGTGGAAAAAAAAACTAACTATCTTGTTTTTTTTTATTACATGTCCTATTAGTATTTAGTACATAAGTTTTAATTGCATGAAAACACAAAACTTGCACAAATGTTTACCAGCAATGTCCTGTCAATGTAATTCAAGTGCCAAAAGATCTTGTAGCACTGCGTTAAAAGGGTTACCAGCTCATTTAAAAAAAAAGTTTGACAGACCCAAAGAGTAAAGGCCAGACCGATCGATTGTTTATAACCTCACTTCATCATTATTTTGCCGTCTTATTTTGGAACTGAAAAGACGTTCGTTGAATCAGTGCGTTGAATTGCAACATAGTTACTTTACTCTTTGATTGCAACTTAAAATGACGGAAACCAGTGAGCATATGTTACAACTCATAGCCTATCAAGTAAAGATGATGACGAGTGTCCTGCATCATTTAGATATTACTCAGCATGAGATCAGTGAGTTGCCTCCTGATACCAAATCATATGAATCTGTGGGCAGAATGTTTCTTCTAACTGATTTAAAAGAATTGAAGAACAACCTTGAATCCCAGAAGGCTCACTTAACAGCCCGTAAAAAGGAATTAGAAGATCGTATCCTGTATCTAGAAAAGGATCTGCTAAAAATTAAAGGCAACATCAGTGCCACAAAAGTAGAAGCAAAGTGAATTGATAAAGTGTATGGGTTCCTTTAACATAATGTATTTAATTATAAATTTAGTATGTATTAATAAACACATTGGAACTATTCTGTTCCCTTTTACTTAATTATAATTTTGACTATCATTTTTAACCTAATTAGGTAGGTACCTAAGCTTGAATATAATCAGAGATTGAATATCTAACGTCTTTGCAAATAATAGAATTATATTATTACCCGACTGCGGCTGAGCCGAAAAGAAGGTTATTAGTTGGTATGTATATACATTTGTCTGTCTCTTTGTTGTGTTCCTAGAGGATATACGAGCGAACGAATTAAAAAAAAATGATATCGATGATTTGTATTGATTTTTCATGTAAGATGGTACATAAATGGATTTGGAAAAAAACAATATGGCGGATTTTAGCCGCATTATACAGAACCCGTAAAAAAAAATTAACATGTTCATATTGTTCATTTATCGCATCGAAATAAAGGGCTTGAAGAGATACTCGTAATTCCGAAAATATAACACGCTAAGATATTGATAGGTACCTAACCAGTTTTAAGGTGGAAATTGTAGTAATAAGATGTTTTAAATACTCCACAATAATTTAATAAACAATGTTATTATCCTAATGAATCTAAGAATTTGTTTTATTAACATTACCTTTCAACTCGTCAACCTCACAGGCAATTATAGATATTTACGCATGGTTGACGTCTGTCCTATTCTGCTTATAAAGGCCACTTTGGCAGAATCTTAAAAGGATAACATTATGAATCATAATTGACTCATGCAATCTAAATCCAATCCCAATCTCTTTGATAATATTTACGTAGTGCAGCGAAAAAAAAAAACACGGACTGTCTTCGCCATATTATGATTCATAATGTTATCCTTTTATGATTCTGCCAAAGTGGCTTTTTAAAGTGGTGGTATGTAAAAACGTTATTTTATGGCTATTCCTACTCATAATAGACGATCGAAACAAAATGCCCATGGGTGATGCGCGCAATCTACAGTATCCTTTTGGAGTTCGGGGATTCATAAAACTAAGGCGAATCTTAACTTACTTATTTAAATTATTCTACTCTGTGAAACCACCCCACCACTGCTGCCAGACACAGGTCTTGCCCGATCCTGGCCAGCCGCGCTCGGAGTCACGGGAGTGTCCTGCAGAGATCTGCTCCGAGTTTATAGTATAAGAACTTATAACTACTCTAAGGCACTAATGGACAGACATAGTGAGAGATGTAGTGGTTTTTTTATTACACTGTAGGTACTTATGGAAGATGCGTAACGTTACCCATAACGTTAAAGCCTAACGTTTGTAAAAACCTAAATGATCTGTGAACCAAGCCGTAAAGCCATTAGATTTTATAGTTTATGTTATTGACTACAATTCCGTTTAGTCATGCCATTCCATTTTGTCTTAATTCTTGGCAAGTAAAAAAATCCATTCCAAGAGGCAGTGTCCATTGTTTAATTTATATGGTTCTCCTGGTTTCAAAATCACATCATGAATTAAATGTCTAAAGTATACCAAGTGCAAGTTCTCTCTATACTTACTAACTTGTTGTAACATAACATATGGTTTAGTAGCGAACAAGACATTGAACAGCAAGTTAGGTAGTCATACCTAGACAATGTAGGTAGATATACCGTTATTAAGGCGAAAGCGCCAGGGTAGCCCGCGAAATTCAATTTTTTTTTTGGTTTTTTTGAATTTGCTGGTCAGTATTAAGTTGTAGGTTGATTAAAATATGAATCGCGGCCGTAAGAAATATGTATTTACAGAATTATAATCATTAAAGTCATCAACACAACTCTCTAAGACCACGTAAGTCCAAAGAATAACTGTTTCATGAAATCATCATTCTTTGGACTTGCGTGGTCTTAGAGAGTTGTGTCAACCCTAACACTATTGTTAGGGTTGTCACTCAACTTGATCTTTCATTTTTTAGACCTTGCTTTGCCAAGTTGCCACTTACACCGTCACATGCTGGCCACGGAGGCTCACCCTTGTGTCGCTCATTCTTAGCGGCGCGACGATTCATATATTAATCAACGTACAACTGGCGATTATGTATTTGAACCGTTTGGGGTTGAAACTCTAGGACCATGGGGCCCGAGTGTAGTGGTGGTTAATAAAGCGTATAGCGCCAAAATATAACAGACTATTTGTAAATAGCGTATAGCGTGTGCTATAGCGGCTCTGACTTCGCGCTATATTATAGCGCCTCAACCTACTCAATGAATAAAAGTTTAAACGCGCACAGCGGGGCCAGAACGAGATAGCAAGATAGCGTTCGCACAGCGGGGCCAGAACGAGATAGCAAGATAGCGTTAGCGACTATAATGTATAGCGCGTTGCGAAATAATATCTACCGCGCATCATCAATTCATCAAGTCCGTTTAGCGTGATAGCGTGTTGCTAAATTATAGCGTCTCCGCGTTCAGACTGCGCCCGAGTTTTGAAATAGCGCGCTATAATTATAGCGTATAAAATAACAGACTATATGAATATATTTTATAGTCAATAACACGTTTACAGTTTATAGCGGATTTGAACATCGCTACCCGAGTGCCCACCTAGTATTTCGGGAAATCGCCAAACGGTTGGTCGACTCTTCACGTGACCAGAGGGCGGGCCTATTTTTTGGCCAAAGAATCAGCATTGCTATCCAACGTGGCAATGCTGCCAGCCTTCTGGGCACTTTTCCTGTTGACAGCGATGTGGACGAATTTTTCGACGCCCTGTAACTCTTTTTGATACTTGTAAATATTTTTATTTCTATTATAGAGTTAGTGTGTAAATTCTTTTAGCTTTAATAAACATAATAACGTAAAACTTAAAACTGACCAGCAAATTCCAAAAAACCTAAAAAAAATTGAATTTCGCGGGCTGTCTTAGCGCTTCCCCCTTAATAGCTTGCTGTAAGTATGGCTGACTTCAGTCCTGGCTGGAGGCTCTGAGTTCTCTCAAGGCAATCACAGGATAGTCCGGTTATGTAGTCACGACCCCTCAAGGTCAACTACGAGATGCCATAGTTAAAAAAAAAGGCTGACTTCAGTACGGATATGGTGGGATCGGACGGTAGACATGGTTTAATTTGATATTGCAAGCCCCTCCACTGCTTGTTGCATACACATTTCAATTGATTGTAAGTATAAAAATTCTAGTGGAGGGGCGTGCCGTTTTAAATTGGACGATCTCTACCTAGGTACTTGCTTTTTACCGAAAATGTTTTTACATTAGATACAGGGTCATTATTACCACACAAAAAACAAACAAATTGTAGATATTGCTTTATTTAATAAATTATAGCCAAGAGAAGTTCAACCTCCAGATTTAGTTTGAGCTAGAACATGTATAAAATTATTAATAGTCACAAATCACAGGAAGTAGGTAATATCACTAGAGAGAAAGAAAATAAAAACATCTTTCTACATACCTAAATACGAATTACAGTAATAATATCACCACTGAGATACCTACATTGTATTTAAAATATCTAGGATAGATCTGTGTAAGGACCTACTCCAAAGACGACAACTATTATTACATCCTAGTAGATACTTTATCGTCTAATACAAAAGTACACAATCAATACTTAGGCTAAGAAGATATTCTAGGCGAATTATAAAAGCACAGTTTTAGTGATGATACAATATAATTCTATTATTGATACTAATATGTATGTAGTACACAATTATCTACTTTTATTTGTTTACACACTGCCACAGACGCATTCGTCTGTATGAGATTCAAGCGACACTGATACTAACTTTCTAAGTACCTAACAATCAATATCACAATATAGCTACTTAAATACATGAAGATTCAAAGATGAGGCAACACCAACTATATAAGATTTACTGCAAAAACGGTGTTATATAACTGTGAAACTCGTCTTTACTCGTGCGGGTATGATTGTGAATCACTATTTATATACCTATCAGTTTATTCCCGATACTTATTTAACAATCATACAAATGTGTGTGTGTGTTGATTTTTATCTGTTCATAATATAACAGAAGTGTAACACATTATTTTTACAACTTGAGTTTTGAGTTATTCCATAGATGATGTTAAAAATATGTGCTAAAACAAAGCTAATAGAAGCTTCGTGTGACTTGTGATGAGTTTCAAGCTTTTCGTAAACAAACAGTAAATTTTCATAATGCTCTGCCCCTAGCTATATCCTACGATTTAATATTTTGGTACTGGGGTCGCAAACGCGGAGGCGTAGCAAGAGGAACTAGGATAGAGATCTTGGTATAGAAAATCGTTATTATTAAGATCAGGATTTTTTTTTGTCGTTCGGTCTGAATTTGTACAGTAGTAGTAGATATCTAAGCTACCTCTACGGGAATTACTTACAGAGAACCGTGCTTTAATATTCATGACAAGGTAAAATATTATTATTATTATTTATTTATCTCAATCAACTTAGGATCATAGTGTACAATTTTAATCAACAAACACAATTAAAATCAACATCACAATAAATAAATCAATATAAATATTAAGCACACATTTTTGGTATAGTTTGAATACTTAAAACAAGATAGTGATGTCGTAATTAGAAATGTGTAAAAGCTTTAAATAAAGCAATGCGTCGTGTGACGAGCAATTACATTTCGAAATCGAACTAATATATACTAAGAGCTCGTTTCATTAATTAACTATTTAAATAAAAAAAAATATGTGGTACATTGAAAAAATCTAATAGACGGGTGGTTCCTTACGTGTACCTACATACAGCATGTACCTAATGTAGATAATAATTACTTATATATTTTTTGCAGGTGTAATGATAGTGTTAGTCATATCCCACAAATTTAGGAAATGACGGTAAAATGTTGAAATTTTTTATTGGACTTTGTTGCGTATACACAATCGCAAAAGTCCCAAATAACGTTTTTAAATACCTACTACTTTTGCTAAAGTCTGCTATTGTAATATTTGGGAACTGGACCCACCCTATTTAACACCAACCACATACCAACATAGTATATGTTTCATTTGCGTATTGCTAGATCATTTTTGAAAAACTTCTAGATTTTGTGCTGGTTGCGAAGTGATAATGATAATTACCCTGAATTATACGTTATTATTGCTACGCTTCTTATTACGTATTGATAAAATAAGGCATGAATAATGTCTCATTTCTCAAATGTATCTATAATAATTTATCCCTTAATTACTGCACAAGTAGGGCCTGTTGAAAATATACCTTTATGACGCGACGTGATCACATCACATAATTTTAATCACATTGTTAATAATACTTTAAGTTAAACACATTGTTTTCGAAGAGCTTTTGACAGTAGGATGATGAGTTTTGTTGTTACAAAAATCCGAAAGGGAATTAATATACTAAATGACTTGTGTAGATTGAACTTTAAAATCATAGAAATAATTGATTATTGTTTCCAGTTGGGTATGAATTATTAATCACTGTTATGTAGGTAGATAAATGTGATTAGACATAAACGTCACAGGCCTAAGCAGTATTAATATTAAACCTTACGTAACAACCATTATACAGCACTCACTTTCTCATTATTATCAACCAAAGATAATAGGCAACTAGCAATTAAAACGCTGCGAAAGTAACATTGAAGCACTCAGTTCTAAACATTCGTTCATCATCTGGAATTTGATTTTGCATGTAAAATATTCGGCGTAGGCAATATGTATTTACTTGGTTACCGGCCCAAACTAGATTTAAGGATAACTAGTTTAGTCTAGGTCAGATACCTTTGCCTACCTATAACCACTAAACAAGTTTCCCTTATTATTTTATCATTGTTAGTTACCTCCTATATTAATAGTTCATGTGTTTGGACTAATGATCTTGAATATGTTTCCTGAGCTAAGCTATACGCAGAATCTGGCGTAGTATTTGTTCACCCCCGGAGAAAGAGATACATTCAGTTAGCAATTAATTACTAAAAGTAATACCTTCTTAGGAAGCTTAATATAATTTCTTAGTTGTGTATGTTTTCATGTGCTGTCTGCATCAATACCTTATTAATCATACCAGCATTTTTGCCTTTTTATCGGCACACAAAAGACAAGAAGGACACTTTAAAAAAGACGACAGTACCTCATACATTATTGTGTACTGTTTTACCGATATGAAACAGCTAAATTATTATTATTCTTGTGAGATACATCTGTTTTACGGCCTATTTAATATACAGGGTGGCCATTACATTGGCCGAAAACGATTTTTAGAATCCTCTTACCAATGGCTTTCCGAAAAAGCTCTATGTGTGTTCTGTGATTGTTTATAGTTTAGGAGAAAACTTACCTTAAAGGGAAATATTTTCTTCGACAAAAGTCGGTCCACATTATCAGTCCCTAAAAAATAAATTAAGGGTGACAAAGACTTCCCAGTATTTTTTAAAACTCTCTAATCATTGAACATACATGGGAGTATTTTAAAAAGCCCTTGGCGCTACGATAACTTTAAAAAAATCTTTATAGCCCACTGTAAACAGGTCATCTTGTATTTTATTGAAACCTGCCTGCTACCATTGTTCGACCAAGCATTAGTAACGTACCTACTAAATTCATTGACAACAACGACACAACTCAAAAACGGCTATCAAATAAGAATATTTTTAAGTTAACGAGTGAATCCTCAGCCCGAGTTTTTGTATTTTGATAGATATAAGATATCTCCGAGTTAATAGGCGGTCAAGCTTGCACCATTGTCGACCGCCTCGTCACTTACATTCATATGGTGGTCAAACGCATGAGTATCAAATATTTGTACGTACCTGCATAAAAAGTTAAAGAACCGTTTTGTAAATCTTGATTTTATAGAAACAATGCAAGGATTATTTTTAGAGGATCTCTATTTATGATCATAAAGCAACCAATTTTTACAGTTATGTCATTGTTGCTAAACAATAGAAGAAAATTACTTTTTAACTATTATTGTAGATTATGATTGTAACATGGAATGCTAGGGCAGGGTTCAGGCGGGCAGTAGAGGCTGGTCGGCGCCTGCGCCGGGACGCACCTCACCGCCGTCCGCGGCGCCGTTGGCCAGCAGCGCGTCGCCGACGCCAGTCTGCGGCGCCGGCGGCTCCACCTGTAATGTAATAACGAGAACTGTATACTTTTGCGTCATCTTATGTCAACGTTCTTTCCCGGAAATGACTCTCCTTTCTGCTTCAAATTTTTCCGCGTTGTCATTGGTAGGAACAGAACAGCAATAAGACTTACAATTAAATCTAGGTAAGTGCAGTACGCTACCGTTAAAAACAAATAGAGTTTTAGAAAGAAAATGTTAAGTAAAGGTGACGTTCGACTTCGACAACTCCGAACTTTTTGGGTAACTTCATCAGCCTTCTTAAAGGCTGCGTTGGTTGACAAACCGTATGCCGCCAGCTCAGGCTTTGACTAATTCGAGAATATTCTATACACAACCTCGTCAATAATACCTACAATAACACATTACAAGCAAAACCAACACACATACTAAAATCGTTGTGTAAAATGTTGATAAGATTATAAAACAACTACCTTTTTACCGCGGCTTTCCCCGCGTAGAGGTCGGAAATTGTCCCACGGGAATTTAGGTACTAACGGGATAATAATTATTCTATGTCCTAACCAGTGGCGTAACTTTACCGTTTGAAGCCCGTGGCAAATTCATGGGATGGGGCCCTCCCTCAATGTAAAGAAGCTTAACCAATGATTGAATTAAAGCTGACTGCTTCGTGGGCCTAGTAGTCGCAAGCGCTTCAGACTGCTGAGCATGAGGTCCTGTTCAGCTAATAAAATAAACAATGGGAAACAATAACGTTATGACGATACTGCCAGCTTCTTACTAATGTGCTTGCGAACTTTTATTATAAAGGATGATCGGTTGGTTGCCATCCCGATGAGATGCGCTCCCCTGGAAAGGGGATAGACTTAACGAAGAAGGAAGAGTGAATAAAGTCTGTGCGGTGAGTAGGAGTTTGAATAAGGCGATTATTCAATGCAAGTCCCTATTAATTTGTCAATAGCTTATGGTATTTCTTCAACCCTACCTTGATAGTACAATTGCAAGTAATCTGCATACAGATGATACGCACACTGAAGTTCGGTTCTAAGATTAATAAAAATTTAAAACAGAAGAGAATAACGCCTTGAGGAACGCCAGTTTCCAAATCACACAAGCTTGATGAAGATTCCCCAACATGAACGGATTGCTGACGTTTCTGAAGGTAAGAGGAGAACCATTTCAGTGCCTCGGGAGAGATCATAACATAGGATAACATGACAAAGAATAGTTGAAAATATGTATCAGTTTATCTAAAATCAATATTCTTCAGATTGCCATATTACGTCATTACTTCGCAGAATTTGATATGTCACCCTGTATGTATACAGAAATATGTTTTCGTTCAACTGCACAACCAATACAAAAGCAGCCGCTATTATGACCACGTAGAAGCACTATTAGAGATAAAATTGATTGATAGAAATAGAACCTTCGTTTCAGCAGCTGATGTTCGGCAAAGATGATGTCACGTACGAGGTGGTCAGCCTAACCGTCCAGTGCGACGAGAGGCAAATCGCCCTGTCCGGGTAGACTGTCCACCGCGACGCGCACTACAGGCCCCCCTCCCCCACGCTGCCGCCTCCGATGACGATCATGGTCTCATGGAGGCATAACTTGTGTAATTGTGGCATAATATCCGTCAGTTACGTTATTATAATTGGCCGTATGTTTACAGATGTTTGTGCATGCACACACAGACAACGTTAGATTTATAACGGCAATTCCTTTGGGACCTACCGTCATTTTCGAATAACAAAGAGCACAACTAAAGAAACCTTTAATAATACTTTACATCTCGTAGATATACTCTTTAAATTAGCAATAATACGTACAATCATAATAGCTAAACTATACAAATTGGAGGTCACATTTTTAGTTCAAGTACAGCTCAATCGTATTTGCCTTGCCACTGCATCGTACTATTAACACAAGTATTTGGTAGCTTATAACTGATTAGATAAAATGAGTTCTATGTACACATTAAGTGTTACTGACGGTGTGTTTGTCCGCGGGGCCGGTGAGGCCGGTGGAGGTGTCTCGCTTGCCCTGCAGGTAGTAGGTCATGAGCTGGCCCTTGCCCTTGACCGCCACCAGGCCGCGCTGCTCGAAGTAGTAGCCGAAACTTTGCAGAATCTCGCAAGTTTCCTCTGTAACCTGCGACAGACAAAAGTATCGACATGTCGACAAAAACTTGAGAAAAAAGTTATCATGAATATTTTGAAGAAAGTCTCTTCATATCAGTAGAAAACTACTTCTCTAAACTCGAGGGCTCATTTTACTTTAGTTAGTATTAAGAACGTGATGTTTGGTAACGTCGCATCGTCGCTTTCTGTACAAACTTACTTCTTGATTTTTATCTTTTTCTAAGTTTGGTTTGTATCATACCTACCTGAATGCATCCAGCTTTGCCAGTGCTTTCCATCCGAGAGGCAACGTTGACGGTGTTGCCCCATATGTCATAGTGCGGCTTGCGCGCGCCGATGACGCCGGCGGTGATGGGCCCGTGGTTGACGCCCATGCGCAGCACGAAGTGGTTGAAGGACTGCTCGTTGATGGCGGCCAGCACGCGCTGCAGCTCCAGCGCAAACTCCACCAGGCACGCCAGGTGCGCCCACCGGACCAGCACCCCATCTGACGGCTGCACAAATCACCACGCAGCACGTAGGTACAGCGAAGGAACTCGATTGATACGCTTTAGTTTTTTCCGTAAATCTGTCATTCTCTAGTTAGTCGAATAACAATTGGTGTAGTTTTTCAATTTACTTAACTTTCCTCAAATTTCCGGACTGTAGGTAGGTACATTAATATTCAAACAGACAGTAATACGTGTTGTAAGTGATTTCGGAATTACTCAAGGGAAAGGGGTCAAGCAAAGTGCACACCCACAGTTCTCTCTTGACAGTGACACTACGGCTAAGCCTTGTTTGTTGACATAATGCAGTCAGTGGTCGTAGATAGTTTAGTATTAGCGCAGTCAGGGCCGTCTTAACCATATTAGGCGCCGGGGTACGAGAATCAGCCTGCGCACTACCACCACCCTTACAACTAAAAAAATCGGTTAGGTGCCCAAGTTGTCACCTATTTAGTTCATTAACTCTGAACTGATTAATAACTGGCAAAAGTTGTTTTAGCAGCAAAGGTTCTACTTAAAAAGCAATTTTTCTTGTAGTAATAAGAGGATTGCACATCGCAGGTTGCAAAGCGAATTTATGTCTAAAGCTGCATGAGGCGTATATAAACAATATTGGTGCCTACATTTTTAAAGGTGTAATGAATATTTGTTCAGTAATATTTAAAACTGATTATGATTACGCATGGTATGTGAAGGTATTTTAAGGCGATTGGCTTGCGTCCATAAAATCATGCGCCCGGGTGCCACGCACCAGCCCCGGATCTACGATTTTTTCGAACCGGGGCAAAACCTTGATAGTGGCGCCCCCTAGCTCCCTTCAGTGTTTGAGAAAAACTGTTAATACAGTAGCATTTTTGTGACCATTTGTTAAAATAATAATCCTTTAAAAAATTTAAACTTTTTGTTATCTAATAACTTTCATTTGTGACATAAAACAGAAACACAGAAAAAATATATGTATAACTAGGAAGGACTACAACTTTACACGGCGTGCTTTCTTTTCTGCGAAAGAATCTATTAGCTCCTTAAAGTCTTAGCTCCTCAAATTTACTTGATCTGTTAAGATGCGTTCATAAATCACTTAGTATGTGTTCAAAAACTAACTGGGCGTATGGAAATAGAAAAGTTTGTTTTTCAAACATATCATATTAAGATTCGATTACTTGATAAAAACCTATGAGATTGTAGGAAAAGAGGCTTCATTTGTTCGATATTTCGAATTCTTGTCTCAAGGATTTGGCGCCCCGATGAAACTGCCGCCCGGGGCAAGTGCCCCGGTTTGCCCCCCCTTAGATCCGGGGCTGCCACGCACCCCTTGCACCCCCGGGTAAAGACGGCCCTAAGCGCAGTAAAAACAAAATAAAATCGCGGATATGACATATCGGTATGTTAATCTAGTTCACATTAGCGGAAACTCGAACTGTACGGAAGGAAAGAAGGTGTACCACTAGAAGGTTAATGGCGCTCTTAAAACTTTGTTGCAATATATTAAAAAAATCAATATGTGCATTTCAGATTCACAATTTACTAATTAGCAGTCATGTGACGCTATCGATGGAGTGACTTGGCATTTTGTTTACTGGTTTCAGATGCAAAAAAATCTTTTTATAATAACACTAGCAGCGGTTTCCCCCGCATAGGTAAGTGTTGATCCCGTAAGAATATCAAATCAAATCAAATCATTTATTTGCATAAAACAGGTTCAGTGGATGTTATAAAAGGTCAAATGGTACACTGTTAACAACCATATAAGGTGTGCAAATATAAAACAAGAATTTTAACTTACAGATCAGTCAACAAAATAAGGAATTAAAAATAATGCTGTCATACAAATTAAAAATGAAAAATTAAAATAAAAATAAAATGAAATGAAATCCAGAAATTATATCGAATTCATCAATTATAAATTATTTATGTGTAACATTATATCAAATATAATATGTCCAACATATAATATATATTACATTATTTACTATCCGGACCTTTGCTGTCATTAAAATACAATATCGGGATTAAAACTATCCTATATCCTTCCCCGGGATGCAATCTATCTCTCTGCCAGATTTTATCGAAATCCGTTCAGTGGTTTAGGCGTGAAAAGGTTACAGACAGACAGTCAGAATTACTTTCGAATTTATAATATTAGTATGGATGTTATAAAACAATCATATGCTGTTTTAAATCACTCACATCATTCTATAAATCTACTATATAGACTTTTGTTGGTTCTAGTTAAGTTACATACAAATTATATACAAATAAAACGCTCACTCGATATATTGCAAACGTTTGATGACTCACCTGCATTTGTCGCGTAGGATTTAGGCCAGACGCAGCCATGTATGTGGAGCTGATCGTTTTTATTTTGATTATGTCCTTACTGAACTTGGAATCTTCCAGCAACTGTAACCAGTATGTTATAAAATTACAATGTGCTAATCATTAGCTATAACATGATTTATGGTGTTTACAATATAATATATTAATGAAACAACGAATAGATAAAACATTGTTGAAACTGCGTTTTGGAATTAAGGTAATACTCCCTGTAGGTACTTTACACAGACAGTATAAATGTAATAAAAGACCGCTTAATTATATGCGTGAGAAAAAAGCAGTACAAGCCTAAAAAAAAACATATGTAACTGTAACTACTATTTACTATTCTAATGACAGAAAAATGTTTCCAAAGGCATTCTAAACGCACAAAAACACCCAAACTACAGTGCGTGCTACGCCGTAGCCACAGGCGTAGCAAAGCGCGTAGGGGTTGTTAGAGATACGGACCCTACTTGCAAAGGTTTCTACCATTCGTCACAAGACTGAAGGAGCTTTGAATTTAAATAGAAAAGGAATTTGTAGATACTCTTGTCATAATATTTTCATTGAAATTCACTCGAGGAGTTTTCTAGCTCGGTCACTTCCTTGAATTTGTTCGAAAGTTTATGATACATTCTGATCTCGATCAGTATGTAAATTAACACTAAGTTTGTAATCCAACCTATCGCTTGGTGGCTAGTTTGTAACTATGCCCTTCAGTCGCCTTTTACAACTTGTAGAGTAGAAAGCAGTTTCCTGCACGACCGCGCGTACCTGCCTATTTATATTGTATCCGGAAGAACAATAGATAAAATCTTCGGTCCAATTAATAATAGAAGAACGTAATTATATCTTATTTATTACTTAATTGTGAAATGTTGACGAAACTTTCTAAAACTGATACCTACCTACATGTCAAAAATATTTGAATAAAAAGGTCTTGAGAGTTGAGAATGGGTGTGTCTCTCTATCTAGGCCATGAGGACAGTGTTGATTTCTTGTTATAAATGACATCTGACCCCGGTTTACTGATCCCAATAACTTCGTTACTTCATTTTATATGTGAGGTAACGGATCAAAGTTATAACATACATAATATTACGAACATTGTAAATTCAAAAAAGAGTTATGATATTTTTTTATCCACGTAACTTTTATGTATGTTATTGTTAGGTAAAATGTAAATAACAATTACCTACCAAATCGAAGTCTGATATAACTTCGTTGAGGAAACGTAAACATTCTAGGCCTTGGTTATTGACAGTTTCTTCCGAGTAGAACTCTGCAACAAATGATAATTATATGTTTTCAATTTTTTTATAAACTTTTTTTCATGTATTGATTAAAGTCGACAATATTAAAACTTTAGTACCTACAAAATTACTAGATGAAATATTCATATAAAACAATAAAAATAAATTAATTTAACTGGTTCATTAATCCAAATACAAATATGTTCAAGGCGAACACCGAAAGCTACATTTTTTTATAGCAGAGTAGGTAGTGTTGTTGAAGATGCATTTATTAGATACATGAGCGTTGAAAATTATCAATTAACATATCTGTTAATACCAATACAATATACCTATTTTTTAAGTATTGTTAAATCGAACTCTGGCATGTGTACCAGTCGTTGAGATAAATATTAAGTACCGAACAAATCATTATAATAATACCATCGTGTAACTGTACCCCTACCCATAAGAAAATGAACGCGGTTTTATCACCACGCTTGCTCGCTACGTGTTGAAATTTACAGATCATATCAAAATCAAAAGTTATTTACTTAAATTAGACTGAGAATCAGCACTTTTCGAACGTTAAATTACATAACCCTTCACCACTTCCTAGTGGTTTCACTGGGGATAAGAAGTGGCGCAACAAACTCCCCAGCAGCATAGCTGTTTGTTCAGTTCGAAAAACTTGATTCTATTTTTTTCATTCTTAATTTCCAGATCTCGATGTCTCTGTCTAGAATGAGTGAGAGAAAATCTTCGAGCCAAGCACATAAAAGCAATGTCTTACCTGAAAAGTTGGGCATAGAGGCGAAAAGCACGCCGACCTCGGCGTAGCTCTGGCTGTAGAGGTCGCGATGATGGTGGCGCGCGCCCATGAAGTGGCGCGCGACGTGGGGCGGCAGCACGTTGTGGATGAGCGCCTGGTTGCGCCGGCGCAGGTCGCCCGCCTGCTCCGCCTGCGCGCGCATGCGCTCCCCGCGCGAGTGCCTCGCGCGCTCCAGGGACTCCACCTGCATTGTGGTCACAACTTGCGCGATTGTATATACATAGGTATATCCTATGCCGAAATTAATTATAACTTATGTATTGGTGAAAGGATTAAGATAGCGTGAACACAATTTAGATTCCAGGATAAATAAACATCATACACTCTACCTACAAACTCATTAATCTAAATCTTGTGCTCGATCTAGGAATCATACTAGACTAGAATTCAGTACTGGCTGACTCTCCGTTACATGCTTAATATGGCACAAGTGTCCAGAGTTCTAAAGTACCTTCTACTTAAATAGGTAGTTGTTTGTTAAAAGTTACGTTAATACGCACGTATCTGTTGAAAATGAGGAGCGCCAGCACAATGAAGAACAGCATTATTATGTTGCGTCCACCATGAATGCGAGCCCTGCAAGTTAAAGATGAATCATTCATACTTATGCCACCCACTTTAGTACCTCACAATCTCACATTATATTGAGTGGCCTAATTTATTCTGTCAAATAAAAAAAAAGAGAGTCACAGTATAGCCAGCAGATCTTCATCGTAGTCTGTGGTAGCGTTGTATCGCACGCGGTAGGGATCGCGGTCGAGGCTGGGCCGCGACAGCAGCAGCGCCGGGTGCAACAGCGCGGGCACGGCGTGCGCGCCCGCCAGCAGCGCCAGCAGCACGCCGCGTGCGCACACCCCCAGCGGTGACACCCACAGCGCGCCGCACGCCGCTCCCGCACCCACCTGTGAACACAGGTCACATACAACTCATTTAACTATATTTATAACATATTTGCTCGTAAAGGGTCTCTTATTTCACCAATTTCAATATCGTAATGTATCTCATTACGCACTTGTGCGGTAATGTAAAGTAAATCGCACGGTTTATCAAGATGCTCCGTCAAAACGAACGGTACTTTTTTAAATCTTAGCAAAGAGTTTTTATTTCAGAAAAGATGTCAACATTTTATGAATAAAATTAACTTTGGGAGATAAAATATAATAAATAAACATTTAATTCTTTAATTTAATTAATTTTGACAATAAATTACAACCATTAATATCTGTAACAAAAACAAAAATATTAATTTACTTTATTAATAATACTGGCTGTTTTGTGCCTATGCCTGAAAAAAAAGCGCGAACGCGCGCGCATCGCTTATCTGTTAAGAAGTAAAAATTATTCCGCGCGCTTTTTCTTTTCGCTGTACTGTTTTTTATTTGAAAATGTCGTCAAGTAATGATGAATTTATTAATTCCACACCGCCAGAAGTCTCAGAGGCAGCGAAAAAGGCTACTCTAAGCCTCGCCCGAAAAATCGACCGATAGATACTTACAAGCGTATCAAAATTTCATCATATGGAAAACAAGCAAATATGCAAGTTCAGTCCGAGTTTTATTTATTTCCTCGCAAATATGTTATAAAACGTCGTATGACATACGTGCGCTTTGAAAATTACAGCCTCTGCTTTCTTTTAGCCCTCGCCTACGGCTCGGGCAAGCAATATCGCCTCGGCTGTAATTTTCAACTTACCGCACTTAGATCATAATGTACTATTTTGACCGAAGAACTAACGTCTATAATAAACCTTAATAACCTTAACTTTGAAAAAGAAAATACTATTATCTGGCTTGTTATTCGAGCCAGACTTGTGTGGCTGACATACCGGCAAAACCCAAAGAACCACCGAATTTTGACCCAATAATTAGCAACTAATAATTAGTTTTTGACAATACAAAGGCCATTGTTCTGTTTTATAAACAGTTTAGTTCAATGGAAAGTGAATTCTTTTTACTTCACGGACCGTTGAAATTGACCCGACCTCATTACAAGTGGGTAATTAAGTCGAGATGGCTCGTGTTTTCGAGGAAAATGCCCCTAATTAGGAAAATAGGACATAGTTTTTCTTCTTTTATGTGTACAGTCAGCAACAAAGGTTGATTAACACTTCATAATCTCAATTATTGATCAAAAATTAACACTTCGGTTTATTTATTGAACAAAATATTTGTACAAAATTGCATTGTACTTCTGCTGCAATTATGGAAAAAAATTTTGCTCAGTAACTGAGATTTAAAAAACTGAAGTGTTCATCGAGTCGATTAACACGTTATTTATTTAAATCTTAGTTATTGAGCAAAATATTAACACTTCAGTTTTTTTTAATCTCAGTTATTGAGCAAAATATTTGTTGAAAATTGCATCGTACTTCTGCTGCAATTTTGAATAAATATTTTGCTCAATAACTGAGATTAAAAAAACTGAAGTGTTAATCGACTTTTGATGCTGACCGTACATACCATTAATTAATTGAATAAACAAGAAAGTAGATATTAATTTCACGTCGTAGCTACAGTATTATTGTTAGAAACTAAGCATATTACTTCCTAGAACGTTTCGAGTAGATACGAGTAGATTTATCTCAAATCATGCTTTCTAGCTGTAGTTCCATTGCATTTATAATGAGTTACGTGGTTTATCATGTTGAACTACCAACGAAAAAGTTGAATTGTAGGTACACCTCAGCCTTCCCACGATGCGAGATTAAAAAAGTCGAATGGGGGAAATAGGTTACTATGATATTTGTAAAGCGACAACGATGAGAAACCTGTCACCAGTTGGGCGTTGATGTTTTGTTGCATTCGTTTAACCCAAAGAACTTTGGTAGGTGTAAGTTACAGTAACTGTTTACGACTATGTGAGAAAGCTAGGACGCTTGAAAGGTCAACTAAGTTATACAACCTCAACATACCACTGAAAACATAATATATATAAGTAATCATTATGGTAGGTATGTAGATTGTTTTATATAATAACTATGAGTCTGCAGCGTTTATAATTATAACATAGGTAGAACTAAATTCCACATCTGCATACTAAAATTAGTTTTTAGATCATAACATAGAAATATTAAGCCATGAAAAATGCATTTAATTTGTGGACTTTAAAATCCATACTAATATTATAAATGCAAAAGCGTTTCTGTCTGTCTGTGTGTCTGTTACCTCTTCACGAACTGATATAGATGTAGAGATACTTTGAGTCCCGGGAGAAGACATAGGATAGTTTTTATCCCGATATTCCCACGGGATCGAAACTTACGCGGGTGAACCCGCGGGTCGCTGCTAGTGTTAGTATAAACTCAAATTCCTAAAAACTTAGATTGTTGCGACAGCATATACTCGTACAATGAATTATATAAGAGTCTAGTCAAGTCTAGTGCTCATGCATTTTAGCATGTTTCTGATAATTTTCAACAGCTGCATAACTTAACCCTGGTTTTTCAAATCGTCATATCGGTCGTTAGTTTGCCATCGGCATCAGAATGTGAAAGTAGAAAAGGTACTTCACGTGATAGTAATAAGAAGGATGTATGCAGCGACGTGTGCCGCTGTGCGCGGGCGCGTCGTCTCGCAGGCCGTCCTCCAGAAGCATCGTCTCGAAATTACCGCAAATTATCTGCACAAACACATATGTGCACATTTAAATCATCGGATACGGTACCAGGATTGGTTTTCCGACAAAATTTCTCCAATGTACCTAATTGAAATCGTAATAAGAAAATATATGAGTAGCAATATAATAAAAAAAAAAAACATAATCTGTGTAAGTTCAATGATTTCCGACCTGCGCGGTAATAGTGACAGTTGTAGCGATAGTGCTGGTGATCGTGACACAATCTGACCGCAACGGAAATAGAAATAACAAGTATGATGTGAGAGTGGCGGCGTTAGTGAAGATGGCTTAGATAGTGTATTAGCGCGCACTTACCAGTGGTGCAATGTTCGCGGCCACAAACATCGCGATGTTAAACGTTCCGCATGTCAGCTTCCAGTAAGGACTGACTGTTTTTTTCTGAAAGATTAACAAACAGATATTTACATTGAGTGTGGCAATAAAACATACCTGGGGGCCTAAAAAGGCCACTTTAGCATAATCATAAAAGTATAACATTATGAATCATAATATGGCGAAGACGGTCCGTATTTTTGTTTTTTTCGCTGCACTACGTAGGTTTAATCAAAGAGATTGGTATTTTAGCACAGACAAAAAAAAATACTGAAAAATCCTTCACCAATGGGATTTGATACTTAACCGTTAACTGTTCATTATGATTCATAATGTTATCCTTCTTTCCTTCCGTCCTTTTTAGGCCCCCTGATCAACTGTAAATCCTAACATGTTCCTAAATTGCAGATAAGCCGAGAATAACGTTTCAAATAATGAAATACTGAATAAGTACTTAAGTTTGGCATATTAAATAAAAGCGATAGCGACGCCACGTTCAAACTGTCGTCTTAGGGACGGACACCGGACTAAAAGCTGTTTGTTTGTATTAAAACGACAATACAAAAATGATAATTATATGTTATGTAGGTACTTACATATATGAGGAATATAGACCTCTTTGACCACTAACACAAATGTAAATCGATAGCTAAGCTAATTTTTTTCTTCTAAATATTACTGAATATTGATGAAACTACAGCTGATAGTATTAACCATACCGGAAACCTACACAGACCGTCTACAGATTATTTCATTAACAAGAAGCTAACCTTATATTGTGAATATCGATAGCACGTGTAATAAACCACATTGATTAGGCCGGTCTCTAGCACGAGTGCGAGGTAGACGGCATGCAGCGACCAGGTGGGTGGTACTGCGAAGCTGGCGAGCGCGACCACTGCGGGCAGCAGCATGAGCGGTGGCGCGGCTATGGCCAGCGGGCACGGGTCGCTCCGTCGAGCGTACACCTCCTCCGCACCCGAAGCTTTAAACGTCAGGCATAACGTTGTTCCGTCTGCTAGCTCCCTGTTTATGTTATTTTTTCGTTAAATACGTTCAGACACTAAACTTATTATTTACTAAAATGAAATCGGGCTAAATGTAACAGAGTTACTGTCTATAAAACATATCTGGAAAATGAAAATTTTTGAATAAACAAGCATCAGTTTTATAGGTCCTATAAAACTGCACCTACTTATTAATAAGTAAAACTATGTGCCTCTGTATGTACCGAGGACTGGAATGGTAAATGTGTTTATTGACACGGTTCCATTACAAGCGCCTGAAATAGCATATTGTAACTATTTGCGATACACGCTATCCGAACAGATCGATCTTCACTCGCCTACAATTCCACAAAAACGTAAGAAAAGGGAGATGTGTAGGAGGACGTGGAACATACCCTGGGTACATATTAATCCTTATCTAGCTATTCTTTGAAGTTAATACTATAGGTAAGCTATTTTCTGTTAAATGTTAATGGTATATATAAGTAAAAAGTTCTTATTTTCTTTAATTGTAGGTCATTTACAACAGGTTTTATTGCTGTAAAAGTTTAAACGAGAAAATTTTTATGAATTGTAGATCATACAATTGATAAACTTTTTCTCATTTAAACGTTTAAATTTTTAACAACTGGTTAATTCAGTGTACCTACCATAACTGATGTTCTAAAAACAACTCGCAGGGAACTTAGGTAGGTACATCCTCCTGCCTGGTACCGACGGCGTCATTGTGGTAAATGCTAAGATAATTACGCAAATGTTAACATCGAAACTTACTGATGAGCCTACCTAACTACTTGTAAATGAATGGCCGTGAATATATGTTTAATTTAATTACGTAGGAAACTGATGATGTACCAGTTTTTTCCAAACCAAAATCCAGAAAAAAGCATGTTCTCTCACATACCTACACAATATTACATAGGATTTCATCAACAATGTAAATAGATGAATCCTTGTAACTGAGTTTTTGTTAGACTATAATCGAAATCTACTACTATTGGTATTCCAATGGGATTAGGGGGTCTTAGATTTCAGTTATAGTTTTTCGGTTTGGTTCAGCGAGCAAAAACTAGAAAAACGGACATGTTAGTAGTTGAACGATCCTATCAATTATACTCGAGATGGTTTTGTCCTTCACATGCCAGCGTATGTGTAGAAAGAAACAAACATTTTGATGCGCTATTTCACAAAGGAGACGTAAATCAATTCAAAACGTACACAGAACTGACTGATACTTTCAATAATTTCAATTAGAACTGAAAAACCAACTGATAATTAAAATACATAATTAACAATGGTGGCCATCAAATTATAAACAAGTGCGTAAATATAAATTAGCTGCATATTTAATTCTGTTTTGGTTGGCATTGACAAGGGCAACCTTCAAAAACACGACTACTATTTCTGATTTTCTTGCAAATATAAGTATTGTTTACAATGCCTGCCGCATAGTAAACCCAAATATTGGGTGCTATTTGAATTTTGTGTTATTTTCAGCAGTTAATAGGCAAAAACACACGTGAAACAAAAGAAAACATAAACTGTCCACGTAACAACAAGATAACAATAATATTGTGGAATTCCTGTAAACTTACTTGTCGTCGTCTCTATTCACCAGTTCTTCTTGCAACATGCTAAGTATTTTCTGTTCTTCGTTGTCCTTGCTCTCGTCTTGTGGCGACAGAACCTACGAATAATGTACGAAGCATGTCTATGTAATTGACAAGCGAAAAATCAATATGAGAGCACATGATCGGCGTAGCATCAATAATCAAAATATGTCCGAACATAATGAGCAATCGATTCGAGTGAGATTATTTTAACCTGCTACGTTAGCTAAACTAGGAACTATCTAGCTCAGGCCGCCTAGTGCCCTAGTGTCCTATTTATTTAGGCTGGTGGCGAGGGAGCGGTGAGGGGGTGGGGCAAGCGCAGTAGTGCACTCACCGAGTCCTCGTCATCGTCTCGGAGGTCGGAGAGCGTGTCGGCCGAGTCGCCTCCATCTGCGGCCTCGCCCTCCGGTGCACTCCTCTCCTCGCCTCCTTGAAACTGCACGATACAAGCAACGTGAATCTTGTGAAGATGACAACTTAAATAAACACAGTCTGAAACGTTTTACATGTTTTCATCTTTGACAAAACATGGATTATTGAAATGATGAAATACCACAATTATCATTAAATAGGGACCGAACATGTGTCGAACTTCAATTTCGAACAATAATAATTCGAACTTTATGGAAAATGTTATTTAGCGTATTACACCTATACAGGATGAATTGAAAACATGCGACAAATCGAAATGGGAGATAGTACTCAACATTATGGACAAATTTTACTATGGGACCAAACCTGAAATATCGAAAACAAAATCACCTGTTCCCTACATTTATGTTCTCATAACTCGTCAAAATGTAGAGCAGCTTTGGTCCCTTAGTAAAAGTTGATCATAATGATGAGTACAATCTCCCATTTCGGTTTGTCGCATGTTTTCAATTTCAACCTGTATATGGGTTATGGGTGACTGTAATTACTATTGACGTCATACAAAACGAACGACATATTTACGTAAATTATACAAAATAGAGAGGGACTAGGGTGCAATCAATTTGAAATTATTTTATAATATTTAGTCTATTGTCGCTGTAAAATTTTACCTCACCTGCTTTATGAACTGTCAATAAGCTAATTAAACTTTGAACAACTCCGCTATAAGCCAACCGCTAAATTGAGAAAAAATTTTCATTTTTGATTTCACTTTGTTCACATTGTCGCCCAATTCGCTTCGTCGTCCGTTCTAAATGGTAAAGTAAAAGGACGTTTTATGTAACAGTCTTGTTCGGAGTATCTACATAATTAATTAAGGTGCGAGTAGTTTGCTCATTTTCGTCGTTCGATATTCATCCATTATTTTGGTAACTAAGGTACCTACTTGGTTACCTAAAGTCTGTTTCTAGGGCAGGCAGAAAAACGATATTGACAAAATGCTATATTTAGTATTTATATATAATTTTAATATTTATATATAATTTTTTATAACCCTAGGTGGGTTATAAAAAACATAACGTTGTTTTGCATTTTACACAAACAAGATAGTGTAGTTTTGTAGTAGGTAAGTGTGTGTAAAAGGTTAGGGAGAAAACAAAACAGCATTTAAAATACAAATAAGTAGGATAAAGGTGGGCTACCCTACCCGGTAAGCTCAAAGCTAGCTAATTGTCCATTTCCGCCTAAAATAATATTTTGTTAGGGTTCCGTACCAAAATGGTAAAAAGGAACCCTTATGGTGCGACTCAGTCTGTCTGTCTGTCCGTCTGTCACAGCTGGATATCTCAAGAATTACTAATGCTATCAATTTGAAATTCGGACTAGTTTTAGATGATGTTTGCCCAACTATTTTGCAATTATGAAATAAATAAAAATATATATACATTTTTTACAACAGTGACTGAAAAGGGGGCTGAAAAATTAGAAGTAGGGCTACCAGGGCATGTGGGGTATCATAATTATGAAAGAACGAAGTTTGTACATTTTCAAACATTTTTTCTTTTTTTTTTTAAGCCACACAGTTTTCGACTTATGATGAAAAATGTATAAAAAAACCGTTCCCCCTTATCTCCGAAGTTTGCAAAGAGAAAAATCTGAAATAATTCTGTGTGATAGAAGTTTATGTAAAAATTACAGGAAAAATAAAACGATGTCTCTAAATAGCAGACTTTTTCAGAAATCATCAACAAAAGTAACATTAGTTCCACTATCGGTCAAGAGATGTACTGACCTAAAACTGCAAAATTCTACACCGCAACGCGCAGTGTTAAAATTCTCTGACGAATAATAGGCCTCGCCGATGAAAATTTAAAAACATATTTTTATGATAGTACGGAACCCGGTTTTTTCAAACATATATTTTTAGGTATATTCAAAATAAATAAAAAAGATGTATTTACTTTGTTAAAGTATATAATGTGTATATAAGGTATATATTTGAATGCATTTTGTATTTACATTAGACACGGAACATAATATTTTCAGTTGCTTCAGGCCGGATACCTACTATTTGAAATACCTCCTTGCAAATTGTCGGGTTGCTGAGGTAAAGCAGCTTTTGATTAAATGGCCGCCAAAGTGAGTTTTATTTTTATTTTAATAATAACTTCTGTACTTCCTTATAATAAACGGAAGTAATATAGGTACCTAAAGCCTATTCGATAAACGGTAAAATTACGTGGTGGTGGTGGTGGTTTGTGTGGTTCTTTATACTACCTACTAGTTCCCTTCTTGATATCGTATTATGTATGTACACTCAATTACATTGCAGCTTAGTTATTAAAACCGATTTTCCGTATAACGGAAAACGGTCGATTACGTTACGTTACGTCATAATGACGTAACAGTATTGATGATGACGCGAGTACCTAACACTTATCGTAGAACAAATAAAAATAGTTCGAAAATTCTAAAGCTTAGGTATGTGTTTTACCAATGTAAACTATAAGCTAAATATATACTATGTGAAAAGGTCGTACAGAGAAAATGATCACCACTTACTATTCACAATATCTTCTATTTATGTAAAACCCATGCGTAAGAACTACTCAGTCATATGCGTCTTTCTCTTTTTCGAGGTTTTATTCCGTACGTAAGTAGGTATAACCGCATAAGTCAATCGAAAACGCATTCGCAATTTACAGCTTCCTACCCCGATAGTCCGATTCCAACACATCATACATATTTCACATCGCACTCGCGACTATTTTTGCTAATTAAAGCATTGAAACACAACATTGGCAATTTGTTTAATTTTATTGGTCCATTTGGATCTAATTACAATTAATTAATAAATTACAGACACTAATATTTTTGAGCTACGCTCAATAAATACTTTTGTGCTGTTTCATCTCAAACTTTCTTCAATACCAATTAGGATTCGCTCGAAACACAAATACAAACTTGGCCTGGCTCTGGCTCCGGTCATGCTGAAGTAAATCCCGCGCGGGATGCGGGACGAAGTCCGCTTGCGCCGATTGTGTCAACTAACTTGTATGAAGTTGTTCAAACTAATAGTCGCGATACTCGCGATGCTAATCATTATAGAACAATCGACGAGCGCTTTCGCATTAGAACTTTAGTGTAGGTACCTATCGTGATTAAACAATGAAGTGTTTATTGACAGACGACAGGTTCGCTACTCATCAAATTTGATCACTTCAACACTATTCTTTGTTCATCGAGATACCAAACAAAACAGTCTTGTTCATAGACTTTATTCACTTTGTGTAAGATATCAAACCGAGATTTCTAAAAGTCATATACACAGTCTGGCCATAAATACTGTTACAATTAAAAATAAGAAAGATATTACATTTGAATTTGGAATCTGTCATTTTTATACGATTGTTCATTGAGTTTTCTAATTTTGGCGCCAATAGATTGTACAATATTTTGCGATATTAAAATGGAGTGGGGTGATAAAGAGAACCGAATCGCTGTGATTGCATTACACAAAGTTGGTATGGAGCCAAATGCAATTTTTAAAACTCTCCATACGCTTGGTATTAGTCAAATGTTTGTGTACCGGGCTATTAATAGGTACAATTGTTTGTCACAGAAAAAGATCTGGCCGTCCACGTAGTGTTCGTACGAAAAAGGTGGTCAAAGCAGCAAGGGAAAAAAATCGAAGAAATCCTGTCCGAAAGCAAAATATTTTATCTCGGGAGATGAAAATAGCACCCAGAACCATGTCGCGTATTTTAAAAGATGACTTAGGACTTGCAGCCTATAAGAGACGCACTGGTCATTTTTTAACTGATAAATTAAAAAAGAATAGGGTGGTAAAATCGAAATAACTACTGAAGCGGTACGCAAAGGGAGGTCACAGAAAAATTTTGCTTACGGATGAGAAAATCTTTACAATTGAGCAACATTTTAACAAACAAAATGAACGTATTTATGCTCAAAGCTCTAAGGAAGCTTCCCAATTAGTCGACAGAGTGCAACGTGGGCATTATCCGACTTCAGTGATGGTTTGGTGGGGTGTTAGCTATGAAGGAGTGACTGAGCCATATTTTTGTGAAAAAGGTATCAAAACATCGGCACAAGTGTATCAAGACACCATTCTTGAGAAGATAGTTAAGCCCCTTAACAACACCATGTTCAATAACCAAGTATGGTCCTTCCAACAAGACTCGGCGCCGGGTCATAAAGCTCGGTCCACGCAGTCTTGGTTGGAAGTGAACGTTTCGGACTTCATCAGAGCTGAAGACTGGCCGTCGTCTAGTCCCGATCTTAATCCGCTGGATTATGATTTATGGTCAGTTTTAGAGAGTACGGCTTGCTCTAAACGCCATGATAATTTGGAATCCCTAAAACAATCCATACGATTGGCAGTGAAGAATTTTCCTATGGAAAGAGTGCGTGCTTCTATTGATAACTGGCCTCAACGTTTAAAGGACTGTATTGCAACAAGACTGAGATTTGATTAGATTTGCCAATGGAGACCACTTCGAATAAGCTTTTTATATTTTAAATTGTTTTATATTTATTTATTAAACTAACACACTGTAAAAGTAATAAATATTATTTGCAATAAAAAATTTTTGTTTTCTTCGTGACAACATTTATGGCAAGACTTGTAAGAGACGTTCTATATATACATCACACTGTGCTTGTGTGATCACAAGCAGTGAAAATAAAAATTCATCGCTATGAAAGAACTTGGAAACCGAATGCGACTTTCTAATAACTTTTAAACACTTAAATAATAATAATATATTTATTAAAAAATTATGAGGCATGAAAATTAATACAGTTGTGCTTATATAAAAATACAACCTACTTGTAATTAGTATATATTTATTTAAAAGTATCCACTTGCTTTGTAATAACATCAAAAATTCTGTCGAAAATTCGTTGGCAACGGCAACTAGAGAATGAACTGAAGTGTTTGCGAGTGGTTCTCAGAAATACGCACGTCCACGTTTAGCGTAAATGTTTATTCCTCATTAGTATTACACGTACGTAGGTACCTCCTGAAGTAAACGCATCGACATTACGCATACCTACATTGAAAGCTACTGAACTGAAATATGACACGAAAAACATACAAGGTCTACTGTATGTTGTTAACATTGTAAAAATAGTAAAGCAGTATCTATCTCCATTGATATTATTAGGTAAGTATCTACAGATAAACAAAGAACTTACTGGTTTGAGAACTTTCACAATAAAGTAAGTCTTGATTCCAGCTTGCCGTAGCATTTCTTCGCGGCGTTCACCATGAGCGGGCTCGACCTCAAACTCGTTGTTCAGAAAACTCAGAGTTACCTCAGAAACATGTACGCGTCTGTAAACAAAACTCTTATTAATAGAATGTAACTACGTATACATAAATAGAAACAGCTAGGTACTAAAGTCGCTGAATAAATAAATCTTCCTCAACTAAGAATAGACGAATATGCCACCTTTTGATGATTTTATCGCATCTTTTGTGTAAGCTTTGTCTCACTTACTATTTAGAAAAAGCAACGGCAAAGTTTATATTATTAACTAGCTGCGCCCCGTGGTTTCACCCGCGTAAATGTCGATCCCGTGGGAATATCGGGATAAAAACCCTATATATTAATCCAGGGTGTCAGCTACCTCCATACAAAATTTTATCAAAATTGGTCCAACCGTTTGAGCGTGAAGAAGTAACAAACACACATACTCACAAACTTTCCTTTATAATATTAGTGTAATACATTAAGCAGGTAGATATAAGTACCTACATAGGGACCTTTTTTACCCGACTGCGCCAGGAGGAGGGTTATGTTTTTCGAGTGTATGTATGTATGTATATTTCTTTGTCACGCTCTGTAGCCTAAACGGCTTGATCGATTTCAGCTTGAGAGGTGCCGCTAGATTCGTATTAATTGTGAGAGTGACACTGGGTATACCAAATTGAAAAAATAAATTAGAATGGCCGATTCTTGGCGCCATATTATGTCTTCAAAAAATTTTTTTAATCATATAACCTATCGAGTGGGGTATCAAAATAAAGGGTTTTAAAAGGTGATTACAAAAATATGTACAACTTATCTGGTTAAAAGTTATACGAAGTGACAAATCGTTAAAAACACGTACACACCGCTCCATTAAGTGATTACCCCTCCAAAAGACATGTGCGTTCAAATCCGTGATAGGCCCAAGTTGGTTTTTGTATTTTGCAAAAACATTTTATTTTAAATAATTTATTGTTTTTGTGAATAAATAAGTTTAAGATAGTATTTATTTTTTAAAATTTTGTTTTTATTATTGTTTTTTTCAATAAAACGTTAATACTTTTATTATTGCGAAAACGACAAGCAATAATAGGATTAACATTTACGAACGTTTTATTCATCGTCTAAATAGACTAGAGGTTTCAAGACCGCTTGCCGTGCCTATGAGTGGAAGTTCAAATCATGGGCATGAAATGTGCTTTTTGTTCATTATAATTATTATTTTAATATATTTTTCTATTTTGTTTTAATTAGTAATTATTTATAAAGAATTTAAAAATAAAGAAAAATAAAATAACTTAATAATCATATAATAATATTTATTATTGCTATTATTTAACAAAACTATGATCTTATTTTACAACAAATATTTATTTTGATTTGATAATTTTATTTACAGTTATCATAATATACTATTTTGCCAACTGACACAATTGGGTTCCTAGACAAGTGGCATCCTATTAACGTAAATGATAAAACAGTAAGCGGCAGAAATATTTTAGATTGACATAACCTAACGAAATGTCACGTGACCTGTCATGTCGTCTCAGCATACAAATTTGACATTTGACAGTCTGACAAGTGACATCGAAAGAGACAAGTTTTGAAGCGTTTGCAACTTGTCTAGGAACTAGAAGTTAGTTTGGCAGGATTACAATCATGAGCATAATAAGTGAATAAACATGTTATCAATAGATAATCAATTAACATCTCTTATTAGCTCATGATATCTACTTAGAATATTTTGCTATACAAAGTAAAATAGTGGGATCAAATGAGTTAAATGTCTTCGTTGTTTATTTTGTTGTCATACTTAATTAATATAACTGCTATTTCTGGGCAAACCGCAATCGTTCTCTTCGATGTTCTTCTGTTCGACATATTTTGCAGGTCGATTACTGTGAATGTTCGCTGCGTGTAAATGTCTTCAAACCGTGGACAGAGATAGTCCATGCCGTTGCGAACTGTAACGAGTGGATGTAAACGGCGGTGTAGTGTGAACCTTAACAATATCCCGATGATGTTCAGATTGGTCCGTATAGATCCCAGTAGTTCTCCGACCCATGGACATTGTCTTAACATCGCTGGTTTCTTGAAATCTGCGCACCCATGAGCGCACCGTTTGTCTGTGTATAGAAAAAAATGGTTTTAAATAAGTTATTAAATACCACACACAAGATACCGCAAATAGCTCAACAAGAAAAAAATCGGAGAACACAATTAATATTATAATGAACTTACTGCTATGCCAAGCTGTCTCGCAATTCCTTTTATGCTCACTCACATTTTGTTCACACAGAACAACTATTTTAGTTCTCATAAAATCATAAATCATTTTAAAAATTAATGGATAAATCGTAGTCGTTTACTCTTCGCCGTTTTAAGTGAACGTATACATCAAACGTCGTAGTTATAACTTGAGGGTATGGATTAATTTTATAAAGACAACGTAAGTAAGTAAAATTAATGGATACCCTCAAATTATAACATCTATCGATTAGACATCCCACCTAAAGATAAAATGACTCAGACCATAGTAGATAACAATTTCAACGCAATTCATATGGGCTCGCTGGCTAGTTCGTCAAACTGCCGGTATGAGTATGACGACGTTCGGTGATGCGATGGTTCGAATCTGAGTCGAAACAATGGGTTCTTTTTGAAGTATTCTTTAGATTATTTGTAAGGAATTTAATGTGTATCATTTTAAAACTTGAGGGGTTAGCACATACTGACGCTGTCTGTACCAAGAACTAAATCGTCTGCGAAATCTTTCACATTTGTAAACTAAATAGCTGGAAATAAAAAACGTAAAAAAAAATTATATACTTATTTGTATTTTAAGTTTCTATGTTAATGGATGTAATGAACCCAGGTACATAATATACCATTTTAATTAACTAAGTATAAATGAATAAATGCCGTAGGAATCGCCTGGAAGCGAGAAGCAAAAACCGGTGGAAATGGCGATGCTTGAGAGAGGCCTATGTCCAACACTGGATGATTTTTCAATGCAATAATAATGATGATGAAATAATAGTAGATTGTTGCATCGAGCGCAAAGTGAGTTATTAAAGCACGAGAGTTATGTTGGTAAATTAACACGAGTGCTTTAATAACTCACTTTAGCAAGGTGCGTAATCTACTTTTCTTTCAACTACCAATCTACCTACCATGATAAAATATACCTACTCAAAATAAAAACTCAAGTTAATGAAAACGAAGTTTTCCTAGGCTTTTAAATATTAACCCCGCGACTTTTGCGGCAAAAGGTTATTAACAATTTAATTTGCAGATTTTTTATACTTTCTGGAGTTGCATTCATATCGCTATCGCTATTTCCATTTTTTAATCTTTTCTTGCTAAATATGAAGTATCAATGTTTTACAACGGTATAAAATGCGACACGTTTGTTTTTTTTTTTCACTGAGTTGGTTTTATTCAGCCGATTTTTATTTTTAGCCAGTATCTTTTTGATCTAATGCATACATTTTATATTAAACTTAATTGGTGACACAAACATAATGGGAGACATTAAACCTCTGTGGTAAATTTATATCTAAATAAAAAACAATGCATTAATGAAAAACTGTGCAAGCATGAGATTTCATACAACATTTCTACTCTGTTTTGGTTCTAAGTAGGGATGCCTCGATACGCCTTTTTGCCGATACGATACCGATACCGATACTCTTATAAAAATATCGGCGATACCGATACCGATACCAATACGCTTACTGAATTCAAAAAGGAAGGTAGATTAAATAAAACACAATTAATTAATAGTTTTAGTAATCCAAATTAACATTTATAAGATTTTTATGGAATTATCAACTGTCGAAATTTCAAAGTGATTCCATATAGCACTTTTGTGTTTTGAAGTTGATATGACTACTATTTATTTTATTTGACTCAAACGACTAGTTATAAATGACACAATATACAAACAATTACGATATGTACCTAATTCTTAATCTTATTTGCATGGAAAAATACTACGCGCAACAACATTCAACCTAACAAAATGGAAATGGGATAGATAGATGTGCGAGTCTGCGAGTGCGAGGCCAAAGCGGGCGGGCGCACAACGCGGCCGAAGGCCGCTTCCTGCGGCCAAAACTCCAAAATTAAAGTTTTTAGTTAGGGTTTTTTTGTCATCAAGTTGGCTTAAGGAGTCCCCTAAGAGACGAAAAATGTTCGGAGTGAGGTCCCTTGCCTCGAATCCCTTCCATAATCTTAGTCTGAATGTGGCCGTTACGGCACGTGTAGCCACGCGTAGGGAAAATCGATTAATAAACGCTTGCATTGAACACGTGTGAAAGTTTTTACAGCCAAGAAAACCTTAAACAAAAAAATGGATTCTAAATCTGAAGGTAAGTGCAATACTTAAAAAAAATTTCTGCTTATAAAATACTAAATAGTATATTGTTAAAAAGAGATATGCCCAGGCTGTGTTTTATTAATATTATTTTTTTTGTTATCTATATAGTCGAGTGAAAACTTTTTTATCTTGATAGATCCTGCTCTTTAAGTTATTGAAAGTTGTTAATAATATTATTATGTACCAGAAAAAAGAAAAATTAGCTGCCCGTAGCTGCCCGTTGAGTTTTTGAAGTGAAAACTTCTTTAGCATCGTTGTGATTCGAAATTTTATGAAACGAAAAAGCAACAGTAAAAAGAGACATACAAGATGTAACGTGGGAGAAAATGAGATAGGAAGCATTATACAGTGTTTTTGTTTTTTATTAGTACAAATGACATCACATTTAATGGATGTGTGGGCGTGGGCGTGGGTGTGGGTGTGGGTGTGGATGGATGGATGGATGGACGGATGGATGGATGGATGGATGGATGGATGGATGGATGGATGGATGGATGGATGGATGGATGTTCTTTAGCATCGTTGTGATTTGAAAGTTTATGAAACGAAAAAGCGACAGTAAAAAGAGACATGTAAATTCATAAGATTTAACGTGGGAGAAAATGAGATAGGAAGCATTATACAGTGTTTTTGAAGGTTTCATTTCTACCACGTGTGAATTGCACACATGCTGTTTTTTGTACATTTATTTACAAGAATGAGCAAGTGAGACGGCCATTTGGAATTCACTATTTCTGATAACAGATTCATGATAAACGACCCTAAAAACCCATATATACCAATTTATAGATCATAATAAGTTATAGATCATCATCAAATTCGTAATCAGCGACTACGAAAACCTATAAATTGTCATTCAGCTAGATTATGTTGAATAATATACGCCATTTCACGCGAGGGGGTAGTCAATAGAGGAGGAAGGGGGTGGCTTTTAAAATTTTTAATATCAAATTCGTAATCAGCGACTACGAAAACATATGAATTGACATGCATCTTGATTATGTTGAATAATATACGCTATTTCACGCGAGGGGGTAGTCAATAGGGGAGGAAGGGGGTGGCTTTTAAAATTTTTAATATCAAATTCGTAATCAGCGACTACGAAAACATATGAATTGACATGCATCTTGATTATGTTGAATAATATACGCTATTTCACGCGAGGGGGTAGTCAATAGGGGAGGAAGGGGGTGGCTTTTAAAATTTTTAATATCAAATTCGTAATCAGCGACTACGAAAACATATGAATTGACATGCATCTTGATTATGTTGAATAATATACGCTATTTCACGCGAGGGGGTAGTCAATAGGGGAGGAAGGGGGTGGCTTTTAAAATTTTTAATATCAAATTCGTAATCAGCGACTACAAAAACATATGAATTGACATGCATCTTGATTATGTTGAATAATATACGCTATTTCACGCGAGGGGGTAGTCAATAGGGGAGGAAGGGGGTGGCTTTTAAAATTTTTAATATCAAATTCGTAATCAGCGACTACGAAAACATATGAATTGACATGCATCTTGATTATGTTGAATAATATACGCTATTTCACGCGAGGGGGTAGTCAATAGGGGAGGAAGGGGGTGGCTTTTAAAAATTTTAATATCAAATTCGTAATCAGCGACCCCGAAAACCCCCGAGTAAGAAATTTTAAATCAATTACTTGATTTTTCGAGTTTTGGCCAGCTTTTTGGGAATCGGCCGCTCTGTGGGGCGAAACAAAACACTGAATAAAGAGCGGGGTTTTCCCGAGCATAGTTAGTTCGTGCCTCGTTTGCAACGAAATAGACGGGACAACACGCGCGTTTACATTACATTTTTAAAGCGCGATATTTGAAAAGTGTCGTTGAATCGGCCATAAAAATATCGCCGATACCGATATATCGGCAAACCTGAAGTATCGCCGATATATCGCTATCGGTATCGGTATCGGATGCATCCCTAGTTCTAAGCAAACAATACGTCCTTTGTGATCGGTTTTGTAGTGATTAATGATAACATTACTACGTAGTTGAAAGAAAATAAATAATTCTTCTAAAGCGGTAAAAATACGTTAAACAAGAAACATAAAATGTCCAAATTATTAACGTCCCTTATTTGTCAAAATCATACAGTTGTTTTGTTTTGAGTTAACTTTAAAACTGAAAACTTCTCAGGATAGTTGGCACTAACCCAGCCATTCCACTGCTCTCCATTTTATTAGCGAGTTCGACATCTCGCGAGTAGACGTCGAACTGCCACTGTCTCTGCCCCAGCACCCCCGCGAGCACTGCGCCTGTGTGGATGCCCACGCGCATGTCCACCGGCGAGTTAGTTGTCTGCTGAACGTATCTGTACAATACAAATTATGGTTCAACTTGGGTTCAACTCATATGTAACCCATAAATGGTAGTCGTATTGACATCCTAAGTCTTCATGACCTTACTTGATAGCTTTAACCATAGATAGTCCCATGTGCACGCAGAGCACGGCATGGTCCGGACGTTCAACAGGCGCGCCGCTGATGCAATAATAACAGTCGCCGAGAATTTTGATGCGAAGTTGTTGATATTTCTACAAAATAAAATTACAATTTACGGAAGCTGAGCGTAATAATTTACGCGGACGAGACTTGGAGACTAAATAATAAATTAAATTTTCTTTACCTCAGCAAGTCGATCAAAACGAGCAAACAGCTCATTCAATATTGCGACGAGATCTTGCGCTGAATAAGTTGAGGAAATAGCCGTGAAGCCTACGATGTCGGCATACAGAATACTGGTGATGAACAAATCATATGTTAATCATAGTTGGAATCATATTTAACTAGCTGACCCGGCGAACTTCGTACCGCTATCTATCGAAATCAGACAATCCGTTCTCAAGATATCATCAAAAAGCCGTTCTATACAAAATGTATGAGAAAATTAATTATCTTTTTTTTTATGAATTTTTCCCATTTTTTAATAGTTATTCTGCAATTCGGGGCGGAGACAAATCCAACAAATCAAACATCATAAAAATCGGTCCAGCCGTCCTTGAGTTATAAGTGGTGTAACTAACCCGACTTTGTTTTATTTATAAATAAATTGAAATAATATGACGTTCTAAACAGCAGACATACCTGACATTTTCATGGCGTGACATGTAAATTTTTTTGAACTGTGTGTCTATCAGTCCCAGTTCTTTCCGCATCTGAACAGCAACGTGTTCTGGTAACACCGATAGAAGTAGCCTCTCCTACAAATCATATCATTATAATACTTAGTTATATTGTTTTCTAAAGATTTCATTCACCTTAAAAGAGTAATAGGAAGGCAGGCAGTATACCTAAGATTTATCATCTGCTATTTCATTTCATTCTTCCAGATTACCTATGTATTAAAAAAAAACTCATATCGACAAAAGTGTTTTAATTAAAAGATCTGTTTGTTCCCTATATTTCATGGATGATGAAACCATGCTTAGGTGTGAGATATATCATCGGCACACATCGCTGCGCATGAAGCCAGCTCGTCGACGTTTGCCGTGATTTCATAGATCGCAGGTAGTAAACGATTTGATTGTAGCCGGAGGCTTGCCTATTGAACACAATTATATACGGTACACCTGCCGCGAAAATAGTTCAAATACAATGTAAGTATGTATAGTGGAATTCAGATTGAGGAAGTGAGTGTGATAAAGAATTTCTTGGTTTGAAAATAAGTGGAAAAGAGAAACATGGTCTCAGATCCACATCCACAATCGATGTTTTGCTATATTTGGTTTTGTGTCCAGAAGAGAGGTAAATCGCCCAGTTTCTCAATAACAACTGTTGTGTTCCATTAAACTTGACATTTCGACAGGTAGTTACGTAGGGCTGTTAGGTTGCAAATTAGTTGATTGAGCTCGGATCATGAACTGCTTCCGTTGGACCAGCGGTTGTTAATACGACCGACTACCGAGCCCAACTACTTCCATGTTCCAACGTCACACAATTTCCGAGGAAAATGTACAGTCAGACAGGCACAAGGGCCACCGAAATAATAAAGATTGGAACAAAACGAATCGGCAAAGAGCGAGTCGGACACGCCTGCCGAAGATATGGTACCTTGGTAGGAATAGTAGATTGTCATACAAGGGTCAAAAGGAATTGATGACATTCACCCGTTTTAAACACTCTACTTTTCATTTGGAATTTAGGGAAAGTATAAAATGTTTTTATTTTCTTGTCTGCACGCCACTTCATAAAATCATTGGTATGTATTTAAGTATCTTTCTTTTGAAATTTCTGAAAAAAGATTTTCGATTACTGTATTTGCCTCGTCTTTAACCGAATCTGGGGTCAACATATCAGAATCGCTTGAACTCATTTTTAGGGTTCTTTTTTAGATAGCAGTTTTATTAATCATATTTAAGTAGTCTATAAAACCAAGTTTTATAATTTCGGTACAGCTCACAGAGTGAGTACCTATCCGGCTAAATAAATATACTATAGTCATTTTTGAATTATATATAAAATATGGAACACACCGCGTCGCCGCCGGAGGCCGGCCTGCTTAATAGGTTTTTTTTTTAATTCACACTGGCTGTTTATACACTCACAAGACCATTTTTCTTATTAATATTATGTAAAAAATTTCGTAGCTGACTACATAAACAAATTTCTTAATTCATTCCCGCCCTAGAGAGAGAAGCAATATTACTATGAGTCTTTCCCGCCCAAAGGTCGGAAGCAGCGTCTTCCACCCGCTATTCGGATCAAACAAACACTACTTTCCGAGTATGAGAAATGAAAATATAGTTTTCCATTTTCAAAGTTACATATTTTTGCAACCTCATATTTAAGTTTATCATTATTATATAAAAAAAAACTCTACTACATAGTTAAAAAAAGTTTAATTTTTACCAACTACTTCTACTAAGCTTCGAAAAAATGGTGTTTTTACGGAAATTTTTCAACATTATAAGTCAAAAACTAAATTAATAATACTTATGATATGTAATGAATGAATGAACAACTTTCACATGATACCCAACTTTGCTCAATTACCCAACTTTAAAATTTCAACACCCCACTTTGGTTCCTATTGCAATGAAAACAACAATATTTTTACTATTTTTGTACGTGTTATAACTAAATTTTGCATAGTTTTAGATGACATTTGCCCAACTATTTTGCAAATGAGAATAGTACATTACTTCAGAGGGAAGAAAGTGACAGTTCCATACCGAGATTATGGCATTTGCGCCACGAGCTTGCGAGGGGCGCAAACCATTTGAGGTATGGAACTGTACTTTATCCTGAGGGATGTATAGTGCTTTTTATTACACCTACGAGGAAAATTATGGACATAAATGCATAGAAATGTTTATATTTAGTAAAAAGTACAATTATTATAAGTGCAGCTATTTTTTACACGACGCCTTAGTAACAAAAAATACTTAGGTACACGTTGAAGTGTATCAAAATCATACATAATCAGTCTATAATGTTCCCACTGGTGAGACACAGGCCTCCTTTCTGTTCTCAAACTCAAACCATTTATTTTCAATTAAACCATTTACAGGCACTTTTGAATTGTTAAGAAGTCCGCGTTTTATATACAAAAATAATTTCGTTTTTAATTTTCTGTATGCACCAAGGAGGTTGGTAACTGGTAAAAAAAAAAAACTGTATGTGGCCAGTAACAATTTACTTGAAATTTAATTAGTAGACAGTTAAAGTCTCTTGGCAGTATGACTGCTGACAAATTAAAAAAAAAGAAAAACCGGGTATGTAATGGAATTTCATACATACTTCCCACCCTTGGGTCGGAAGGATTTTCATACAAACTTCCATACCTTGGGATGAAAGGATTTGAAGGGCGGGATAAAGGCGTTTCTTCCCTCTAATTGGTATAATTAGTATGTATTTTCAGAGCAGGTGTGATAAAAAGAAATTTATTTTATTTTATTAATGAATAATAATACTCTGGATCGGGGTGTTAACCATAATGACGGTATCAACGAACGAAACGAACGACGACCGACCGAAACGAAACGAAAGACCGAAACGATAGACCTAATGATTTTCTATTAAATAAACGTATCCAATAACGATATACGAAATAAGTTGTAGAGTACATAAATGTTATATGTAAAGAAATTATATCAAAACTTGGTTTTATATCTCAAGTTTATTATAACTTGTGAACGTTATTGAAATGAAAATATACCAAATAACTTTATATGATACTAGCTTCTGCCCGCGACTTCGTCCGCGTGAAATTTCTTGTTACTCCGACCCACCCCGTCGCATCGCATCGCCTGCCCGCGCTATTGCTTCGTTTTTGCTTAGCGTTCTTTCTGACTTTTTTTCTTTTTGCTCGGCTCCTAAAGGTCATAGTGTGATGTTAAATAGCATATAGCCTTCCTCAAGAATTGGGCTATCAAATGCAAAAAGAATTTTTCAAATCCGACTGGTAGTTCCAGAGATTAGCGCGTTCAACCAAACAAACTCTTCAGCTTTATAATATTAAGTATAGAAGTATAGATATAGATAGTATATAAGTATAGATGAGACGCACCCCTGCTAGACTAGATAAAAAGATTACTTCAAGAAGACCTAGGTATACCTATACCAACAGGAAAGCGAAGTATGTCAAGTGAAACTTTTTAGAACATTTCGCTTTATGACTTAACAGAGTTTAGAACTACTTATACTGACAAATGTAAATGGTTAACACAGATGTAAAGCGAAAATAATCACCTGTTCTTTGCTTTGTTGTTCAATCGTAAGTTTATCACGCAAGCTTCTTTTAGTTTCTTGGAAAGAACTACGTTGCTGCTTTTCGCTGATAGCATATGCAGTTCCACCCAGTAAAGTGGCGCCAAGCAGCAGTGCACCATTTGCAATTTGCTGTTGAAACGTTTGAAGATTTAAGAGACATACGCAAGATTAGGGTAGATGTGTAAATTAAGTCATTTGTTACTAGTAGTTAATTAAGGTGTAAATACCTGAAAATAAAAGTCGTCGGCCAGCCTGCTTTCAGATGTAGAAGCGTTGTAGTACTGCACCAGGAGATATCCGCAAAACGAAATTGTGCTGTACAATATGAGCAACACATGATGTAATGGAAGGGTGGCGAGGGTAAAATATTGAAGCACTACGGCCCATCCTAGTAACTCGTTGTAGGAATCTCCCAGTCGTCGGGACGCGCTCACTAACAGCTGAGACCACAGCACTAGCCACGCGACGTGGTTGAGGATGGTGCGCGCGGGGCGGACGCACACGTACGTGGACGCCAGGATCAGGTTGGCCACCAGCGCCACCGCGACTGAGGCGTACGCGAACGACAGGTCGCGCTCGCCGGGCACCAGCACCGCGAACGCCTGCATGAGCGCGCCGGTGGCCAGCAGCCGCGGCACGGCTCGTTGCCGCTGTCGCTGTGTGTACGCCGAGTACAGCTTCTCTTCTTCTCGGTCTGTGAATCCCCATGGCGGCACTAAACATATCCAACATGCTGATTTGTTCCACGCTCTCGCCTGCATTTGTTTCTCCATTGCTTTTAGTGTTTATTTATGTACAATTTCACCAGTTCAAGCAATTTATTGCTAAAAGTGTTCTCCATTGTTGTCATGACTCTGTTTTCATAAAGTTAATTTAAAACTGAAAATGTTATGAAATGATAAAATAGTTAAAAGTGATAAATAATATCCTGAAATCTACATTAGTGTCAAATCATTATTTATTACTGAACTGGATTTAATTTTGATTTCTAAACAGTTAACTCCCTTGGACGACGAGGGTGACGTGAGAACGTACGAATGACCTGCTCCTAAATTATTTATTTTATAAAATGTCACAAACAAACAAGCACTACCATCACAAGTCTGCTATAAGGTAATAGCAGTACGTAATACAATGTCTAGTGTTCATGTTAGTGACATGATTCATATTTAATAAGTATTTTTATTTCTTCAGGACAACAAACAATTGCGTAATGATGCTTAATACTAGTACAGATAGAGTTTCGAACATTTGAGTAATAACGCAAGCAGCACCGTTATCCGCATAATAATACAATAAAAACTTAATTAGGTAGAACCAAACTTAAGCAAACAAAAGATTTAACTGTTATAATGTGATTTACACATCACTTAGTAAAGGTGAGACAAACTTTTAACAACCGACTCAATGCTACGAACTCATCAGATCTTAACATAATTGAAATGCATGCGAACAGAAAATAATTTTGCAAATAAGTCTATATGTATATGACGAAACTATGTCCGAACATACAAAACAATACACATAAAAATAAAAAAATAAACATAAACATCCAAATTGAGAACCTCCTCCTTTTTTGAAAGTAGTTAAGACTTTTAAATCATGAATCTGATTGGGTCAAAGGCCCCCAAGGCAACAATATAAAAATCGATGCTTTAAGCCATATTTTGGAAAAATGCTGCTTGTAATTCAATTTTTATTTATCAAAGAATTTGTTAATTGTTATAAGAAACCATCGAGCTATCCTTTAAACAATAAGGTTAAATATTGGAAACAATATGGACCTGATATTAATTTAGAGAAGCGTAAACTTGAACAACGTGTGTCCCATCGTACCTATATAATATGAACGTCAGAGAAATCATCAGGCGGAGACTTTCCGTTAGCAAGACGGCTTGATCGAGGACGCCTGTGTAATGAATAAATTACACGCTGAAACATTGTTCCGATATCCATTCATTAACTGGGCCGTTTGAAGACACATAACGTAACCATGGTTTTGTCCACACTAATTTCAATATTGACAATATTGTTATACGATGGACGTTAGTCAAGTGAGCGTGAAACTTAACTCACAAGTTATTTGTTTCACTTATCCTGCTCATTGCCAGCGCTGATGAGAGTTAGTCACGCGTTATAATAGTGTCGCAACTTAAAAAAAAACTGAGCTATATTAACTTTGTCTTCATTTTTCGGGGAGTACCGAGATGGCAATTAATAGGGAAGTAAGGAAGAAAAGAGATATTGCGCCGACCAAATAAATTGGAATAAGGGCGGCAAAATGATGATTTTCAATATCAACTGTTCAGTTCTTATGAAACTGTCGAGATAAATTAGGCATTCGTTTGAAAGATCAGTTGATCCGTATTAGACGCTCATGTGCTAAATAATATGATAGTAGCTCTGAATTGGGTCATCACTTTCATAACGAGTCAATAAAAAATGCTAAATGGCAGTTTAGTAGTTTCCCGTTCCACTTGTATGTGCGAATTTCACATCACTTCATAAAACGTGATTATAGCTATATATATCTCTATATATACCTAATGATTAAGATATTTCATTATTACTAGCTGTGCTGCTTTTCAGAGTTTAGTATCTGGTGTATACCAAATTGGGTTAATGAGTTGAGGAAATTAGAGTAAAACTAGCGGTTGTTCGGCTTCAGCTGCGTGGAGGAAAAAGATACAAATAGCATTCATATTATCTCACAGGAACGTACCTACTACATAAAGTATCCTATGTCCTAATCCATGTCTTCCTGTGTGCCACATATCATCTAAATCCGATGAGCCGTTAATTAACGCGTTATTGATTACAAAAAATCGAAATCCTTGTTTTCGGCAGCAAAAAGTAAACCCATTTTATATCGTACCTAGTAGTTGTTGGTAGTTCCTAGCGTCATAGGTACAGCTAAACTCTACCTACATTCAGTACATGGTATATGGTGTACATAATAAAGAGTATTCTATTCTATTCTATTCAGTCAAAAAACTAGTCTAAATTTAGTCTCTTTAAAAAAGCTACCCTTTGTCTATATGTGTATTATTTGTAAACTGCAGCCGTCTGTGATTCATAAATATTCTATATTTGGGCAGTTTGTTATTGAATAAAGCGGTAAATACCCAATATCTATACTGAGTCTGTTTCTTAAAGAAACTTTTATGATAAAAAAGAAGTAACTCCGAAAAAAATCTAGAATGATAGTTTTCATCATTTCTTGGATTTAAATGGGCAGTTCAAATTAAAGCAAATAAACTAGGTAAGTAACTAGTAAGTAAGTAACTTTTCTAGAATAAAGCTAAGGCCAGATAAGACCTAGGAACGTCCTGTTTAGTACCTATAATTAATTCCTCAAACAGCTGAGAACAAAACCATACGACAATGACTGGTTCAGTCTAAATGAGATCCGTACCTAAACCTAGTTTAATTTCAATTCAATCAGAAATTCTATTAATTATCCAAGGGAAAGTTACTTAGATACGAGTATTTACTCTACATAAATATAATTATTGCAATTTACCAAGATACAAAAGAATACCTTTTGCGTTAACGGTAATTTTGTTTTTAATACCAAAACACCACTTCAAAACTGAAGTATTAGCATAAGCTAATTAAACAAAACTTATCCAGTCAAAGCAGACATGATGTGATTCTATTAATTTATCTAGGACGAGCACTGGATGAAGACACTGCTCGGAGCCATGGTTATTGTCAACAAAGGGTTAGAACCGCTCATGAATATTTGAAATATACCACATAAAACCAGAAGAACATGATGCTATGTTAATATGAAGACGAGCAAGTGGCGTTTAGTCTCTTCATAGGCTTAACATATAAAATATAAAGTAGGTACGTTATAAACCACAGTCATGTAAAATACCATTTTAACATTTTCTTTCGTTGTCGACGACATTATAACGTTACAGATTACTTAGTTGCTATTATTTATACGTAATTTTATTTCCCGCCTAAATTATGGTTCCGATGATGTAAGCAATCTCAATAAAACTCTTACTATTGACCCATAAATATTTAAATCGCGAGAGGATGACCCAAACATTACAAGATCGGGCGTAACTCAACAAAATGTAAACAGACGACCGTACGTTTTTGGTAGATTTTAACAGGTGAACTAATTGTAATGGTGTCGAAATATTGAGCGCGTTGGGATCACAGGGCGCGGGTGATGCGGCGGGCACCGGGCGCCGGCAATCGGGCGGCGCGAGGGCGGTGCGCGCACGTGCTGGCGTGCGACTGCCGCGCGCCGTCGCCGCGCCCGCCGCGCGCCCGCGCCCCGGTCCCGAGCCCCCGAGCGCCAGCACCCCAGCCACCCCTCACAACCCATATCCGCTTCAGCTCATTCCACTACACATTGATTCCACTCGCTGTATTTTGCTAACATTTCAGTGACTATTTCTTTTTGTTTCCTATTCAATAGTGAAGTTAACTCGAGTTATGGAAGTTTTACATCAGTGAAACTTCTTAACTTTTTTATTTAAGATATCCACTGAAATAAGTAGTATCTAAAGGAGCTACACTGTGTGCGTAACATCTTTCGTCCTTACTGATTACCTCTATGACAGTAAGTAGCGCAGAGCAACTGACTACGTACGACCTATTTAGATAAGAGCTCTACATTAAAAGCCTGAAAAACTGTAATAGGTACCTCAACTAGAAGGTATTGATTTCAAATCCAAAGCAATACAGAGGATATTCACCCACGATTTCGTACTTGTGAATTGTTTTATTCAAGGTCGAGTGTCGAGGAGTCCCGTTCACATGCCTTTGATCTGTCTCTGTCATCGCACAAGCGCATTTTGCTTTCTTGAGTGAAATGCTTGGAAAGATTTCCCTAATCTTTATCTTGTTGATGACTTATGTATCATTCCTAAAATAGAAATCTCTAAATGGTCTTTATGAATCAGTGCCTTCTGGTCATTAAGATAAGCCTAAGATGTAACATTGTGAAAGGTATTTAGGGTTCTATAGTATGATTCATTCAGACTCATCGTTTTAACTTCTCTTTAATCCACAGACCAAATGGATCACATAGCTTCATGGTCAGGATCAATCAATCTAGATATACTTGATATATTAGCGTAGGTACAAATGTCTATTTTTCGGCTTTACAGTGAATTCAATAGGTACCTACTTACTATTGATAGGTTTTCGGCGGTGATTGAAGACTTGTGAAGTTCTTTAATTGCTGCACAACCTAAATGTACCACACACACTTCGTACATTGACGTGTAAAAGTGTTTGTAAAAACTACTTACAGAAAATAAATCATTTATAATTTACCTCCTCACTAAGTATAGTCTTTTTTCGGATTTTTCCTCGCAGACCAAATCGGAAGGCTGTGATTATAAATGAAATGATTTTTTAATGACCTTGGGACTGGAGGAATCAGTCTGGGATACAGCGAAAGGAATAACCAAACACTACCCAGAGCATTGGCTCTTACATTGTAAAAGGTACCTTTAAACAAAATAATTTACGACAAAAAACTTTTTAACGAAAAAAACCGACTTCCAAAAAAAACACTACAAAGTGAAAAATAACTTTAATTTCGGAAGTCGGTCGTCTTTGGATCTGTATTTTAGTTTTTGCCACCGACTTCCGAAATTAAAGTTATTTTTCACTTTGTAGTGTTTTTTTTGGAAGTCGGTTTTTTTTGTTAAAAAGTTTTTATTTCTCGCTTTAAAGTGGGTCTGTTTATAATGTATCTAAGTTACAATAGCCTAATGTCAACTTGCCCATCGCCTTTTACAAAATATTGCTTTTACCAATGCAGGGACGTTAATTGTTGAGGAGTTCTCCTAGTATTCCACCATCACCCCCATTTCACCATTCGCATTGTGACGAGCATAAATTGCTTAGCAACCATATTAAAGTAATCGAATCGCAACCCGTGAAATACTAATTATTGAGTAGCTCCGTTGGCCATCTGTGGTCTTCTTCATCAGTTCCACTTCACCAAATAGTGGTTTCCGAGAGCAAATGCACGAGTATATAAAAAATACCCAAATCGCTATAGGTGTGCCTATAATATTTGAGGAGTTCCCTCAATTCCTCATGGATGGGATCCATGATGTTGTGATGATGGGTCATCACAACTGGATTTTGATAAAAAATGGGACCAATCTGGAAGTATATCCTTTTAAATAAATAAATAATTTTCCAAATCGGTTTATAAATGACGGCCGCGGGCCGTACTGAGGTAACAAACATAAAAAAAAATATTAAAAAATACAACCGAATTGAGAACCTCTTCCTTTTTTTGAATTCGGTTAAAAATAAATGACAACTTAAAAGAAATAAATTGGAAAGACGCCTTAAATTAACAATCCGTTGACCGATCTCTAGACACTTTCTATAATATTATTTTATAACATATTTGCTCGTAAATGGTCTCTTATTTCACCAATTTCAATATCGTAATGTATCTCATTACGCACTTGTGCGGTAATGTAAAGTAAATCGCACGGTTTATGAAGATGCTCCGTCAAAACGAACGGTACTTTTTTAAATCTTAGCAAAGAGTTTTTATTTCAGAAAAGTAGTCAACATTTTATGAATAAAATTAACTTTGGGAGTTAAAATATAATAAATAAACATTTAATTCTTTAATTTAATTAATTTTGACAATAAATTACAACCATTAGTATCTGTAACAAAAACAAAAATATTAATTTACTTTATTAATAATACTGGCTGTTTTGTGCCTATGCCTGAAAAAAAAAAGCGCGAACGCGCGCGCATCGCTTATCTGTTAAGAAGTAAAAATTATTCCGCGCGCTTTTTCTTTTCGCTGTACTTTTTTTATTTGAAAATGTCGTCAAGTAATGATGAATTTATTAATTCCACACCGCCAGAAGTCTCAGAGGCAGCGAAAAAGGCCACTCTAAGCCTCGCCCGAAAAATCGACCGATAGATACTTACAAGCGTATCAAAATTTCATCATATGGAAAACAAGCAAATATGCAAGTTCAGTCCGAGTTTTATTTATTTCCTCGCAAATATGTTATAAAACGTCGTATGACATACGTGCGCTTTGAAAATTACAGCCTCTGCTTTCTTTTAGCCCTCGCCTACGGCTCGGGCAAGCAATATCGCCTCGGCTGTAATTTTCAACTTACCGCACTTATATCATAATGTACTATTATGATACTAGTGCGGTAAGTTGGTTTTTACAAACGAGTAGACGAATGTAAGCCCGAGACGAAGTCGAGGACTTACCATAGTCACGAGTTTGTAAATACCAATTTCTGCACGTGTGTCATACAATGTTTTTCAACACATTTGCGAGAAAACAGTACAGTATGTAATTAAACAAACTTTTTCATTTGACTATTTTTAGAGAACAATTATTAAAGTCGCAACAATTTTTGAAGTTTCTAATATGAAAATGGCGCGAATTTGCAAATGCACGTGGTGAAAATTAGAACTACATCTTTCGTCTCATTGACTCTTTAGTATTAAAGTGAGACAACGTATTGAGCAAAAGCGCTTCCAAGGAGGTTCGATCAGTCAGGTTGTTTATTCTCATAATGTAAAACTCTTTGGTGGAATTCTTATATTTTTTTTATGGAAATTAAAAAAAAACCGTAAAGAAAACGCACGGTGCTATACAACAGGATATGCCGTAAAATAGGTACTTAGGTGAGAGTACCTATTTTACCGCTCGTTCCGTTGTATGGTGCGTAATTTTTAACTTTCGAACAATGTATACAGGCTTTGTAAATGCATTTTTCGAGCAAATGTGTTGAAAAATAAATTAAACATGCGTAACATTACGTTACCCACAAATAGCCTAAAGATAAGATTTCTAGCGATATTTTATGCGTAGATCATACCATGTTAACAATACATGCAAGGAAAGCCTGTGCGTGAGCCCAAAATAATAAATTGAAACTAAGAATAAAACTGAAACATTTAATCATGATTTTGCTTTTAAGCTGAAAATACTTTCATTATTTAGATTATATAGCCCGAATCTATATTCGAAATACATTTATTCAAACTCAGCAGACAGAAAATTTGCCGCAATTAACTTTAATCACTTCGTAGTATTACTAGATATAAATATACAGTCACACCAGTGAACTCATTAATATGTTATTATAGCAACGCGATGTTATTATCAATCATCCAAGAGGCAGCTAATTTTACAGGAGCTATTTATCATGTGCTTTTGACAAAGACACCCAGTGCTACGCATCACATTTATATATCCAAACATTTTTAATTTTACGCTCGTCCTTTTCGTGTAATAATAACGCATAGTCATTTACGTTTCACATGAATAATAGAATAACAGCAAACCTTTAAAAGGAAACATTTAGTGACAACCTATCTTTGTTCCCGTGCGAGCTAGAGAGCCTCTACGCCGTAGACGTTGCGTAGCACAGTCTACGAAACAGTTATCATGTAAGAAAATCTTTTTATTTTCAAGGTTACTCTAAAAGTAATATCTTTGGTGTGTTCATTTCTTTCTTCTGCTTCTTTGTAACGACGTTCAATATTATTGCGAAATATAACTACCAACAATACATAGTAAAATAATTATCTTCTCTACACACACAAAACAAAATAATATCACACTTTTCTTTTATTAACTACTTAAAAAAAGAAAAGTGTGATATTATGGTAATATTGAACAATATAATATCACAAATATAAACTGGTTCAAATCACCCGACTATTATTTTTGTCCATTATGCTGATATCGGTTTACGGTTGAACGTCATTTCTTATCCATACAACATATAATACTGTCTGTCTGTCTGTATGTTACCTCTTCACGCTTAAACTGCTGAACCGATTTAGACGAAATTTGATATAGAGGTAGTTTGAGTCCAGGGAAAGGACAGGATGGAGGAGTTTTTATCCCGATATTCTCACGGGATCGAAATTTACGCGTGTGAAACCGCAGGGCGCTGCTAGTTTTTTAATATATACAAATAGATTAAATTAGGTTTTTGCTTTTTTCAGCAACCTGTGAAAAGAGGGAGGATAATCTTCTCACTATTACGGGTCTCATATTACTTACCTTAAGTTTTATATGCAGCAGTAAGTAGTAGGTAATTATCAAATTATGTAGGTATAACAGACTAGCGTTTGTTTGCGTGGGTATCGGAGAATATCCTACGGGAACGTACCACCGGGATCGTTCAAGTAAACAATGTAATAAATTGTTTTCATATAACTCTCTTGGTTTACGCGGCACACGCCAGTAATGCTCCCAATAAGTATGATTTTTTCTGACATCTACAACAATCATCGTCATATTTCAGCCAACTTACACATTACCTCAATAAATTATACACTTAAGGTGTATAATTTATTGAGGTAATGTGTAAGTTCCTTCCTCGTGAATCATTTCGGCCATTTGTGAAAACCGTATGAAAATCCGTTCGCCAGTTTTTGAGATTATTCTTTTATAATATGTAATGAATAGCTTTTGCCAGCGGCTTCGCAAAATTAGGTATCCCACGGGAACGTACTCCGGGATAACAAGTAGCTACCTCGCGGATAAATTTCGATACAACTATCAGTTAAATGATGAATATTATAGACGTTATAGTCAGTTCCGTGAGAAACATAATAATAAATGCCTACTGGAAAGTTCTGACACTTGGCGCATGAAGAGCTTCTGATTGAGATTTTCGTTGAGTCTAGAAATTTGGATTGTCCCAGCCGGAGCATGCAAAGCAAAAGTGTTATAGGAAGATTTTTACAATACATTGCGTTGCAGCGCGGCCCGCCCCAATCTGTGCCAGCCTTACGACCGTACTTATCGTACAGTCAGCATCAAAAGTCGATTAACACTTAAGTTTTTTTAATCTCGGTTATTGAGCAAAATATTAACCCTTCAGTTTTTTAAATCTCAGTTATTGAGCAAAATATTTGTTCAAAATCGCATTATACTTCTGCTGCAATTACGAACAAATATTTTGCTCAATAACTGAGATTAAAAAAACTGAAGTGTTAATCGACTTTTGATGCTGACCGTACACAAAGTACGTGAGCATGAAAGTTTTTAAAATCCAAGAAAAAGACTTACCAGTAACCGATGCCAAGGTGCCTGTATCTAGATATTATCAAAAGCTGTCCATCTAGAAAAACAACTTAAGGTCCTGTGGGCCTAGCAAATGTAACGTACCTAAGCTAGAAGGTTTTTTTTTTATTTTTATACACATTTCGCACATAATGCGTATAAGTATACATACTATAAATAGTAGTACATAAGTATAGTAATACTTAAGACTTTATTCTCATCCATGGAAAAAATCAAACGAAAATGCTATAGGATACTTAGTTGTATTTTCGATTTAACAATCGTTCGAATTTAGGTTACGTTAAGGTTGCGCGACGCTACGGCCTCTGATCCTAGGACCATTCCGAAGTAACAAGAGTTAGTTCGTCGCCAGGCCGAGACGTAGACATGGGTCTGTTATAGGTATCTACTTACATTAACTGAAGGATTTCTATCATAACCTAGGTAGGTAGGTAACCTACCTAGGTTATGATAGAAATCCTTCAGTTAGTGCCATGCCAAAAAATATCAGCTTAAAACAACCATGTTACTTAGCGTACTTCAAGTGTCGTAAAAGACTAAACCATAATTTGCTAAGAATATCAGATACAGCTGGATAGTTGGATGGTATCCTTGTCTAAAAACTAATCCAAGGTGCCTATTAGAGTAGGTACCCACCTACGACTTTTCATCAGTTAGGTAGGTATACTCTATGTAAATGCCGTGTATTAATGGGCGAAATGGGCTGTTTCAGTTTATATTAGTTTTAGTTTAGCTTATTATACTTTTCAAGGCAGCTAAGAGCTTTGCTAGGCGGCTTTGCAATGCTATGTAGGTACGCCGTAATGGTCATGTACAGACGCCAACACATCAAGCTACCCGAAACTGTCAAATTTTCCCAATCAACTTTGAACCTTATGTTTTAGCGATAAAGTTGAAAATCTATAAAGAAATTTGACAGATTGTAGTAGCTTGATGTGCTGGCATCTGTACATTAAGTCCTTTAGTTATTAAGATTACCTATTCTAGCATAATAAAATTTAACTTTATGATATGGCTGTGCTTGTTTAAACAAATAAATAATTATACTGCATAATTTTGACTTGGAATTTTGCTTGCTGACTTATATTGCAAGTAAATTAATTGAAAAAAGGTTGGAACGTTACTTTTTGGTGAAATTAACATATTTTCGAACAATTCTAACTGAGAGATAAGTATTGGTGATTGATTAATATTCTGTAAATATAGGTAAGTATATTATTTGTTGCTGTTGGGTCAATATTTTTTATTAGGTACCTTATAACCTGATACTGAGCTGCAAAAAACGTAGGTAGCCGTGGGTTAACCCCCTTAAGCTTAACGAATAAAAATTGAATCGCCCCGGCTTTTCTATTCTATTTTGGGAGTCCATCAATGAAAGGCATGGATTTGTATAATTACAGTTACATATTTCGCTTATTTCAAAATAATTTCATAAAACTGAATATATTATCAGTTGGCAACATACTTGGTTGCTCTGTGACACTGTCAAGTGTCAATTTTGACAATACCATTTCTGTCAGTGTCAATGTAGGTCACACTGTCACAGAGAGAGGACTTGTGTTTGCTTACATTTTATTTTACATCTTGGCTCGACTTGTGATCGGCTTTCGTGCATTGATTTATACAGATACATTTGTGGGAAATTATCTGTTGTATTGTATCTGGGATTTCGAGAGTCATATTAGATATTTTGTATTGAAACCCAATGGATACGCGAACGTTGGCGCTTTGAAACACATAATGCTATACTAAGACCTTAACACACTAATCCTTTAGTGTATACTTTCTTAACAAACATGGAAAAAATATTTCTGAAACCTGTACAACCTAAAGTTTTCAAAGCGATCAAGGATTTAGACATTACTGCCATTAAGAAATTCACACTAGACGAACTCAGACCTATAATACCATGTCTAGTTCGTATGGCACTTATTGCTCCTCTAGACACAACCAGAGCTTGTGGTGAAGCCAAGAAAGATGTGCTTACTTTGCTATCCGGTATAGACCTAGTTAATTTTATTGTTTCTCTTTTGTCTATTGAATTTAATGCATTAGAAACGGATGTCAAGAAAGAACAACAAATGAGGTAAGGTATTGTGCATTGTATTTTTCCCAGTTATGTTCCTAATACTCTGAGTCTTAATGTTTCTCTATTTCAGGCTAAAAAATGGATCACAATGCACAGAAACATTTCTTATACAAAGTATAACCAATGGCATAACTAATGATTTTGAGCAGTCTGATTCGTCCCGGCGAGTTCGCCTGATTATATCAGAACTGTTGCTCATGCAAGCACAACTAGTTGAGTACAATCAAAGCAAGAACACCAACATTGAGTGCTGTGTGAAGCCATCAGAATTGTTTGACAATGACGTGTACTTGGAAGAGATTTGTGATGTCATCAACATTAGCCTTGCAGAGCTGCCGAATTTACTCAATGTTATTGACATTGTTGAAGTATTACTATATGTCAATAAAGGCCCTATATTGATATCATGGGTAGTAGCTAATATGCCTGATACATTACACGAAGGTGAGTTTTATAATCATTTCATCATTCCAAGTTCAAATTTTATATTATCTATTGTCATTGATATTGTTGCTCATATCTGATTTGAACAAATTTTGATAAATGTGTCACAGAGCATGTAACCTTTTAAAATGTATCATAAACACACAATCATGAAACTGCTCAATTGTTTGTAAATTAATTTAGAGGCCCTGTATGATGGTGCCTGTGACAGCTCACAAATTGTAGAAATATTGAGTAAGCCTTGATTAAATTAAAGTTCTTGTGAAAAGTCATTATTGTGGCCTATACAACAATGTAGTATGCCATTTTTTCCTTCACATTTTGCAGTTAAAATTGATGGAATTTCATGAAAACTTTGAAACTTTGATGAAGAGCATGATGGTGCTTGAAGTTTGCAAGTTTCACAAGCAGCATTGTATCATACATGGTAGTGGAATAAGAGAATGGTTGTAATGACCATAACTTCAATTTGTTCCACTTGTGTTTCAGTGGCTGAATCCCTAGTAATGAATGCAGATAGAAGTGAGGAAGGTGGCATTAGAGCTAAGACTCTGAGCACCCTGTGTGCAGCCTGCCCCCACTTGGCAGCTGCTGTTAGGGCTAAAGCAGCATCAGCTTCCAGGTTGCCTTCATTGGTCATCACCCTCACCTTGACACATCACCAGGATGACTTGGTAAGATACTTTTTGGCAGCTTTAACTAACTAGGAAGAATACAAATTTAAAATATATATATATACCCCAGTTGAAACTACATTTGACTGCAAAAATCAATCAAAAGTACTTTTGACTCTTCCAGCAGTAATAATTACTTAATCCTTCGAAACCTTTTAGATTAGTAGGTTTTTTTGCGAGTCTTTGAAATACTTCTATTTTTTTCCTAGTGATTCTGAATTAGCTATGACTATTTATTTTGTCATGTATTTTTCTGGTTTACAATAAAGTCAATACACATTCTTACTTAAAGGGCTTACACTGTAAAATACATTGTTATGTATGTATTTTACAGTGAATGCCCTTTTACAGTGAACATGCTTTTTTCCCATGGGGTTGAGCAGAAACTTCAAAATGCCATTTGCTTTGCTGGGACCTAACATACTCCTTTCGTCCACATACACCCTTTCTGTACACTACAGATTTGTAAAATGAAAATATAAAACAACAGCATATTTTCTGCACAGGTTTCATTCATGTCTGGACTTTTACTTGGCTCTGATCAGACAACCAGAGCATGGTTCGCAACATTCTTACGTAACTCTCACAAGCGAGCCAAAGGCGATGGGCATGCAGCCTTGACTAAACTTCGCCAAGAATTACTGAACAGGCTGAAAGATGCTACTGCTGGCGTGGAAGCATCAGCGTTATTGAGACTGTACTGTGCTCTCAGAGGCATTGCAGGCATAAAGTTTCACGATGATGAAGTTGCCGGACTCTTGAGACTTGTAACCCAGAAGCCACCACCTACACCAGCTGGAGTCAGATTCGTTTCCTTGAGTCTTTGTATGATTCTAGCCTGCCCCTCACTCATGGGTATGTATTAACCTAAAAAGTTATGCAATTGCATTAATTTGCACCAACATAGACGAAATACATCAATCACTTTGTAATTATACTATCGCCATTAAGCCTAGCAATATAAAATTCTCAGCAGATTTACATTTTCAAGGCAATTTTAAAATACATTATACAATATTTTATTTCTTTCCAGCTGCTCCTGACCATGAAAAGAAAGCCATAGAATGGGTGCAGTGGTTGGTCAAAGAAGAAGCTTACTTTGAGAGGTAATAAAGTACAAAGTACTGGGTTGATTTGATGTAATAAATATATGATGAAAGCATTGAAGCAACAGCAAATGTTTTTTTTTTCTAATCTGTTACAGCAATTCCGGAGTCACAGCATCTTTTGGCGAAATGTTATTGTTGATAGCTATACATTTCCACTCTGGACAGCTGACTGCCGTGGGTGAACTCGTTTGCGCAACCCTGGGAATGCGCGTACCTGTGCGACCCAACGGGCTCGCGAGAATCAAACAAGCTTTCACACAAGAAATATTTACAGAACAGGTATAAATCACTTTGATTATCTCCATATCATAATAACAATAATTTGTTGTAATTAATGTACTGTTATTGTCTTATTTTTATATTCTAGGTTGTAACAGCCCATGCCGTCAAAGTGCCGGTAACAGCGAATCTCAATAGCAATATACCAGGCTATTTGCCTGTTCACTGTATTCACCAACTATTGAAATCTCGAGCATTTTCGAAACATAAAGTCCCCATAAAAAAATGGATATATCGACAGATATGTAACTGCACTGCACCCCTGCATCCGGTTATGCCAGCGTTAGTTGAAGTGTATGTCAACTCTATCCTTATTGTTAACAACAAAGGCACTAACGAATATGTAAACAAGCCAATTATGGAAGAAGAAATCAGAAAAGTTTTCAGAAACTCGATTTTCGGTGCTAATTTCGATGTGCAAAGAAAACCATTTGCACTAATGGAAATCGACAATGGAGAGTCAATCGAGGATAACTTAGAAAAGCCAACTTTAGCATCTCAGTTGCTCCTAATTTACTACCTTCTACTGTATGAAGATGTAAGACTGTCCAACACAGCCACACTTATGGCTAATGGGCGTAAAGTAAAGAGCTACTCTGCAGCTTTTCTATCTGAATTACCGATTAAATACTTACTACATCAAGCACAGAAAGACCAGATGAGTTACGGTGGTTTATTCAGTCCCCTCCTTCGTCTGCTAGCCACTCACTTCCCTCAACTGTCTCTAGTAGATGATTGGATGGACGATCAAGTTTTTGGCGATTTTAATCGTCACCAAATCGATATAAATCTTTCGGAAATAGCCATCAATGATGCATTCCGAACCATCGAAGAAAACCCTTACAAGACGGGAAAGATTTTAAAAGCTATGCTTAATAAAAATCCTACAGATATATGGCCTTATGCTGAAACATTTGTTAAATATTTCAAAAGCGTACTTGGAGATCAAGTGCCGCGACACATCCAAGAGTTATACTACGAAGTTTGGTTACGTCTCAATACAGTGTTGCCACGATGTCTGTGGATTATGACAATCAATGCCTTATTGGACATCAATGGTGGCGTCAAGAATGTTACTATCACCCAAGAGAATGTTTTAGTAGATCCACTACAAGTTTTGCGTTGCGACATTCGGGTATTTAGATGTGGCCCTATATTGAAAATAATTCTTAGAATTCTAGAAGCTAGTTTGGCTGCTTCAAGGAGCCAACTAAGTCGACATTTACAAGATAAACCTCTGCTCGAAAAAAGCGGGCAACTGACGTCAGACGCAGAAAGGGAAGAATTAAAGAATGCTTTAGTAGCGGCACAGGAGAGTGCCGCCCTGCAGATATTACTGGAAGCTTGTCTGGAGACGTCAGAAGACGAGGCTAAACCTGAACTGATGTGGTCGCTTCGTGAAGTTAGAAGCATCATTTGTTCTTTCCTACATCAGATATTTATCTCCGAACCATCACTAGCTAAACTGGTACACTTTCAAGGGTATCCCAGGGAGTTACTGCCGGTCACAGTTCAAGGAATACCTTCAATGCACATATGTTTGGATTTCATACCAGAGCTTCTCAGTCAAGCATCACTCGAAAAGCAAATATTTGCTGTAGATCTTGTGTCACATTTATCCATACAGTACGCCTTACCAAAAGCTATGTCTATTGCGAGATTATGTGTGAACACTTTGTCGACGCTTCTATCGGTTCTACCAAGTGACTTGCGATTGGAACTGTTTCAGCCAGTACTAAAATCTCTAGTGCGGATCTGTACTGCATTTCCTTCTCTATTAGAAGATATAACTTCCCTGTTATTACAACTCGGGAGAATATGCGAGTCTCAGGCGTCTCTCGGTCACTGCTGGAATGATACTAGTATACTAGGCGAAGGAGCCTATGTACCCTCTGAAGTGCAACCAGAAACAAAGGTTCTAGTTGCTGAAGTTTTATGCCGAGACATAAAAGTAACAATGTCTGAAATAGTTGAAAAAGCACTATTGAATGATAAGTTGTATTAAGATTAATAAAATCGGTAAGTAGCTATGCCACACAAAATTTCTAAGTTGAAAATTATTTTAATAAATCTATTCCGCATATATTTTATTTTAACATTTCATCATCATACTCCTGCCCTTAATACAATTTCTTTGGAGTTCGCGCAGCATGTCTTCTTCCTTAATTCTCTATAATTCGTCATATCGTCAGTAGTTGCCCCCTTTCGAACCCATATCATCTTTCACACAGTTCATCCATCGTATCTTTGGTGTTCCCCTAATATTATAGGCTACAGTTAAGGAGATTTTTGAATATGAATGTGAATAGCTATAACTATATTATAGCCATCACATACATATTAAAAAATCTCCTTTTTTTTCATCATGGGAAATCATCAAATGACCCGCTCTGGGTGGAGCGGAAGGGTCCGACTCTTACTGACTAAAACCCACCCGTGTTCCTTCCTTAGCCCTTTATGTTCCGGGCCAGCGGTAACCCTTTCGGAGAATCCCGCTGACCGCTGACAGTCTTCGGCCCTAACGGGCCCCTTCAATTGCTGCTGACATATCTTTGAGGCGCGCGTGGAATATGTACGCGCCGTCCGGCACGGCCCTGGGTCCTGATCGGACGGTGAGATAACCATTACTCTCTGCCCGCAGGCCCGCGCCTACGGTGGCCGGGAGTCGTCGCGCGACTCCCGACGCCCGGAGCGTCTCCCGCGGCGGCTGGGACGGGAGGCTCTTTCCCTCAGCCGTCCCGCCGCCTCCTTCGCTAGCATGACTGCTTCGCAGAAGGAGGCGACTGGCCCCCACTCCCTCTCGCCCCGGACCATGGCTTGAACCAGGGCCGGACGTGAGAGGCTGCCGCTGCCGATCGCCTCTACGAGGACACGGCGGTGCTCCGCCCAAGTGGGGCAGACCTGCACCGTGTCCTCTGGGCGATCCTGGCAATGGTGATACTCTGGCGTTTCGTCCCGCCTGATGATGTGCAGGAACCTCCCGAAACATCCGTGTCCGGTGAGGACCTGCGTCAGGCGATAGGTGAGGGCGCCGTGACGCCTCTCTAACCACTCCCCAAAGAGGGGTCTTATCGCTGCTGTCCTGGCGTGCCCTGCGCTGTCAAAAATCTCCTCACATTTGTTTTGGGCTTTGGATGCGGAGGAATGAGGGAGGATTTTAAATAATCTGTACAGAACGATATTTCTGTTCAGGTTATTTAAAACCAGGTATCTTACTTTCACCGAATCCATAATCTGTACAGAACGATCTTTCTGTTCAGGTTATTTAAAATCAGAAGGCCAATTCTCGTAATTTAAAACGTTCAAAATCTAGTCGCAGTCTCATCTCAGCAACAAAGAAATGTCAAAAACTTGTCAAAATGTAGGGAAATTTGAAGTATTTTTTGACAGATTGAGACTGAGATCAGACTGTGAACGTTGTTAAAATTAGTAGAATTGCCCCTCAGGTATCTTACTTTCACCGAATCCAAAATTAACAACCATCATTTTAAAATCCAACTTTAATACATTACAAGCAACATACTTGATGGTTCAACAGAATTTTGCAATTCCAATTGTCTATACATCCAAGCGCATTGATTCCTTGCTGCGTGGTTTCCGATGTCGTGGTATAACTGGGCCTGAAAATATACCAGTAAAAGTGCTAAAAATACAAAATTACAACCAATGATTGTAAAAAAGAGGTGGAAAGGTTATACACGCTCCGCAAGTGGCACGTTAAAACTTGGCTAATTAGCAAACCTGAACTCGGTGTCGCGCGCCGGGCGTCAGCGGAAGCAACATTAAACTTGACTCTTTTTCGCCTATAATTACGACATGCCCTCTAATAACTCTTAACCCGGTGTTAGTACTAATACAGGATGGCAGGGACATCGACGCGTAACCTGTTACCATGAATTCAGTACATGATTCTAAACCACTGTGTTAAAAAAAATGTTTTAATGTTCCACCGCTGCACAGGCCTCCTCTCTGTGAGTGGGCCGTAATCCACCAAGCGGGCCCAGTGCAGATTGGTTGAACTGAAGTATGGTTGACTATAATATTTATGTAAGCTAATGTCTAAAGAGAATAGAATATATGTCTTCTTGTCCTAAAAACTTTTTAGTTAAGTTCAAGTCAAAAATCCAGCTTACTTGTAAATACCATGCTTGCAATAATCGAACATGAGCGCCAACTTTGGAGAAATTCTTTTTGACAAATTCTAACGCTTCACAACACGACTGCAGGACTTGCAGACGAGCTTCACCACACGGCGCCGCAGTTGCGATCCGACACTTCGTGTACAGCAACATAGCTGAAATTAAATGGAATCCTTAGAAAATAAACCTGCAACTAAAATCTAAATGGATTCAGTACAGTTCTACGACATTCGTTTTTCAGATGGATGATTCACTTTTGAGAGTTTCGTCGACAGAACCTTTCAACGTCGATAGATTCGTTGACACAAATGTTCGTATATCCCCAGGTTTACACCAAGGCATACAATATTGATTCTACTTGTAGTACTGTTTTAATTTGTTGTTAACATCTAAAACTAGTTATATAAAAAACTTGTCACACATTGACAAGTTTTTTATATAACTAGTCTCCACAGCTTGTTTTAGGTGTAAGCAATAAACGAAAACAGTACTAAATGTAGAATAAATGTCGTAGAAGTGTCACAATCAAATAAATGTTATTTTGTACTATTCAACTTTACCTCGCGCCATGTCGTACGCGCTGCCATCTGCCATAATAGTAGGCAGAGCTTTCCTGACAAGAGATAAGGCGTTTTTCGCACATCCCATGCTCAGTTGAACATTAGCTAAATGCATTTCAGCTGTGGCAGCTAAATAGTGCAAATGGTATCCCTTTGCTAACCACAATGCTTCATTCAGCAACATTATATTTGTAGACTGAATATTACTAAACGAGTGTTGGACTTGTGACATCAATATCATGGCTTTCACTCTCAGTGATACAAAGTGTAGGCTGTCATCCTCAGTCTTGCAGTAATCTAAAATGTCGTACAAGGATTCCAGCGCTTCGGTCGCGTCGCCCTTCAGGTAATACATCTCGGCTTTCAGAATTTGACTCTCCCATCGATCTGAGGACGCCAACTGTCTGATACTCTGATCTGCTTCCTCCCATTTACCTATAAACGGTATATGAGGCAAACATAAAAGATCATTTTACGGGTCAAAGTTTATACAGGGTTAAATTAAATTAGCTGACGAAACTTCATAGACGTACTGGCCATCAATATCTAATCACGTTAAAAGGAACAAAAATGTTTTTATATCCATAGTGTTCAGTTAACTACGAGTCTCTTCGGAATCTTTGTTTTATCGTCATTCCTCATTAGATATCGATTCTTATCACGTCTGTGAAGTTTCGTTAGCTAATTTAATTAGACCGTGTTGATGGAGTAGTATCATGGAGCTACAGACCGGCGTTGAGCGCCCGCTCGGCGTGGGAGCGCGTGGCAACGGCGCGCGTGCGCGGGCAGCGGCGCCGCGAGCCCAGCGCCTGCGCCAGCGCGCCCGCGCCGCGCCACGCCGCGCACGCCGCCGCGCCCGCGCCGCCCAGCGCCAGCGCCTCCGTGGCGTGCCACACGCTGCCGCTGCCCACGTTGCACTCTGCAAGTCACGACACAATCGATAAACTGAACACTCATAATCATGTTAAATAAAGCGACAGACTATACAGGTAAATACTTTTTTATCACACCTGCTCTGAAAATACATACTAATTATACCAATTAGAGGGAAGAAACGCCTTTATCCCGCCCTTCAAATCCTTTCATCCCAAGGTATGGAAGTTTGTATGAAAATCCTTCCGACCCAAGGGTGGGAAGTATGTATGAAATTCCATTACATACCCGGTTTTTCTTTTTTTTTTAATTTGTCAGCAGTCATACTGCCAAGAGACTTTAACTGTCTACTAATTAAATTTCAAGTAAATTGTTGGTCACATACAGTTTTTTTTTTACCAGTTACCAACCTCCTTGGTGCATACAGAAAATTAAAAACGAAATTATTTTTGTATATAAAACGCGGACTTCTTAACAATTCAAAAGTGCCTGTAAATGGTTTAATTGAAAATAAATGGTTTGAGTTTGAGAACAGAAAGGAGGCCTGTGTCTCACCAGTGGGAACATTATAGACTGATTATGTATAATTTTGATACACTTCAACGTGTACCTAAGTATTTTTTGTTACTAAGGCGTCGTGTAAAAAATAGCTGCACTTTTAATAATTGTACTTTTAACTAAATATAAACATTTCTATGCATTTATGTCCATAATTTTCCTCGTAGGTGTAATAAAAAGCACTATACATCCCTCAGGATAAAGTACAGTTCCATACCTCAAATGGTTTGCGCCCCTCGCAAGCTCGTGGCGCAAATGCCATAATCTCGGTATGGAACTGTCACTTTCTTCCCTCTGAAGTAATGTACTATTTTTTGTTGGTCTTTATTTATTTAAGGGATTTTTTATACACATATGCGACGCTCAATCCCATCGTATTTTGGTGAATACTTAAAAGTTAAAACCAAACGAGACTCAATTATTCATTCTAATTATCTTCCTGCACCAGACACAGCTAAGTTGCAATTTCAGAAATATACCCTAACATCATTACACCCAGTAACCTCTATCAAAATTAATGCGTCAGCAAACGAGAGGCAAGGCGTCCGTCGCCTCACTTATGTAGGGTCGTCGCCACCTTCACCCAACCGGAGGTGCTGAGCCGATCCGGTTACGTGGTAGTCCCAATTCAATTTATCATAAAAAATTTAATAAAAGAATATGGTCACATACTGGTGTTAAGATCAAGTAGAAGTTGGCATGCCACCGATGCCATTTCGGTCTTCCCATAGAGAGCCCATAAAGCGGCCGTGTTCGCGAGTCCGGCCATCGTTAGGTCGGTCATCGAGTGCAGGTAGTTGATAGAGTCACCTCTCATGATGACCTGTAAACATTACAATAATACAAAGTAGGTACAGCAGAAAGCCTGCTTCCGGTATTTTCGTAAGCCAATTCTTTTATATTTTTAACGTGGAAGTAAGATACGTGTATTATAGGATGTTATAGAAATAATAATTCCTATTATTTAACGGTTGTTATTTAAGGCAGCTTCTTTAAAATGTCATTGTCTTCTTCAAATATATTTAGTTGTCTAATGAATTAATAGGTCAGCAACGAACTTTTAGCGTCTAAAAAATGCTTTTCAAGCGACCATATAGGTACTTATTGTAAAACAAGCTACTGTTGATATGACGCAGCATGGTGATAATTTTTAAGCAACTAAATTTATGATAATTATGTCTACACAGCTTCTAATAAGTGATCAACTGCATCTATAAAATAATTTCAACATAGGTACTCTAATTTCTTAGAGTCATGATACTTTTATACGATAACATAAGTAATTTGATGAGTGAATCTACTATAATTGAACATAAAATTACCTTATTATTGCCATCAAATAATGGTCAATAAAAGCTCTAATTTCATGTAGTCGCCTATATATTTATTGTAACCTAACCTCAAAACACTTTAAAGTTGCTTCTGCATCATCTCCGGTGCTGCGGGAGGCGCAAAGGATAGGCACCCATGCTTTGTTACAGCGAGCGGGGGTTGCTCTTCCTTCGCGCCTCCGGTGTTTATATACACTCTAGAGGTAGCAGCCAAAAGACTACGTGAAGTCTGGGGGGTGCCCCGATTCGGTTTTGGAACAGATTCGACCTACTCTAACCATGAAGTGTCCCCCAGTGGTGGACAACGAGAATAATTTTTAAAAGTTGTTTCGCTGTCCCCCAGTGGTAGCCAAACAAGTGGTGGACATCGGGAATAATCGGTAATTGATGACTTGACTATTATACCTACTGCTAATTTTCATGAAAAAAGAATATGATTTATTAATTTAGTTGTTAAATAAAAAACTTTTATGGCTAATTTTGAGGCTGGAATTTGATTTTATTAGCAGACAGATGTTGAATCTGTAAAATATATAAAGTAGTCCACTTACAACATTAGTTGCTGAGTTATCAATTCAGAAGTAAATATATTTATCGGTAGCTCTGAGTCATATTAATTTACGTTCATAAATTGACGCTGGTTTTTTTCGTATTCTGTTGGAATAGTAAAGATGATGAATTAATATAACAGAAGCTGTTCTATTAACTCGTTGCCTACATATAAAAAAACGTAGATTGCAGGTGCTAAAGAAAACTTTTGTAGTTGCAAGTAATTTTCCTTATTTCCCTACGTAGTACGTTTGTATTGCGTATTTTCAGTCAGAATTGAGTTGGTATTAATTAAGCGCCAGTCAACCAGCGACGCATCTTACCTGAAATATATACGCAGGCTTTGCGCCATTGACAGCGGCGTGTTGTGCGAGCAGCTGTGCCGCAGCGGCCGTGTGGCGCGGGTGCGAGGGTGCAGCGGCGGGCGGCGCGGCCAGCGGCGCGGCCGGGGCCCCGGGCGGCGGGTCGCGCGGGGCCCGCGTCAACAGGGCCGCCCGGCGAGCGCGCCCGCCCGCCAGCGCGCCCCACGTGGCCGCGCCCACCAGGCAAGCGTAGTCCGCCGCCTCCTGCGCACGCGCCAGAGCCTCACGCACCGCCTCCATCGCCACCGACCTAATGACCCGAATGCGACACATCAATAAGCGATTTCACAGGATCGAAAGTAACAATAAAATCAAGGTTTTTATTTTTCTCGAATCTCTATCTATCTTCACTGTAACTTCTTCGTCCTAAACTTTTAAGTCGGCGCAGTAGCGTTTTTACAGACTCTGTTCTTCTACTGAACTCATAGTTTACTCCATCTACCTTACTCCATCACTCCCACAGAGCATGTAACACTTAATCACTCCAAAAGCAAGACATAATATTTGTTGAGCTAGAAACACAGTTTTTCACCTGTGGCCGAAATGAGTATGCATCGCCGCCCTGTTTAGAGCTGCGTAACGGAAGTTCTTGTTCCTATCATTGCCTGTATTGGTTCCCGAAGAGTTGAATATGGTGCGATCGAAGTAATTATATAAGGAGTCCTGGGCACCACTGAACTCCTTTGTGCGGATACAGTTAAGGAAACTGAGAAAATGCTGAAAAAATACATAACTACAGATTAAAAATTGGAGTGTGGAAAATATATTTTAATCATAATTGCTTATATTTAATTATTTAATCATTGCCAGTACAAAAATTTAACTCCACTTCATTATATTTTGGTAACCCCCTACTTACAATATCAGGATATTCAGGTATATCATTAATTATTTGTATAATTGTCTTCTGTAACTGTCTGGGCGGCATTGCTTTGTTCTCATTGATTTGTAACAAATTTGCTTGTTGTGCTGTAAATAGTTCTGCTTGCTTTCTTGACCACTGGCATTCTTCAAAACTGCTGAATTCATAAAAAAAAAATTGTTTTACATTTCATCAAAAGTAGCAGTTTCAGGAACTGTTTTAAATGTGAAAATGTCCAAATAGAAACTCAATTTTATGAACAATACTATAACTTACTTGTCTCTGTCTATTATATGCATTCTCATTGACAACTCCAATGGTTTAGATTCCTCAGGTACTGGTGATGTGGATGTGGTTTGCTGCTCCATGTTGTTTAATTTCTGAAATAAAAATCCTTCAAGGTAAATCAACTAGGACAAAGGGGATACATTAAGGGGCCAGTGGAGCATGTGTAGTTCATACAAACATAATACCAAAATCATTTGTAAACTAAACATATTCTTAATGTAATGTGTATTTATTCCGATTGGATTACAGAATAATCTAGGTTCCCAAATATATATTTTGGATGGACACTGGTTTAAAGACGGGTTATGAAATGAGTTTTTTATAGAAATTTTAAATTGCTCATTTCTCTTCCTTATATCAGTTAACCTCATATCTCGTCTTTATATCAGGAACCTAGATATTATGTAATCTAATCGGAATAAATTCATAGTATTTCATAGCATATTAAGAATATGTTTGATTTACAAATTATTTTGGTATTGCGTTTGTATGAACTACGCATGCTCCGCCAGCCCCTTAAATAAAAGAACATCTTTCATTAGTATGTTACCTCCTTGCTTAACGATCTCATCATCAAGCCAGGCCTGCCTCTCTGATAATACAGACAAAATGACTTGTACAATGATACCACTTGCACAAAAGTTAATCTATCTAAGTGTAGTAATATTCTTCTTAAATATAGTCCTGAAAATGAAGATTGGAACATAAATTATTATATAATGACAGAATTACAACATGCAGCCAAATAAGTATAAATAAAAGATGTTTTTACCTAATACACTGTACCTAGCCATGATACAAGGATTAGACTCAATCATAAGCTTGTCAATCGTTGAAGTAACACAGTCCATCAGAGCACTCACTCCGTTAACATATATGTTCTGGAGACGCACACAAAAGTTCTGAAGGTGGACACTCAGTAGATTATAACGCCCATCAGTAAGTAAGGCCTCCAATTCTTTAAACTCCATATCTGGACACTATAACAAGATAAGATTTTCAGCAAAATAATTAATGTATCATCAGCTTAATTAATGATAGGTGTAGCTTTTTAGTTGACTCATAAGTATTGTTCTTATTTGAAATACTTTTATGTATTGCAATTAGTACCTGAATTAGTTTGAGAGCAAGCATGCAGAAGTCCTTTCTATATTTAGGTGCCACAGTGCAATCTATCATCTTGGTTGCTGAAACATTTAAAAAGATACACAACTCAGAAATTGCCTTACAATACCAACATGGATTACAGACGAATCGGAACAAAAGGATTGAACCCATTGTAAATAATATTCTAGTAGATATCCATCCATACTAATATAAATTCGAAAGTAACCCTGTCTGTCTGGGTTCACGGATGAGTGCTAACGCGTGCCCGTGTTCCCGCCGTAAGCGCCAGAAGAGGACACCATGGAGTTTTAGTGGGTTAGAGTCCCACATAACTACACTATCTCCCCGTGGTAGTGCAGTATGCATGAGCATTTCTCCACGATAAAAAAAAAAAGGTTAAGTGAATATAAAAAAACTGTCTGTCTGTCTGTATGTTACTTTTTCACTCCTAAACCACTGAACGGATTTCGACAAAATTTGGCAGAAAGACAGGTTGCATCCCGGGGAAGAACATAGGATAGTTTTTATTCCGATAATCCCACGCGATCGACACTTGTGCTGGTGAAACCATGGGGCGCTGCTAGTTGTGAATAAATCATTTGAATTATTACAGTAGCTAGTAGCTACATGCAAACACTTACCTTCAATTTTCAACAGGCCATATTCCCTAATAAAAGCTACTACTGCTATTTTATGAGGAGTGATATTTTCAATATTACCCTTGACATTAATTAGTTTCATAAAATCTATATTTTCACTGCCTAAATCCATTTATTCTAGAACAAATAAATACACCGTGATACAGACTAAAACGCTCTGCAAAGAAAACTTCTTCCGTATTATTAGATTACTCCTCTCGTTAGAGGGTAGTATTATTATTGTATTATTATATTCCTTGGATTACTCCACAGAGTACATTTTATATAGGATTACTCTTTGAAAAGCTTCAACTTCAACTCTTGATTAATGGCTTCTGTGCGGTTCTGTGGAATAAACACCACAATTTTGCCACATTTGTATTTAGAATGATAGACCATCAAACATCAAACGAAGGAGATTGTTCAGTGAAAAGAAATTTGGACGGTGAAAATGAAAAATGTAAAAATAGTATACTCGGCAACGTTGGACGGTTCAATAATATTCGTGTAAAATCTCTGATCAGTGGGTCGTCTTAGGGGCGTCTTCTTCAACAATGTAAAGTTTTACAAAAATCCAAAAGCATTTTCCAAAAAAACGAATATCAAATTCATAGACGTAAAAAAGAAAACCACAATAAAAATTAAATTAGAATCTTTAAGCAAATGTATCAACCTCCTTTGAAAAGCTTTTATTTACCGTTTCAAAAAATCAAATGTCAAACCCAAACAATGTCCCACAGATGCAGATCCCTACGTTCCGAGTTAGGGAAATAATCGATGTGAGCGTGCTTAAACCCGTACCGAATTAGCGTGAGCGCGATAACGATCGATGCCCCGTGAATCGTCATAGATGACGTCATGACATGTGCCATCTTGCGATAACGCCGACCATGCCTTCTAATAATATCACCGTGAGCGCTGTCAAAAATGACAGTGTGTGTGTGTGTGGATGTGTCTGGCTGTGTCAGTATGTGTTTTGTTTTGAGTTGCATCCTTCTTTAAATTAAACTAACGTGGCATTTTCGAAATTGTGCTTCTGGCTGACAGTCGCCACCTAACCTAAGAAGAAGAAATGTGGTGTCTATACAAAGAAATACTGTAATAATATCGTTTTTACATTGAGTAAGCACTGTGAGCGCGTTCACGAGTGTTCCGAATTGTTGACAGCTCTCAGCTGTCATAATCGTAATATCTAAAACGGAACGCATGTGAGATGATGTGAGCGCGGTGAGCGATTATAGCTAAATCGGAAAGCGGGGCTAATAGTAGAAATGACCCACAGAGTACTTTTTGATAGACTGAAAATAAAAAGACCATAACTGTAGGGGGAACATGTTAGCTTCAGTAGATATTATTATAATCTTATTATGTTGTTCAGACCATGGACTTATTATAAATATACGTCCATGGTTCAGACAGAGACGAAGACGATAGCGGTGGCGGACATTTTGACGTCCATCAAGCACCATAAAACACGATACGAGTTTTTCTCGTATTTTTTAACTTATCATCAATAAATAAACATGTGAGAATGTTATTTCAACTTTTACCTAAAAATAATTCGAAACTATTTTGTATCTTACGAGATCACCTAAATCTAGGGGAAAATACTAGGAGTTGTGGACACAAAGGTGTTTCTACTTTGGCTGCATTCCGAGTTGGGAAATAATCGATTTGAACCTGCTTAAACCCGTACCGAATTAGCGTGATCGCGATAAGGATATCCCGTGAATCATCATAGATGACGTCATGACATGCGCTGTCTTGCGATAACTCTGACCATGCTTTAGTATTATTCTAAAATTAAACTAACGTGGCAGTATTTCCTTCTTTGGTTAGATAGCGACTGTCAGCCAGAAGCACTATTTCGAAAATGCCACGTTAGTTTATAATTAAGATATGATGCAACTCAAAACAAAACACACACTGACACATCCCCACACACACCCACTGTCATTTTTGACAGCGCTCACGGTGATATTATTATAACGCATGGTCGCCATGGTCGGCGTTATTGCAAGATGGCGCAAGTCGTTAATTTGTTATCGCGTTTACGCTAATACGGTACGAATTAAAGCACGCTCATATCGATTATTTCTTAACTCGGAACGCAGCCGTAGGCTAAAACAAAAAAAAGCTTTTGTCTATTCCACAAATCCACAGTTCTATTCAACACATTGTAGTCTTTGGTTCTATTCTAGACTCTAGTTGCGACAATGTATTCATGTTGTTGTGATAACAATTTTATTTGTTAATTTGTACTAAATATTCGCATATTTTGCGAAAATGCGGAGACAAAGTCTTAATTATTCATAATTTGTGATGGGATATACTTACAGTTTTAAGTTATTATTTTTGTTTTTATAATTGTTTTACAAGTGGTAGCCATAATAATGGAAAAAGCGGAGGTTGCGTTTACTATTTTAGTGTTATATTTTATTGTAACGACTGAAACTTCACGTGTTACTGTTTATCCCGGTGACACATTACCTCACCATGGTCGTTGTGAGCCAATTACTATTCAGTTTTGTCAACAAATCAGATATAATCAAACGATATTTCCTAACATACTGAATCACGCTAAGCAAGAAGACGCTGGGCCTGAGGTCCACCAGTTCACGCCTTTGATAAAAGTTAACTGTTCACCAGATCTGAAATTCTTTTTGTGTTCAGTATACGCACCTGTATGCACAATATTAGACACGGCTATACCTCCTTGTCGACATTTATGTGAATCGGCAAAACAAAATTGTGACGAGATTATGATAACATTTGGATTTCATTGGCCTGAACATTTGGAGTGCACGAAGTTTCCTGTAGCTACTGATGAAAACGTGATATGTGTTGGTGATAACAACATAACTCATGAATCTCGAAAACATACTGAATCAAAACTTCCTAAAGTGAACTTTAGGAATAACAATGAAAGAGATCCAACCAAACTTCATGGAGCTAAAGACTATGGATTCGTTTGTCCTGTACAATTTAAAGTTCCTAAGAACTTGGACTTGGAATATTCACTTAAAGTTGGGGATAAAGTTGAATATGACTGTGGAGCTCCTTGCACTGGAATGTTTTTCAGCCAGGATGAGAAAAACTTTGCTCGTTTATGGATTGGTATCTGGGCAACAATGTGTACTGTGAGTTGCCTGTTCACAGTTTTGACATTTCTCATAGACACAGACAGGTTCAGATATCCAGAAAGGCCTATTATATTCCTGTCAGTATGTTACCTTATGGTAGCTGCAGCATATGTCATGGGCTGGAGTGCAGGTGACAGTGTCAGCTGCCAAGGCCCATTTCCAACCACAATAAGTGGAGCGAGATTACCTAACATATCAGTAATTACACAAGGAACTAAGCATGAACCATGCACAATACTCTTCATGGTGGTTTATTTCTTCAGTATGGCCTCAAGTATTTGGTGGGTTATTTTAACACTGACATGGTTTTTGGCAGCTGGTCTCAAGTGGGGACATGAAGCTATTGAAGCAAATTCCCAGTACTTTCATTTAGCAGCATGGGCTGTGCCTGCTATCAAAACTATATCAATATTGGCCATGGGAAAAGTTGATGGTGAGTATTTAAAACTTCTTCATGAGCCTATTTACTTCTTTTAGAGACATTTGTTTGGTTAGACCATCATGCAGAACCATAAAAACTGACTAAAACTTTATTACCATTTCATAGTAATTATTTTTTTTCCTAGCACAGCATAATCAGCCAATAAAGTTCCCATTGCCTCCTCTCTTTGAGAAGGAGTGGGCTGTAATTTACCATTGATGTGGGCCTAGAGTGGGTTGGTATTTATGTCACATGTCTTCGAATTTTTTGTTCTAGGTCATGCCAGTTTCCTTACAATTGTTTTTATCAACCATTTTTGATAGCAACGGTGTTGAAATTACAAAGATTACATTTACAAAAAGAGAGCAGTAGTGACCCAGTGGTAACAGCCCCGACTTATTAGTTGTAGGTTGTGGGTTCAAACCCAGCTAGGCAGGCGCTTTACTTTTCTTCCTATACAGCAGAGCAAATATGACTCCCATGTTTTTGAGTATATGTTATGGCTAATAGCCGAAGTGCAGCTACACCTAGTTTTAACCAAACCTAACCTCGGGGTGCCCTTCACTCGCCCTTGCATCCTACGTCACCTCCCGAAGTACACACAAACCTCATGTGGCTGGCTGCACTTAGTTGTACCCGCCTAAAACTAGGTGTAGTCGCACTTCGGCTATTAGGTGTGACATATACGCAATGTCTGTCTCTTTGCAATACATGCCACCAGTGCATAAAACTATGTAAAGTTTGAAGGAAATTTAAGCAATTCATTTGGCTAGTTTTGTAAATCTATATATAAAACAAAGTCGGGTTAGTTACACCATTTCAAACTCAAGAACAGCTGGACCAATTTTTATGATTTTTTATTTATTGGATTTATTCCCGCCGAATAGCAGAATGACTATTAAAACATGGTTAGCTAGTACCTATATAAAGCAAAGTCAGTGGTACTTTGCTTTATATAGATATTACTCACTCATTGACTAATGTCGCAATCTCAAGAACTATTAACCTTATGAACTTGAAAGGACAATGGACAACTTTGTATTGGCTCCGACCCCAGGGTGTATCAAGTTATGACGTATGTCATTTTGAAGGTCCTAATAATAATTTTATTTTACTGTATGACACCAACAATGAAGGGCAAGAACTATGAATTATTTTATTTTTATTTAAAATTAATATTATTTTTAGACCTTTTCTTATATGCTCACTTAGGAAGACCATGCAAGCTTTTTAGGGTTTATATGATATAAATGCCCGCTAAGAAAGGATTTTTGAAAATTGTGCCCCTAAAGGGGTTAAATAGGGAGTCAAAGATTAAATTTAAATCTGTAAGTTTTAAAGTTAGAGGTATGAAATGAAACATTTAGGTTTCTGGTTAGAAGAAAACATCCACGTGTTTTTTGTTTTTGGAAATTCCATCCCTAAGGGGGTTGAATAGAGATGAGTTTGTATGGAAGTGTGTTTTGATACATCGAGTTCTGTATTATATCTCCGAAGTTCGTCATGAGGTCCCCACAAATGACTGAAACCCCACTGAAAGTATGCTCTTTCAAATAAAAAATCCTGTGGAATAATTTACGACCACCTTTTACTATCACCTTACCTCAATGGAAAGTTATTAAAATTTGTTTTTTTTTTTGTTTCAGGCGATGTGCTCTCTGGTGTTTGCTATGTTGGAGTTTGGGACGCTGAAGCACTACGAGGATTTGTTTTAGCACCACTTTGTGTCTATCTAGTTCTTGGAACAATTTTCTTACTTGCAGGCTTTGTATCACTATTCCGTATCAGAACTGTTATGAAACATGATGGAACAAAAACAGACAAACTAGAGAAATTAATGATTCGTATTGGTGTTTTCGGTGTTTTATACACGGTTCCAGCATTAATAGTGATTGCATGTCTTTTCTATGAACAAGCCAATTTTGATGATTGGATGGTAACTTGGCACCGTGATATGTGTTCTATTCCCCTGTATTCTATTCCATGCCCTTTCACACGTAAAGAAACAGACCGACCTAAATTTGAAATGTTCATGATCAAGTATTTAATGACTATGATAGTAGGAATAACTTCCAGTTTTTGGATTTGGTCAGGAAAAACATTAGTCTCCTGGCGTCAATTTTTCGATAAAATTAAGGGTCGAAGAGTGGAAGCATATGTGTGAACTGTAAGTTGCTTGTCTCATTTACAGCTTTTAAAAATAAAATAGAACATTTCTTTTCCCGCCGTCAATGAGGCAGCTAAAACAATAGGCAGTTATTATAACTTTAACATTGAGATTACTCTTCAATAATATTGAAATTCAAAATAAGGCTGATATTGTAAATAGTTTTTTCTCATTTATAATTATTGTGTCTTAGGTATAACATTATTTTTTATTTTATTGTAATTATTTTTAAGAATAGAATATCAATTAAAATAAAATCATTGTATTTTTAACTTCGCTTTTTATTGTTATGTAAAAACCACTGTCCTCCTTTCTGTACTACTTACTTGGTGTCATGGATTACAAGTTATTGTTTGTAAAAAAAAACTGCCACCTCCATTGACTGACTGTACCCAAAAATGTACCTTGTCGTTAAGTGCAGGCCACACTGGGAAGGGGAACGAAGCCAAGTTTTTTGGCTTCGCTCATGTCGTCGACTCGTCGCTGGCATGACTAAAAGTCCTATCTCATTTTTTGCTGATCTGAGTCAGGACAACTACACTTCTATTCGCGATTCTTTACACTTTTCACTAACCGTCGTACCTCTTATGTTATTTGGATCTATAGAGGTATGAGGAACAGGGTGTAAAGTTCACTCATCCTCCATAGAAAAGGGAGGAGCCTCCGACCAGGCGGGTGTTGTGTCTGGCGAGCAACTGCCCGATGGTTCATGTCGGGTCGTTGTATCTATACTAGTTGCGCGGTAAACTCTGCTTGCAGTATTTTGCGTGACGTCAGTATGACGCGTTGTTCGCATGTGGTGTTGTTGATACCGCTACATTACTCCCCTCCGGAGACCGAAGGTCGATAGTGGGCTGAGTCTTAATCTTGCGATGCTTGCCAAGCCAGCTAAGGTTCCAGTGAGTCGGAACCGGTTGCCGCATACTTCACGGTGAGTCGAAACTGTCTGCGAAGATGCCCCAGTAAGTCGGGGTGGCGCTGCGCTATGCTCCAGTGCGTCGGATATGGTACAGCGCCGGGTTGAGGCTGACTGCTGTTGTCGACCAGGAGAGAAATTAAGTGCTCTTCTTGACCGGCCGAAAGTGCAGTGTGCTGTGCTGAGGATGCTGATGAGGCTGAAGGTGATGACTAGGTATGCGCGGTCGCTGCATGCTGGTAGTCAGGATACCCGTTGCAGCCGTGGATGCTGGCTGGCTAGGTGACTTGCCGCTCTAAAGCTTGCGGGAGTGATGTTGATGGCGTCACGCTGGAAAAGGTGCACGATGGCTGCGCTGACGTATCACGTCGGCGTCACCAGTATAGATGTATGAGGAACAGGGTGTAAAGTTCACTCATACTCTATAGAAAAGGGAGGATCCTCCGACCAGACGGGTGTTGTGTCTGGCGGGTAACTGCCCGATGATTTATGTCTGGCCGTTGTATCTATGCTAGTTGTGCGTAAAATATAACCATTTTGAAAGGCAACAAAATGTAAAGAATCACGAATAGAAAAATGTAGCCGTCCCAACCCAAATCAGCTAAAAAATTAGATAGGAGTATAGGACTTTTAGTCATGCGAGCGACGATGTACCTACCGCGTCTTTTCATACTTCGGTTCATAGTTCGCACTGTGAACCGAAGCATGCAAACACGTGGTAGCTAAATGAGCGCCAGGGTAGCCCGCGAAATTAAATTTTCTTACGTTTTTTGCAATTTGCTGGTCATTATTAAGTTGTACGTTAGTAAGTTGTTGTTGACAAAGCGGTGTGCTTTGTCATAGGAGTGACACAGTCCGCTGTGCAGGGCCTGCATGGAGGACGACGAGACAGCGGCACATGTGCTTCTAAACTGCCCGGTGGTCGCCACGTATAGGGCAAAGTACTTTGGTAACCCAGGTACCCTATGTGAGACATTCAGTAACATCAAGGTGTTGCTGGCCTTCCTTGAGGAGCTGGGGTGGATCGAATTATCGATTTTCCCACCTGTACACAAAATACGTGCATTGACGTGGAGTTACGGCGGCCCGTATTACCTACCTTTCACTTTTTATTAAAATATCTACCGGGCAACTAGCTTCAACTTTCTGACTGACCGACTCTTTGACAATTCAAAAATGCCTGTAAATGGTGTAATTGAAATAAATGGTTTGAGTTTAGACCTACCAGCGCTAGGTACGGCCATTGTCCAACAATACAATTTATTCAAGACACTTAACCAACTCTGTACTATCAGGATAACAAGAAATAAAAATAACTTTTAATGTATACAACTTATATTTACTGCATAATAAGATTAAATTACATAATTTATTAAAATCATACCTTAACACCCAACTCCATAAAATCACTTAGTACTTTCACTCTTGCTCCGTACAGACAATTATTAAATAATATGGAAAATTACGCCCTTGTGTATTTACCCCAAATGTGAAGCATAAACACTGACGCAATGAATAGCAGAGACATTACTAAAACTGGAACTGGTCCCCTGCAAATAAAAATAAACAATAGTTAACAACTAGTAGTAGAAATAGATGCTTCTTTTATTTATTAGTTTTAGGGAGAATATTATCATTCCATCATTCAATTACAACACTGCTTTAAAAAAAGTAATAGTCTAGCTGTGAATGCTTTGATTTAGTCTTCTCGTTTCTATAAATTAAAATAAGTGAAAAACTTAAGTTTTTTTAGTGTTACCTTTGTGTAATAAAAATGCTTAGAATTTGATTAATAAAGTTCAAACAATAAAGAACTTTGGTAACGATTTTGCTTGGATACACACAAAGATAGAGGTATTTTACTTTTTTTTTATAAACATAACTTCAAAGGTTAAGTGGTAACTTACACTTTAACGCCAGGAGAATCATCAGTGTAGAATCGCCACATGCCACCTGATCCGGCACCTGTGCTGCGATTTCTGGCAGCAGTGGTAGTCGTTGTGGTTTTACGTTGACGAACTGTGCTACCGCTGGATGACCGTGGTGCTGTAGTCGCCTTGCTTGGTGAGCGACTACCAGATCCTACAGACGTGGAGCTTGGGGAAGGAGGCTGAAAGCAAAATAACAAAGATATTAAAGTCCATGAACATTGGTCTTCACTCACAGATATTCACAATAATTACAAAATAAGTAACACTTTTATGACTTTATTATACGCACCATATTTGAAATTATCTGCTTCAATTATTAACCACCCACAATATGTAGCGATGTCTGTTTAGGCTTAATAATTAATAACTCTCGAAATTACAAAGTAGAACAACTCTAAATGACTGTGTTGGCAACTAACATGCTACGCGTACAGATCGCATTGACACGTTGACAAACAATGTTGCCACTTGCCAGATTATTTCGTTCCGTTTACTAATTAATTATTACGCAACAAGTATGTAATAAAAGGTCTCATATTTTGATAGAAATGCGACCTCTGGTTTAAACTGATTTTAAATACACTTAATTTACGCACTATGATCTACACAGGCTGTCCGCTAATTAATGGATAACCTCTTAAGGGGTCATTGTAATTATTATTATGAACCAAATATGAAATCGCGAAAAAAATTAGCTGTTCCCTACATTGGCTCCCGCCCCGTAATCGCTGACTTCGAGACCGAGGCCTTATAGAGTAGCTTAAATTCTTACCTACAGCTAAGCTACAACATATTATTGTCCAGTGAGCACCAAAATAGACAGGGTTTATTAAACGATGATTAAAGTTAAGTGACGTTCAATCGTCAAAAATGTATGGTTAAACGGAAACCAGTCACTAATCACTACTTAATTTTAAGCAACGTTTATGAAGAAAGGGGTTAGTCGGTTTCTTGGAGCTCGTGGTAAGAATTCCAGAGTGGAGAGATGATTTCCGGTAATGGTTGGTCTGTGTGCATGTGTAATGATTGTGTGGTGTGTGTGTGTGGTGTGATAGAGACAAACAACGATAGTTTAAAAATGTTAAAAAAAATTGTTATGCCAGTAGACCATTAATTTGTAAGTTTGACAGCAGATTTGTCGCCAGCGACTAAAGTTGCTACGTGTGTATTTAGCATTACAGTGCTTCAAATTGGGAGCAACACGCAAAGCTTTTTGTAGATGGCGCTCTGAGCGACTGTACTTTGTTTATGTTAGATCTCTATCATAACATTGTGATTTTTTTAACAAATTACTGGTAAATGAATACAAAATGTTCTCTCTGATGACTGTATCTCAACTTAAAGATGAGCTTCGAAGAAGGAATGCGTCAATTGCCGGAAAAAAGGCTGATTTGATTGAAAGGTAAGCATTTTAAATATTTGAGGTTATTTTCCTTCTTCAAGCTTATTTAATATGATTTGTAGACTAATTAAATGATATCTTTACAGACTAGAGGCGTATGAGCGGAACCAAAACTTTGGTACGGATTGCGACATACAGGATGATAGCATATATCAGTCTCCAGCCTCGGATCAATTCAAAGACATAAATGCGGATTCGTCACTTCCCAGTATTAGCAAGCAAGAAATACAAGAATATTTTGAAAGATACAATGTCAAGCCAAACGGAGAGCTTTTATATGAGTCTCGCCATCTTATAACTGCCCGTTTTTGCTCGGACAGTGTGCACACATTTTTAAAAGGAGAATGCAAAGCTAGCATGAAAAAAGTGGCATATGTGGTTGATGTGAAATTGAGCTGTGATGGTGTGGAAGAAAGCCATTGTGAATGTGCAGCAGGGAGTGGTATTCATGCATGTTGTAAACATGTAGCTGTCCTTTTGTGTGGTGTGCATGATATAGTGCAGAACAAAATGATTAAATTACATCAATCAAGTACACAAAAGCTGATGATGTTTAATAGACCCAAGAAATTATTTTATAACTCTCCAATTGCTGCTCAAAATTTACCCCACAAGAGAATAAAATCGTGTAATTATAATCCTTTACGAGAGGAAGATATAATGAATAATTACACAGATTATGTAAGTAATTTAGCCATAGGTTATGGGGAAAGTTCTATGCCTATTTTACAGACGCTAGAACCCGCTAATCCTCATGGTATCGAATGGGACCATTACCCATGTTTGAAAGAGACTCCACATGATGTACTTTTAGAGAATTTACTTTTAAGAAATGTGACCTCTGCAAAAACTGAACAAGTTGAAAAAACCACAAGAGCGCAGGCTGATTCTCTGGAGTGGCATGAAAGGAGATCATGCAGAATCACAGCCAGCATGTTTTATACAGTGTGTCACAGTAAAACATACAGTGACTCCTTGATACAAAGAATTTTAGCACCTAAAGCTGTCCATACCAGAGCAGTAGTACATGGAAAAGTTCATGAACCTATAGCAATATCCCAATATGAAGAAAATTTTGGAATAATGGTTGAGAAATGTGGTTTATTTATATCAAGTAAATATCCTTTTTTAGCAGCTTCTCCGGATGGATTAATAGGACAAGAAACATTAGTGGAGGTAAAATGCCCATATGCATCAAGAAATAGCCTTATTAATGAAGTGACTGTACCATACCTAGAAAAATGTAATGGACAGCTTTTTTTAAGGAAAACCCATCCATACTATGCTCAGGTTCAAGGACAGCTGCTTTGTACAGAGAGAAAGTACTGCAATTTTATTGTCTATACATTTAAAGACATGAAGGTAATTTTTATTAATAAAGATGATGTTTACATAAGTGAAATGTTAATTAATTTAATAAATTTCAACCTTCATCATTTGGAGCCTGCAATTCTTAAGAAATACGTTTATAAAAACTATTTACAATTAATTAAAAAACAATAATGATGTAAAAAATTGTTTTATTTCACTTTTTCATAATACATTCCCTAAAAAAATTACAACACATAAAACATATGAAGAATATCTTAGTTGCAATAGGAATGTAGCTATGGTCTAGGTCATTCTTTAATATTTTATAAGTTTTTGTTAATCCTATTATCCGTTCAATATGGACCCTCTTATTAGCAAGCTCCCTGTCTTTGATTAGGGTGAGACCAGGTAACTGAGATTTCCCTTTTAAAAAAGTTGGTATTCAAACATGTCTTGAATTGTGAATCCTCTGTCTGCAAGGATGCTGTCACCACTTTGGCATTTGGTCTTAAGATCACTTCGTTCAACTACTTGTCTATCACTTACTGATCCTGCATATGCCTCGGAACAGTATGATAGCAGTCCGCCAGGTGTAGCACCAACTAATATTTTCAGCGTATTTGCATGTTTATAACTGCTCCATGAAGCTTGTTGTAATTTTGGGTTCTTTGGTTTTTGAACATTGATTTCAGTGCCATCCAAAATCACTCTGACATTGTTGTCATAATGTTTAAAGCTTTCTGGCATATAATACTGCACCATTTCTTTACTTGGCCAAATATTTATTTTTGTCCATAGCTGGTAAATAAAGTTAACCCATGTTATAAATATATTTGAAACAGTGGTCGGACTTACATTGAAAAATTTGCTAAGTTCAAAATTACACTTATTCTGCCTTAATTTCATCATGGTTAAAAAGAACTGATTTTCTGTACTTATATTTATGACATTACTGCCATAGTATTTAATTTTGTGAGCCATAGGACTAAGAGTAGAGTAAACAAAATAAAAATTTTTGTAGGTTTCAAAGCCTGTGTAGAACTTTATGGCTTCATCATCTTCTTTGTATTTACTTATTGATCCATACATATGCTCATGGTCAACTTGAGTGTGTTTTGATAAAGATGTAGTTATACTATGTGAACATTCTATAGGCATACAATGTGTGCTAGTGTCTATTGTTGTTACAATTTCTTCACAAGCAATTTCTGGCGTCAAATCACAGTCCTTTTCGTATTCAGAGACAGCTTTGCTGGTTGAAGGCTGTGGTTCTTCTTGAAAAAGTTTCCTCTGACTTCTTTTCTCCAGACGGTGCTGTCGTTCAAGAGCTGCTGGATTTTCAGGTTTCACCTCAGTAAAACAAAATATTGATGGTACAGCTGACTTCCTAAGAAACTTTGCTTGTGGTTCATAAGCTGAAATAGCAAACAGGCACTTTTTAGCTATTATGTATTATCGAAATTTACAGTACCTACAGTATTAAAGTTTAGGTTACAAATTTAAGTATCTTCCTTTTGGACGAATCAGAAAATAGGGCTCAATACAATAGTAAATCCCTAGCAGTGCTAGCTTACTTGTATAATTGCTTTTTCCAAAATAATCTTCTTGTTTGAAATGTGCTGCACACAATCGTGCAGTATGGCTTGCTTTAAAGTTTTGGATCCGTAAAGCAGATTCCCATTGTTTTCTTCGTGTAGCATCCTTAGGGAACAGATGAATCCCTTTATTTTTGCAGTTTAAAGCAGAACATTTGGGCATTTTAATCTAAAATAAATAACATGTGAAAAGTAAACAAACAAATCCATACAATTTGACATTTGACAATCGTTCGTTATGTCAAATCAATGACAGCCGGACAGTCGATCATGCGCCTCCTAGCGTGATAAAAAGTTAGTTTTCCTCCCCATTGAAACCCATACCATAAATCATAGAATTAGTATGTACAGAACAGTATAGTAGTAAATATGATTTTTTCTTGGTGTACGGTTCGGCCAGAAGGAAGCCGAAAAATTACCATATAAAATTATTAAAAACTTGCAAATAATATTTGAGGCGGATCGCTGGATGCGCCTGGGCAGAGATGGGTGCGGTGGCGGGGGAGGGAGCTGCTCAAGGCTCACGTGACACACGTGGGCCCGAGCATGCTCGGGCGATAATCTTTAAGGTGAATGGGTAGTAGTAGACCGCGAAATTCAAATTTTCTTACGTTTTTTGCAATTTTTAGGTCAGTGTCAGATTGTATCTTGATCAAAATATGATTCGCGACAATAACAGGTACATATTTAAGGAATTATAATCATTAGAATCATTAATATATCTTTCTAAGTTAGATTTCTACCACCAACCACCAATCTCTTATGGAAATGTGTTAGTGGTAGAAATCTAACTTAGAAAGATGTATTATTGATTCTAATGATTATACTTCTCTAAATATGTACCTGCTATTGTCGCGAATCATATTTTGATCAAGATACAACCTGACACTGACCTGCAAATTGCAAAAAACGTAAGAAAATTTGAATTTCGCGGTCTCAACTACCCATTCACCTTAAGTCTTGGGGGGATAGTTTTACTCTGACGCTGTCTGTACTATGTAGTATACTGAAAATAAAGGCTGCATTCTCAATTAGCTATAATCGCTCCCAGGACTCACATGCGTTCCGATTTAGATTTTACGATTATGACAGCTGAGGGCTGTCAACAATTCGGAAAGCTCGTGAACGCGCGTGATTTTCACAGGAGAATCCTTAGCAATATTAGAGGCAGTAAAATACATTGATGCCATTCAACAACATTTTATAAATCCTTGATACTCAAAACTCTCTTAGCTCTCTCCAAGATTTATTGAAAATTCCATTTCGCAGCAAAAATAACTCTGTAATTATTCTCAGAATTAAGGAAATTCTCTATAGGTTAAATCAGTCTGGTCGAAACTGTCTTGGCTTGGATTCCGGGACATACAGGCATATTGGGCAATGAAGAAGCTGATTTCTATGCTAAGTAATCTATCCAGACGGGTTGTATACGTCTTTCTCTTACATTGCGGTTCGGGCCGTTCGATGCTTGGCTAAACCACGTCTCATGAAGTCTTGGGATGATCTGTGGCAAAGATCTAGGGTAATTAAGGCCAAATATTATGGTCATATTCAACCCAACATCCCAGCTAAACCCTGGTTCGTCAAAAATAAAAAATGTAATAAATGATAAATGATTTTATTTTGTAAGTAGGTTTGCACAAACACTTTTACACGTTAATCATATTTTTTAAACTAGATGAGGTCGGCGTTTCCTATCTGACTACTCTGAGAAGAAAGGCCGAAACAAACTCAGAGGTCATAGTCTCTTTTAAAGTCTAGACATAAACTTGGTCAGGTTATATGAAGACCATGTAGGTCGATGTCTGAGATGGTCTTTTGAGGAAAGAACCACACAGATTGAGAGGACCTGTCCAGTCAGTGCACGCATTTGTCAGAAATCGTGCAGCTCAACTCAAGACTTAAGGAGCTCAACGTTCCGACGAACAATACCAAAGAAAGGACATTTGGGTAGGCCACATAAATTACTCAAACTGCCAGACCATGGAGAGAATAATAAAAAAATATAAAATGAATGAAATAAATGACCCACATCGTCTTCATATTCACAATAATTAAAATAATGTAATACTTTACAAAGTAAGCAAATGTCATTGTTTTAGAAAATGTGTATATTATTAAAAAAAAAATAACAAAAACAATCAAAATGCAGAAATTGGAAGCAGCTCAGTCCCAAGCCTTTTTATCCTCAATATAATCTTTAACAGCATAAAAGGCTTTCTTGCACAACTTACGTTTAATTAATAAATTTATTAAGGCTTAGATCTTGAACGTGGCTTGGTAGTTTATTATAAAAGCGTATACATTGGCATTTAAACGAGCCACCTATTTTCTTGAGCCTTGTTGCAGGTACAACAAATTTGTGTTTGTTTCTAGTATTTATATTATGGATATCACTGTATTTTTTGAACAATTTTATATTTTTATGGGCATACAAAAGATTTTCATAAATATACTAAGAAGGCACAGTCAAATTAACCACATCTATCATTATTCGTCTCAGATTAGGACTTTCTCAGATTTATATTATTAAATAACATCAAGCTATAACATAGCAACTCATACTGGTGGTTCATTGTGTTCGTCCCATAATAAAATTAATTTGTGTTGTCTGGTTATTAACAATTTATACTAATTAATATATTGTGTTGTCCTTACAGGCTACTAAAACAGTTCCATTTGTAATTAAACCGTACTTAAGGCAGTATAACCGATCAATCTCAGCGAATACACTTTGTTTCCTTCAACTTTGACATTGGCAGAATCATCGATAAAACGATGGAGCCATTACTATAAAATTGGAATTGGAATTTGAACGCACTCACAGTGCTCATTCAATATAAAAATGATATTACAGTATTTCTTTGTGTATACACTAAAAATTTATTCTTCTTAGGTTAGGTGGAACTGTAGCCAGAACTTAGCCAGAAGCATAATTTCGAAAATGCTACGTTAGTATAAAGATAAGATGCGACTCAAAACAAAACAGCACAACTGTCGTTTTCTAAAGCGCTCACGGTGATATTGTTTTAGGGCATGGTCGCCATTATCACAAAATGGCGCATCTCATGACGTCATCTATGACAATTCATTGTTATCGTGCTCACGCTAATTCAGTACGGGTTTAAAAGCACGCTCAAAGCGATTACATTCCCACTCGGAACTCACCCCAAGGTTGTCACTTGTCATTGTGACATTGACATCACTATCAATACTGACACTGACAAGCTCTGTCTTTGTTATTGTTATCTCTCCTCAGTCTTTTGAGGTTATAGTGGGTTAAAGTTTATGTTAAAAGTTCGTCCTGTTCGATTAAAAATATATTCTTTCATTTCTGACGATACAATACGATCAAATTTAAATTTCTATTACGTTGACTCAACATAAACCACGATTTGATAATATATTATGCTATTTCGATTTCACAACTTGACCAACAAATTTTCTACCGTTGTTTCGCTATCAAAAATCATGAACAGTAATAAATGCTATTTTAGATACATACAGCAAGAAGAAAAAGTCGATATTACCTTTATATTAGATATTAAAGGCTCTGCTAGGCAATTTAATTTCAGCCGAAAGCCATTAGAAAGTTTGCAAGTTTTGCTCAATCGTATGAAAACCAACATTCAGAAAGTGATTGACAAAGGAAATAAAAAGAAAAAAGTCAGTCAGGAAAATGGAGTCCTTCACTTAGAATTTTATGATTCTAAGAATGTTTTAATCAATGAAAATAGTACTTGTATAGACCTATTTACTATGAAAGGCCCAGTCAAATTAAAAATGTCAGATAGTTTCTATGAAGTAGTTTTTAATTCTCCATGGGTAGTCAGTATGAACTTACCGCAAAGCATTTTAGCTGGTTTTCCAGTTCAACCACAAAATTTTGAGACCCAATATGCTGAACAGGACAAGTGTATTTTTAATTGGTACAAAGGATTACCATTAAATGAACAGGGACAGTCAGTAAATGAGCAACAAATTCAATGGGAACTAACTGGCAACAAATTTATTCATACTCCTGACACACAAGATGTAGGAATGAAATTAAAGTTTGAGTGTATACCAGGCAAGTAGTTAAGTTTGTATTTAAATCTGCACCTATATAATAAAGCCAATTCTGCACAAGCACATTTAAAGAACTCTTATACTTCAAACTTTTAGGAAATGATGAAATGGTTGGCCCTGCTGTTGAAACTATATCTAAAAACCTAATTGAAGCCGGACCTGGGAACTGCCCATTTGAAACTAGACATATGTTTACTAAACAAAAACTGCAAAATAAGAGGTTTAAATCGACTTTATTTTATTTTAATATAATTCTTTATCACCAGCTGATTCTTCTTATTACTACTTACAACAATGCTATTGTTTGTTTGCAGCTTCCGATGTGTATCATACAACATTTTGGCCGATTTGTATTGTGACTCGGATCACACAAGAACAGTTCTACATCCGTACTGTCCCCCATATGCATTACACATTGATTATAGAAAACAACTCATATTGAAAGAATTACTTGGTAAGTTTTTTGTAATGTTTTATTGTCATGTTAAAACACATACCTTTTAACCTTTTGACAGCCACACATCAAAAAATAAAAAACGTGCCCTCGGCGTCATGTAGTCGAACCCTAGTGTGCTGGGCACATTTTGGTTTATCATCTAACCACGACTGTGGCGGTCAAAAGGTTAAACAAAAATATTAATAATGTCATTTGCAAGAAGAATACCCAATTTTTTAAATATAGGCTGTATATATGCGACACAGTTGGCGCAGTGGCTGAGCGATCGACTGCTGCGCTGCGTGTCGCGGGTTCGATTCCCGCACGGAACTAATATTTGTATTGCCTACAGGTAGTTGTTCGGGGTCTGACTGTTTGTGTATGTGAATTTAAATGTTTGTAAACGCACCCACGATACAGGAGTAATGGGCATTGTTCATATTTTTTTTAAATGTTGTAATTGAAAAACTATTTCGAGGAATAGCGTTATTGATCATTACGGACTAATTAATTATGAAAAATAGTCATATTTTATTGATATTTTTGATAAAATACGATTGACCTTCTTTGCCCTTCAAATTACGTCGGCTTTGGCCGTACAGTTTTGTATCGTTACCTCAGAAAAAAAAGTAAGATTGTCTACAAGCTGTCAAATGTCAAATTATTATAAATATGTCAAAAATATAAACATTCTTGTTTATATTACATTACATACATTATTTCAACACTCGACAATATAATATACTGGAAGAGTTATGGAATACAGGAAGTGCTTTGTTCCAACTTACAGCAATAATAGTAATAATGTCGCCGCGTGCCTTATTATTCTATTTCTAAGTCGCCGCGTCGATTGTTCTAGTGACGATAGAGAGTAGTATATTCCTTGGAGGACACTTACACACATAAAAAAACCATTTGTAAATAAATACGCTAAGATAGGATTCGATTATTTAAGACGTCTATTCGGTCTATTGACACTTTGACAGATGTGACAGTACTCTTTGGATTGATGACGTTAATGTGTTGGAATTTTGTCGGTTAGGCGGTGGCTGATAGCTGTCACACGTGTCAGAGAGATTTAATTTTTTCATTTAGTGGATTTTAAATTTAGTTATAATTAATTTTCCTTCTTTTTTACGCAGGAATATCCGCTGGTTGTCCAGTATGGACCCTCATCCTCCACCTGATCCCCCTGACCCTCCAGACCCCATTTCATTGTATGGTAAGCGTAGGTTGGATGACGCAGAAAAAACAAAAGATGTGGTTTTTGCAAAAAAAACAATAATAGATAAGGAGATGGCCGTTGCATCTATCCAAACAATTTATGTCCACCCGAATCTAGTGGTGGGCGTAAAAGCGTATAGTGCCTTAGACAAAGGCCCATATATTGTCCACGTTTCAAGATCCGAACCGGATCCTTCAGCTGGGACGACTATTCGTCCTATTAAGTTTGGTCAATTTTTATATACCAACAAAATTAGTAATATAAGTAAGTACTGATGGGGTGAAAAGAGTGGGCAGGAATAAGATCTCGGTCGAGTTCACGTCTGGTGTTGCGGTCAACAAGTTTCTGGATAACCCTATTCTTCAATCATATAAATATGAGGTAACTATCCCTTCCTACAATATTACTAAAATGGGTATTGTTCGTCATGTGCCAGTTGACATGTCGATGGATGAGTTTGTTGAGTCTGTGGTCCTCCCTGATGGGTGTGGAATTATTTTAAAAGCTCGCAGGCTTAATCGTAAGTTAAGAGAGGACGGTAAGTCCACTTGGGTCCCTACCCAAACTATAGTAATTACATTCCAAGGCCAAGTTCTTCCTCGAAGGATTTTTTCATACCATACTTCTTTGCCCGTTGAGGTTTATCAATACCCCACTATCCAATGCCAAAATTGTTGTCGCTTTGGCCATGTGAAAGCTCAATGCCGGTCTAAGCCAAGATGTTATCGATGTTCGCAACCTCACACCGGTGACAGTTGTGAAGTTATTGAGTCTAGCGCTTCCTGTATTCACTGTTTAGGTAATCATTTTGCTTTTAGTGGTAATTGTCCTGAGCTGGGGAGACAGAAATCCATAAAGCTTCTCATGGCACAAGAAAACCTTTCATATGAGGAGGCATCAAGGTCTCATCCTAAAGTTTCAAAATTATACTCCGAGGTCTCTCAAAATGTTTCTCCTTCTCAGTCTACTTTCTATTCTTCGCAACCGGATCCTAGTCTTTCCAGTCTTCCTCCTTCTGTATCTTACAGAAAAACTGTCTTCTCTTCTCCTCGTCCCAAAGCTCCCTTAGGTAAATCGTATGACAAGGCTGCCCACCATTCCATTGTTGCTGATGAACCCTCATCTCTTCCCAACGGTTTTGCCCTTTTTTCTCAGAATCTTCCCTCTTCAAGTTCTCCTCAAGAGGATAATCTTCTGGAATTACTTTTGTCTCTTATTATTAGTCTGGTTTCCCGTAATAATTCAAACTTACCGCTCCACGTTGCCCAAAAACTTTCCCAAATCCTCTCTATTAGCTCTAATTATGGATATAATCTCCGCCCTTCAGTGGAACGCTCAAAGCATCCGTCCTAGAAAGACTGAACTTTTTTTCTTAATAAATAAATTTCACCCGGCTATCATTGCCATCTCGGAATCTTGGTTGGTATCTGGTTCTCGTTTCCGGGTTCCAGGGTACTCCTGCCTCCGGGATGATAGGGCTGACGGATATGCAGGAAGTGCCCTACTTGTAAGGCTCTCCATTCCATTCTCCCATATCCCTCTTTCCCCTTTTTTTTTCCCTGATATCAATATTGTAGCCGTCAGGGCTTTTAATATAACTTTCCTCTCTGTGTACATACCTCATCCTTATTCTCGTTTAATTCCAGATCTTTTATACATAATCTCCTCTGTTCCTTCTCCAATCATTGTCATGGGTGATTTTAATGCTCACCATCGCTCATGGGGTTCAAGTCATGATGACTACTTTGGTCTTTCTCTCCTTGAAATTTTTGATGAAGCGAACCTCTGTGTCATTAACAATGGTTCTCCTACTAGAAGAGTTCGTCCTACTCAAAATCCTAACTCGGCTGTGGATCTCACGATATGTTCCGCTTCTCTAGCTTCTACTCTTTTTTGGAGTATCTTGCCTCATTCTTATGGAAGTGACCATTTTCCTATTCTCGTTTCTATTGCTAATCGAGTAATGCCAATGCGCAATTTTAATCCTTCCCTTAAGTATAGATTAAAGGATGTAAAGTGGTCCTCTTATTCTTCTTCCCTTGAGAGTAGATTAGTTTCACTTGCCCCGCCAGACAGAAACAACCTCGTTGATTGCTATTCCAAATTTGTGGAGTCGGTTACTTCCAGTGCTGATGATAATTTTCCTCTTAAAAAACCGTACAAGTTTCGAGTTTCAACTCCTTGGTGGGATTCGGAATGCACATCAGCTGTCAATGAAAGAAAAATAGCCGAGGAGAATTATAAAGCCTCTATGTCCCTTCAAAACTTTTTAAATTATCAAAGGAAAGCTGCCACAGCCACTAGACTTCTTTCTACTAAGAAAAAAGAAGGGTGGCTCCGCTACTGCAAGAGCTTATCCCCTAGGTCCCCTTCTTCCCTTGTTTGGAAGCAAATAAAAAGATATAGAGGTTCTTGTAACATTATCGATGTTTCAGCCAATGACCCATCTTCTTGGCTTGAAGCTTTTTCTGACAAATTGTCCCCGCCTTCAGTTCCCAATCTGGACACTTTTCCTTCTCTTCCTTGCCTTCTTCCTTCTGTAAATAATTTTGATGCCTCATTCTCGTTCTCTGAACTTCAGCTGGCACTTGATGGTCTCGTGGATTCATCTCCTGGGGCAGATGGAATTCCATACTCGTTTTTAAAAAATGCCTCTATTAAATCTAAGCAGTATTATTTGGACCTTGTAAATAGTTTCTACGAGTATGGTTTAGTTCCTCAACCGTGGAAAAACCAAATAGTAATCCCGGTTCTAAAACCAGGTAAGAATCCTTCAGATTCAAATAGCTATAGACCTATTGCTCTGTCATCTGTCTTGTGTAAGGTTGCAGAGCATATGCTCAAACACCGTCTCGAGTGGTTTGTTGAAAGTGGGAACTTGTTGCCCGCATCCCAGTTTGGCTTCAGAAAAGGTATGTGCACTCTAGATAGTCTTAGCATTTTAACTACTGACATTCGCATCTCTTTGTTGAAAAAACAATATTTGGTGGGAGTTTTTCTCGACATTGCATCAGCGTATGATAATGTATTACTTTCGGTGCTCAGGGATAAATTAATCCATCAGTTAAATATTCCTGAGAAGCTAGTTCGCTTCATATGTAATTTGTTGATGGAGAGAACCATCTCCATTAAAACTCTCGATTCCCTTCTTCGACCTAGGACTATTTGGAAAGGCTTGCCACAAGGCTCAGTTCTTAGTCCTCTTCTATTCAACCTATATACTTTTGACCTTCATTTATCAGTTGACCCATTTTGCCAAATTTTACAATATGCCGATGATTTGTCTTTGTACCTATCTGTAAAATCTCCGGAAGAGGCTACTGAACGGTTAAACTCTGCCCTCGGGTACCTATCTGATTGGCTTCTTCATCACGGATTGTCTTTATCGGCTTCCAAAAGCTCTGTAGTTGTTTTCTCTAAAAAAAGATTTCTTCCTCCTGTTAATATTAAAGTTAATGGTGAAAATATTCCTCAAGAAAACAAAGTCAAATTCCTAGGAATCTGGTTAGATTCAAAGTTATCTGGTATTGTTCATACTGATTACGTGTCTCAAAAATGTGAAAGTAACGTTAATGTTCTTCGATCTCTTTCTGGGGTTTGGTGGGGTGCTCATCCTTTTACTCAAAAATTATTATATAATGCCATAGTTCGTAGTCATTTGGATTATGGACTGTTTTTACTAGTTCCTTGTAACAAATCTGGCCTTCAAAAACTTGATAAAATTCAATCAAAATGTTTACGCATAATTCTTGGGGCAATGAAATCATCTCCTATTAATGCTATGCAAGTTGAAAGTGTCGATCCTCCCCTTTCTATTCGAAGACAATTCCTCGCTGATAGATTTTTCTTTAAACTCGTACAAAATTCTGGTCATCCCCTTTTGCGTAAGCTAGACCAATTATCTATCATTTTTGACTCTTGTCGTCGTTCTAATATAGAGCTTCCATGCCTTCTTCGTGCATACCTTCAGTTCACTCGTCTTCCTAGCCCGCTTTTTCAAAACCCTGTTTTACCTCTTTACGCTTTGCCATATGATGCTCTGGTGTACCGTCCTGATGTCCTCTTGGACTTTGGAATCAACAAAAGCACGCTGGAAGCAAACAGGTTTTTTGTCAGAAAAGTTTCCTCTGATTATAACAACTGGGTAACTTTATTCACTGATGCTTCCAAAGTCTCTGATGATTGTCCAGTTGGGGTTGCTGTTTGGGTCCCCTCTTCAAAAATTATTTTAAATTATAAATGCCCTTCGGTTACTTCAGTTTTTACGGGTGAATCTATTGCCATTTTTGAAGCCATTTCATTTGTTAAATCTCATAACTTAAATAATTCTATAATATTCTCAGATTCGAAGAGTTGCCTTCAATCCATTTTGTCTAACCCTTTTCGATCAAAATCCAGATTTCCTATCATTTTAAAGATTAGGGAATTACTTTTCCAATGCCACAAATTAGGTATTAATATTGTTTTAGCCTGGATTCCTGGTCACATAGGTATTCATGGGAACGAGTCGGCTGATTCGTGTGCTAAAAATGCAGTCCAGACTGGCTCGCTTGACCATTCTGAAATTTATTCCCATGACATCTGTGCCACTTTGCCATCTACTTTGTTTAACTCGTGGACTCAACATTGGAAAATTTCTAACACCCTAAAGGGTAAGTTCTATGGTGACATTCAACCCGAGATTCCCCACAAACCCTGGTTTTTCAAGTATCAGTTGGCAAATAAATTGACAACTTCTACAATCTGTCGTTTACGTCTCAATCATTGTTGTTCCCCTGCTTTCTTGGCTAAACTTAGGATAAGGGATAGCTCCCTCTGTGAATGCGGTTTGGATGAAGGAAGCGTGGACCATTTATTTTTCTGCTGTCCTAAATTACGGTTCTCTTTACATGATATCATTCCACCTTATCTCCCTCGTCCAACCTCCACTAAATGCCTTCTCTCCCTTGTATTTACTCGCTTTGTATTTACTCTAAGTAAGTTCATTGAAATAAATAAAATAAAGCTGTAAATTATTACATATTTATTTAAATATATATTTTTTTATTATCTTTTTCATTTTGTGTCAGCTTAAAAAAAAAAAAAATATCCATTAGTAGTCTGTGGCTACTCCTGCGTTGAAAATCAAATCAGTAATTCAGTATTCTATTTTCACAGTCTAAATTTCTTTTCACTGAACAATCTCCCTCGTTTGATGGTCTATCATTCTAAGTACGTGAAATTGGCAAAATTGTGGTGTTTATTCCACAAAAGCCATTAATCAAGAGTTGAAGTTGAAGTTGACGTTGTGTTGACAGATCAAAATTTTTAATTATGTACTAGTCAGGCAACTGCACTAAATCTTTATGCCACTGATGACGTCACCTACCTTAAAAACTTAAAATAATTCAATAATTTTTTTTAAATAACTATTGAGCCAATCATCAAAATATTCAAATTAGTTTCTCAAAATACTCTAAATTTCCAAAAAAATTAATAAAATCTAATGGTTAGAAATTTTGGACAATCCCCATTCCTAGTGTGGGGCAACATTTTTTTTAAAAAAGAAAAAGAAATATACATCTATTCTATTGCACTGCTGGCAGTAGAATGTTGGAGGTGTGTCTAGAAATAATTCATACTTTTTATATGTTTCAGGATATAACAGTGATATAATATGTCTTCAAGAAGTGGATAGTAAAATATTTCGCAACTGTTTAACACCTATTATGAAATCTGAAGGTCTAAATGGTTTATTTTACAAGAAGGGGAAAGAAGTTGCAGAAGGAGTGGCCTGTTTTTACAGAAGTGATAGATTCAAGTAAGACTATTAACTAAATTTTTTTGACAAAATTTTGACTAATCTGCATTCGCGATTTCATTGCCAAAAATGTAAACAAATATGAGTTTATGGAAAAGTAACTTTAATTTCTACACAATAAAGTGCAGTTTACGCTACAACTTCAAACATTTTTATTCCTTCTTCAATAATGCGAGTCACTCTGAAATCAACTTAATTCCCATTACAATAAAGTTGATATTTGTTTAACTTGAAATAACATCAATTTGAAACAAATTTGAATAGACATCATCTATCTAGTATGTTTTTAAAACAAAATATGTTTTTCTGTTTTAGATTTTTAGGAGATGAAAGCATAGTATTGGCTGAAGCTCTGAAAACTAAAGAATGCCTTAAATCGATTTGGGCTAAAATTAAAAATAATGAACCTCTAACAGAACGATTGTTAAATAGATCTACAATATCAAGTGCAACATTCCTACAATCAGTTGATAATCCAGATGAGGTTCTCATAGTTGCCAACACACATTTATATTTCCACCCTGATGCTGACCATATAAGATTGTTACAAGGAGGTATAGTCATATACTGGTTAATGGATATTCAGAAGAATTTGAGAGTTAAGGTAGGGAAAATGCAGCTTTTAATAATAGGTATCTTCATATTTTTAAACATTAAAAAAGTGGAACAAAGTTTGGATGTTTTTCGGACTTTTTTATTGAGTTTCCAGAGATGAGAAAAAAAAAATGGCAACTTTCCCTTTTCTGAGTAACTTGTAAATTCGCCAAATTCATGTTAAGGTGAACTGTGTGCAACCATTCACTACCTGTTTGTGAATTTACTTGTCACCTGTTATTTATATGAGTTCGACAAATTATAAATCAGGGGTGGCCAACTTGGCTTGACCCAAGATCTACTGTTCACTGACGACACCCTGTTCGATCTACCAATTACATACTTCTTGAAATCTTAAATGAAACGGCATAGTTCAGTACGCAATTATATAGTATATTTTATTTTATTAAGAGGGAAAATATAACTCGTAAGCACTCGTAACTCCGTTAAGGCTCCTTCAAAAAGGCGCGACACGCGATATAATCGCGCGCGATTTTAGCGCGTGGCGCGCCTGTTTGTAGAAGCCTTCAGTCTGTCGTCAACTGACTGACGGAGTGACAACCGCCCGCGCCCCACTCCCGCGTCCCACACGCTTCCCGCTTATTGTTATTGCGCACCGAAAACAAAAGAGAGCTATGCTGCATAGAAGAGAGGATAAATAACGTGACGGAACGGCGATTGAAAAATGATACAAGATGATGCGTGCAGCAGTTAGTGATTAGGTACGTTGTGCAGTCTGTTCGACGTATTTATATTTTGAAGTGAAAACTTCTTTAGCGGCGCTGTGTACTTTTTTTGGAATGGGTAAAAACTTCTAAACTCGCGTCAGGTCACGTGACCCTGATCGAAAATTCGTAAGACGTACGACGTAAAACGTAAGACGCGCGTTGTTGAGGACAGCGCCATCTATGCACATCGGGAAGAACTACGAGGGTCTCGCGTACTAACTACGTAGTTCATCCAACAACGACGAGATGGCGCTGAACCACGGATATATAACTGACGACGAGCTCCATGCGAGCGGTCATCATACCTGATTTGCAAAAAACCCTATAAAATAAGGAACACACCTTAACACGCGTGTTTTGTTTATAAGACGATTCACAAAATACACTCGTAATTGTTCAAGTTTTCACTTCTGTCGGCACTACCGGAGTGCCAGTGTTTTTTATTTTTTTTTCCTTGCCACGATCGACTGGACTAATAGTCGCGACCGACCGGTTGGCCACCCCTGTTTTAAATAACTCGGAAAATAATAAAGAAAAAAAAAGTCGTCGGCGTCGATTTTTTTTCTTCTCATCTCTAGAAAACCTGACAAAAAATTACGAAAATCCATTCATCCCAAACATCGTTCCAGTTTTTTTTGGCTATTATGACTATCTTACGTTTTATTGTTGCATCTTCAATAGCTTATAGCAAAAAGATTTAATTAGACCTCAATACAAATAAATTAAATGATATTTGTTTCTCTCTAAATCTTTTAAGCTTTTAAGAGGAAATGCGGGTAGTCTTTTCTCCATAGAAACACTCGCCTGTTTACTTTCTGGTTAAAAGGGACGAAATGAACCAAAAAAAAATCTTTCTGGTTAATGACCATAAAGTAATGATTATTTACAGACTAATAAATATTAACTACTTGTATGTCTCTATGTTTTCCTTTTTGATGATATATTAGTTCTATAAGCACTATAACCCTCAAAAAATACCGATTTAAACCGCTGTTAACAGAGGCCTAGTGTAGGTACAAATTTGAGAACTATTAATGAAAAAAGGAAAACATAGGGACACAGTATACAAGGTTATAGGTAAAACACTAACAACCTCTTATGAGGTCATTGTACTCATCATTACGATCAACTTTATTATGGGATCAAACCTGAAATCGTGAAAAAAAAATCAGCTGTTCCCTACATTTATATTCGTATAACTCTTCAAAATATAGGGAACAGTTGATTTTTTTTCGTGATTTTAGCTTTGGTCTCATAGTAAAAGTTGTTCATAATGATGAGTACAATGACCTCTTAAGAGGTTGTTAATGTTTTACCAATAACCCTGTATATCCTTCTTTTTCTGTTTATGAAATGTATTTTAATTTGGTCCAATATTGGAGGAGGAAATAGGCGAGAGCCAAACCTTGAATTACGACTTACTTTTTACTTAGGCTTTTTCATTAGTCTCTCCGACCGCATTTCCTCTTCAGACACTTTATTTCATAAATTTTTATTTTTTTGATCAATCAATATTTTAAAATTAAATGACGCTGTCAGTTTGTAGCTAACTGATTTCTAAGATGAAATGCCAAAACAAATTCAGAGGACATGGTCTCCAAGTCTTCACATTTAGATAAGACTGTCTCTGCCACAGGCAATTTGAAATCATGGGTGCCATGTGATAGACCATAATATCCTAAACCTCTCCAGTGTTCCTACAGTTACAGTCAAATGCAGCCTCCGCATGTAATCTTCAGAGTCACATACCTAATCATAATATTATTATGATATTTCCATTTCAGTATCCCCATAAAAGAGTAAGTGTCATACTTTGTGGTGATTTCAACAGTGTCCCTTCATGTGGTGTATATCAGTTGTACACAACTGGTGAATCACCAAGTTCTTTGCCAGACTGGAAATCTAGTAAGTAAAATGATATTGTATACTAGCTTCTGCTCGCCACTTCGTCCGCGTGAAATTTCTCGTCCCCCCCGTCGCATCGCATCTCCCACTCGCGCCTATACGTTGTTTACGCTTAGCGTTCTTTCGGACATTTTTCTTTGTGTTTGTGTCGACTCATAGCATAAATACCTGCCTGTCTCAAGAAGGCTACCATATGGAAAAAGTTTTTTTCACATCCGTCAGGTAGGTAGTTCCAGGGATTAGCGCGTTCAAACAAACAAATAGACAAACTCTTCAGCTTTTTTATTACTATAGAAGATTAACATTAAAATAAATTCTCCTTAGGGCTGATTTTTCATTCGACCGTAATTTTTTATTCGTGGAATAAAATTTAGGTCTTGACAGTTTTTATATGGAAGAACTGTCAGAAATTCAAAATTATTCATCCGATCCGATTTGTGTTGTTGGAAAAATCAGCTCTTAGTGTTTATGCCACAACGAACTTAGAAAAACATTTATACAGATTAAAGATATATTGTACGGACGCCAGCACATCAACCTACCACAATCTGTCAGATTTCTTTAATAGATTTTCAACTTTATCGCTAAAGCATAAGGATCAAAGTTGATTGGGAAAATCTGACAGATTGTGGTAGGTTGATGTGCTGGCGTCTTTACATAGCACTTTGCCCGCGACTTCAACCGCGTGGGTTTCGAACTTTCCTCAAAAAAAATGAACACCCTCTCCACCTCCCCTTGAAAGTTAATTTTCGAAAATTAATGTTTACGATCTTTATAATTTATTTAGGGCTGATTTTTCAATCGACAGATTATTTTTGTATTCGAGAATAAAATTGATGTCTGACAGATTTTGTATGGAAAAACTGTCGAAAATTCAAAGCTATTCCTCGAATAAAATTATCTGGCATTTTAGAGAAATAAGTATTCGGGCCAATTTTTAAGTTAAACTGAGATTTTTCCTTATGACTTAAAGATTATTTATACTCATTTTCGTGCAAGCAGTAAAATCTACCCCTTAAACTTTATTACTTACCCTTTTCTATCCCGGTAGGAGTCGATTTTTGAAAAATCCTAAAACACAAACATACTTTTTTATTTTAAGTAATAGTACCGAGTTTCGAGTTAATCCGACAGCGGGTTAATTTTTTCTTACCTGTTAACTTTGTCACCCCCTAAATCCTCTGTGAGGGGGTTTTTTGAAACTAAAAGTGACAATGTTATTTACTGAGGGCAAATGTTGCCAAATTTAAAGTTTCAAATGAATGAAGATGTTTTCATATTAACTGTATCCCACCTTTTTATCCCCATAGCGGTGAAATTTTGAAAAAAATTATTGTAAATATTTGGTATGTTTCTGTAACTTGACTCAAAGATTATTTATACCAATTTTCCAGTTAATCAAGCCGCGCAGTAAAAACCGCCCCTGGAAAATTTACTACTTAAGTACCCCTTTTCACCCCGTTAGGGGTAGATTTTCGAAAAACCCTGGTGGTCATGGCTAAATAGCACGCTGTCTCACCTGGCTTCGTGTCCGATAGAGCTAGTATCAGTGATGAGCAGTTAGAGGCGCAACGTCTAGTTCTCACGCACAGAAACACCGTTCCGAACTGATAGCCGCGGGAAAAAAATCAAAACGTGCTTTGGAAAATAGAGTTTCATGAAAAAACCACTGCATAAATCAATTACAAATAAAGTTTATTGAACTCTTTTATAACTGAGCTTTATCGGTACGGACTTGGTTTTGATGATTTTACAGTTCGTTTATTACTTATTTACTCCCATAGTTCGTTAAAAACTTTGTTCGCTCATAACTTTTTAATGGCTTTTAAATTTACTATTCTGTTTCCGTACAGACAAAATTAATAATAAGTCAAAACGATATCATGTTTAACTTTGGATGCACAATGTCAAATAGTGGAGTAATACTCTCCCTAAATTTGTATGGAAAAAATATAGACTAATGGCACCTTAAGTATAAATACTGAGTTTCAAGTTAATCGAACTGCGCGTTTAAAATACTTCCATATAAATTTTAACACCTCCAATCCCCCTTTAGGGGATAGTTTAGAAAAACAAAAAGGACAAACTTCATAATTTACTTAGATACTTAATTATTCTTGCCAAGTTTGAAGTTTATTAACCAAATGAATAAGAACTTTCATATAAACTATCCCCGCTTTTCACAACCTCAGGAATGGAATTTAAAAAAATCGTTTATCATGTGTTCATAATGACTCAAAGACTATTTAAATCAATTTTCGAGTTAATCAAGTCACGCAGTAAAATCCTCCCCTGTAAAATTAACTACCCCTTTTCACCCTGTTAGGGGTAGATTTTCGAAAAACCCTGATACACGTTATTCTTTATTTTTAGTTACCGAGTTTCGAGTTAATCGGACAGCGTTAAAATTCTTCCATACAAATTTTGAAACCCACCAATGTACCTATAGTTTAGAAAAACAAAAAATTACAAATTTCATAATTTACTTAGATATGTATTCGTGGCAAGTTTCAAGTTTATTTACTCGAGCAATGATTTTTCATACAAGCAAAATCCCCTATTTTACCCTCTTAAGGGCGGAACTTCGAAAAACCCTTTCTTAGTGGATACCTACTTTTCAGAAAGGATACCCTCCAAATTTTATGTCTCTAGGACCAGCGGTTTAGGGTATGCTATATCAGTCAGTCAGGACTTTGAATTTTATATACTATTATTTAAAAAAATGAGATTCATTTCATATATAGGGTCAACAGCTCTACTATAAATTATCACGCTACATCTTCAGCTATGAATAGTGAAACATAATTTGTTGCAAAAAAAACCACATTCACGCGGAAAGTAACGCAGGCAAAAGCTATTCGTTCATAAAACGTATCAGAAGGGGAAGCCATTGGACTAACATCAATTTTTTCACCCGGGTGTCACCATTGCCAGGATCGCCCAGAGGACACGGTGGAGCACACGGTGGAGGTCTGCCCCGCTTGGGCGGAGCACCGCCGTGTCCTCGTTGAGGCGATCGGCAGCGGCGGCGACCTCTCGCGTCAGGGCCTGGTTCGAGCCATGGTCCGGGGCGAGAGGGAGTGGGGGGCAGTCGCCTCCTTCTGCGAAGCAGTCATGCTAGCGAAGGAGGCGGCGGGATGGATGAGGGAGAGAGCCTCCCGTCCCAGCCGCCGCGGGAGACGCTCCGGGCGTCGGGAGCCGCGCGACGACTCCCGGCCACCGTAGGCGCGGGCCTGCGGGCGGAGAGTAATGGGTAGCTCACCGTCCGATCAGGACCAGGCCCGTGCCGGACGGCGCGTACGTGTTCCACGCGCGCCTCAAAGAGATGTCAGCAACAATGGAAGGGGCCCGTCAGGGCCGAAGCCTGCCGGGTCAGCGGGATTGTCCGAAAGGGTTACCGCTGGCCCGGAACATAAAGGGCGAAGGAAGGAACACGGGTGGGTTTTAGTCAGTAAGAGTCTGACACTCCCTTCCGCTCCACCCAGAGCGGGAGGAGTCATTTGATGATTTACCATCCTGAAAAAAAAAAAAGGGGAAGCCATTGGACTAACATCAATTTTTTTTTATTTCAGACAAGGATGAAGCTGTCTATGATTTAAGTTTGGAGCAAAATATTTCTTTAGCAAGTGCATGTGGAACGCCTCCTTTTACAAATTATACAGCCGATTTTGCAGATTGTCTGGATTACATCTTTTATGACAAGACTAATTTAGAAGTAGAACAGGTAAAATAATCATAAATGTCCGACTTTTATGAAAACAATCTTGTATTTGGAAAGAACTTTGTTCATTCGTTATTTGTTGCCCTGGCTGCAAATTATATTAAAAGTACAAACCGAGTAACAAAACATTCTATAATTAAAAAACAAAACCGCCAAAGAGCGAGTCGGAATCGCACACCGTGGTAGGAAACACATTTTTCAGTGGAATATTTTTATGCGATACCAACTTGCGGGTGAGCGGGTCACAACCAAATGGTCCTTTTTTTAAAATCAGGGTTTCGTTTTTGTTACGACATTGAGTCGCATATTTCTGACATAATGAATAAAAGTATTTTTGTGTCATTATTCCGTAGTACCATCTTAATATACTTCAGCTTTTATATATTCGAGCTGAGATCTGTCAAGCGCTTGCGTAGTTATATTTCCTCTAACAGCAGCAACCTTATTTTAACGAGAATAAAAATCATTATAATTTTGAGAGACTTGCAGTGGTAGTGCAACCCAACTGTAACCTTAATACAATATAATAAAGAACACTGTGGTTTTGACAGTGATGCAAAATCAGACGTAAAATAAATGTGAATGAACAATGTCTTTAGGTACTCAAGCTAAGCACAGCAACAGTAATATGAACCTTATTCTTATGGGGGATAACGTTCATATTTTTATAAGCAAATGCGAACGTGCATTTTATACGAGTATGAACATTATTAATAAGTTTATGGTTCATATTCGTATGAAACGTTTAGTAGGTACTTAGTTTATGTAAAGGCAAGGTTTAGTTTACGTATAGAACTCAGCCTTAGACTTTAGCAGTATTTTATTATTTGTATGCTTGAGTGAAGCTAGGTATAGATCTCCTTCCCCTTCCTCTTTTCCAAAAGATCCTTGAACAGCTTTAGACAATCTATCTAGTATAAATAAACACGTTAATATGTTTGCAGGTGGTTCCTCTTCCGTCTATTGATGAATTAAAATTACACACAGCGTTGCCGAGTGTCGTATTTCCTTCAGATCACGTGGCTTTGGTTTCTGATTTACGATTTAAGTAGGTAGATCATTAGTAATTAGAATATTTGTTGTTCATTTTAAAGTTTATGAATATAATATATTTTATTTTTCTCCTAATCACTTCTTTTATTTGGAAAGTAATATTCTTAACTTAAATGAATATTTAACTTTATAGTTCATAAATTCTCGACTTTTTGACAACACACCAATAGATTGCCCCCGTGCGAAGCAGGGGCGGATGCATAGATATTATTACAAATCGGAATCAGATACAGTCCGTCCCACGAAAGAAGTCCTCAGCAACAAGTGGAACTAATTATTATTATATAGTTCGTAACAGTCCTACAACAAACATCCATCACACCTTTCTCTGTTTCAGATTGTGCATTTTATTAACCAGTTTAATAGGATGTTAAGATAAATAAATAGGTAACAAACAAACGATGAGGGCGCCACGTTGTGAAATATTGAGTGTTGCAATGTTAATAAAATATTTTTTGTGTGTTTGGTATATGACAACACCAACTTCCTCTTCCCTTTTTCAACAACGACGCCACTGTGTTAGCATGTTCTTTTTGTGTGTCCTATTTTTCTATTATTAAAACAAGTCAAACAATACCTGGGACTCTTTCAATAACCTCCATTTGCAACAGTATGATTCGCGGCCGCGTAGTAGAGATGACAAAAAGTGAAATTAAAATTAAAATCGGCGAAGAAACACGGCCGAAATGAGCATTTAAAACTATTGATTACACACCAATTAGACAGAGAGATCCGACATAGACTGTGACGTCACATGTCACTACGGCCATATAAACACCGTGTTAAATTTCGTTTTGCGAGAAAGAGATGGAAACAAATCTTCGATGGCTCATATCTTTTTTAATTTCATAGTTATCCGAAAAACAGTTTTACTAAACTGTTTATTATATGAATGAGGATTAATTTTTTAAATAAAAAAAAAATCATGCATATTCCCTATTGCGTTTTCGAGAAAACGGACGTCGTTACAACTTAAACGAAAACGAACGCGGAACGAGAGACGACGCGACGGACAAGTGTGATAGAGTTGAACCATTGCATTCTCGACTGTATTTTCATAAGCGTAAAATAAAAAATCGCACCAAGTAATTTGAAGACTGGTTTGTGCTACGAAGACTGTTTGAACCCAGGGAAGTAAAACGGTTGCATCGTTGTAGAATGCAAAACGATCTTTGGAAACGGTTCGTCGTCGCAACGCCCACCACCCTCCTCAGAAGTCAGAACAACCACCACCAAATTTTTAAAATGTCGCTGACATTATGTCAGGCAGTGTCAATGTCAATTCATTTGTCTGTCATGTAAAGCGGTCTCGTTACGTGTACGGTTTATTAAAAAACGGGGAATTTCCATATAACTTTCATTTGTTGAAACGCATTGTATACGCTCAAATTTTCAAAAATGTACAAAATTTATACCAGAACGAACAATTATTTCAACGGAAAACAGCTGGCAAATCCATTGTTTGGTAAGTTTTGTTCAACATGACCTTGAGGATTGTTTATTGTATACAAAGGGACAAGAATCCGACTAATTCACATTTGTTCAACCTTTCCAGGTGGATTTACTAATAACGTTGGCCAGGACATTAACCGTATACACGTCACAACTGGTCTAAGATTCCCCCCGGCCGGAGCATTAAAATTGCCGACGAATGTCGTTGACATAAATGCTTCAGAAATGGGTAGATTTTCGCCACAGAGAGAACGAGATATATCTGGTCCAGTTATCAGTTCTTGTTACAAAAAACAAATTGACTTGGGAAAAATTGACATAACTGTACAGTCAGATCCTCATGTTAACAAATATGACTGCCGTGGAGCTGTCAGTTTGTCTTCTTCCATGCAAAGCAATGTTCCCAGCCCCTTCAGTGGTAACCATACCCATCTTAATATGCCTGGATCACAATGGGGTCAAGGACACAAGTATTTGTCTGATCATCTTCACAGTGCTCATTACTTGACACTTAGAAACGAGTATCGCGCTAGAGCATCAAAAGACGGTATGTACATAGATACAGTTAAATAATGCCTTGTTTATTTACTAAAAATACTGATTTAAACATATTAACCCACATAGCAATATCCTTTTCTTCCATGCTTGGAATTCAAGGTTTAATTTATATTTCACTGACGTAACATTATCTGTATGGATTACAGATATCAGTCTGTTTGTGCATGCAACTGAGTGTATAATATAATAATGTAGTGTCTGTAATGATGCATGTCACACAAATTTATATCATGAAGCATGGGCATAGCCAGCAGCTCCTTCCCTCTATTTAGATTGGTAAGAATCACTTGTGCTAGTGACACCTACAGTTTGGCTTATATTTTAGATATAATTTGTATTTCGCCACTCATTCTGCTTAACTACCTGGCTAATCCCATGTGCGCCCAGGAATTTTGAATATTTCCTTAATAATTAAGTATATTAATTTCATTTTCTTATGTATGTTTATCGTCCTATTAACACAATACATTGCTTAACAACTTTTGAAAAACAACATTCTGGTTTTGTTTAACAGCTATGACTACTGTTTTGAAGCACCTGTTTTTTTTACATTAGTTTAGTTATACATATTCTGTTCAATTACAATGAGTATTTGCTAATTAATCACTGCTTTGTTATGTATCTGGCATTGCATTGCCTAAACTATGTGGCAGCTTACCAGTTGCAACTATTTCTGTCAGCTGATTATTAAAATTCAGTTCCATTCAGGTGCTCTAAACACCATGAAATTGATAAAATATTTGCTCAATTTAGGTATAATATTTTCTTAAGTCAGAGATCAAAATGCATTTTGCTGGTTAGCCAAATGCTTTACGAAATTAAAAGGTATTCTTGCATAACAATGGTGTTAATATTCTGTTTACCTTTTTTCAAAGCATAGCTGTTGGCACAAGATATATGAGTACAGATACAAAGCCTCCACTGAGTGCTAAAGAAAAGTTGAAAAGGGCTATCAAAGAATATGGTTCCACAGTGATAGTATTTCATGTTGGCATTTCACTGATATCTTTGGGGTCCTGCTATCTTCTAATATCTAGGTATGTTGTACTGCTATAACAATCTCACAATTCACAACTCATTTAAGTATAGCTATTATTATTTAGTTATTTTATAAAATAAAATGATTAAGGGCTGATTTTTCTATAGTCAGATAACTTTTATATGAAGAATAATATGATTGTTTGACATATTTTCTATACAAAAACTGTTAAACTGCAATATTTATTCCTGAGATAAAAGATATCAGAGTGTTGAAAAATCGGCACTAATTGTCCAGTTGAATGCCGTAATTACAGAAACAAAATACCATTGTGTCTTGCGCAGATCCACGTTCTCGACTTACGAGGGGTTAATAATTTGGATAAACCTTTTAACATAGTAATTTATAAATTGTCATCTTTTTTTTCAGTGGGGTCGACTTAGTGGCAGTGTTAAAGTACTTCAACATAAGTGAAGGCACTATTTTGAAGGCAGCATCATCAAATGCAGGCACTTTTGTTGTAGCTTATACTGTACACAAATTTTTTGCGCCTTTCAGGATAGCAGTAACTCTGACCGCTACACCTTTTATTGTACGACATTTAAGAAATATTGGCTTTATAAAGCGCAGTGTAACTACTGGTGAAGGGAAATAAATGTTTAAATAAGTAAAGTATTTCATGTCTTTAATTATTTGCTTATTACTTACTTATGGCCTTTTCAGGTTACATGCACCTATGTGGAGTGCCACAACAAATTATTTTAAAATTTTAAGTTAATTTCAAATAATTTCTTAGTTTTACTACACCATTGTTTACCGGTACACCTTTCCAATTTTCGATCGATTCATCAGGGACTCGTAAATGTACAAATTAGTACCGCTTGTGGTACACAGTGTACCTGCTCTTTCTAATGAAGTTAAAGATATAGTGCTAATAGTAGCTCCCAAGTCAAATGGCTGTGGTCACATCTGAACAGAATTATTACAAACTGAATGACCTTTGTCATTTGACTACGAAACCCAGTCATGTACGAGTCGGACTGCGCACCTCAGCGTTCCGTAAAACCGTAACAACCAAATTTAGATCAACATAATATAACCTGACGGTGAACTGTAAATTGTAAAAACTTAGGAAAAATTAATTTTCGCGGGGAACAGTGAAATATTTGACAGCTATTTGCGACTTTGCCAACTTTCAAAATGCACCCTCACTAAAATCGTGTTCAGCACAAAATGCTTGGGAACAAATATGCACCGACAACATATGAAATTATGAACTCTAACAGTGCACACCTGAGCTGCATACCCGTTAGTCTCTGTTTCCACCGGCAAAGCATTGCGTAACTTTTTACCAGATTACGGCGAAGCAAAAAGAAGGGTTATGATTTTGACCGGTATGTATGTATCCTCATAACTTCTAAACTACTTGTCATAATTAGGTAAGTATCGTTGGAAGCGTCGTGATCGTCCGCTGGTTATAGGCTACGTGACGTCACAATAAATTGAACATAAAGTCATGACCTAAAATATGTACCGTAAAACCGTACAACTTTGCCCAGATTATTTATTTTTATTATTCAATTTTAAATATTTTTTTAAATAATAATACTTTTAATTTGTGATTGTGCTACATCATTCATAAATGCAATGTTCTTTGCATAAATATATGATATTATCAAGACAATTAATGTTTACGTGCTAAAAACCTCAATTTGGACAGTGGGCCAAATATATGGTACTTTTTACAAGTTTGCCCATTTTGCAGAACCCTCCGTAATTGCAGTATTTTCTACCTTAAGAACATAATGTTTAAGGATCATTTAAAAAAAAAAAGTCAATCTGTCATAGGACCGTAATACTAAACGTTTAAACATTCATATTACCTGTCAAATTTGAGTGGGCAAAGTCGCAACAACTTTTTTGTAATTTTTCATTCAAATAAAACGATGAACTAGGGTTGTCACTTTTTTATTGTTAATCAGTACGGGGTACGCAGGTACGTTACATCACGTAGCTCGCTCTTAAACATAAATCCAAAAATATTTGAACAATCATAAAATAAGCAATATTTTAAAGCAAATGCTTACTAGCTTTAAAATAAACAATATTTATGATTATTATAAACTCTTGATATTAATAATAGGAATATTGACTATATAAACTCATACAAGTAAAATAAATCTATAGGTATTCAAGATAAAGCTTTTAAAAACCAACGATATAATACTATTGATTAACAGCAACTTTAGCATACGTAATAGGAACATTTTTTAGGCTCTTGAAAATTAAATAAAATATAACATAGTTACACTTTTCCAGCAGCTTGTAGTTGTACAGACGCCAGCACATCAACCTACCACAATCTGTCAGATTTTCCCAATCAAATTTGAACCTTATGCTTTAGCGATAAAGTTGAAAATCTATTAAAGAAATCTGACAGATTGTGGTAGGTTGATGTGCTGACGTCCGTACCTACTAATAGAAGTGACATAAAACAGAGACCTGCACTATACCTGGGATTGGACTGTGTTTCACAACTATAGTCTATGTTTTCAATGACTTCTATAGTAAAGTATAATCTAACAACACGTTTGCCAGCTTTTCTTCCACTTCGTCAGTGAGTTTCGTCTGTCCTCCAGCTGGTTGCAAGTGATTTTTTGTAACTTTGATATTGAACAAAGTTCCGTCGAGGAATACCTCTTTTCTGCCTCCCGACTTGACATCCTGTTATTTTCTATCATGTCAACCGCTAACTCTAACATTTCCTTTGAATAATTTCTGTATGCACGCGATCCTAATATTCTTCTTTTTTTTCTTGTGTTTTTAGGTTTAGTATTATTCATCCTGAAATAAATGAGAAAAAAATGACCACAATCAAATTAATAATACGCTTAACCAAAAAAGGTTATTGAGGTAACATGATGCGAGACTACTGCTCAGTACCTTTAAGAGTGTACTTGTTTCTCAGACCCTTTAGTAACATTATAACGTAAGTTTCATCGAGATCTGTGTACAAAAATACAAAGAAATTAACAAACAAAAAATATATATATATAATAGACATTAACTTGCTTCTCATTTCAATTATTTTGTAAATACTTTGAATGTAGGTACTTTTTGCAACAAAGTTTTTTTTAACGCATGTATTGATTAATTATTATTGTAATCCTTTGTACACTTTATTCATAGAGTATACAAAGGATTACGATAATTAATCAATTTATCTATCAGCATTACAAGTAGTTCCGAAATAAATGTAAAAGAAAGTACGTACTTATCTCTGATCTAATTTAACATTGATGTGACAACCCTAACGGTAATATTTTGGTGGGCAAAGTCGTAACAACTGCCTTAGAAAAACTAATTTGACATTGCCCACCATCCTAATTTCGAATTTAAGGTGAATGGGTAGTTGAGACCGCGAAATTCAAATTTTCTTGTTTTTTGCAATTTGCAGGTCAGTGTCAGGTTGTATCTTGATCAAAATATGATTCGCGACAATAGCAGGTACATATTTAGAGAAGTATAATCATAAGAATCAATAATACACCTTTCTAAGTTAGATTTCTACCACTAACACTTTTCCATAAGAGATTGGTGGTTGGTGGTAGAAATCTAACTTATAAAGATATATTAAAGATTCTAATGATTATAATCCTCTAAATATGTACCTGTTATTGTCGCGAATCATATTTTGATCAAGATACAATCTGACACTGACCTGCAAATTGCAAAAAACGTAAGAAAATTTGAATTTCGCGGTCTGCCACTACCCATTCACCTTAAGGGCCACTTGCAGCAAAGTTTTTAAAATCTCGATTCTATTAACGCTAGATTTAACTCTTAAACCCGGTTTAACTTAAATCTCATCGGTGTTGTCTTGCACTTCCTAAAATTACGTTCGATTTAACTAAATCAAGATTTAGCCTATCATTCACTCGCCATTCATTCTTTACGTTCCGTTGTTATGTCATCGTAACATTATGCGTGTGATTTTACGTACAAAGAAACGTGTTTCCTGTCACTCTGTCAGTGTCAGTTTTGTTTTAACGTTCCCGATTTTCTGTGTTCTGTTGTGTTTCCGAGTTTGTTTGCGATTTTGCGGTGTGCGTGTTATTTTTAAGGTTTTAATACATTATCAAATTGTGCAGTAATATGGACAATATGATGAAGAAATCCAGGGGACCTAATTTTTCCACTGCGGAAATAATGCATCTTTTAAAGCTAGTAGAAAAATACCCCATAATAGAAAATAAAAGAACAGATGGGGCTACAGCAAAAGACAAGCAAATGGCTTGGCAAAGGTTAACTGCTGAGTACAACTCCCAAACTAATTTCTCCCCCAGAACGGCAGACAAACTGTTGTCTTGTTACAAAAACCAAAAAGTTAAAGTGAAAAAGATGCACTCTAATGAAAAAATGGCTATCAGAGGTAAGATATTCATTAGTTGTACCTACCTATTAATTCCATAATACACTTAAAAAATAAACAATTTAAAATTAATCTATCATTTTTTTAGCACCTTTGCTACTGAATGCAGTGGAAGAGTATGGGCAGGATTGGGACCAGGTTGCACAGGCAACAGAAGCAAGCAGTTTAGACTGTAAAAATACGTTTGAGGAATTGGTAAAGGATGCGAAAAGAGAAGAAGCTTTATATAAAAAAGAAATTAATCGTACAGGTAAGTGTTCAGAATACTGTTAGCAGTGATGCATACTGCTTTGTTTGTTGACACATAATTTCAAAAAGATGTTGTTTACAGGAGGAGGTCCACCTCCACAGTCATCTGGTAGCCGTGACCCTATAATTGAAAAGGTCAAGACAATAATTGGACCCTCACTGGAAGGGCTATTCACTATCTATGACGGAGATGCAGAGTTTATGAAGGAGCAGCAAGATTCAGCATCCATTAATACAGAGATGCAACCGATAGACATGATAGTAGTTGACTCACCACAGGTAGAAAATGGTAAGGTTCTTTCATATTATCACTTTGCATCAACCCTGATGAATAGATAATAATAATATGATAAGTGCTGGGTATTGATGGATCAAGCAGATGAAGTTGCAAGCAAAAGCTGTTTATAATAATGTTGATACATTCATAAGTTAACTGTCCATACTATAATTAGGTATATTTATGAATTATACACAATTCTACTATCTGTACAGATAAACTATTGGTAGAAACTAGAATTTGATCTGTAATAATATCTCATATGCCTGCTGTACATTGGTAGAGTAGAGTGGTCTAGTAAGGTCAACGACAGAAGTAGGTTAACACTATCCAAAGCTTCAGAATAGATTTATGAATTAAAACTTGGTTTTTATTACTTGTTTCTAAAAAAATATTTAATATATTAGTAGGGAATACTTTAAAGACTAGTATTTATTTATTTGGGAGAACAAATAATTATGTTATGTGTGTTAAGATCATTTGCAGTGTGGTGAATTGAATACACACATAACTTTAAAAGAATTTAAAAATATGTAATATTGTTTCAGGAAATGATGACAAAAGGTTGAATATAATGAAAAGGAAGGTAGACCCAAGTCTGGAGTCATTGAGAAAAGGTAAAATTACAGAGTAATTATTTTCATAACACTCATTAAAGTCAGTTTTTCTATGAGAGTGTTTTGTTAACAATTTTCACAAGTCTTTTTAACTTTACAGGAAAGAAGCAAAATGTATGTCATTCTTTCAAAGAGTTGGCAGAGGATAAGAAGGACCTGGTGAAAGCCCAAAAACACTGGCTGAACTTCAAATCGAACATCAGCAGATATTAATTAAATTAGCTCAAGAAAAACTTCAATTTGAAGAGAAAAAAAATAAAATGGAGCTGGAATTTCTCAAAGAAAAATATGAATTAGAATTAGATTTATTAAAAAATAAAAAACAATGAATTAAAATATATTTTTTTTATTTTGTTTTGTATTTATCTGTCTAATTATAATCTTGCAAAATATTCATTAATTAATAATGTGCGTTCAATGTTGCCGGCTATACTTCTAGACAAAGTAATGGAGTTTGTTGGTATTGGTATATCAGGTATATGTGGTATATCTACATCTGTAGGTGGTTCTGAATCCTTTTGTAAAATTGCAATATTATGTAGAACTGCAGTAGCAACAATGATACCTGTAAAATAATAAGTAAGATTTTATAAACAAAGGTCAAAAAGCAAGGTAACATAGATGCAGCGGACTGCAGTTACAAATGTATAGAACTCGGCTAAGCAAACCAAGCTGATTTGATTTTAGCTCTTGGTCTGCAACCCGCTAAGGTATGGAAATAGTTTTACCTGGCACTCTTCGTAATTTAACATTTATTCCTTTTGAAAGAATAGGGAATCTTCTCTTCCAAATACCAAATGTTCTCTCTATTACATTTCGACTTCTTATTTGAGACTCCTGATATAATTTTTCACCTCTAGTACTAGGTGTATTTTCAGGCAGTGGTGTCATCATATATCTGGTCTGAGAATAACCACTATCCCCAACCAATAATTTTTCATTGTAAACTCCCTGAAAAGTAGTAAGTAACATAATTTAAAATTGCTTGTGAAATTCAGTTTGTAGTACTTTCCTTTAGATGAATAATAAAAATTAACTTCAATAGTATTTTATTAATGTTAATTTCTGACATACATCAGGTAAGTAATGTTATAATAATAAGAAAGTGGTGCCATCTAATACAGATGGTGCAGATATATTTCACTTAATTTTTTAATAATGGATTAAAATACCTACTTGAACAAAGTTTCTCTTTTGTGCACAGTTGTCCCAGATGTTAGCATCATGTACTGAACCATGCCAACGAGCCACTACATCTAGGAAAAGTAAATTAGCCGAGCATATGCACTGGGTATTAATGGAAAAATAGCCCTTTCGATTCCTATAAATTTCAGCATAATCACCACCTGTTGATAAGAGAACATGTTACATATTATATAATCTGGATATTTATAGACATGCAAACAAAAACAGAACAAAGATTTTTCATTAAAGTTACATACCCGGAGATAAAATTTTTATATGTGTACAATCTATAGCGCCAATACAACGGGGAAATTTTGCTATATCATAAAACTTTGCCACAACATTGTTTTGTTCATCAACAGTAACGGGCATTTTAATAAACTCTGAATATAAAGAGGCAATTGCATGTGTTACTCGATGCAATATTCTACAGGCAGTGGACTCATGAGCTCCAATAACATCTCCACAAGCTGTTAATTGACTACCAGTAGCATAATATCTCAGGGTGCATAGAAGCTGGTTCATTGGGGATACAGCATTTCTGAAAAATAAAATGAAGTTTGGGTTCAAGTTTCGTTTGGTATTTTTAGGTATTAATAGTATTTTTACCCATACATTTTATCTAAGTTAGTTGAAGGCGGACGGATTCTAGTCTAGTAGGTACATACATCTTTATTCACAGCTTACCTGTTGATTAAGTAAGTATTTGAAAAATTATGAATAATTTTATCAAGGAGGAATGTTGCACTGCGTTTACTTAACCGGAATCTTTTCAGGAATTCGTCATCTCGTAACGTGCTATATAAATCACTTCCATTATAGACTCTTCGAGAGAAAAACGGGGTTTCTATATATTGCACGATTAACTCGTCATCGTCTGATAACAAATCATTATCATTGTACGCCACTGATAAAGCTAATAAATCCATTTTCACGTAGTATCAGAAAGCACAACTGATCTACAATAACGTCATCTGTCAATAAAATCGAGATTTAACAACTTTAAACCAACCTACACGCCGGTTTAACTTTAACGCCAATTTAAATCGAGATTTTAAGCTAAATCAGTAATGAGCAAGACGTTAAATCAGATGTAGACCTAAATCGAGTTTTTGTTCCAGTAAATCTCGATTTAAAGTATTGCTGCAAGTGGCCCTAAGAGAGATTTCGCTTTGGATATTAGATCATTCATGTGTATTTATTACAAACTAACAGTGGTAAAAAACTTACTTACCTGCTGTAATTACAAATCGAGTTTTACAGAAAGTTTTTCACACAACTTTTGGCCCGCGAAATACATCACGAACTTTGACACAGTCTGACAGCCAACTGAAGTGACATTAGGAAACATCAGTTACGTATTGTTGCCAGACATATATTTAAATTTCTTCAATAGATTAAATAATAGCCGCAACTAAAAAATGTTGCCGGTTTTTTGAGTACTTGTGAAAAGTACCCTGCTGGGCAAAGTCAGATTAGTTGGGCAATCTTGTAAGGTTTTACGGTATATTTTTTAATCATGCCGTGTTGGGTATCAAATGAAAAGGCGTAATTAGCACATTTAAAAAATATAATGATTACTGAAATAAGCCCCAAAATGATTAAATAAAAAGTAAGTTTATAAACTAAAACTTGATTACTGAAAAGGATCAAACGGTGTACGTTACCCCAGCAAGAAAGTGTCTCCTAGAGTTATAGGAGTAGAACGTATAATATGTGCCCTATCTGCTGTAAATGTGCCCCCAAATAAAAAATGTGTGCCCCCTGTCGTTTTGGAAAAAAACGGAAAAAACGATTCCTGCTGGGGTAACGTTTTTCTAGCAGGAAAATTCTAAACGAATGATCGGAGAGAGAAAAATTGTGCATGGCCAGAGAGCTTATATGTGTGCCAAAATGTGCCCCAAAAAAAAATCTGTGCCCCTTCAGGTTTTCGAGATATTGCATTTCCTGCTGGAGTAACGTTTTGATGAATCGTATATCTCTACAACCATTGCATGTGCCCCTGTAGAGTAAACATACACGAGTAGCTCTTAATGTGTGCCCCTTAGTGCCCCAATTAGTTTTAAGAAAATATTTATAGTTTTCAAGTTATAGCGGTTTTATGAAAACCCGAAAAAACATCGCAGCGCCTAAATTAGACAAGAAACAAGTTCGCTGAAAACTGTATTCGGTCCTTCTTGACGCTAATAATAACCATACAAAGTTTCAAAACTATTCATGCATGCGTTTTTGCTAAAAGTCAAAACGATGGTGTCCTAACTTTGACGGCAAAATACAAGGAACCGGCTCAATCCGAGATGTGTAGGTGTAAACCAAAATCATGTGCCTTTAGTCAAAAATATATGGTGAAAATATTCAGCTTGGAATGTTTCGCATTAAGTAAATATTAACAAAAAACCGAAATATGTAAGCAACGGCTGGTTATCCGACCTTTGAATGACTACTAAAAGCGACGGATTCATACATATCGATGACCTTCTTTATTGAACGTATTATACCTAAGCTGTTGTCCGTACAGTCGCGTTCAAAAGTTTTGGGGGCTAATTAAAAAATATATTAAATGCACCTTGTGACTATAATAAATGAAACAGCTTGTTGATGTGGAAATTATTATTTTTATTCCCTTAATTTTAATTCTTAAAGTAATTATTGCATCAAATCACAGATCAAAGTTCCTACCTATAAATATTAGAAATTAGTATATAAAGTAATGAAAAAAATCGGTTGTCTGTAAAGTCGGTTTACTGACGATAGTTGAACGTGACAACGTCATAAGAAAATACTGATGGAATAGTTGCATTGCATTTGTTAATATTCGCTTGCACTTCAAGCCGCCATGGAACGCTACAGAGCGAGGCCGCGAGGTAACGCTACATGAGTCATGTTTTTTCGTGAGTGCAGCCAGCTTCATCGATTTATTAGACGTTGTCACGTCAAAAATCCAAGTACTTGATAAGACAAGTATTTTTAAATAGGTAAGTCAAAACAATGCCATTAAATACTTACCACCGCAGATCGTGCCATAAAATTCAACACCCCTACAACCACATAATTGTTATAAAATGCTTAATACACCACTTTCAACCAACTCAAAAAAAGTAAACAAACAGTATCAGTGCAACTGCGTGACTCAACGTAACAGTGTCCTTGGCGTCATAACATAACTGCAACTGTTTACCAATACCAAGTAATAATCCAAACGCACTTCCTCAATAAACACTTCGTACCTATTATTAATAATAGAGCGACGTTACACGTAACCTGTCTCTGTCACACTAACACCGTACGCGTACTAGCTGTCTCACTTTCTCCAAGCTAGACAAAGCGACTCCTTGCGACACGACGTCAGCGGATGCCGCGGGGCCAGAGATATATGCAGCGGTGTGGGGAGGCGAAAAAAGGGAATCTTCTATTAAGTAAGGTGAATGCTCCAACCAGCCCGCAAAATTCAAATTTTTTCTGTTTTTTTCTTGTTCCTACGCCTTTATGAACTTGGAGGGTTGTATTGGTGATTTTGATGATTATAATTCTGTAACTATATACGTCTTACAACCGCGAATAATATTTTAATCAACATACAACCTAGCACTGGCCTGCAAATTGCAAAAAACGCAAGAAATTTTGAATTTCGCGGGCTAGTTGGAGCATTCCCCTTAATGATGAAAAACTTACAATGCGTGCTACGAAAGATGAGACTTGACACACCACGTGGTTTGACATGCGCAGTACACGATTTTAGGTATCTTTAGCGGTATGAGGTCTGAGTGCGGGACGGGACTGGACGTCATAGGGGCGGCGGAAAGAGCGGGGGAGGCGGGTCAAGTCTCATCTTTCGTGGCACGCATTGTACTGTTAATTTATCTAACCTACGGCTTATCAATAAATATATATGTACCTAATATAAAAAGACAAATACGGGCTTTTTATTTATATACAAAAAAGAGCTACCTCTTTTTAGTAGTAGGTATTCATCACACATTTCATGAACTATATTTTTTTTTTAAACATCGGGACCAAGTCAAAGACCTGGCAAATATCTCGATGTATTTCTTTCGTTCACACATAAATTACTGGATGTATTTTAATGAAATTTAGAATCGAGAAGATAGCTTACCTTGGAATAGCACTTAGGCTACTATTTATAATGTACTTAATCATGTGTAACGTCATAGAAACAGCTAGTAGAATATAATCCAATAACAACTATTTAATTACTTATTACTTTTGTAAGTCAGTGTACTCAGGCACAACACGTGTGAACCGGTTAGTGAGTAAAGTAAAGAAGGTCATCGATATGTATGAATCCGTCGCTTTTTAGTAGTCATTCAAATTTGGTCGGATAACCAGCCGTTGCTTACATATTTTGGTTTTTTGTTAATATTTACTTAATGCGAAACATTCCAAGCTGAATATTTTCACCATATATTTTTGACTAAAGGCACATGATTTTGGTTTACACCTACACATCTCGGATTGAGCCGGTTCCTTGTATTTTGCCGTCAAAGTTAGGACACCATCGTTTTGACTTTTAGCAAAAACGCATGCATGAATAGTTTTGAAACTTTGTATGGTTATTATTAGCGTCAAGAAGGACCGAATACAGTTTTCAGCGAACTTGTTTCTTGTCTAATTTAGGCGCTGCGATGTTTTTTCGGGTTTTCATAAAACCGCTATAACTTGAAAACTATAAATATTTTCTTAAAACTAATTGGGGCACTAAGGGGCACACATTAAGAGCTACTCGTGTATGTTTACTCTACAGGGGCACATGCAATGGTTGTAGAGCTAGAGATATACGATTCATCAAAACGTTACTCCAGCAGGAAATGCAATATCTCGAAAACCTGAAGGGGCACAGATTTTTTTTTGGGGCACATTTTGGCACACATATAAGCTCTCTGGCCATGCACAATTTTTCTCTCTCCGATCATTCGTTTAGAATTTTCCTGCTAGAAAAACGTTACCCCAGCAGGAATCGTTTTTTCCAAAACGACAGGGGGCACACATTTTTTATTTGGGGGCACATTTACAGCAGATAGGGCACATATTATACGTTCTACTCCTATAACTCTAGGAGACACTTTCTTGCTGGGGTAACGTACACGATCAAACAAGAAAGTACAGTGCGTGCCACGTAAGAAGAGACTTGAGAAACCACGTGGTTTGATATGCGCAGTAGACGATTTATAGGTCTCTTTAGCGGTATGAGGTCTGACATCGGGGCGGCGGTAAGAGCGCGGGAGGCACGGCACGGCACCGCGCATGCGCGTTAGTAGCCTGCCGCTCTCTTCACCCCGCGCAGGTACCGCTAGACTCCGCAAGTACAGACGAGTGCAACCTGTATTTATTTTCTACTTTGTTTTTAGTTGTGTAGTTTTAAAACGAGTGCAAGTGAAATATTGATTATGCCTCGAGGTAAAATCTTAAGTAGGCATAGTAGGAAGATGGTTTACGACGTGTACACCTATAATATGTCAAAAGATGCAAAGGAAGGTGTACAAAATAGAGAATAGAATGGCAATCTGCTGCGTGACAGGGACAAAATAGCATGCTATGCATACAAACTAGCTATCTCTTTCTATCTTATACGTTCCGTATTATCTATCGCTGTCGTACCTTTAAGTTAGTACTTATAATAACAACGTAACGATATCTGAACGCCATTCAGTATGAACATGGCGTCTTTCTTTATAATATCATTGAATATTATATTATTATTCTGTAGAATTTTAATCTAAATTTCATCGAAAAATCCCTGTATAGGTAGCCACACAAATTATGAATAACTATTTCGTTCATGACCGTACCTGCGCAAGCTCCCCTCTACTGACACTCGTCAAGTCCCTTACGTGGCACGCACTGTATATCCCGTGGTGGCATGCCGCTGTACTAACATACAAACCTATGGTAGAATGCGACCACGGGAAGTAGTACAGACGCCAGCACATCAAGCTACTACAATCTGTCAAATTTCTTTAATAGATTTTCTACTTTATCGCTAAAGCATAAGGTTAAAGATGATTGGAAAAATTTGACCGTTTCGGGTAGGTTGATGTGCTGAGTCTGTACTTTCTTGTTTCATCCTTTTACTAATTTAACCAAGAGAGACAAACCTTTAGTAACGCGTAACCATACTTTGAAAAACACCCCTTTTAATCCAAACACTATTTTTTAAGCCCATTAGATAAGATAGATAAACCATTTATTTTATATGGCGCACACAAGAAGACAGCACAACAAAAGTACAATATTAGATGATAACCAAATTACCCACATGATTATAATATAAAAACAAGGTTTCGATAAAAAAACAAAATGTAAACACATATCGAAGGATATTAGTAAAATAATTTATTCACTTAACAACACTACCGGGTATGACGAGATAAATACAAACATCTTAAAAAAATGCGCAAATTATTTATCAGCTCCAACTAGTCACTTAGTAAACTTGTCGTTCTTTCAAGGTTGCTTCTCAACACGCTTAAAGTACTCCGTAGTTAAACCACTCTACAAAAAAGGCGACAGAACCGAGATGTGTAACTACCGACTGATAACGCTAATTCCTATTATGTCCAAGATATTTGAAAAAGCATTTTACAATGTAAGTACTTATATTTCCTATTAAAGCACAGTATCTTAAGACCAGAACAATTCGGTTTCAGAAAAAAAACTATTCGACTACATTACCTTGTTTTAATATAGTTTTTATATAGTTTCTAGATAAAAAGATCCCAATTGTGTCAATCTTTCTAAATATGTCGAAAGCTTTCGACTTCGTATCACACAGTTTGCTTCTCCAAAAGCTTGATAAACGTGGTATAAGAGGGAATGCGTTAAATTGGATAGAAAGCTACCTCTCCTCTCGAAAACAATGTGTCGAAATACCTAACTTAACAGGACAATATAAAACTATACAAAGATCCCAGTATATGGTGAACAATTACGGGATACCTCAGGGTAGCATCCTGGGGCCTTTGGTATTCTTACTCTATATCAATGACCTTCCAGAGGCCACCATTTATAAATGTGTTCTATACGCAAATCAGATGATCGATGACCGCAATAATAAGAATACCTATGAAGATGACGTAAATAATACCTTGAATAGTGCAATGAAATGGCTAGATAATATGTCCCCCTCATGTACAATAAAATAAACAAAATTCTAAACATATATCCACTGAATAAAGTGCATTGTAAGAAGAAAATTCATCAGTTTCTTCTTAGTCTTTCGTATGAGGAAACTGAGGACCTTCTAAAAATTCAAAATTAGTAGACGCTTTACAAAGATTCACTCTGTTTTTCGGTACTACACGCACAAATAAACATTACTCAAATACACAGATATACGCACACACACACAGATACACACTCACACACACACACATACACATACATAAACACACCCATATACATAAGCGGTACCTACTTATATTTTTCATTATGTTACACGTTAATTCAAATTTTATTTCTTTGTATAGATTATAATTATTAATGGTTTTATTGAATTTAATGTGAGCTATAATAGAATTTAATTTTGGAAATTATTATCCTGAATCGATGCAACTTGAATGTCTAGTTTGGCTTAAACATTTTAGTAAAATCTATTAGGGGATGGCACTGTATGCCGAGATACAGGATCCGTCCTAGTTCGGCAACAGAGGATTCCATATTAAAAAATAGTATATAAGCCTATCAAGTCATATAATATGTTATTGTTTAATTTTTGTGGTGAAATAAATATTATTATTAATAGTATATAAGCCTATCAAGTCATATAATATGTTATTGTTTAATTTTTGTGGTGAAATAAATATTATTATTAATAGTATATAAGCCTATCAAGTCATATAATATGTTATTGTTTAATTTTTGTGGTGAAATAAATATTATTATTATTTTGTTTATATTTTTTTTTTCCCGGCCTAGCCGGATAGAACTGATGGCACGGGCCTAAGCCAAGTGTCCAACAGTGGGGTTAAGTGTGGGAGTAATATTATAAGTAGACTGTGTGGTAGACGAGACAATATTTAAGTGGGAGTATTGGTGTAAGTTGTCCGATTCACACTGAATAAATTTTCTAACTAGCCTGCATGTGTTAAGAATCACTGCCTTCTGCAGCAGGTGGTAGGTGTTAAGTGGCAGGTTGAGGGAACTAAGAGAATGATGTAGCTGTTTTGGAATTACTCCTGTTGTAGATAGCACTATGGGGACTATTGTGACTTTTTGAAGATGCCACAGTCGGATTATTTCATCTTTTAGTTCGGTATATTTGGATAATTTTTCGGCTATTGTAGTCTGTACGTTATGTGTATTTGGCACGGCAATGTCTATAAGGAACCCAGTTTTATTGATTTTATTAATTAATGTGATGTCGGGTCTATTAAAGTGAACTGTGCGGTCTGTAAGAATGGCTCGGTCGAAGTATAGTTTTGTTGTGGTGTTCTCTAATAACGTTTCAGGGATGTATTTATAATAAGGTACTATAGTGTCTAAAAGTTTGTATTTATGGGCTAGTTTTTGGTGTATGACGTTGGCTACTTGATCGTGTCGATGTTTGTAGTCTGTCTGGGCTATTGATTTGCAGGCGCCGGTGATATGTTGGATTGTTTCTGGAGAACTATTGCATTTTCTACAAATATCGGTTGTTAAATTCTTTATAATATATTTTCTGTAGTTCTTGGTCTCAATTACTTGGTCCTGAATTGCAAGCATGAACCCTTCCGTCTGCGGGAATAATTCGCCTCGATTCAACCACGCGTTCGACGCATCTTTGTCGACATTTGATTGGCATAAATCTTGGCGATGTCTTCCGTGTAGAGACTTCTGGGTCCACTCTTGACATTTGGTTTTGTCATCAGTCACTTTCTCATTTTTTTGTTCTGTAGTGTCTTTTAAATTAAGAGGTGTTAAATGTTGGTCGCTTTGTGCTATAAGTTTGTGGAGTGGGGAAGATTCAGTTTTGGCAAAGAAATATTGCCTAAGAGCTGTGATCTGTCTGTTGTGTAAATTTAGGATATCTATGAGTCCTCTGCCTCCTTCTTTTCTCGGTAACGTTAACCTTTGTATGCAAGATCTTGGGTGGTGTTTGCGAAATTTAGTCATTGTAGTGTTTATTTTTCTTTGTAAGTTTTTCAAGTCATATTATTATTATTAATAATAATTTAAATGTGAATATTAATAAAACTAAACTTGTCCAATTTCAGACTTATAATAGTAACTCAATAGCTATAATTTAAATATAACCCAAAATGATAAAACAGCCGAAAAAGTAGACTTAACAACATTCTTAGGCCTAATTATAGACGAACACTGTAATTGGAAGCATCACATAGACAAATTAATATGCTCCAAGCTAGACAGTTACGTATACGTGGACTTCCGACATGTCACCACACTCAATGCTACTTTTTGCGCATATCATGGATACGTTTCTTCAGTTTTGCGTTATGGAATAGTTATATGGGGCAACTCAGTTGATCTGATCAAAGTATTCAGGGCATAAAAAATTGTGTGAGGGCAATTAGTGGAGCAGAGTACCTACTTAGACAGTTGTGTACCGTTATTTAAAAAACACCGTATTTTACCTCTACCTAGTCTGTACAAATTACACAAATACAAACACCCAACTCTCTTAATAAAAAAACAACTGTCACTAATAGAATTACTATATTATTAGCCTTTTAAATTGCATATCTCATACCAACGCGGCAATGCACTAAAATGTTATATATGGCTATTCGAATTTATAATAAACTAGCAGCGCTCCGCGGTTTCACCCGCGTAAGTTTGGATCCCGTGGGAATATCGGAATAAAAAGTATCCTATGTGTTAATCAAAGAAATGAATAAAAAGTATAAGAAATGGTCTATAGCTATGTGCCAATTTTCATCCAAATCTGTTCAACGGTTTACGGGTGATTGAGTAACAAACATCCAAACATCTTCAAAAATTTTCACATTTTTAATATTAGTAGAATTACCATTTACGCCGCATTTCATACAAACTTTCAAGCCCTTATTTTTCGAAATGAATGAACTGATTTTAATGAAACTTCATATGCATAAGCAGACAAAGGTCTAAAAAGTTAGTAGATTTTTCGAAAAATAGTGTTACAGCCAAATTAGACCGATTTTAAATTTTCCATAGAAACAGATTTCCAGTTATCTTTTTTTAAATAAGACATTTCGAAAATGTTTTCTACTAACTTTTTACACCGTTGTATCCTGCTTATGCGTAAAAAGGGCTTGAAGGTTTGTATGAATTAAGCGCAAACTCTTTGATTTATTACTGAATAAATGCTATTATTCAACAAACGAGTTCCTGACTGATAAATTAAAATATTGTTTAAATTTAGCGTTATGTAAATATTTGTAAGTATAGCAGAAATGGTAGAATGGTATGAGACTATGAGTTATGACAATCGCAACACCTTAATGTACAGACGCCAGCACATCAAGCTACTACAATCTGTCAAATTTCTTTAATAGATTTTCAACTTTATCGCTGAAGCATATAAGGTTCAAAGTTGATTGGGAAGATGTGACAGTTTCGGGTAGTTTAATGTGCTGGCGTCTGTACTATATTATTACAAATAAACTGTTCTCTCTTTATTAACTTAGAAAGATGTATTAATGATTCTAATGATTATAAGTGAAAAATTGAATCTCGCGGGCTACAACTGCGCGTTACTCTGTAATGAACTCCTAATTTAAGAAGCGGCAATTCCGTTGAATAAATCGATGGCCCCATCGAATAAACGTGTAAGAGAAAAATGACAACTTTTCAGCAAAAAATAAAAACGTTAAAATTTCAATAACGCTCATTTCATGGTAAATAGGTATAAATAATGTATGATCGAATTATAGGTAAAAAAATAAACTATAGACTTGTATTTTTACTTTTTTTAAAACATCAACGAGTTTCAGGAAATTCATGAAAAACTATTTAATTTTTTTACTCTTGTGAAATTTGCATGACTAGGTCACAGTAATATATCATTGCACGTTTATTCGTGTAATAATACACAGAATAAAACGTACTGTTATGTTACACTATTATTCTCCGTAAATCAAGTTCATTTTGGAACCCAGCTATAACTATTTACACGCTTGTTTACAGTACATTGTACTGCTATTATGTGATTGGAAAGATCGTATGCATTAATATTAGTGTTATTAGGATCAGTTTTCATTTATGTAATACATCTTTGTTAATGCATGGTATAATAATATAAATAATTTTGTAAAAGGATGAAATAAAATACAGATGTATAAAGAATTAAAAAAATATAATTATGTATTAATCCACGTGAACACAAAGTTCTAGTATTATTGATAAAAAAAAAACGAATTGCAATACTTATTAGAAACACTAATCGTCCTCCTCACTATCATTGGAGACCGAGATAGAGTTTTCCAATGGCCGTAGATTTTTATAAAAACTTTGATAATGGTTTAGTATTGCTCCTGAATCACACGGACTTATCAAGTCCTTAAATAACGGAATTGGTATAGGGGGCATTTCACGTCAAGTGAACAGGGAAAAAAAAATGAGGTTCTGAAATTTGTTCACATTTTATGGTCCAGTTATACTTCTAGTAGATATAAATACGAACACAATTTTTTTTAAAATATGATTTATATTAGGTCCTTACATAATATGAAATTAGCGTTTTGTGGTACTGACTACTTTGATCTGAAATATCTCCTCTTTGGAGACAGCTCGAAGGATTAGTGATGTGTACGGCGCTGGTGTCGCAAAAGAAAGCACGGTACGTTTTTGGTTTCAACGTTTTCGTTCTGGAAATTTCATCCTTCAGAACCAACCCCGTGGACGGCCGGAGTCCAAAGTGGAAAATGAAGAATTAAAGGCTATTGTGGAAGCGGATCCATCACAAAGCACATCAGAGATAGCTGCAGGCTGCAGGTATTGATCCACTTGAAGCAAATCGGAAAAATAAAAAAACTTGAACGATGAGTACCTCATGAATTGAGTGAATCGAACTTGCAAACACGCGTCAACTGCTGTGTTACTTTGCTCAACCGACACAATAATGAAGGGATTTTAAATCGAATCATTACTTGTGATGAAAAGTGGATATGGTACGATAATCGGAAGCGCTCGTCGCAATGGCTGAACCCTAGAGAACCAGTCAAATCCTGCCCTAAACGAAAATTGACTCAGAAAAAGTTACTTGTGAGTGTTTGGTGGACTAGCGCCGGTGTCGTTCACTACAGCTTTCTAAAATCTGGCCAAACGATTACGGCAGATATCTATTGTACAGCAACTGCAAACCATGAAGGAAGAACTAGCTGCTAAACAACCGAGATTGGTCAATCGCTCTAGGCCACTGCTGCTTCACGACAACGCAAGACCACACACTGCACAACAAACAACCACTAAGTTAGATGAGCTACAATTGGAATGTCTGCGACATCCACCGTACTCCCCGGACCTTGCTCCAACAGATTAGATACCATTTTTTCCGGAATTTGGACAACTTCTTATAAGGAAAAAAATTCAACTCCGATGCGGCAGTCCAAACCGCCTTCAAAGAGTTCATTGATTCTCGCCCCCATGGTTTTTTTAGTGAAGGGATCAATGAACTACCTATGAGATGGCAAAAGTGCATAGATAACAACGGTATATACTTTGATTAATTAAATATATTTTACATGAAAAAATTGACTTTATATTCCTCCCGTACAAAACGCCAATTTCATTGTAAAGACCTAATATTTGTCTAGTTATGGGCTCCTAAAGAATCGTCTAAATCGAAATTAGAATTTTTTGAAGAATTTTTTCGGATTGAAAATAATTACAATAAATTTTCAAACTACGCAGTTTGTATAGAACATTTCCGGATCTTCTTAAAAAAGGCATCAAATTTGAAAAAAAAAAAATGTTTTAGTCTCCCAAACCGGAAGTAAACATTTTCATATATCATATTCCGCACCCCTTTCTAACGTTACGTACGATTGCAATAGAATTTATCGCGTAAACATTTGTGTATTTACCGTTAATAGCTATAAACTTTTAACTAATATGCAAAGAATATTAATGTTTGAATCTTGAACATAATTGTTATAAAAAAAATAATTATAGTAAGAGACAATGCAATACCTAACCTCTCCCAAGCTTTTCAGCCTGTACGTCAACCGAGTGATCGATGAGCTCAGCAGCACCGGCATAGGCTGGAGTGTGCGTGAATAACATCAGCTACGCAGACGATATGGTGCTGCTGAGCCCGTCGATTGGTGCCTTACGAAGGCTCTTGAAAATTTGTGAGTCCTACGCGGTGGCCCATGGGCTCAAATACAACGCGAAAAAGAGTGAAATAATGATTTTTAGGCCGGACAACAAACGATACACATTCGTTCCGAATTTCACTCTAAGTGGTACAGCTCTTAACAAAGTCGAGCAATTTAAGTATTTGGGCCACTGGGTCACCGAGGACCTTAAGGACAGTGTGGATATCGAAAGGGAGCGCAGAGCGCTGTCTGTCCGATGCAACATGTTGGCCCGCAGGTTTTCACGGTGCACGGGGACTGTCAAAGTTGCGCTTTTTAAAGCGTACTGCCAGTCCTTTTACACCTGCAGCCTGTGGGTTAACTATACGCAGCGGACATACGGCGATCTGCGCGTTCAATACAATAACGCGTTCCGGGTGCTGATGGGGCTGCCGCGCCACTGCAGCGCCTCCGCGATGTTCGCGGCGGCTGACACAGACGGCTTTGCGGCCATCATGCGCAAACGGTGCGCATCTATCATGCGCCGCACGCGCGACAGCCCCAACACCATCCTGCGTGCGCTGGCGGACCGGTGGGACTCTCCGATACTGGCGCGCTGGATACGGCTGCACGCGGTCGTTTAGTGATTTGCTGCCGTTATCGGGAAGTCCACCCGGACCTGCCACGTTATTATTATTAAATCCATCCATTATTTATTACTAACACTAGTTTTTAAGCTCGCATTTTACTAACAAATATGGATGTACCTAATCTTGGATGAATCTGAAATAAAATGATATTATTATTATATTATTATTAATACTTTAATTTTATTATCCTATCTAAATTCAAACTTCCATTTTGTGGAATATAACATTAGTAATAAAATTTGCATACATTTCTACACGAATAAACGTATAAGAAGCCATTACCCAAATTCAAAAATAATCACAAATCTTCTCAAACGTCTGTAGGTTTTAACATGTTTATTCATGTATATTTGGCGACTCGAAAAGCATGTATTAAAAGCATAAACTATTATTCCTGTATTTTTTAAATTAATAATTTCCCTACAATAAAGAAATTCACTATTATAAAAGGCGTGTTTTGAGTCTAAGATTCATAAAAAAAAATTAAGTAGGTGCAGGAAAGGCAAAAGAAACGAAATATGAAAAAAAAAAATTCGTGTAAGAACTCTTGCACGTTTATTCGGTGGGGCCATCGAAATTATGAGCTTATGAAGTTATGACACATCACATGACACAGGTGCAACAACGCCCAACCAACATTTTGACGCTAATTTCCACCTCTGTTATCGTTTGTATTGGTTTAACGGGTGTATAAAAGCGCCCAGTAAAACTTTTGTTTATTCAATGGTCATGACTATAACTAAATAACTCATCAAGATGAGTAACAGTAACAAGAAGACATAATATGACTAAGGTAGGTATAAAAGATAAAAGTTGAACCACAGTAACACTAGGTATAGTAACTTCAAGTAACAATAAGTACCTAAGGTAATAGTTGGATTTCTAATAAGTCTCACTATTTTCAAGTGTTCTTAAAGAGTGCTAAGTAAATGTTTTATACCACCTATCTTGCCTAGGAAACGTATTATTACTTAAGGAGGTATAAACGGTACAGTCGCAACCATCATAGCACCTGCTTTTATAAATTCAAGTAACAGAAATGACTAAAAGTAATATTATAGTTTGTTATAACTCTTTCTACCGACAAGAGCTCTTGAAAATAGTTAGCAAAATATTTTTACCACCTACGTTGCTATGAAAGTATTAATTGCAACTTATTTACAACTACTTAATTCAGTAATCAGAAACCCCTATTTATGATAGCAATTGGTATTATGGAGTTATTTTTAGAGCCCTAATCGTTACAGTGGGGTTCAAATTTACTTTTATGTTATTCTAAGCCATAATAACACTGAATTTAAACATTGTAAGTTCTAACTACAGCCCATTTAGTACTTCTTGTTCATTAGTAGTAATAATAGGAGCCTAGGATAATAAGAAGTAGACACCATTATAAATAAAACATAACCTAAAAATAAATCAGAAAAAAACTAGTTTAAAACTCATATTTTGTTTAATTTTTTCATTTTAAAACGCAAAATATTTACTACAATACACAATGAATGTAAAAGACAGAGCCAATATCCTGTTTTTATCTAAATTTAGATTGAGTGTATGCCCCGCATGATAAAATGCAATTTATTTTTACTTTAAATATCACTTATTTTTAAGGCCCTGCAAAATTGAGACGCAAAACATATATTATTTTCTCAATAAAGTAACCCTCGCAATAAATTTTAGCCATGTGATAAAGAAATCAAACTTGACTCATCGAGTTATTGATCAACTCTTTAGTTTGCCATCATTTTTGAGAAATAAAGTAACACTTTTGGAACTAATATATATTGCAAAACAATAGAAAAAGAAAACACGCTACAGTTCTGAGTTGCTAATCAACACTGATCAAGATACATAAAGCAAATCCAAGAAAAAAATGGACCTAAAAAAGAACTAATATGTTACTATAAAATTTATACCAGTAGACTTCAGAACTTTTGTACCACCTATAGTTTTTATTATAACCATAATACAGACTTTAAAGTGCTTGAGATAGCTAGATTTATATTATACTACCATTATCGATACAAGAAATTGTTTGCCACTAACGCCACCCTATAACAATTATGTAAGAGTGAGCATTAAAATTATTTTATTACTTATAGCGCTATAAGACGTGGGCCCAAACGAGAGTTTGTAAGGGGTTAGAGCGTGCTCTAACACCAATTGCTAAAACCATTGTATAACTCTTGCTTGCCAAATTCACTTTTAAATAACTCTTTTATCACCAATTCTTATTACCAAAATGCTAGTTGGGCGCTCATAGGTGTAGGTACATATAAACAGTTATACTTACTTATGACGTATAGTATAGGTTACCTAACCTGTGTGATTTACATAGGTAGACACGAGTGGCGGGAAGAGATACATGTTATAAATAACATTTATTCAATTTATTTATTAAAACTTTATGCACATAATGTACAAAGGCGGACTTAATGCCTTGGGCATTTTCTACCAGTCTACCTTAGGGTGATGCAGAGACAAAACAGTAGGTGCAACAGAACAGAAAATTTTTAAGAATAAAATGTAATAATAAATACTTATATACATACATACAACAAATACCATCACGCCTGTTTTCCTCTAAGGGTTAGGCAGAGGTGTAGGTATCTATCGAACACACCTTTCCCCAGTTATATTCAAGTCCCGTGTATTATAAGAGGGCAAGCCGACAATTGCCATCAACCGGTTGATGGCCCTGCTACTTAACTTACCACTACGATAGATTCCACTTCGTCTAAAGTTTAGACTATAAACGAATGATTTATAGAGAAAAGATTTGATTTGGGTTCGTACCAAAATGGTAAAACGGAACCCTTATGTTGAGAGTCAGTCTGTCACAGCTGGATATCTCAAGAACTTCTAATGCTATCAACTTGAAATTTGGAATAAATTTAGGTGACGTTTGCCCAACTATTTTGAAAATTAGAAAGAAATAAAAATATATGTATATTTTTTGCAACAGGGACTGAAAGGGGGTCTGAAAAATTCGAAGTGGGGCTACTAGGGCTTGTAGAGCGCAGTTTGCATATTCTCAAACATTTTTTCTTTTATTTAGACCGCAAGGTTTTCGACTTTTGATGAAAAATGTAAAAAATAATACCGTTCCCCCTCCTTATCTCCGAAGTTTGCAGAGACAAAAATCTGAAATAATTCTGTGATAGAAGTTTATGTAAAGATTACAGGAAAAATAAAACAAAGTCTCTAAATAGCACACTTTTTCAGAAATCATCATCAAAAGTTACTTTAGTTCCACTATCAGTCAAGAGATGGCGCTGACATAAAACTGCAATATTCTACACTGCAGAACAGTGTTAAAATTCTCTGACGAATATAGGCCTCGCCTATGAAATATTAAAAACAAGTTGGTGCGGAACCCTCGGTGCGCGAGTCCGACTCGCTCTTGTTTGTATGTTTGTTAGTTACGCTTTCACGATAAAACGGCTGAATGGAGTTGGATTAAATTTGGCACATGCGTAGTCTATGAAAGGCCCTCGCTGCAATTTTGTACTAGGACCAGTGTCGCCGCTTGACTCCCACTATTTTAATTTCTACACATACGCAATACTGTTTACAAATATTTCGCACACACCCAAATCACATACACATAAATCTCAGGGCAGATATTCGTTCGCCCACTAACAATAAGCTCCCTTAGGGGCCGTAGGCATAGACACTCAAAAACGCATAAATGCAATAAAAATTTTCATACACGCTAGTGCTTGACAAAGCCGATATTCTTTGTCGATAAATTATCTGATGAATTTATGGGGAAAAATGAAACATTAAATAAATATTAAGAAATAATTTTATTTTATTTTGATTAATTACAAATAATCACTGTCCTTGGAACATATTTATTAAGTAATTGGCGCTTGCTATTAATTGCGAACGAATTTTTCTAAACAAAGTGTAACTTCAAGTTAATATATTTTTCAATAATTGCTTTGGTGAGGTCTGTGACGTGGTTTGCTGTAGGGTATTGGCCAATTTGATGATAAATTATGTTTGTGAATATTTCACTCCCAACAAAGTGACGCATAATTTTTGTCACCAACATTTTTTTAAATATAAAATAATCCAAAAATTCTCTTTGTCAAACGTAAATATAGTCGAGAATTCTATCGATGATTTTATTTAACCACATGATCAATAAACATGCGCCGTGCATCATAGCCAATCAGAGCAAAGGACGAAACGTCAACGGTTGAAGTGTAGGTAGAGGACGCAATGCATGCATTACATTGTACGCGTACTTGGTCATTGTGTTGATTGAGCGAGTACACAGTGGGCAATGTATATTTTTTGTAAATTGTTGCAATAATGTTGTTAATGTTTGGTATTTTTCATAATGATCAGTATATTTTTATGTTTTTGACAAATAATATTGTAATTAAGTGTTATTTTGTACTTACCGATGGAAAGATATACCTACCTCCTCGCTTTATACTTGAGGTCTGACTTTTTGTGCACAACACGGCATTATTACGGGAGAAGCGCTAAGGAAGCCCGCGAAATTTAAATTTTCTTACGTTTTTTGCAATTTGCTGGTCAGTATTAAGTTGTACGTTGATTAATATATGAATCGCGGCCGTAAAAAATATGTGTTTACAGAATTATAATCATTAAAGTCATCAACACAACTCTCTAAGACCACGTAAGTCCAAAGAATGATGATTTCATGAAACAGTTATTCTTGAGACTTACGTGGTTACGTTCATCAACACAACTCTCTAAGACCACGTAAGTCCCAAGAATAACTGTTTCATGAAATCATCATTCTTTGGACTTACGTGGTCTTAGAGAGTTGTGTTGATGACTTTAATGATTATAATTCTGTAAACACATATTTCTTACGGCCGCGATTCATATATTAATCAACGTACAACTTAATGCTGACCAGCAAATTGCAAAAAACGTAAGAAATTTGAATTTCGCGGGCTACCTTAGCGCTTCCCCCTTAAGCAGAGTTCTGTTCTCCGAAGTATTCCGACGCGCACTGAACCACAGAACATTAATACTCAAGAGCACTGAACGCGGTGAATGAATGAATCGGTCGAGTTATGATTTTCGAATCATAACTGTGGCGCGCTTGCCCCGCCCACATTACCATTCCAACCTTATTATCTGTTCCGTGTCTATGACCACCTGGATTAGGACATAGGATATTTTTTCTTCCGATATTCCCACGGGATCGAGTAATATGCGTGTGAAACCGCGGGGCGCAGCTAGTTATAAATAAATTCTGAATAGATAGGTGCCTACGTAATGGTCACTTATTGGTGTAAAACCGGAGTCAAGTCAGACTAAAGACGTCAATAACATTATTAAAAGATAACAGTGTCAAATGTACATTATAACTTTATAAATTAAATTTGTTTATTTAAATGGATGTATTGCCAGATAATTCATCGAGTAGTAACTTATTATTAAAAGTATTTGGTACAGTGTAGTTGTAGCAATAGCGCCTAATATTATTTTTATTTTTACTTAACACATTAGGTGTAACTAATATTAATTTATTCATAAAATGTTTAGTGGGAAAGTGATATGTGTTATTTACATCCTATGTTTTGTCTTCATTTATGGTGTATGTGATAACAGGTTAGTATTACCTACAAATATTCAAAGATACAACATTCTAAGAAGTACATACCTATGTAGGTATGATAGGTAGAGATGTAGTCATCCTAGGAAAGTGTGTTATACTTATTAATGTTTGATTATGTCGGAACCGAAACACATACATTTTCACTCTTGTTATAATTTCAGCTTTTTCCTTTCCGAACAGAGCAGCGTCTACCAAATTAAAAATATTTGATTAAAGTACGCAGGTAGGTAAGTACCTAGATAGGTATTTGTTTTGTGTATACCTAATATTATTATACCTACACTTCACTTTCGGCTAGACCTTAGTAAAGTAGGTGGGTAAGATTGGAAATCAACAAATATTTGGGCTAACCCACCAACCCACGCAACACGCAGATCCCTAGGCTTCACTTGATAACAGTAGGTACCTTCCATATCTAAGTAGATAGGAATAGATAGTATAAAGTCAGCATAAACAATAAATGTTTTGGGCGATTAAGATGATATTAAGGGACCTATCCTATCCAGGCCCCTCTTGTCTATTGGGCAGTCTGGGCAAGTGTTCAGCTCCCAGTTATGAAAAATATTAATATGTTTCTCTTATTGTCTCTTATTCACACAGGGGCCCCGTGACCCTTATGTGCCCAGGGCCTCCAATAGGTTAAAGACGGCCCTGATCCTATCATCTAAATTGGCAAATGAATGCGCAGTGGTAGACCCGTAGACGTGTTTAGTTTTATTATAATCACTAAAACGGATAATAGTGGCCACTATTTGTACTAAAACAACAATGTAAAACTACCGTTTATAATAATATTAACGTATAATCTTGTGGAGCACAACTTAACCTGCTTGTTTTCTGCATTTACATTCTAAAATAAAAGAAATAACCAAACAAACGATGAGGGCGCCACTGCGCGGTCGGCGCCCTCTTAGCATTAGGTACCTATAGCATAGGTAATGTTAAGCTTATCGGCTTTAGTTGCCGACTGTAGTGACAGTACCTACAGATAAACTCAGTTGAACATCTGTCTACATTGCCTACCACCTTGGGAAAAAGCGTGAATTTATATGGTGCTACATGCGAATAGTAGGTACCTACCTACTTACAGAGGATATTAAAATTTACTTGCTGCGCACTCTCTCTCACAGGTTAAAACCCTCCCCAATTGGATCAAGCAAGCCCTTTCAACATGCTCTGCTCTATGCTTGCTAACAGCGCATGCTCCTTTTCTGTGTCGTCAAGTTAGACACAACAAAGGCAAGGCCACGGTCAATTATTATTAATATATTCTCCTTATGGCTGTTTTGTACCAAAGTTTTGTAAACAAATAAATTCATGCTTCGAAAATTGTTAAATTATCAGAAGCCACAAAATCTCCTTGCTTGGTTAGCTTTCTACATTACCGACGTATCTATTATTTCCAATCAAGTTGTTGCCTGCTGAAGCACTGATTAAGGACAGGCAGGCCCATTTGTTTTGATTCAAGTGCCTCTATCTATCGTGCTCGTGCACTATCTTTGTTTGTATGAATCGTATTCTTAGGTGCCTTCAAACTGTTTATCATAGATGAGGTTCCTTCACTTTTAGAGTCAATTTATTTGGCACCTAGTTGGTATTATTTTAGCTAAGTGACTACCTAAGTACTACTTCTAATAATCTTCGCTCGGAAAAATATGTGTGGCCCTGATTTGGTATCATATAGAATTTGTAGTCGTCATTAATTGTTAAGTTAACCTCTGACTTCATTTCTGTCTGTCAAAATGGCTGCTATCGAAAGTAACACGTGCGGGATAAGTGAAAATAACGACGTTGACGATATCTCTGATAATGAAAGTTAAGTAACACTCAACAACAATTTATAAACAGACTTTGTAGTAAGCTAACTATCTAAGCAGTAGTAGTTAGGGACTTTTTAGTGAGTAGGTACCTACTAATTAGTTTTTAAGTTCTATCGTTGCCCGAAGTGGATATATTATGTGCCAGTGTTATTTAATTATATAACCACACTGTAGGACACACAGCAATAGCTAGGTAAAAGATTTTTCTTTCTATAGGTAGGTATATTATCTTTAACGGCAACCAAGATTCAGGGAAACGCCTAGTTTGGGGATTACCATTCAAACTGTTAATTAATAGGTAGGTATGTATGTAGTATGTACTGATAACTAATAAATAAATACCTATTATTTTCTTTTACAGCACTAGCCAACTTGATGACGGGCTGTATCTGTTCGATTTTACAAAGAGCGATGACGTAGACGTTTGGCAAGAGCAATCGGATACCGTACGGGATGTCGGCATGTCCAAGGCCATATTCGTTATTCATAAAAATATAGGCTTTAGACGAGCTATATTTTTTGCACTTTTGAATCCTCAACTAAACGGTGCCGGATTTGCTGGAATACGAGCTATTCAGTCATATAACCTTACGGGCCACACAAAACTACAAATCAAGTGTAGAGGCCAAGGACAGTATAATGGTTTCAAAGTTACTTTGCGGCACAAAGGATTAAATGACGAACCCAACTACTCATTTGAACAATATTTCCAGGTAATGTACATAATGATGTTATTTTGATATACTTAGGTACCCATAATTGCATCTGCATCGAGCTCTAACGATTTTCATATGAATTAAGCGATAACATGAATCATCAAATTGGCGGGACCAATGTTTTAATCACATAACTTGAAATTAAGTTATATACCTGTACATATGTAGTACTAAGTCTTCGGGTGTGAATTACCGGCCTGTGAGTAGCGCTTCCAGAAGTTCCCGCCACTTTGACCTCAAAGTGGCGGGACAAGGGACGTCTTGCCATATTTCCTTTACCTTTAGAGGTACCTACTATGTCTTGTTTAGGGTACAAATGTGTAGTACAAACACTTTAATGTGATACATATTAAATTGGGGACTTGATCCCCTCATTTTGACGCTCACGTTCAGAGACAAACGTTTTTACTATCATTCATCCTATTATAAAAGGAAAGTAAGTTATTTTCTGTCTGTTAACGGATATCGACGTTATTTGGCACACGGATAGACCATGACCTGGGTTAGGTGTGCATAGGATACTTCTATCCCGATAGGTTTATAAAAGATAATTTCCGACCTCAATGCGGGCAAAGGTTAGTATTTAATAAAAATTTACTGTTGACTATACGGTCAGCAACGAAAGTCCAGTAATCAAATTATTCAATGTAATATTTTAAATAAAATCAGAATAGCTTTAAAATAATAGATGAAATGCTGAAAACAGGGTGTAATAAATAATTTGCGGTCGTCCAAATCAAAAGGGACCTTATGGCGGAAATGAGTTATCTACAGAGCTGAAAACTACATAAATGTACCGAACTATAGACCTAAGAACCAACCTTCTAACCACTACCGTTATTTTTTTACGAATATTTGAAGTTCACTACTCGAAATTATAAGTTTCGAGAAAATCGCAATTTAAGTATGCCGTACAAAAGTTATGTTTTAGTGTGAAGTTATGTAACTGATGGTATACTTTGATTGACTATGATTATTACTAATGGAAATTCTTACAATCCTTGCATAAACTTGTTTGTTGTGGGAACATAAATTAAAATGTCGATATATGGTTTGAATTACAAGAAAAACGATTTGTTAGGTCTTGCCGCGATAAGGTTCATTTTTTACTAAACTTTAGATGAATACAAAACTTTTTTAAATTGACTTTTCGAAAAGTTGAACACATTACATGTAGTAAATACAATCATCTTTTTAAAAATACAGTTAATAAAAAAACGATTTTTTGAGGTATTTTACTTTATTAATATCTCGGAAACTAGTTACCGCCATAAGGTCCCTTTTGATTTGGACGACCACATTTGTCTTCTACAAAAAATACTCGGTTTTATATTTTTAGGGTTCCGTACCCAAAAGGGTAAAAACGAAACCCTATTATTAAGACTCCACTGTCCATCTGTCACCAGGCTGTATCTCATGAACCGTGATAGCTAGACAGTTGAAATTCGAATTCGAAATTCCGTGCGAGTATTTGCCAATAATTGAGTATACTTGCATCATAATGCACTAACTTGTCAATGAGTGTTCGAATCGACTTTCGTTGTTGACTCCATATTAACTCTGCTCAACGTCGCGTTGTCGCTCGTTATGTTCTCTCACCTCTGCCTTCAGCTCTATGGGCCGCCTGCCAGTGCAGATGCGTTTGTTCTCACTAGTTCGATTCATATCGACGTTTTCTTCTTGCTCGCTTGTTTTCATCCGCGCACATTTTACGTAGTTTCACAAAGACCGCAAATGTGCACATTTGCGGCCTTTGTTTTGATTTGTCGTTCTTCCTATACCTATATCTGTGTCGGACTCAAGTGTTGTATATAGGGTGTCCCGTATTTAATGGATAACCTCTTCAGGGGTCATTGTACTTATCATTATGAACAACTATTACTATGGGACCAAACGTGAAATCGCGAGAAAAGAATCAGCTGTTTCCTACATTTTGATGAGTAATGCGAACATAAATGTAGAGAACAGCTGTTTTTTTTCGTGTTTTCATGTTTTGTCCCGTAGTAAAAGTTGTTCACAAATTATTTATCAGTATATTGTCAGTAGTCTGTGATGATAAGTACAATGACCCCTTAAGAGGTTATCCATTAATTACGGGGCACCTGTATAAATTACTCGACTCCGACGTGTCAACCTGTGTTGAGCAGCTAAGTGCACAGCTAATGTTCGTTACGAAGGTATCGTAAAAAGCTATTGTTGGGCTTAAGCCACAGGCCACAAAACTATTAGTAACAATTATTGTGTAATAATAGTTACTAAATAACTTGGGGCAACAAATGACCTGGTTGTGTCAAAATCAAAATGCTCAAACATGTGTTTTATGAAAAAAAAAAACAACTTACTAGTAATACTGAAAACAATTTTACACTAGTATCGAGTTGATATTCGTTCAAGCGGTGAACATCATTACTGCAAACAAGGATTTCAACACACCTTCCGCGACTGGCGTGGCCACCTACTGGGCCCAACTCATTTAACGTCCTCATTTTTAACTATGGACTCGAAAAGAAGAAGACATAAAACCAGATCCTCTCCAGTAAATTTCAATAATCTGTCTCTTTCAACTAAATGTTCTGCTCAATACAAATCCTTTGATGTAGTTCAGCTAGTACTTACTATTTATTTGGTATTTGAATTAATGAATATTAAATTTTCAGGCGCCAAAGGAGGACTTCGCCATCCGTAATCTCAAATTTTCGGAGTTTAAAGCTTACTACAGAGGTAAAAGAGTAACCAATGAGACATTGGACTTGTCCCAAATTACAAGTCTTGGTATTCAAATGTATGGTGGAGTTTATCAACCAGTGAAGCAGAAAGGTCCAGCAACATTGGAAATTGACTGGATTAGAGCAGTTTAAATGAAAGAACTGACGAAAACAATGTACAATAAAGAAGATTACTGCTAACTGCAACAGCTGTTCTTTTGCGAGTGGCCTTTTTGGAACATTAGGCTCAATCGATCAAGCATAGGAATGTGAGCTTTAAACAGTATGACTTACAAAATAGAGAGACCAAATAAAGATAATTATTGTATTGTATTTTTAGCCTATATATTTGAAGGCATCATTGAATATAACAATGCAAAATAGCTTTATCATATTATGACAGTGTGATAATTAAACACTAAAAATTATACTCTGTAATAGTTTACATGTTAATAACTTTATTATCTAGAATTAGGTCATCACTAGATATTATAATCAGTATACACTCAAGACCAAAATTATTAAAATAATGCTTAATGCTGTAGTTTATCGTTGTCGGGACGGTAACAAAAGATTGAGTGCTGTCATAGCATCAGGAAATAGAGAGTGGTAGTTGACAAGCGGCACGTACGCCGCCGTGATGACGCGGCCGGCGAACCACCGGCCGTGCAAGGTGTTCACCGACGCCACCGCCGTTGCTATCGTTGGACATTTACAGTAAACATTTCCTTGTGGAGATGCTTTATCTACATACACGTGCAGTACTCCACCATGTTTATTGCATTCACCAATGACATCATCTCTTATTTCAATATCCCAGCTAGGATTTGATTCCCTGAAAATAGAAAGGTATACATTATTTTATATAATCTGTTTCACAAGTATTGACATCCATCACTCCATTGGATAGATGGCAATTGTAGTGCCACTTATAAATTGAATAAAACATTCAATTCGGCTTTGATTATTTGGATCCTTCAACCCTTGAAATTCTAATAATAAATCACCATAGATGTTTTTCATTTGACAATTGAGGTAAATTTTATAACCAAAATTTTCATTGATGATTTTTTAACTAAGAGCGGATTTTTCAATCATCTGATAACTTTATTCGAGGAATAATTTTGAAATTTTGACAGTTATTTCATACAAAAACTGTCAAATGTCAATTTTATTCCTCGAATAAAAGTTAACTGGCATTGGAAAAATCGGCCAATAAATACAATACATATATTTATTTGCTAACATGTAAAACACTGGTTAGTACGAACGCCTTCAAATTTCATGACACAGTATTAACCCTGTACACTCTGTCCACTAGGTTAACCGTTTTTTGACCACTGCCTTGGAACGTAACTATTCCAGATTACAGAATAAAAGAAATACATAAACTGCCTTATCTTATTTATGACTTCTTACAGACATTATAATACCGTACATGTATCAGTTTTTACATAAAAATATAATAAATTGTTATGCATATTATAGTACATTCTATCATACTAAGTGATGGGATCAAATTTAAATTGAAAATTAATATATCGAAAATAATAATTTCATATTTTAGGTAAAATAAGTATAGAAAAACCTTGCATTCACTCAAATATCAATAAAATATATAATAATTATTTGCCAGGATACGTATTTGCCACCATAAACAAGATGTTTGTTTTATTTTGATTTTAAAACTTTCGTCAAATGTTATGCATAAAAAACGTTGTTTTAATTTGTAGTAAATCCCATATTTATGTGTATACCACTACAATACAACGGATATGGCAAATCAGTGCATACTTTATTTTTTACACTGATTTCTGCTATAAAACCTGCAAAATTGAAGTAAACAAAGCCGCTAATTTACATTATTTTGTAAATAAACAGGTAAAGAAACCACACCATGTTTAACTCGACAGCATAAAATCGATAATTGATACTACATAGAAATTTAAGGATAAATTATGGAAATGTGTTATGACTTATGAGTTTATGATGTTGCTGCAATCACTAGTTCCCTGGATCTGACAAAACGGTTAACCAAGTGGACAGAGTTTAAGGACATTGCATACAATAATTATTATTAACCTTAACAGGGTTTGTAATTACATTACAGGGGATTGTAAAAGACCTTTAGTGTGACAGTGCATCCCCACCAATTTCACAAATATTTACATAAAAGTAACACTTACGAGGCTGGATCAAACATATTATTCAGCATAAAACACTGTGTCGCGATTGGAGGTGCTACTTGTGGTTGTGGAGTAACCAGCGCTGATCCAGCACCCATCAATACTGATGCTGCAGCCGGTGGAATCTGAAATCATACCCATCTTATGATTAATTTACATGCTGTTGGAATATCAATAAGAAACAATTCTGCTCAGGTCTTAAACAATAACAATACTTTTAATCCTCTGAGTAAAACTATATTAACACATGCAAGCTTACAGCTGAATGAATTCGTGTGATACTTCCTGGCCGCGCCACAGTGGAAAATTAAAGAAACACGTTTCTAGATAAATTGTACCCTTTATGTACTTTAGGGTACATGTAGTGAAAAAAATTGTACCTCAACGAATTATGAAATATAATGAAGTTTTGGTGGCGCGGCTGGGAAGTATACTTCCCAGCCGCGCTACCAAGGTTTATTAGGCGTACCCGGATATGGTGTACGCTAAAGAATTGTACCAAAATTGTTCTTTTCGGTACGCCTAATAAATCTTGGTGGCGCGGCTGGGAAGTATACTTCCTGGCCGCGCCACTAACACAAGGCTATAATTTCTAAAGTAATAACATTTTCAAAACTCTTTATAGTGTACGGAATAGAACAATTTTGGTACAATTCTTTAGTGTACACTATGTCCGGGTACGCCTAATAGTTTACAAAACCATGGTGGCGCGGCCAGGAAGTATACTTCCCAGGCGCGCCACCAAAACTTCATTATCTATACTAATACATATTATAACTTATAATATTATAAAGCTGAAGAGTTTGTTTGTTTGGTTGAACGCACTAATCTCTGGAACTACCAGTCGGATTTGAAAATTTTTTTTGTATTTGATAGCCCAATTCTTGAGGAAGGCTATAGGCTATTTAACACCACGCTATGACCTTTAGGAGCCGAGCAAAAAGAAAAAAAGTCAGAAAGAACGCTAAGCAAAAACGAAGTAATAGCGCGGGCAGGCGATGCGATGCGACGGGGTGGGTCGGAGTAACAAGAAATTTCACGCGGACGAAGTCGCGGGCAGAAGCTAGTATTTCATAATTTGTTGAGGTACAATTTTTTTCACTACATGTACCCTAAAGTACATAAAGGGTACAATTTTTCTAGAAACGTGTTTCTTTAATTTTCCACTGTGGCGCGGCCAGGAAGTATCACACAATGAATTCCCATTTTCACACCATAGTGTAGAAATATTTCATGGTAACATAAGGGTACCCTTTATGTTATTCTTTTACAACTTGGATTTTGCCATTACAAATAAAATTGCTTGTTTTATCTTTTATTACACTATAGTTTGAAAAGAACCTCACAGTATCAATATTATTGCCTAGTAATGTGGTGGAAGTTTAAACGGTACGTTACTCAGCAGTGCCAAGAATAGTGTTTAAGACTTCGCACTGATTTGTCCTTTTTCTGAAATCTGCATTCTGCTGTAAAACATAATATTTGTCATATGCCAAGACGGAGAAATAAGTATAGGAAACACAGGGGAATTTTAAAAACAGAACTTCAGGGCAAAAATCGAATATACTTTGATAGGTAATATTGTAAAGCCTGTAAGGATGATGAGAACTATGCTAGATTTCATTATTTTCAACAGTTCCTTACAACAATCAGGTTTCTCTATCAAACTCTAAAAAGTTTTTGGAAACCTATGAATTGTGGAATTTTCTAACTACAGAAAAAAATATTACTATGACAATATTTCTCAACTCATTTTTTTTCTTGTGATTTTAATCCACCATCTGTTTTATACTTTTAGTGATGAGTTGGGGGGAAGCATTGTCCTCTCAACTCAAATTTTTGTTTCCATGAAACATGAGTTTAATGTGGTTTCGCTAGACGAGATGTCTTGCAAAACCACATTAAACTCTAATTACTACTGTTTATTTATTTTATTATTTAGTATGAAATCACACTAGGATATTTTTCACAGATTAGTCTACTGATTATGCCATGTGAAAATTCTATATTGCTCAGCTGATAAAACAATCAGTACAAAACTCAAATAAACACCCTCCAGCTAAAGTTATTAATGGGGTTGATTATATTCTAGTAAATTCTTTTGTTAATTATAGATTATACACAACAAGTCAGATAACTATAAAGATCTAATATAATTTTGAAAAAAAAAAAAATGAAAATTGAACATAAAATTGATATTTTTTACCTGTAATCCAGTGCCCTCTGCAAGTTTAAACATTAATTGTAATCGTCCTGTAGCACCAAGGTCAATACCAGCACGATCCAACTCATCTGCATCAAATCGAGTGCTAGAACCACCATCGGTCCGTTCTGTTACATTGCCAACTTTCATTGGTCGTCCAGCTAATTCAAATCCGTTTAATTGTTCCATCGCCTTCTTCGCATCGGCCGCATGGTGGAACTGTAAGATTCATGATTAAGTTGTTATAAATGACTGTTGAATGATCACCTGCAGTAATGTGATAACCGTTAATAACACTCAACTTACAGTAAGAAATCCATATCCTTTGCTTTTTCCTGTTTCAGGGTCGGTCATAAGCTGAATATGATCAATTTTTCCAAAGGGTTCAAATATACCGCGTAGCATGTCTTCTGTAATGTTAAAATGCAATGAACCAACATATAGTCTTGTCGGTCCGTTACTGGTCTTTGGTGCTAAGTTCGGCAATGTATTGCCTACCCTGTTCTTTTCTGCTTGTGTATGTTGTACTATAATAGGAACTCCAAGCAATTTTTGTCCAGTCAAACCTAAAGCCTGTAAATCCAGTTTAAATTAAAAAATGGTGAAATCTTATTAATTCCTAACTTTACTTCATTCAAATTAACACAACAATTAACAATATTTTTTTAAAATCAATATTGTAGAAGACAAAAGACAACTAACTTTAAAAATATTCGGATAAAAATTACAAATCTCTTTTTATTTTAAACTATTGACTGCCCAGTCAGATTAATGAGACAAATGTCATCGTGCCCATGCTGCCTCAGAGTCGTACCTGATATTCGTTTTTTATTTTATTGCACGACCCTATTTGTTGTCAGTATTTATTTGTCAATTTATGAGCTGGGCCCTGGGGCATGGCAATTAATATAAAACAAAGCGGTCAAGAGGGTAATGCTTAGTTATAAACGCATTCCCATGAGTGAGACTGTCCTGACTTTTAAACCAATATTCTTCAAATAACTGACTGCTTACTTACCAATGGTACAGATTCTGCATCTTTAAATTCGATGTAAGCTATGCCTTTAAATCTCCTGGTTTTATTGCAAGTGATAAGTCTTACATCTCTAACTTTGCCAACAGATGAGAAAAATTCTTCAAGATCTTTTGCTCTAATTCGTTGAGATAATTGCATACAAAATACAGTGCGCAGATCCCTTTCTTCAGGAGGTAAGTCATCTAATTTTGGCTCAAGTCCCCTAGATTTTGACCGATATTCTTTGGCAGGGTCTCTCTCAACACTTTTTTCCCTTTTGATGTTAGAGGTACGGTCGCGACTGCTTCGATCACGTTCTCGACTACGTTCCTTGTCCTTACTACGTCTTTTATCTTTGTCGCGCTCTCGTTCCTTGTCCTTTTCGCGGTCCTTATCCCTATTATGAGTCCGATCCCTATCTTTATTATTATCCTTGTCACGATCTCGCTCGCGCTCACCACGCTCTCTCTCGCGGTCGCGGTCACCGCGGTCGCCGCGGTCGCCACGCTCGCCACGCTCACCACGCTCACCACGCTCACCACGCTCGCGTTCTACACGATCGCGGTCACGATCACGATCTTTGCCCCCCCTTTCACGATCTTTATCTTTTCTGTCATCTCTTTCTTTTGAACGACGTGTTTCTCTTTCTTTCGATCTTCTTCTGTCTCTCGAACGGCTACGTCTAGAAAAAAGGAAAGATCCACTTAGAAGACTGTATTCTATAGACATCTGCAACAAATTGATTGCCCGACGGCACTGCAAGGAATTTTTAAGTGAATCATAATACCTATAACATAATTTGTAATTCAAAGTCAATGTTGAAGGTTAAAGAAAAAAAAAAAGAAGTAATAACTTTGAAATTATGACTATATTGCCCTAATTAACTCGTCGCGCGTCCAATTAGCAGACACAATAGAAATTTTATTGTTATCGCTACACATGGTGTACACTCGACGTGCGAAGAGTTAATTATGTTATTGTTTGTTACCAAGAAATTCCTTGCTGTGATTAAATGAATTACTGCAGAAGTTGTTAATTCTTACCTTCGGCTCCCATCGCGTTCTCTATCTTTGTGCTTATCGGAATACTTGTCCGAACGATGCTTTGAAGAGGAAGTGTTATCCTGTCACACAAAGCACAAGGTAGAAGCAGCGCCACAGCAACACACGCCGAGTGAATAAATAAAAATTGCATTAGTTATTTCATAACAACAACATGGAGAACATAATATGCAGTATTTCAACAATGACATTTTGTTTAAAATGTCACTGATGAAACAACACACTTGCTGATGGTTTTTACTTTGCCTAGGCTACTGTTGACAGCTGGTTTAATAACCAGCCAATGTTCATCCATGTCATGGTAGTCTCGCTGCCCTGGTCTACACTTACCGTTCGTAAAACCACTGACAAAGGATGCACACAGCGCTAACATCACACAGGGATACTTCTGCAAAAGATTTACGACCCATCAGCTCATGGTCCTTTTTAAAAAATACGCTCTATGAAAATTTTATTTTTGACTTTGTAACATTTATGTGATTTAAATAACAATGTTAGGTTGTGTTGAATTTTCAAATAATAAAAAATTAGGTAAGTATAGTAGTGGATACCTCTCTGTCTGTTCAGGTCGGTGAAGTATGCTCGACTATTACCACAAAGTTCTATAAATACAAGAAATGATACTCAAATGTAATTTTGTTTTATATTTCTTACCAGTTGCTGTTCAAAGATGAAATTAACTAGTTGTGAACTTATAAGATTAAAATCTCCCAAAAAAGTTAGTTTAAAACATCTTTAAACAGGTAAACCCTCAAAATGTATTTGACAATCACTTTTAAAATGCAAAAAATTATACATAGTAACATGACTACATAACAATACCATTATTCTTTACACATTACAAGAAAATTAATTGAATTACATGGAATCCCCACAAATTTGAAATAAAATAATTGAGAAGTTATAAACACATTGAAACATTACACTTTGAAGTGATTTCTGGGAGGCAACAGAATGTAAAGTGATTTGCGATGTTTGTTGTATTTCACTGTAACACTTTGTACTCTATTTGAGAACTCAATAATAAAAATAACAATAGAATATTGGTAGATTTACTAAAAATACAAATATTTTTAAATAGTACATGGGAATTGAAATGAGCTGTTCGACTGGATAACAAGACTTGGACAAGATCTAAAGGCACTTACCGATTTATTATAAGGTGCTTCCAACATAGCTTCTACATCTAAATCTTCGGCCATTCTAAAACAAAAAATTCCTAATGGTGAGATTGTTATTTATGTTAATTTAAACTAGGCCAAGAGTCTTAGAACTAACTCGTAGGACGTTTCACACGCTTGATATTATATTAAGGAATTTTACGAATGCCCCGTTTTGTTTTTTTACGTTGTTTTGATTCCTGTTATATAAAGTACTGGAGATAAGTGGTGAAATTTGGAAATTATATTACACCACACGAGCACAAAATGGCGTCTACGTCTCGTCTATAGCAATATGGTTTGTTTGTCGCAATTGTCTGGTTGAGTTAGGATGCTTGTATTTTTGTATTCAGATAGGTATATTTTATTTACGCACTTACCTAGTGTTTATGATAGTACTCGATAGTAATGGATATGCACAAATGATGAAGTTTTTGTAAATTTCTAGTAAATTTTTGAAAATTAATTAGAATTGGGTTGGAACTTTGGGTTTGCAGCAGAGTTCTCTTCTTAGTCTGTGGAGCACAGATAACTAATATGTAGCACGCATTTTTTTTTTTTAATAATAGTTTTATGGCCTGGTTGCTAAGACCTTTTAGCCACGTCTTTGTTTCATTTTATTTATATCTTGAGTCTAACATGACATTAGAATATGCGTGTACACATTCTAATGTATTAGGAGTATTTGGCAGCAAATGTATCGAATCAAGATTCCCGGTAAACTTCGCTGAGGTAGCCAAAACTACAAAAAAATTCTCAGCTCCATTTTACCGGGATCGCGTCTGTTTCAATGATTACACATATTGTCCAGTTGCGCAGACACTTGAGATACAAAACTACACCAATTTTACATCACAATATCCACTAGGAATCAATTTGCGAATAATTAAAACAGCCAACTAGACTTCACTCGAAGAAATCCCGCCAAAAACTCCTGTAGCAAGCTAGTTTGGTTTGGAGCACAGAGTACATATTTTATAGTTTGGAGTCTAATTTGGCGAATTTGGCATCAGACTCAGTGTTGCCATACACCACAGAAAACTATACAACGAATACAACGCCCATCCACATGTAACAGCCATACCAAACCATAGAATAGATAGACCACAGAACTACACAGGACATGCACAGGACAGAAGAATATAAATCCATAGCCAAAAACAAAGTAGGTAGATAAACCGAGATTCTCGCCATAGTGTGCTTTTGGGTAACACGTGTGTTAGAATTTTTGCTGTTTTTCGGTGATATTGTGTTATTGTGACTTGTTATTGTGATTGTTTGTGTTTTGTCCTGTTGTTGCCTTCTATCAGGTTTGTTTACTATTTGCTTTTTAACGATATTGGTCACGATTATCCGTATTCAAAATGAATATGGATAAAAATAAACCCCCAGACCCTCCTGATGATATACCCTCTACCCCCCCATCCGGATTTTCTTCAGCTAACCTAAGTCCAACTCCCAACCCATTAAGCCAGTTTGCAGATGTAGTCTGTAACCTAGAATCACAAATCCTTCCATACCAGACTAACATTCGCAAACGCCCCGGTAATGAAGAGGATATACCAAATCGCCCTACCAAACAACCACGAACCCATGTAGGCCGTCTTAGGTACTTAGTAACAGATAAAGGACCTTTCATCGTTCATGTTTCCCGTCAGGAAACTCAAGCTAATTCTGGTACCACCTTACACCCAGTTACATTTGGACGCTTTTTGGCAAATCAGAAAATTTCAAATATAGTTACAGTCAAGCGAGTTGGTAGAAACCGTGTTTCAGTTGAGTTTTCATCCCCTCAGGATGCAAACGCTTTTATATCTAATAACATCCTAGCGACAAATTTGTATGAAGCTGTCATCCCATCCTTTAATATAACCCGTATGGGTGTTGTAAGTGGAATTCCTACCGACTTTTCAGAAGAGGAAGTGTTATCATATTTAAAAGTCCCAGCAGGCTGTGGTCCAATTATAAAAGTTAGGCGATTAAACAGAAAGGTTCACAAAGACGGTTTAAATGAATACAGGCCCACAGAAACTTGTGTCATCACGTTTGATGGCCAAGTTTTACCAAAACGAATTTTCTGTTTTTACACTTCTCTTGTTGTAGAACAATATGTCTACCCCACCATTCAATGCCGCAAGTGTTGCCGGTTTGGTCATGTAGAATCCCTTTGTCGTTCCAATCCCCGTTGCAGCAAGTGTGGCAATGATCACCCTGGTGATGGTTGCAGCATTGCTGAGAGCGAAGCTTTCTGCGTGTTGTGCTCTGGAAGTCACTTTGCAAACAGCAGGGCATGTCCGGAGTACAGCAGGCAGAAGACTATTAAAACAATTATGGCTGAGAAAGTGATTTCATATTCTGAGGCAAGTAAAACAGTTCCCATTTCTACTCGTAGCTATGCAGACATCGCTAAATCACAGACTCAATCATACCGAAAAACTGTGTTCCTAAAGCCAAAGACCCATGCTCCCCTTTCTCCCTCTTATGATAAAACAGTTGAGGAGCTGGGGAACAAAAGCGGACTTGTCCAATTAATCAAATTTTACACTAGAGCAAAAAAAACTGAAATAGGTATATGCATATGGGCTGTAATTTTGTGCATTTCAGTATAATTAGTATTTAATACAACATAACTAATAGCCTGCTTGTTGGTCATAAAACTATGCGTTTTCAATTTTTTTTTTTTTTTTTTGTAATGGACAAGTCCGGTTTTGATTACAAAAGGTGGACAACTCCGGTTATGATTGAAAGAGTTATGGACATGTCCGGTTATGAAAGAAAACTAGATTCTATTATTGTATTTTTTTATTTAAAAATTATATGAACTCTCCCACATCTGGTTCGCAACAGTCACAATCGTCACTGTGGTCGTCGTCTTCGTCATTTATTTGACTTGTTTCAGCAATTGCCACTGGTGAGGTATGGAATATATTGTTTTTAAACCAATCAAGCTCTTGATTATCCATCCAATTATCTCCGAATTGTTTCTTTAAGAGTGTTTCAACATCTTTTTTCTTGTTTGGTTTTAGTTCATTAACCATTGAAAATCTTTGTAGTAAACTCGGATGGTTTTTTGTCATTTTTAACAATGATACAGCATTTTCTGATGATTCATCTCCATAATAGGTGTTTAAGACTTTCACACCAAAGTTTACGTGATTTAAACGTGCAGTAGGATCTCTTCGTATGTTTGCAGTGCCTCGGCCACGTGCTCTGCCACGACTACGGCCCTGACTTCTTCGTGTTGATTGTTGAGATTGACTAGGAGTTTCTGTTTGGATGATGGTTGACTTTCTTTCTATTATTATTCTCTTTGCATCACGAATACTTTCCACTTTCTTGTAATAGTCTTCAAGGTTTTTGACGTTGTAAAGGTTCCAGTTTTCAGCTAAAATATGAACTTTGCCATGCTTTGCGTAAACCTCATGATATTTTTTTGGATCCAAAATGAAAGGCATCTTCCGCAAATCCTTTTCGACCCTCCCGAGCACTCGATCCGCCGGCAAGAAGCTGTGACCGCGTACAGGAAAGGTTAGTACGATTTTGGCGACATTTTGAGGGGCGTAGTTTTTCAACCAGAAAATCAAAGTGTGGACGACATGTGCATTTTTATTTTGACCTCCACACCCGTCCGAAAAAAGGCGTAAAACTTCCACTTCAGAAAAATCAGTAAACATCAGGTATGTTAAAAGGGCAGATGCAATTTCGGTGGCGCCTTTTTTAGCTTGGTTTTCTGTCCATATGAAGAAATGTGGCTCCTTTGTAGGCATATCAGTAATGCAGAAAGAATAAAGTCCAACTTGTCGTAAATAAAAACATTCCTGGATTGGCGTTTTAGGAAGGGATTGAATTTGTTGGAGATCAAAACATATTGTCATAGAATTTTCAGGTTTTTCTTTGGTAAGGGAAAAGAACGCTTTGGCTCTAGCTTTATGAACTCGGAGTTGAAGTTTCAATGATTGAAGTTCTTCAGGATTATTTTCAGTCTTCTGCCTATTTTTCAGCAGTTCGCAAATACTACATATGTCGGAAGATGGTGACGCAAACCCAATATTAAAATCGTTCTCAAAAACATTTCGGAACATCGTTTGTGAGACTTTCAAATCATCAGTCGCTGAATTATTGTACAACTCCCACAACTTTTTTACGTTTAGCTCGTATGACAGGTACACTCTTTTTGATTTATTTCGATTGTAATGTGACTCCTTTGCTGGCAAACCACCGAGAAATTTTCTTACAGATTCCTTTTTATCAATACTTTTGAAACTTTTCCTGTCTCCTCCTCTGCCGTCAAGTGGCGTTTTGCCTTCATATAATTTGCTCGCAATTAAGTTTACCCTGTGCTTACTGAGCCCAAGAGCAGCCAAAAAAAAAGATTTGCATACTTTTACTAACCTTTTTGAATCACGGAAGAGAAAGTATGTCACAAAGTACTTATTCCTCTGCGGTTTGCGAGATTCCTCTCTCGATCTTTCTCTTTCTATGGGGCATGGTGATATGAGCCGTGACAAGTAAATATCCTGTAATTTTTTGCCAATTTTTTCATATAGTAGTTTGCGGTTGTAAACAATTTCGTTTAATGTCAAAGTCTGGCACTTAAATTTTCCCTTGTTATGTTCACACGCAGACACGAAATTCAAAGCAAGGGGGTCTTTATCTGCGTACCTAAAACAAAATAATAGCAATTTTAAATTCATCATAGGTTAGAATAATAACAAACACGCACCGGTAGGTATAATTTTACACTCACTTCGATTCCCTGTTGTTTTGCGCTTGCCGTCCTGTTTTTTTTCGTTTACGTGAGCCGTCATTTATATTGGCCACTATTTCTTCGATTCCGTCCATAATTTTGTCGGTTTTCTAGGAAAATTCTTCTCAAAATTACGAAAGCAATGACCGTCACACAGCTGATTATCTTTTTTTTTAATTTAGCAGTGTTGCCACAACTGATTTAGGGATATCATAACAAAAAAACAATGATTTTTTTAGACTTGTCCGGTTTTGTTTGACATTTTTCGTACTAACGGCAATTCTCCTTACGTTTTTGTCCGGTTTTGATTGGAGAAAAAATCCCTTAGAATTTTAATAAATTTCTAACAGGACAAGTCCGCTTTTGAACGAAATCATCATTTTTAACAATTTTTTTCTCTAAGATCGGACCGCTTTTGATACACAATACTCCGGGGTTCGATAGATATGAGCTTAAAGAGTGCAAAAAAATAAAAATAAAAAATTCGAGTACAGTGGACAAGTCCGCTTTTGTTCCCCAGCTCCTCAGTTCATCAGCAGCTCACTAACACTCCTCAATCTTCTCAGCCTAATGGCTGTGCTCTCAACAGTCAACTAGCAGAATCTCCTGAAAACTTGTCTTCAATAATTGAACTTCTTAGTAAACTCTTGGTAACTTTAATGTCTTCATCTAATAAAACTCAAGTACCGTCCAACGTTGCTACTACACTTATCAACTCACTCTCATCCTATAATAATGGCTCGGTTGGTGTTCCTTCAGTGGAATGTGAGGAGCGTGTTTCATAAGAAGCATGAGCTTGCATTCCTATTGAACAAATTCAAACCCATAGCTTGTTCCCTCGCTGAGACTTGGCTAGTTCCGAGTCTTAGTTTCCGTGTACCTTCTTTTAATCTTCTCAGATGTGACCGATCTGATGGCTATGGCGGGTCGGCTCTCTGCGTGAACAATCGTGTTCCACTTGCGGCTATATCTTTGCCTTCTCTAGGAGATAATATTAGCATTGTGGCTGGAAGGGTGGAGGGTATAACCCTCTTATCTGTCTATATTGCTCACCCTCACCAAAGTTACCTTCCAATCTTAAAACATACCTTGGAAAACATAGAAGGCCCTATACTTGTTATGGGGGACTTCAATTGCCATCACTTTAGGTGGGGTTCTGAACGTTGCGACTCTTTTGGGGAAGGTTTAGTTGAAATCTTGGATGACCTTAACCTGTGCATCCTAAACAATGGTTGTCCAACCCGTAGGTCTCTTCCTGGACAGAATAAGAGTTGCGTTGACCTCACATTTTGCACACTGGATATTGCTGCGTCGTGTCATTGGGAGTGTACCAGTTTGTCGCATGGCAGTGACCACTATCCAATTATAATATCTCTGGCCGATAAAACTTACTTAGAAAAATCAAGCCCTCCACTCTTGAGGTATAATTTGTCTAATCCTGATTGGACGGAGTATTCCTCATTACTGGAGGATAAAATTGTCTCACTCCCAAATTTAGTTTCTGGTGATTTTGATTCCCTTGGTCCCCTCCATGTGTCAAGCTGTTATAATAACCTCATTTCGGCCATAACAGCTAGTGCAGACTCTTGCTTTCCTGTCAAAAACTCAGCACGTGGACGGATCCCCCCTCCTCCATGGTGGGATCAGGAATGCACATCAGCCATAAGGGAAAGGGATGACGCTGAAAGGATGTACAATGAGGCGATGAATAGCCATAACTTAATAACATTCAACAGGACCCTTGCTAAATCTAAAAGATTGCTTCGAAGGAAGAAACGCGCTGGTTGGGCTGACTTTTGTGGTTCTCTCTCCCCCTCCACTCCTTTATCAGTTGTATGGAAGAAGATCAACCGTTTTAGATCTGGATGTTCCCCTTCAATTTCTGCTCCCATCCCTCGAGAGACCGCTGAGCAGTTCTTTGATAAACTGGCTCCTCCGTATGTACCATCAGAAACAGAACTTAATCAGCCGTCTTTCATTCCTTCACAGGATCCTCTAGATGCACCATTTTCTATGCAGGAGCTTAATTCAGTTTTAAAACACGTTCATGACTCTGCCCCTGGTATAGACGGCATTGTCTATTCCTTTTTGACGCACGCAGGTCATAGAGCAAAAACCTATTTTTTAGATATTTTAAAATTTTGTTACACTAATGGCTGGGTACCCGATCAGTGGAAAACTCAAATCATCATACCTATTTTGAAACCTGGCAAGCATACTGATGACCCAAACAGCTTCAGACCAATCGCTTTGTCATCAGTCCTTGCAAAAATATTAGAACACCTAGTGAAGAATCGACTAGAATATTTAGTAGAATCCAGAGACGTACTTCCTAGGTCTCAATTCGGTTTTAGAAAGGGACTCAGTACCATGGATAGTGTAGGAGTCTTGGTGTCAGATATACGCTCATCGTTTTCGAAAAATGAATCCGTAGTCGCTGCCTTTTTAGACATTTCCTCTGCATATGATAATGTCCTTCTTCCCATTCTCAGGCAAAAATTGCAACAGCTGAGGATACCGGACAGAATGGTACAGTGCATATGTAGTTTACTCATGTCTAGGTCTTTGGTTTTGAGAGTGCCGGGTGAAGAATTTGACGTCAGGATGTCATGGAAGGGTCTACCACAAGGCTCAGTTCTTAGTCCTTTACTGTACAACATATATACAGCTGACATCGGTTCATGCCTTAATAGCAATTGTCAAATTCTTCAGTATGCGGACGACTTGGCTCTATATGTCACCAATAACTCTATTGGCGACGCTGCAGCATCTCTCTGCGTATCCCTGGACTCTCTAAACCAGTGGCTAAATTCTCACGGTCTGAGTTTGTCTGCCCCTAAAAGTGCCGTAGTTGTGTTTTCTCGCAGGCGGCTGATACCTCAAATTTCAGTGGGCATCCAAGGGCATTTCATACCGGTTTCTCCAAAAGTAAAGTTTTTAGGTGTTTTTTTAGATTCGAAATTGAGTGGGGTACATCATTTAAATTATTTAGTTAACAGATGCGAGAGAACTATTCCCATATTAAAGGTGCTCGCTGGTGTCTGGTGGGGTGCACATCCTTACTCCATGAAACTTGTATACAATGCCTTAATCCGAAGTGTTCTGGACTACGGATCTTTTCTTTTAATTCCCAGCAACAAAGGTGCTCTGGCAAGGTTGGACGGAATTCAGGCTAAGTGTCTACGGATCATATCGGGCTGTATGAAGTCCTCACCAATTAATGCATTGCAGGTAGAGTGCGCAGAACCGCCGTTGGCCTTGAGAAGGCAGTATCTAGCGTCTAGATTTTGGGCTAGAGTCAGTTCCAAATCCTCCCACCCCCTTGTCCAAATAGTGAATGACCTGGATACCACATGTCGAACTTCCAATTATTGGATCCATAAAGAAGTCCCTCTGATTTTAAATTCCTTCCGTTGTCATCAAAATTTGGATTCCCCCATTATCCAGCTTCCGAAACTCCCTATTTTCAGTTTTGATTATGAAATTATATGTTTTAAACCAGACATTTTCTACAATATTGGTATTTCGAAAAGGTCACCTTCGGCGGACTCTATTTTTAATGCGGCGGTCGGTGAGCGATGGAGCAATTTCGAAAGATTTTTCACGGACGCCTCTAAATTATCTGATGCAAGTTGCACTGGTGCTGCGGTATACTACCAAAACTCCAAAATTGTATTGAAATTCAAATGCCCCGTTCAATCTTCGGTGTTTACGGGCGAGTGCGTGGCCATATTAGAAGCGTGCTTATTCATAGAAGCCCATAGCATAAGTTTTGGTGTCATCTTTACAGACTCACTTAGTTGCTTGCAAGCTTTGGAGCAGAATCCCTTCAAGAGTAGACTGCACAGTCCACTTATATTAGAAATCAAAAAGTCTCTTTTCTCTTGTGCCAAGAATCACAAAACCGTTCACTTGGTATGGATTCCAAGTCATTGTGGCATAAGAGGAAACGAATATGTGGACGCTCTTGCTAAGGATGCTGTTACGTCCCAGGCTGTTGACCTTAAGCATTTTCGATGTCAGGGCTATGATCTGCTGAACCTTCCAAAAAAGAGCTTGCTATCCTCATGGCAGGTACAGTGGCAAAACTCAAGTAAACGGAAAGGTGCTTTTTATCACGCAATACAACCTAATATTACACCCAAGCCTTGGTTTTACCCTTTTAAAAAAATATCCAAGAAAGTAATATCTGTTATTTGCCGCCTCCGCATAGGTCATTGTTGTTCTCCGGTATTTCTTAACAAAATACGGGTCAGAGACACATCTCTATGCGAATGTGGGTTGGATGAAGGTACTTTGGAGCACATCTTTTTTAACTGCTCCAATAATAACCCAGCCCATGACTTGTATAGCCATCTCCCTAAGCTAAAGGTCCCTGTCCCAACTAACTTTCCATCCCTACTAACATATTCTTCTCCAAAGCTCCTTGAAGCTTTGATGTTTTTTATCCGCGTCAACGACATCAAATTATAATTTCTTTTTTTTTTTTTGTGTATGTGTTATGTATATTGTTTAATAATATAACTAACAATAAATTTTTGTGTTTGTTTCAGTGAACCTACTAATACTCGTCAACAAGTTCACATTAAATACAATTATTTACTATGGAAATAGTATTGGATGTAGTATTCCAGTTTTAATTTTTATTATTTTGTCTCCCCACGTTTTCTCATAACACATTTGACATTGGCAGAATTGTCGACATCGGCACCATTGCCATAGAGAAAAATAGAATAGAATAGATAAACCGAGATAAACAAGACTATCAAAGACAATATTTAAAAGCGTCCCCCACATGCTTTCAAAACCATCAAAAATTTAAATGATTGAGTGGGGCGTTCGTCTTAGCTTGTGATGGGCTTGCAAGCTGCACTTGCTTTGCTGCAGATTAGTGCAGATCCACCGATCCGATCGAAGTTCAGTTTTTGTGCGTAAATCAAAGGAAGCTTGAATACATTTTGATTCGTACAATAAATAAATGTGTGAAGTGAGAAGGTATTAATTATTAATTTCATAGGTACAATCATGGTTACATCTAAAGGCGCGTCCCGTACTAGGGCCGCGCGATCCTAGTGGGGACGCACGACGCACCTGTTTAGCCGCGCGGCCGAGCCTCGTGAGCGAGGCCCAAACTGTGCTGCCAAACTGGGCCGCGCGGCCCGCTTCGCTCAACCCGCTGGTTGGTTGGTCGTCGATCTACTTCAAAGGAAGCTGCGGGGCTCTGACTAGTGGGGATGGGCCGCACGGCCGGTCAGTGCGTTTGTAATCTAACCGCTGCTATATCAATTATCTTTGTATTTGCGCCAAAATGGAGTAGGTGACGATCAAACTTTTTTCGGATTCGTATCGGTTTTATGGGACTGTTGTTTTTATTAAAATAAAATCAAAAGGAATGATGCCCTGATGGAAATTGTTACATGATTATTACTATAAATGCTTCTGAACCTAAAAGCACATCCTCTTCTACATACATCTATAAACCGCGAAATCCGCAAGGCTCTTAAAATGGGCGTCTCCATAAAAAACTACAAAAAAAAAATTGCAATTATCTTGCGAGGCTTTGAGGCTGCGTGGTCCTAGTGGGGGCGCGCCTTTATAAGAACTCACGAGGCTCGGCCACGTGACTTGGCCTCATGCGGAGCCGCGCGGCCCTAATAATGCAGACGTGCCTTATTATACTCTTTAACTATATACAATAATAAGGATGAAGAGTTTGTTTGAATGCGATAATCTCTGGAATTACCTTTTGAAAAATTATTTTTGCATTTGATAGCCCAATTCTTGAGTAAGGCTATAGGCACTGATCTGTATTATTCATGTACGATAGAGGTCAGTGCCTATAGGCTATTTAACATTACGTTGTAAACTTTAGGAGCCGAGCAAAAACATAAAAGTCAGGAAGAACGCTAAGCGAAAACGAGGTGATAGCGCGGGCAGGTGATGCGATGCGACGGGGTGGGTCGGGGGTATAAGAAATTTCACGCGGGCGAAGTCGCGGGCAAAAGCTAGTTACACATGAATATAAAATCCTCAAGGGTTAGGCAGAGGTGTATCTTAAAATATCACACATACTCCTTTATTCATAAACTTTGCCTGTTTAACCGTACATTGTTTAACGTCATCGTTTAAATACAGAACCTTGTTTTTTGAAGTTGGTTAAAATAAACCCCATTAAATGTAACTTGAACTCTAACAAACAATACAAAACACAACAACATTAGACAGTTCTGTTTTCTGTTGTGTCGATCAAAAATTAAACGAAAACTAGATAAAAATGGAGTGTAGCACAGTTAAAAGACGAGCTAAGGAAAAGGGAAACGTCTACGACTGGTAAAAAACAGCTTTAGAGGAAAAAACAATAAATTCTACTTGATTTATACCTACTAAGTCCATGCCCAGAGCTGTGACAGCACTGACCTTTATTACACAGTACATGTATGATAGAGGTCGCCGTCGGCGAGAGTCCTGTCAAATTGGATATAATTATTTAGTCTGTGGGTAACATTGTTAATTAGACGGAATCAAGATTTTTGGAGCCATTAAACGAAGAGAAGATTTTTGGAATTTTGGGTTCGGATTTGGATTTGACGAAAACTTGGAAACACAGTCACAGGGTACTTTTTGATAGACTGTAACATTATAATTGAAAAGTTTACAAGGCATCGCGTCACAGTTAAACCAGAAGTTAATTTTAATTCACATATTATTGCCGTTGTTATTATTTACTAGGTACAAGGAGGTAGGTAAGTTAAGCGGAACTAATCACTCTTTTCTTATTATTGTTTTTCTACAATGGATTATTTTTCATGTTAAAACTTCCAAAATAGATTCTTCAAAATTTAGATCTTACCTACAACCAACGTACCCATTTAATTACGTGCACTGTATTAAACATAATGTGGTTAATAATATGGTCTTGATTTCAGATTACTACATAGAACATGACAACAGCAGCAAGACCTACTTTCGACCCAGCACGGGGAGGCACAGGACGAGGAGAAAAGGATCTAAGCGCAATATCACGACAATATTCAAGCCGTGATCTCCCTGGACATACCAAGTTGAAATACAGGTAGGGGAAGTAACTCAATGTTTAGCATTTGATGACACTAGACAAACTTGTTTAGTTTAGTTGAACCTCTATCATCAACATTTCGCAATAAGTCATTTCTCTAGTACTATTTCCATTAATTTGGAAGACAATCATATAGATAACAGTAATTTTACCAAGTAAATAGTGAAGTTTTGTACTTTTTATCTGGTAACTGATTTCTAAATGTCTCTTGTTGTTGTTACATAGGATCTTAACAATTTACATACAAACTAAAAAATTAAACTAAATTAAATTAAACATTCATTAAACTTCTTTACACCATGTTCCATAAATAAGTAATATTTTATAAATACAATGAAAGTTTGTGTTACTACAAGCTATAATTGATAATTTATAAAAGTAATTTTCTGTTATTAAGACTGATTTACAACATTATTTCTTTTGATGCCCTTTTTGCAACAAATGTAATATAATCATCTATTACATTCAGGGAACAGGGACAAGGTACCACAGATGAGTTACGATCAAGAGACTTCCGCAAGGAGTTAGATGAGAGGGAGAAGGATGGTAAAGGCTCAAGCACCAGGAGACTTACTGAGCCCATAACTAAGAGACCTAAAATAGACCAAGTTCCTGCTGCAAGCTTGGACGCTGATGATCCTCTTGAGGGCGACTCATCAGATTCTGATGATTCTGATGATGACACTGCAGCACTGTTAGCAGAGTTAAATAAAATTAAAAAAGAAAGAGCCATAGAGCAAGCTAAAAAGGTACATCCCTTGTTTTTATGTTTTAACACTTTGCGGGACCCTAAATGTCCTCAGATGTAATAAATGTCTTGTTTAGTGTCCTTTAACTGATTAACCTGTCAAACCCTCGCCTACTTGAAGCTGTTTGCATGTAAGTGCTTAACAGTTTTCACTATTATATTTATTGTCATTGTGACTGTATTTGTCTTATGAACTGGTGGGGTTCACATTACATTTAAGAGGTTAACAATCTCAAATCGTTACACAGTATGGTGCAATTTTCCCAACATGAATATTCTTGATTTTAGCAAATAAAATTGGGTAAGCTGTCATTATATAAACATATTTTTGATTTCAGGAAGCTGAAAGAAAGCAGGAAGAAGAAAGAATTCGGATGGAAAATATTTTGTCTGGAAATCCTTTACTGAATTACTCTTCAGCAGGACAGAAAAATGATTTGAAGGTAAATTTTAAGTAAATGTGACTGCCGAAGGAATTTTAAGAAATAAAGTGGCATAAAAAAAGAAAAATTTATAAAATACTAATTAAATTATTATGATGTGTTCTAGGTAAAAAGGCGGTGGGATGATGATGTTGTTTTTAAGAATTGTGCTCGTTCAGAGCCTGAAAAGAAAGGCAACACCTTCATTAATGACTCATTGAGGTCAGAGTTTCACAAGAAATTTATGGAAAAGTATGTGAAATAGATGATTCTGAATTTACTAAGAATGTAAAATGGATAATTATTATGTTCTTTCAATCATTTTATTAAGAAATAAACTTGACTTATGGTGTACAAATATTCAAATAGCCCCTTTGCCGTATTTAGTTTTTTCAGTGTTAATAATAACTAATAATAAGGTATGGTACAGACCTATTCACTTATGGGTCTATATTTATAACAATTTCTGTCGTGAAATGTGTTTTATCAAATTCAGCTCAATGCAGCAATGGTGTGATGTGTGTAAAATAGTATGAGCTAGGTGAAATCTGTACATTTATTTGGGTAATCTTTGGCAATAGTTAAAATGATGCTTAATTAAACTTACACAAATTAAACCCCGACTTTGACCCCGACTTATGGTCATACAATTTTTTTATTAGACAAGTACCTACCTCAAATAGATAATATAAGGATGTCCCTCTTAATTTTATTTTAATATACAATAAAAATATTTGATTTCTATTTTGTATTTTCATAACCCATTACCTATCTATACTAATATTATAAAGCTGAAGAGTTTGTTTGGTTGAACGCGCTAATCTGTGGAACTACCAGTCGGATTTGGAAAATTCTTTTTGCATTTGATAGCCCAATTCTTGAGATTTTTAGCCTATAGCCTTCGCTTTAGGCTAAACATCACGCCATGACCTTTAGGAGCCGAGCAAAAAGAAAAAAAAGTCCGAAAGAACGCTAAGCAAAAACGAGGTAATAGCGCGGGCAGGCGATGCAATGCGACGGGGTGGGTCGGAGTAACAAGAAATTTCACGCGGACAAAGTCGCGGGCAGAAGCTAGTATTATAATAAAAATAAATAAGCTAGATGTCGACGTTTCCTATCTGACTATTCTGAGAAGAAAGGCCGAAACAAACTCAGAGGTCACAGTCTCTTTTAAAGTCCAGACATAATCTTGGTCAGATCACGTAAAAACGATGTAGATTGATGCCTGAAATGGTCTTCTTAGGGAAATTACCACACATATTTGAGTGGACCAGTCCAGACAGTGCGAGCATTTGTCAGTAATCGTGTAGCTCAAATTCAGAACAAGAGGAGCTCAAGGGCTCGACAAAGAATACCAAAGAAAGGACATTTGGGTAGGCCGCATAAAGTACTCAAACTGCCAGACCAAAATCCATACTAATATTATAAATGCGAAAGTGTGTCTGTCTGCATGTCTGTTACCTCTTCACGCTTAAACCGTGAACCGATTTAGATGAAATTTGGTTTAGTGGTAGTTTGAGTCCCGAAAAAGGACATGGGATAGTTTTTATCCCGATATTCCCACGGGATCGAAACTTATGCGCGTGAGACATTATAGAGGTATGAGGAACAGGGTGTAAGGTACACTCATACTCTATAGAAAAGGGAGGATCCTCCTACCAGACGGGTGTTGTGTCCGGCGGGCAACTGCCCGTTGATTCATGTCGGGCCGTTGTATCTATGCTAGTTGCGCGGTAAACTCTGCTTGCGCGATGCAGGATTTGGGTGACGTCAGTATGACGCGTTGTTTGCATGTGGCGTTGTAGATACCACTACATCACTCCCCCCCGGAGACCGGAGGTCGATAGTGGGCTGAGTCTTGTATCTTGCGATGCTTGCCAGGCCAGCTGAGGTTCCAGTGAGTCGGAACCGGTTGCCGCATAGTTCACGGTGAGTCGGAACTGTCTGCGAAGATGTCCCCAGTGAGTCGGGGTGGCGCTGCGTTATGCTCCAGTGCGTCGGATGCAGTACAGCGCCGAGTTGAGGCTGGCTGCTGCGTCGACCAGGAGAGGAATTGAGAGCTCTTCTTGTTGACCGGCCGAAAGTGCAGTGTGCTGTGCCGAGGTTGCCGATGAGGCTGAGGGTGATGACCAGGTATGCGCGGTCGCTGCATGCTGGTGGTCAGGATACCCGTTGAAGCCGTGAGAGCTGGCTGGCTGGGTGACTCGCCGCTAAAGCTTGCGGGAGTGATGATGATGACGTCACGCTGAAGATTTGCTCGAAGGCTGCGATGACGTTCATGTTCAGGGTCACCAGTATAGAGGTATGAGGAACAGGGTGTAAGGTACACTCATACTCTATAGAAAAGGGAGGATCCTCCTACCAGACGGGTGTTGTGTCCGGCGGGCAACTGCCCGTTGATTCATGTCGGGCCGTTGTATCTATGCTAGTTGCGCGGTAAACTCTGCTTGCGCGATGCAGGATTTGGGTGACGTCAGTATGACGCGTTGTTTGCATGTGGCGTTGTAGATACCACTACAACATATTCATATTCATATACATTTATTTGCATTCCATAATGTTGTAGAGGTGTTACAATGGCTTAAAGCTAAGCTACATACAATTATGGACCCTGTAGGGCACAGCAAAAGGTATAAAATTTAATCTTATAATAAATTTAGGACACAAATTAACAATAAGCAATTTTGAAAATATGCTAGGTATTAAAATAAATAAGTAATACTTATATCTTTTTATTTTATAAACCGCGGGGTGCAGCTATACTACATAATAATAATAGAATAGTAGCGAAGACACATCTGTATATTACACATTTTTGAAAAAAAGTAATTGCTATGATCTGTGGGAACGAGTCTGGTGCCGAAAATAAAGATTTTAGAATTTTTGTCTGTTTGTTTGGATTTATGTTCCGCATTGGTGCAAAAACGGCTGAACGGAATTGGATGAAATTTGGCACACGTAGATTTTAACCTGGATAGAAATTTAAAATAATATAATAATGAGTTATTTTACCCTAACACATAGTGTACTTTTAGTTCCGGTGGTACGTTTTCGTGGGATATTTACCGACAACTACACAGAAGCTTGTTATATCTAGTATATATTTTGTAACAAGCTTCTGAATGAATGTCGGAAGTTATCCCACGGGAACTGGGGCAAAACGTAGCTTATATGTTGCTCCAGAACATGGCTATCTGCCAGTGAAAGTCCTGTCAAACTCGGTCCAGCTGTTTCAGAGATTAGCTGGAACAGACAGAAAGTAAGACAAGAAATTAAAAAAAAGTTTTGTGTTATTATAAGTATAGTAGGTACATATATAGGTAGGTACTATAAGATGCATTTAGTAAAAGAAGAAGATTCAAGGCGCATGAAAGCGATCTCATTCGAAAACTTGCCTCTAAGTTTAGTGGAATTTAAGCGGTTATTCCATTTATCCACCCCAAAAAATCCACCTTAAAGGTGGATACGCGGAAACGCAAGTCCAAGACTACAACTTAAGCCTATAAACTTCATTTATCCAAATAAGCCTAGGGTGGATTCTCGGACATGCGTTTCCGCGTATCCATCTTAGGCATATCACCTTAGAGTGGATAAACGGAATAACCCAATTTAAGCTCTAACAACGAAAAAGATTTCTCTTCCATTCTATTTATTTATTTACATTATTTTCACATGCGAAATATTTACACCCTCTTTATATTAGGTTACATCTTCTGTGTTTATATTTACGTATAGCACCTCCTCCATTTAAATCATATCATACATTATATTATTTATGTCGGGTCAATCATAGGGATAATAATAAAAAGCGGCCAAGTGCGAGTCGGACTTGCACACAAGGGTGAAGGGTTCCGTACCACCGTACAATACCTCAAGTTAGACGTTTGTATGTATTGCCATTAATTACTAAGATTGAGCAAAAATCGTTGAAAGAAACGCGTATATTTAGTTTTTTATTTTTATTATTATAGCAGCCATAGCAGTACACAATCTGTGAATTTCAATTTACTACGGTTCAAAATAAACAGCCCAGTGCTAGACGGACTACGGTTCAAAATATACAGCCCAGTGCTGTGCTAGACGGACGGGCGGAAGGTCAGCGAATCCTTAATAATAGGGACCCGTTGGCACCCTTTGGGTACGAAAGTTACGAAACCCTAAGGTGCAGCGCAGACGGCACACTTTTTGTGCGATCGAATCTGCGGCGCACAAAAAGTCTGCATGGCGCGCAAAAAGTCGCTCGAGGATTTTTCACAGACTCAACGCACACGACGCACATCTTTCTTCATCCCACATTTTTCTTTTTAAATGTCTATCATGATATTCTGCCTTAGAAGTATCATAAAGTGATGGTCTTTGTATTTCTTGAATTAACATCGTTACATCGACCTCTGGCGCCATGATAATAGATCGCGTGTGTTACGTCCACCACTAGCAAATGCAGATTGCCGAGGCCGACTAGTGTGCGCCGCCGCCGTCTGCGTTAGCGCGCGTTGAAGAAAACGTTTAATTTTTTTCACACACCTTTTGTGCGGAGCGGGGCGCGGCGGCGCGCGGCGCGGTGAGGTCTGCCCGAATTACACGGATTTTTTGTGCGCCGGACTTTTTGCGCGTCGTGTGCGTTACTGCATATAATTGCATAGGTTCTGTTTTCACAGACTAAAAAGTGCGTCACGGATAGTCTGTCGTCTGCGCTGCACCTAAAACAGTTAAGTATAGAAAAGTCATGAAATGACATGTAACCATTTCGATTGGTGCCATAAAAATAGAGGTGTTTCTTTTTTTGCCTTTGTGTCGGTTCGACATACTGACGATGACGAGGTAAGCGAATATTCAATTGTTTGAATGCAGATTTAGCTATTTAAAAATAAAAAATTGTAAAAAATAAAGGATTCTTCCTTTGGTTAGAAATTGGTTATTTTAATTTTTAGGGTACATACCTATTTACTTTCCAAGGTCAGCACCCTAATTGGGTAACCCACTATCAATCACAATCTGAATCATTTTGAAGGATATTTCTAATCCATTGCTTCATATGTTCGAAAACTTTGCTCAACAAAGTAAATAACGTAGGTAATGAATGTTGCTAAACTGTCAAAATGAAAGCCATTGCTACTGATCCTTCTGATAGTGTGTTACGTTTGTAATTACCGCGCTGATTGTAACTAAACTGTAACTAAACTGAGATAAACTTCATCAGTGAAAACTAGGATTAAGTACAATGGAAAAAAATCACCGAGCATCACTATATTTCAGTATATTTACTTTCTACTAGGCACTGCTAAGACAAGGGAATGGGATCACACACGAGGCAATCCCTCGTGTAATAAACTGTTACAGAAGCATTTAATACTTCGGCGTCTTTTACATTTAATAGAACATACTCACCTTTTACTGTGACTGGATTCCTATTGTGATACTTGTATAGGTAGTTAGTAGATATGTATGTAGGTGCTTCTATCTACTAATCAGCCTAAGATCTTTCGGCACTTAGATCAAAGAATGATAACTATAAAGAGCGTTTACGCCGTACGGCATTTCATACAAACTTTCAAACCTTTATTTTTCGAAATAAATGAACCGATTTTAATAAATTAAACTTCATACACATAAGCAGGATACAAAGGTCTAAAAAGTTAGTAAAGATTCGAAATGTCTTATTTAAAAAAAAAGATAACTGTAAATCTCTGTTTCTATGGAAAATTTAAAATCGGTCTAATTTGGCTGTAACGCTATTTTTCGAATTTAGACCTTTGTATCCTGCTTATGCGTATGAAGGCTACTCTGGGTGTTTATGGAATTTCAAGAATATCACTATGAATTTGTCACTTTTAGATGCCGATTATCCCTAACGAACAAATGGGTACTTGGTCAGTACTTACCTACTTGTTACCTATACCTACATTGTTTAGTGCCTACTGAGTTACGTGTTCTTATTTGCACCGCACACTTCGGAAAATGAACATATAATATGCAGTCAGGCTGGCTAGACGTGTCCGGCTCAATGTTTAGTGTTTACGTTATTAAAACGGACGATGTGTGTAGGGCGAAGGCGGGGAGGAATGTGGCGAGCGCGGCGCCGCCGGCGGCCCACCTTGAGTGGGCAGGTTGACCGGCTGATCCCGCCGCGCGCCTCTGTGCTCAGTTCTCGCCAGTCGAGTGAGCGCTCCGACAGCGAACATGGCTGGCCAGAAGACGGTGTGCCTGTGCGCGTGTTTTATCTTGTTTACCGTAGCGGCAGAGGCCGCCCTTTCTGGATTATACATCGACAATGGCGTTGATCAGACTGTTATACATCACTCGATGACACGGCATGAACGGATGGTCGTCGAACACGAAATTCTGGAGCTGTTGGGTCTCGGAGAGAGGCCACGTCGAGCTCGAGCGCCTCCGCTGGACCGCTCGGCGCCTAGCTTTTTGTTGGACGTATACAAACAACTGGCGGAAGAACATGAGCAGGCTCGCCCCACGCGCAGCTCTGAGATGGCTCTGAGCGGAGATGAGCAACACGCCATCGACGAGAGCGACCTCATCATGACCTTTCAGAGCAAGAGTGAGTTTAATTTGTGGATATTTAACCAAATTAGTTTTTATTGGATGCTTCAGATTCCATTTAGAACTGGATATTACACGTGGTATTATCCTGTCATATAGTAATAAGTATTGTTAGATGTTGTTAACTACTGAAAAAAATTATGTTGAGAAAAATGTGTGTAAATATGACAGGACTTCCAGAGATGATCTTTTACAAACAACAAACAATTTTACCTCATAACAAGAGTTTAGTTTTACAATGTTAACATTCAGAATTTCGGCATCATTAAAATACTTTTTTCTTGTTCCAATTAATGAAGAGGATACCGCTACTCCAAGTCATTTCGAAATAACAGCGCGTTAACTGGTAAAATAAATTGTTCAAAGTTAATGACACATGCTGTTAGTGTGGTCCTTTTTTTTTTGTTCTTTGTGCGCCTCTTGTTTTAGAGACGGCACCAGGAGCATCCGTAATAATTTGTTATAAACTACCTGGGAGGTTCAGGTAAAGATTAAGTTGTAGACAAAGATGTTGAGTCACCACTTTGGTAAACATTCTTGGTATTGTGGATTCGATAATTGATTACTAGCGTTTTGATCTGACCGTAGTCGCCGCGTCGCCGGCAACTGTTTAAATTATTTAACATTTTTAAATAGATACTCTCATGTCGATTTGGGCACAATCCCTTGATCTCACAATCTCGCTTTACTAAGTAGGTACTTACTCCTCTACTTATCATAAATGCGAATAATGCGATAGTGCCTGATGTTTTGGAGAATCCTAATTCTGGTTTAACATATTACCAACCAACCAATACTACCAACCTACTTTTTATTCCGAAAACCTAAATTTTTTACACAGACATCTGAAGGGCAGGGGTATAATTATCATACGGGCCAACACCTGGCCGGGGGAGCGTGATGAAATGCGCAAGCACTCCTGCACCCCGGCTAAAGGAAGCAGCAGAACACCGTGTGGTTTTAGTCAGTAAGAGTCTGACAGACCCTTCCACCCACCCCAGGATAGTGGACATCCATGAGGATTTCCATACGATAAAAAAAGTGGTATAATCATGCATATGTACGTACAAACTTAATAAACGAAGAAACTGTTCACGAAGCCAGCCCTTTATAAGTTTGAGTAAGAGAATAAGATGAATGAATGTTTAGATTACTTCAGATACATAATATTATAACTTGTAACATAATATGGGTATTTGTAGGTACTGGCCACCGGTTCTTTCTGGAATGTAATGCAGTGCTATCTATTCAAGGAAAATAATGAATGGCTCTACATAAACAATGTTGTTATATATTTATTTATATGCGCTAACTATGTAAATATAGCTATGTCTGAGTAGTACATAGTGTTTATGAACGTCAAATCAAGATTTTATATAGTTATACCTTGTTATCTATCATGGTCAAAGGCCGAACGATTTGCATTTCTGTAGTCCCACCGCGGAATGACTAGGTCTCCAAAATGAATTCGATTAACGAATGAGACTATATGGATCTAGATAATTTCAGCATTCAGCTGATATGTTTTGAGACGGTCCTGGAGATTTTAATATTTATACCCAAATAGCAAAAGATATCGTAAAAATGCCAGCAGCACGTTACTATTTTTCAGCTATTGGTGGTGAGAAAATGTCGAGTAAATGATCTGTGCACGTTCTCTCAACGCGATTTGGGCGCACTTCTCTCTGCTTTAAGTGATGTAAATATCGTGAGATTATCGTCTGAATAGCCAAATAGTCGAAAGAATATAGAGTAATCGCAGCTCGAAAGTTACTAGTATTATATTAATCATCACTATGCCATTTTTCAACACATTAGCTTTTCCCATGTCGGTAGAAGCTCTTTCATTCGACAAATTTATTGTAATATAGCAGTGCGGTTGCAATCACTCGACTCTTTGATCGTGTGAATGCAACCAAGCAGCATTCATAGACTATATAGTTTGTGAAAAGAAATAAAATAGTTAAATTTAATATAAGTATTAAATTTTGCCATATTATTTGTGCCATACAATTTTACAATCATATTGACAATTCGTGAACTAAAGTTAGCTCAAAGGTGTTTACTTTCCTATGCGGGGTTAAATTTTTCGTCTATATTCCTTACATTTTAGTTAATATTTTCATGGGCCGTAAGATTTCTTAGTACTTAAATAATGAATTACAAATAATATTAATTTAATTGTTTATCTAATTCGCCATTAATAGCAATTCACTTATCATCATAAAGCATTCACTCGGCTTTTAGCTGAGAAATAGAAATGAGGTTTCAACTTTACGTCTTCTAAGACCGCCATTGCAGTTAGTTTGGGGTTCCTTAGCGCAAAATGTTAAATCCTTAATATTAGATCAAAATACTGTTATTAATACTTCAGAGGAATTTAAAAGAAAATTAAACACAAACAAAATATTTTAGTGATTTTTATTATATGAGTGACTTTTCCAAATTATTTTAGTGGCAATTTTTGTTTTAATTCTGAGACCATTTTCAAGATCTTTCATTTCCCTCACATACTGTTCTAAATATTTATCTAAGTCCGATGGTTTTCTTGACCTGCATATATTCCGACAACTAGTAGCGACAGTGTCGGAATTTCTAGTATTTTACACAATGTTGGCCAAAATTGAAGTTTTGAGCTATTATATACTGGCAGGCCGTCAATGTTTACAAGCAGAGTCAAAACATCAGAATTACAATCAATAATTTCTAAACATTTTTGCAAAGGTTCTGTTAATCCGTTGTGCCAGTAAAATCCAGAGCCAACAGTTAATACATTAATCTTTGATGTATTCGTATTCAAAATAGACCGAGGATCTTTTGGCAGTAAATTAGGAATTCTTTTATTAAAAATTGTTGTCAATTTTCTTAAGCATCATGAGAAATATTGAAATGGAGCACTCACTTTAAAATTAAAACGTAACTCATCATTTAAATTTTCACTATCCCCGGACTCTGAACTATAATTGTCATTATAACTACTATAAGAATTAGAGTCTTGATCAGCGGAGATATTTTCAAAATTAGAACACACTTCACTAGCTGACGGTTCACAAATTTCATAATCGTAGAAGTGTAAATATTTTCTACAGAACCCGCACTTGTATTATTTGATCGCTCTTCATCTGTGGTTACTGCTAATGTAGATGTTGATTGTTTCAATCGTGTATAAATCTTGTTTACTTTCCGTCGGAACCCTCCGCTATTTTAATATTTTCCACCGATTATAATCGATTTTCACAAAATAAAAACAATACGGTTGTTGTTGTAACAAAATGGCGTTTACAGTGCTGTAAAAGATTTAATTCAACTTTCATACCACAATTATGCTGTAAGACGGCTTTCAAATGATGTTTAGAGCACCTTTGGGGCTGTAATAGATAATTTTAAAGCGTTTTCTCAACTTCAAAAATTAAGCGGAATGAAAGCCTTGTAAAAAGCTATTATATGACATTAAGTGCCGGTATAGTAACTGAGATGCTATTTTGTCGAATAAACAGCGTTTACTCTATAATTCTGCTGTAATAAATACATGTCGAAAGATAGTGCTATAAAAGCTAGTTTTACGACGAATTAGCAATTCAGTTGCTTTCAAAGAGCTGTCATAGGACTTACTGTTGCATGAAGGTGATCGAGAGATATCTTTATATAATTATCGAGTAAGTGCAATATGAATTCGTCGAGTACACGTTTACTAGACATGTTTATAGAGTCAAAAAGCGTTGAAGGCTAAAATATCTAGACAGCTGCTTTTAAACGGCTTTTTGAAATAATAGGATCTTTCATACGAGTGTTTTTCGATTCATAGTCGTGAGAGTAATTACTTATACGATCTCTTTGCTAGTTGGGTACATATTTACCTATTGGGTGTACCGGTTCAGTCGTGAGGCTTGCAGAAAAGTAGGACCAACGACTTATAACCCAGTGAGTGCATCAACAATTTCGAATAATTTGTATAATCGTTAAATTCAAATTGGGATGATTTACCTACCTACATTATTTTATACGAGGGCGACACTGAAAGTTTTTAGAACTGGCCACTTGTAAACGATATAATAAAAAATAAATCCAAATTTTGAAAATGGAACTCTTTGCCAATGTTATTGTGTATGTATCTCAGAACACTTTAGTTATTGTTCTGAGGTATAAATTTTATTCATTTGTCATTTGACGTGACAAAGACAATTTTCAATTTGCCGCCAAATCGTAAGGCGGCAAATCAACAGCTCCTGAAAAAAATTCTTTGATGCCTTGTTGCGCATTATTTCCTGGAATAAAAGAATCGAATTGTTTAAACTTACCTTTCTCTTTATACGAGCTTAAAGGGGTATTGTCGAGTGTTAAAGATTCTTGTCCTGGAGAAGATGGAATACCTTATGCTTTCTTTTCAAATATGGAAGATTCCTCACTTTTATATTATTTAGAAATAATTAATTCCACAATGATTTCTGGGAACATTCCTACCTCTTGGCGAACTCAAGAAATAGTCCCTATACTAAAGCCTAAAAAATCTCCAGATGATCCGGCTGCTTATCGACCTATAGCCTTATCTTTGGTTATTGTTAAAATTGCAGAACACCTGGTTAAGAACCGTCTTGAATGGTATATCGAAAGAAATAATTTGCTTTCGATTTCTCAATACGGCTTTCGTAAATCTAAAAGTACCACAGACAGTTTAAGTATCTTTACCACAGACATCAATTTGGCCTTTTCTAATAATTTATCGGTGGTTGCTGCATTTTTAGACGTTTCGGCAGCTTATGACAATGTAATCATATCAGTGCTCAAAAATAAACTAATGAAATTGCAGGTGCCGTCAATTTTAATTAATTTTATTATTAATATTTTATCTGTTCGCTTTATATTTGTTATAACAAACCAAGGTACAAATCTTTCACGAAATGTTTATAAGGGATTACCTCAAGGGTCTGTACTGAGCCCGTTACTTTACAACATTTATACACATTATCATGAGGCGTCCTTAAATGGTATCGTTAGTGTTCTACAATACGCTGACGACCTACTTATTTATTCAATATTCATGTCTATCCCAACCGCATGTAATTTATTAACAGAATCCCTCACGTCATTAAAGGCTCGGCTTGATAATAATGGGCTGGATTTACCAGCTAACAAAAGTTCTGTAGTAGTTTTTTCTAGAAAACGGGATTTTCCGCCACCTAAAGTTTCCTATTGCAATCATACTCTAAATGTTGGGGAGGAAGCTAAATTCTTGGGTTTAATTTTGGATAAGAAAATGACATGTAAATCTCATTTAAGTTATACATATAGTGGATAGATGTGAAAAGCAGTTGAATATTATGAGATGCCTCTCGGGTGTTCTGCTCACCCTTTTAACCAGAAATTGTCATACAATGCTATAACTCGTAGTATTTTGGATTATGGTATCTTTTTATTAGAGGGTGGTAATAAAAAATGGTTCAAAAAGTTAGATAATATTCAATCTAAAGCTCTCAGAAATATTTCGGGTGCAATGCGTTCGAGTCCTTTAAATGCGTTGCAAGTAGAGTGTGGTGAACCTCCTTTATGTTTGAGAAGACAGCTGTGATCTGATAGGTATCTATTTAAAATCATGCAATTTTCCAACCATCCATTAATCATTAGGTTAGATAATCTAAATTCTTTGATTGAAAGCTCCAACTATTGGAGATGCAAATCTGTTCCTTGTTTAATTACTAGTTACAGGAAGTTTAAGTTACTTGCATCGCCTGTGCATAATGCACCAAAGCTAGCAATATTTAATGATAACTCTTTTGATTCTCTACTTTTAGAGCCTGAAATAACTTATGATATGGGTATCGCCAAAACTGATTCTGGAGCGAATTCTAAATTTATCAGTAATATTGATGATAAATGGAAAGACTGGCACCTAATATTTACAGATTCTTCTAAAACGCTGGATAGTTGTGTAGGTGTAGGAGTTTTTCATGCACAGTACAAGATTATTCAAAAAATAAAACTTCCTCCGGAGTCTTCCGTTTTTACAGGGGAGTGCTTTGGTCTATTTAAGGCATTAGAATATATTTTTTAGCTAAGTTACAAAATACTGTTATATTTTCCGACTCTAAGAGTGCGTTATAGGCAATTGAGAAGTTCCCATTTAAAATGAAGGCTTTCTATCCTGTTGTATTTGATATTAGGAATGTATTATATGAACTAAGATTGAAGGGGCAATCTGTACATTTTGTTTGGATTCCTAGCCACTGTGGCATAAAGGGAAATGACAAGGCGGATGGTTTAGCCAAGGAGGCTGTCAATGATGGAGACATTTTCCCTTATTTAAACTTTTCCCATGAAATCATGAATTTACCCAAGACATACCTTCGCGATGCCTGGAGTGTCTCATGGGGAGAGAGCGCACAAACAAAAGGAAAATATTATTACTTTATACAATCTCATGTTCTTATTAAGCCGTGGTTTTTCAAGTTTAAGTGCTCCAAATTGATTGTTACTGTTAGTCAAATCATTCGTATGTGTTTGTTTACTCCTTACCATCTTGCCAAGCTCCATATTGTAGAGGATAACATGTGTGAATGTGGGGAAGATGTTGGTACCTTGGACCATATTTTTTTTTCATGTTCTGGTCATAACCGTTCTGATTTCCTTGATTCCCTTATTAGTCTAAAAACCCCTTTCCCCACTCGTATGATTTGTTTATTACATAACCCAATAATTTATATATATATAACCATATAATTTATGATATAATTGCCTCTATTCTGTATAAAAATTATATAAAACTTTAGTTTATTTATTATATTGTAACATATTATATTAATGACTTGTCTGATCCATATTTCCTATCATTGTAATCCTTTCCGTTCCGTTTTTTTATTTCCCTGTTTCCCAAATGTTTACCTGAAAATGGCACAAAGTAAAAAGAGTTTTTATGACTTTCGATGTCATTTAAGTCAATAAGAAAGTTATGATAGACTTCGATTGGCCTTTCACGATGATCTGCGTGAGGGACGACCTTCTACGGCAACGACTGAAGATAACATCAGTGTTGTGCGGCGTATGATAGAGACTGACAAACAAAAGAGTGACTCATCAGCAGATTCGGACAAGCTTAGGCATCGGTATGAGTCAAGTGCACAAAATCCTCCATGAACATTTACCGGCCAGGAATCTTTGTGCCCGGTGGATACCTCATAATTTGACAGAGGCCCAAAAACTCTGTCGTGTTGATTGGTGTCGTGAAATGGTTCAAAGATTTAACGGAGGTGAATCAAATGCTGTGTTCAACATATGTACTTACGGGTGATGAAAGCTGGATTTATTGTTATTATCCTGAAACTAAGAGACAGTCTGCTGTCTGGGTGTTTCCTTCCAAGGAGTTGCCAACTAAAGTGAAGATAGGTCGAACCGTCGAAGCGTGGGAAAAAGATGGTGGCCTCGTCCTTCGGAAAGACAGGTAATTACGTAACAATTGTTTTAGAGGATCGAATTACAGAACAGTTACTGCAGAGTGGTACACTAACAATTGTTTGCCACTTGTCTTGGAAAAAGTTCGGGAGAAACGACTTCGCAGTAGGATCCTCCTTCACCACGACAACGCCTCGTCGCACACCGCCAAGCAAACAATTGACTGCTTGGCGACGTCAGACGTGGAATTATTGGGTCACCGCACCTTGCGATTTTTATTTATTTCCAAAAATAAAAGAAAAACTTCTAGGAAAACGTTTTATAGACGCCGAGGAAGCAGTGGCTTTTTTTTTTCTGGATGGGAAGTCATCAAATGACTCCTCCCGCTCTGGGTGGAGCGGAAGGGAGTGTCAGACTCTTATTGACTAAAACCCACCCGTGTTCCTTCCTTCGCCCTTTATGTTCCGGGTCAGCGGTAACCCTTTCGGACAATCCCGCTGATCTGGCAGGCTTCGGCCCTTGCGGGCCCCTTTGTTTGATGCTGAAATCTCTTTGAGGCGCGCGGGGAACACGTACGCGCCGTCCGGCAACGGGCCTGGTCCTGATCGGACGGTGAGTTACCCATTACTCTCCGCCCGCAGGCCCGCGCCTACGGTGGCCGGGAGTCGTCACGCGGCTCCCGACGCCCGGAGCGTCTCCCGCGGCGGCTGGGACGGGAGGCTCTCTCCCTCAGCCGTCCCGCCGCCTCCTTCGCTAGCATGACTGCTTCGCAGAAGGAGGCGACTGCCCCCCACTCCCTTTCGCCCCGGACCATGGCTTGAAGCAGGCCCGGACGCGAGAGGTCGCCGCCGCTGCCGATCGCTTCTACGAGTACACGGCGGTGCTCCGCCCAAGCGGGGCAGACCTCCACCGTATGCTCCACCGTGTCCTCTGGGCGATCCTGGCAATGGTGACACCCGGGCGTTTCCTCCCGCCTGATTATGTGCAGGAACCTCCCGAAACTTCCGTGTCCGGTGAGGTTCCGGTTCCGGTAGGTGAGGGCGCCGTGACGCCTCTCTAGCCACTCCTCAAAGAGGGGTCTTACCGCCGCTATCGTGGGGGTTTCAAAATGCCGTCGAAGAGACCCCTAAGGACGAGTGGGCAGTGCTTTTCTCAGTGGTTCCATCGGATGCAGCGATATATTTATGTAAATGGACACTATTTTGAAAAGATATAATAAAACTAATAACTTGCAAGTTTGTTCAGTTTTTGATTTTCTAAAAACTTTCAGTGTCACTCTCGTAGTTAGAGGTAGTCGAAAGATCATAATATTGGGCTTCAACTGTGAACTCGGCTATTGCAGTCCACTGCTGCATAATAGGCCCCTCCCGGGCCGCACCACAACACCCTGTCCTCTGACTTCCGCATCCAGGTTTATGGCTAGTCAACTTGCTATCTTTTATAATAATTTTGTATGTACTATGTAGACATAGTGGCGCGACTGCGAACTTCATCATTTATGTATGAATAGGTAAATACATACATGGTTAATTAGGTAGGTAATAAGTTTATGTTGACACAAGTCGCGTCTGGAATGTTTTCTGTTTAATCAGTTACCTAACTAACCGGAATCTGTATGCACTTGTCATTGTAAAAATCGTAGGTAATTAGGTAAGTACGGAAGAGCGTGTAATTTTAGGAAGTCTTAGAAAGTTCATAGAATTTGGAAAACTGACGTGGCATTTTAGTCTCCTGTATCTTTTGTACGATATTCAATATGGCTTATAATCTAATACATAGGTATTATAAATTAAAGTCGCCCTTCGTGTCTCTCTGTGGTACCGCGTTGTTCTTATAAACTACGCAACTTAGAAACTTAATTCCGAACGGTATAAGTGTAAGTAGGTAGATATTTTATAATGTTATAGTAACGTTTAAATATATAATACGTTACTATAAAACTTACATAGGTAGATATAGGTAATGAAGAAATCTCGATGTTTTGGCGGTTCACTAGCCTAGGTAGGTATAACTAATTGTAATAATAATTCCTGTCAACATTGAGTCGAGAGGTAATATCCAAATGAATACCTGCCACCTGTCAATGAAATAGGGCTAAGATATTCATCCTGTAAAGACTGTGAATATTTGATAAATAACGCCAGATTCATCATAACTATGATGATGATAATATGATTCGTTTGAAATTATTTTGGTATGATTCTTTTCTCTCCAAAGTAGGTGTAGGTACTGCGACGTAGTAAGGTTTCTCGATGTCCATTATGTTTGTTCAAGTCTCATGAATAATCATAACTTCAAATAACTTATGTATAAAACACAACACTTAACTTTATATTTCTTATTTATTACATACACATGTAGTTGGAGTCAAATTACAACCGGATCATTGGACACCTGTTCACGATCCATTCTTAAAATATGACAAACTTATTGAATCTGACGTAGGTATTTACGAATGTCTACATTGTATAATGTGTAGTAGATATGTCTCTACTTATAGTTCATAGTTCTATCTATCCTGAAATACAAAATGGACAAACTATGTAGTTCTTATATTGTACGGACGCCAGCACATCAACCTACCACAATCTGTCAGATTTTCAACTTTATCGCTAAAGCTTAAGGTTCAAAGTTGATTGGGAAAATCTGACAGTTAGGTGTAGCTTGATGTGCTGGCGTCTGTACTAGCTGCGCCCCGCGGTTTCACCCGCGTAAATGTCGATCCCGTGGGAATAAGGGGATAAAATTAGCCTATATGTTAATCCAGGCTGTCAGCTATCTATCTCATTGGTTCAGCCGTTTGAGCGTGAAGAAGTAACAAACATATATATAAACACACACTGATCACTCACAAAATTTCGCCTTTATAATATTAGTGTGATGAGAATACAAAAGTCGATATCAGGGTGGATATCAGACGCTTCACTCGAGTGAAGTGTTCATTTTTGTTTCATTCCAAGTTCACACGACACCGAAAAAAGTTATATAGGAATGAACGTTCATCTGCTGCTTTCATTTCATTTTTCAATCATTCGGTAGGCGAGTGAAAGATGCTGAATTAAAGGCAAAAATGAACGAAAAGTGAAGTGTCTGATGAAATCCATGAAATTAGCTACAAGATGTAAGTATAATTGGATAGGATTTCCTACCTCTCTTAGTAACTACCCAGAGCCACACCCGATAATTGCAAACTGTGTATTTAGGACACAATGCAGTACATAATGCCACCCGTGGCTACGTGATGCGTTGGACAGGGTCCATCATCCATATGGTGGTGTGAGAGGACAAGCTTCAATGACTCCTCCGCTTGAATTTGAGTTTATTAGTAAGCTGTATTTTATTTTAATAATTTAATTTACAATAATTTTCTATTATTGTCGGTTCGAAGTTCAAATCCATAGTGCAACCAAATTCGAGCCAATCCATCGTACATACGAGTATTAGTAGGGTCGAATCGAAGTAGTCGGGAAACACTTTTAGGTGTAGAATCCTCCATAGATTCTTCATCGACATTAGTTGGATTTGATTATGCTAAGGTGGTAATGGTACTAAGTACCTATATATTATAGTAAATAGTATATAGTATGTATGTGTTTATAACCTATTTATGTATTTGTGTCCCTAGTTTTAATAGTTTTGAAGTGAAAAAGTTCCTCTCAACCAAAGCACCTGCCATCTAATCTCTTCACCACCCTTGGTTGACTGGTAGAGAATGCCTAAGGCATTAAGTCCGGCTTTATACCTTTTTGTGCGAAAAATATAAATAAATAAATAAAAATGAATTAACCATTGCACAAATAGGTATATCACTGGCAAAAGCTGATATTGAATAAGTTCAGAATAATATTCACATGTGTTCTAAACTGTTCGTAGCCAAGCGTAGCACGCTACGACTACGATGTGTTCGATGATTATCAATTAACAACTAACTAGTCTGTATTGTCCCACTGCAAGGCAAACTTCTCCCTCCGCCTTTTCCACACAATTCTGTATTTTGCGAGTGTCGGCCAGTCCTTTCGGTAGGAGTCAAGCTTGTCCCGCCATCTTCGTCTCTGCCTGCCGCGATGCGATGGCGTCATGTGCTAGATCCAATCGGTGGTTGTCTTAACCCAATTGTCATCTGACATGCGGCAGACATGTCCGGCCCAGTCCCACTTTAGTTTAGCGGCTTTCTGGGTAACGTCCGTTATCTTGGTTTTGGCGCGCAGTATTGTGTTACTTATACGGTCAGAAATTCGAACCCCCAGGATACTGCGCTCCATGGCTCAACCTCGAGCTTGGACCTCTGCTGAAGTGTCAAAGACCAGGTTTGACCATTTGTGAGAATGGGGAGAATGTACATGTCCGTAATTCTCCGTTTGAGACATAGTGGTAGATCTCCTTTTAGAAGATCTTTCATTGAACAATAGCTCCTCCAGGTGCTTTCGGTGCGTCGAGCAAATTCTTTGTCTTGTCGCTCGTATTATTATAATAATCTTTTTTATTTCTTCAACATGATCTATTGTCGAATTATGTATAAGTTATCATTGTAATATTCCAGGGCATCACTTGGGCGCGCTGCGTCACGGGCATGGGCGGCACGTGTGGTTCGAGGTGACGGGCGCGCCGGGCGACGCGTCCTCCCTGCTCTCCGCCGAGCTGCGCCTGCACCAAACGCCCACGCACACCGAGGACCCTACCGCCCTCTACACCGTCGTCGCGCACAGAGTCATCAGCGTCGATAATTTGGGGTAGGATCAAGATCCTATAGCCCTTTCATCGTTACTTTACCTCTGATTTTGCATCAGTGTCAAAATCAAAGTAATCTTTATTTTCGTTACAACAAGGTGGCTGTTGGGTTGTTGCCACTGACTAGTCTGTCAAAATCACAGTGATCTTTATTCACATCATAGTAAGGTTGTTTTTTTGTTGGGTTGCTGCTGTCAGAGGTAAAATAACTGTGAAAGGACTGGAACGGCTCGACGGGCTGAAGTGCCTATTATATGCTCGGACGTAGTCGGCCGATCGAACTAAACGCGGGTAAAAGAAAGCGAGCGCGTACACTACTTCAATCAAAATCGTCCGATGCCGTCCGATAACTACCGAGCAATCGACGAATTCGAGCTTCTTTGGATTCCTCGTAAGTTTGCCGGCCACTTATTGTTCTGCAAGCGTATTTCAATCTAAAAAATTATGTTGAAGAATTAACTAGTTGTATTTATAAAAAAGCCCAAAGCGGACTGCCTTGCTATAATTGTAAAACAAGTATTAGACTATGTCAGCGGGATTGTCCGAAAGAGTTACCGCTGGCCCGGAACATAAAGGGCTAAGGAAGGAACACGGGTGGGTTTTAGTCAATAAGAGTCTGACACACCCTTCCGCTCAACCCAGCGGGTCATTTGATGATTTCCCAGCCTCAAAAAAAAAAGTATTAGACTATTAGGTACTTACTACATTCCTTCGTCTGCTGAATTTTCGGACATTACGATATACCGTCTATGATGTGGAATGTGAATCATTAAAATAAACATAACTAGCAATTTTCGCGTTTGAATATTGGTTTTATTAATGCCATTTGACATGCGTGGATATTTTCTTTCATCTTTACCGTCACAACCATTAATTTATTAGAAAAGTAGTTAAACACGTGCATTTTAAGATGAGAAGATTAGCATAAGATAATCATTAAGAGATAAACACCTAGATTAATAAGCGCTCTATGATATCGGTTGTCGTTTATTGTGTTGTAGGTACATGAAATTCGGTAAAAACAGACAAATGGGTACATAAGAAGACGTAAGAAGTACCAAGTATCCATATTTTATGTGTTCAATATTTTTTTTTGGACAATGTACGGTTTAAATAAAATAAATTATAATTTAACACTAACATGAGCAGTGCGATAATGCTCTCTCTCTCTCACGTTTTGTCAAGATTTGTTTATCACGTTTGACAGAGTGAGTGGAGTATTTTTTAAGGCAGAGCTGGCGGGAAAAGAGAAAAGTGAGAGAAATATAAGACAAACATTTTGATCGCGATTTTATTTGTCGTGTGGCGCATGTTAGCCCTGCTGGACGATATCTCTGGAAAAAATACAAACCTGCACCTTAAAGGTACATAATAAAAGAAAAAGTAAAAAGAAAGAAAAATATGTTATGGCCACTGAGTATTATTAGAGGTCAGTGGTTATGGCTCTTATTTAATTATTTTGATCAAAAATGGCCAGGAATGTTAGTTCTAATTGAAAACGATATGTGTAATGGTAACTATTAAACCTCTTTTGGTTTTTAATTCCATAATTTAAGTAATGTAGGGAGATGTTACGATTTTGTAAATATTTAGTCCACTAATGAGGAAATACCCAGTTTATATAAAAAAAAAATTGAAATCGATTTTGTCGTATCTCGAAAAATTTAATTTTGCACTGGAGCCAAAATAAGATTTTAAAATGAATAACTCGTGAACGAATCATGTACCTACACCGAAAGGAGTAGGTAGAGAGCAAGATTTTGAAACATGTATTTGGAACTTCCTTGCCATCGATATGTAGGTTAGGTAAAGATACTGTAATTATTCTTAGCGTTGCCCGTTTCTTTATCTTCAATGATGATTTTTTCGGTTTTCAGGAGTTTGCAAATGGAGAAGGTGGCAGCAGTGAACACGAGTGCTGGTGCCGAGGGCTGGCTGGAGCTGAACGTGACTAGTGCACTAGGGGCGTGGCTCACATCGCCGGCCGACAACAGAGGCTTCTTCATCACGCTACATCCTCACTCACAGCCTGGTACTGTCTTTAATATCACGTCAAAAGTCGCTTAATATTTTAAAACCGTCTGACGCCCTTGTAATACAACTGAAATGAAATCTAAAACTAATTGTAACTAAGTAGTTATTGCTATTTTCTCAATAATATTTTGAAAAAAGCAGCTGGCAGTATCATCACAACGCTAATATTTTCTCATTGTGTGTCTTATTTCTTTTTAGTATATTCATGTATAGCTATGTAAGGTGCATTCGGGTAATATCGAATGGTTTTCAGACAAATTGATGGAATGTGTGTATTTTGATGAACCAGGCAGAAGCAGTGGATTATATGTCTTCTAAAGAAGTCATTTCGTCTTCTTGAATGTATAGCCTAGAGCTCTATTCAGAGATCCTTCATAAATATCGTAGTAGTTTTAAAAAAAAAGTGTTTAAAAACTTACTTTTTTTTTCTTTGCACTAGTGTAATTTCGAATTATGTACGGGCAATTCCGAATGACGGTTAAAAGTGGATTTTATTCACTTTTGACAAAAGGTAATATTTCTTTTTATATCGTTATTATCCTCCAAAAATAATATTCACGATATTTGTCATAGAATAACCTAAACACGTTTGTGTGACACTTGTATTTCGGAATTACCCGTCGCATGGGTAAATGGTTCTCAATCTTTTAGCAGGTACAGAGCGGATATGATTCTTTTACTCACGCGATTATTCTCATAGTTTAAAAGATATTATTATATCGTAATCAAAATAATCGCATATCCTACTAAAAGTAACATTCAGATCTTTGTATGGATTTGTATGCTACCCCTTCCGATGTAGGTACGCGGTCGTGTAGCCCGACCCGGCAGCGCGGGGACGGGCAGCTTGCATCGAAGAGCTTTGCATAAAAATCCATACAAAGAGGTGGGCAGTTTCGGCAGTTGCGACTCGGCAGCGCTGCCGGGTCGCGACTGCTGAGATCCGATCAAAACGTTTAAGATTTTCTGTAATAAGAATGGAAATAATCATGGGTCTTGGGTTTGAAAATAAGACTTAATATAATAAAAAATAAAGATTTATTTGAAAATTAAGTAAGTAATTAAACTACTACTTAAGTAGCAAAATCACAAATAAATAGTCAAATTGAATTATAAAATTAACCCACTTCTACTTGTAAGTGGGTTAATTTTATAATTCAATTTTATGACATATAAATTTGACATATAAATTAAACAAAAATGTTAACTTGATATCTCAGTTATGCACACTAAAATAGTTGAGCCTCTCTCTGACACCTGAATAACATAAACAAATTATAAAGCTTTATTCGAGGTTTTAGATAAAAAAAAAAAACTAAACAAAGAAGTTCTCAAAACATAAAATAAATTTTGACAAGTTATAACAATCAGTGTTTATAATTATTTTTGTGTATGCTTTGTTGGTTGTCCTTAAATAAATAAATTACGAAAACTATCAATAATAATTTGCAATGACGCACCTATATTTTACTGTCAAGTTTGAGTAGCACAACAAGAACTCCGTGTCTTGATTGTCAAAAGAACAAAAATAACTCCGTCTGTATAGCGATTGTATTAAAAAACTCATGTAGATTAGTGCTTATATCACGGTATTAGTAATAGAACTAGCGTACAAAAGGATCACTCCTGAACAAAATACAAGTTTAGGTATAACAAATCACTGTCGATACGATATTCAAATACGCGCGAGACATGTCGAGCATGCTAGCCGAGTGGCAACCGACTACCATTTGCTTACCAATAGGCGGGCCGGCCGATCAGACCTAAGCTGTGAAATGACACCCCCCTGCTTAGGTATATCACGTTTAGACAGAATTAACCTACCATCGAAATTACCCAAATAAATTATAGATTGAGAATATTGAGAACCACTGACAATCTCCATAGAAAAGCAACATCGGCTAAATCCGAATCATTTTTGATTCGGATTTACCCATCTTCGGGTAATTTCAATAAAAACAGAAAAAGATACCTAGGATGCGCGAACCCATTAAAAACTATATTAAAAACGAAAATCTATTAAACAAAAAAACAATCAGTTAAATAACTTACCAAATTTCTGAGATAACAATGTTCGTGTAATTTCCGATAACTAGAAAACGCGCGAAAAATGACACACTGCGAGAAATGCGGCGTTGTGACTCGTACATTTACAAGTAGCGACTTGAGTCAACAGAAGCGGGGGGAGTATTAAACTGGCGTCTAGGTAAATGTTGCCACATTATAAGATATCGTCGCGTTTGGTAGGAATTTGAAATTTTCGGAATATGCCGATTTTCGACATTACCCGAATGCACCTTATATTTATTTGTGCTTTTATTTATATATATATGTAATTAGGTATACATTTATTTATTTATTTATTTATTTAATACTTCAAGCACATAAATGTACAGAGGCATACACAATACACGGTATACATTATATTTATAGTTTTAATAGATTTATGCGTATCTTAATATTAAAAATATTTATTCCTCAATTTTCATGATTGCATCTACTACTGTTTGTCTGTGCATCACCCAAAGGTTGACTGGTAGAAAATGCCTATGGCATTATGTTCGCCTCTGTACAGACGCCAGCACGTCAACCTACCCGAAACTGTCAAAATTTCCCAATCAATTTTGAACCTTATACTTTAGCAATAAAGTTGAAAATTTATTAAAGAAATTGGACAGGTTGTAGTAGGTTGATGTGCTGGCGTCTGTACATTTATGTATGTGCTTAAAGTATTAAGTCAGTAGCGAGCATGCTAGCGTGTCGACGCGTGCGCGTTCTCAAGGTCATTGACCTCTTTTAGCAAAAAAGACGTCGCATACAGTGAAGTGTTAGGGTTAATGGTTGAACACCAAAGGAAAGACCGTTCTAAGGATTTCAATAATACGTTTATTAATCCTTATATTTATATAATGGTAGGTGTGTTTACTAATATTACGTGTGACGGACGTGTGATCCCACACAAGGCTAATAGAGTAATACAGTCACTATGCGAAAGTAAGTATTTCGGTCAAGTGTCAGTTTCGGTCAAGTCAAAATAAGAAAGTATTTCTATGGTTGTAATAGCTCTATATTAGATCTCATAATCACACGTTCGTATTTAACTTATAGCTTGGCCGTGAGATGCCTTTCATAATACAAAAAACCTTCGTATTTCCGACGGTAAACGAAAATTGCCGATACACATACTTTTGCTGGGAGATCTGTATGTGCATTGTGCCTACAGACGATTGATTTAGGTATTTTTTTCCAGAACGTCACGTGAAACCAGAAGAGATTGGCTTGGAGGAGCCTCGTGGAGTAATTGTGGAGGGTAAGCAGCCGTTCTTGGTGGCGTTCTTCAAGAGCGGGCCCAAGCTTGGCGGCGCGGACGCAGGCGCGCGGAGGAAGCGAGAGGCGCGGCGCTGGCGCTCGCACGGGTACTCCGAGAACTATCTCAGGAACCCACTTACAGGTTTGTTGGAAATATACAAAGTGGCAGGGTCATCGACGCGCAACCTGTTTCCATGGATTCAGTACATTTTTCTGAACGACCGTGCGTTGAAATTTATAGAGGGCTATTAAAAAAAAATATACTGTTCCATACATTTTCACCGCTTAGTTATTGCACTTTTCTATGAAACAGATTTTTTAGTTTGATAACCGAAGAAACATTTCTATGTTATTTCTATCTAGAATCATGTGCTGAATTCATGGTTACAAACTCAAACTCAAAGCATTTATTTCAATTAAACCTTGCACAGGCACTTTTGAATTGTCTAATTTTAAATAGTCTGTCAGTTAGTCAGAAAGTTGAAGCTAGTTGTGAACAGATTGTGCATCGATGTCCTTGTCACCCTGTGTATAAAACCTATTAGCCTAACCTACTATTAAATACCTACTAGCGGCCCGTCCCTGCTTCGCACAGTTCTTAGGACATGACAAAACATCGAGATTCTTTATTTTTTGGATTATACACATAAACCTTCCAGATTAAATTCTCTAAATGATGGTGAAAACCATATCAAAATCCGTTGTAGTACCTATAGAAGATCTAAGCGGTCACACCACCACACAGACAGACAATATGAAAACTGACTTTATTTTATTCTGTTTATAGACATACTTAGACGTTATGATTGGCTATATCTCTATATTCCCGATTCGAAACCGAATTCGTGTAGAGGGCGTAGTAGATTACTTTTTAGGGTTCCGTACCCAAAGGGTAAAAACGGGACCCTATTACTAAGACTCCATTGTCCGTCTGTCTGTCTGTCTGTCATCAGGCTGTTGGTATCTCATGAACGGTGATAGCTAGACAGTTGAAATTTTCACAAATGATGATGTATTTCTGTTGCCGCTACAACAAATAATAAAAATAAAATAAAGTTAAAATTTAAAGGGGTATAAAAGAGAAACGTTTTTTTTTCGGCGTTTTATGCCTTGTGGTACGGAACCCTTCGACACGCACTTGGCCGGTTTTTTCATTTAATTCTTATGAATAGTCGAACGAGTCGCAATTTCACTGATGTCAAATCCGAAATGGCGTGGAACTAAATTAGTAATCATTGCTAGCGACAGTCCGTTCACAGTTATTTTACCTCTGACAGCAGCAACCTTATATTAACGAGAATAAAGATCACAATGATTTTAACAAACTTGTCAGTGGCAACAACCCAACGTAACCTTATTAGAATGAGAATACCAATAATAATAATTTTGCATCACTGTGGTTTGGACAGTGATGCAAAATCAGAGGTAAAATAACTGTGAAAGGACTGCTGTAAGAGATATATTAAACACCACACAGTACGGTATCTATTGATTCGATTTATTATCGATACATCGTATTCGGGGGCCGTAATCCATCACGCGGGCTCAGTGCTGGGTTGGTAGGTAGAAACACCTGAACAAATGAAAGCGTATACAACTGTGTTGTAGAAACACATTCGGGGGACTGATGCAGTTGTAGGATGTCAGTTCATATGACAACTGTTACTGCAAGTTAATTACCGTGTGGAGACGATATGTAACAGAAGTTCAAATAACCAAAAACTACTCAATTTGGAAATCCCCAAGACCCGGATAGATCTTAATGTGTAAAGAACAGTCATAGTCACCTTTGATAGATGATCTAGATCTACAAAGTTGTTTGATAGATATAAGTCTTAAACCATGAAATCCTCCACTGACGCAGAACATCGATGACTGATGTTACTGTCGCTAATCTGGGGGCCTAAAAAGGCCACTTTGGCAGAATCATAAAAGGATCACATTATGAGTCATAATGGACAGTTAACTGTTAAGTTAATCGTATCAAATCCCATTGGTGAAGGATTTTTCAGTTATTTTTTTTTGTCTGTGCTGAAATGCCAATCAATCCAATCCAAATCCAATCCCAATCTCTTTGATTATAGGACTACCTAGTGCAGTGAAAAAAAGAAAAACACGGACTGTCTTCGCCATATTATGATTATAATGTTATCCTTTTATGATTCTGCCAAAGTGGCCTTTTTAGGCCCCCTGATCTGGCCACTTTGGTAGAATCATAAAAGGATAGCGGTTAGCGGGATTGTCCGAAAGGGTTACCGCTGGCCCGGAACATAAAGGGCTAAGGAAGGAACACGGGTGGGTTTTAGTCAGTAAGAGTTGTAACGATCTGTACACCTATTTAAAATAGAGGGTAAGCAGACCGTCCAATAATTTTTATTAGGGAAGATAAAATACAGAAAGTTATAAAAACAGCTAGTTATAAAAATACTAAATAGCACGCACTCTCGGAAGTTTATAGTTCACACACGCGCGCACTCACTGGAGTTTTATAGTTCACGTTATGGAATCAGCTCAGCACTGTAGGAACGGGTATCAGGCGTCAGGGTAGCAAGTTATACGAGGTTAGCTCGCGAAGATTAGAAGTAGAAGGTCCCAGGTGGAATCTTTAGCTGGATCCCCTGGGTTAGTCAAAGATGTCGCAGCAGAACCAAGCAGTTCAAGTTGACACAGCAAAACCAAGCAGTTTTCTGATGCTTAATGTCTCAGTCCCAAGACTCGAATGCCAGCAGCCTCCAGCTGTTCATGAGCTCGTTTCTAAGTAGTCTTCCTTTTTCAAATATCAGTTTTCTTCTATGTGGCCATCATCTAATCTGACAAGTGTATCCGGCCAAGACATATCCACGAGTGCGTAAAGAATATTATAAATCTAATTTAAAATTAAGTTATTTAGACTAAACAATCGTAATAATCTTAATAATACAAAAGCTAAACATATTGATAAAAATAATTTAAGTTATTTAGACCAAAGAGTAATTACCATAGACTAAGCCAGAAAGACATTTAAAAAGTAATTGACAGTTTTGACAATTGACGTGTCACAACATGAAAATTGAGTAAAAGTATAATGTAAACATATAAACAAATAAAAAGGATGATAAATAGTATTAAAGTGTAAGTAATGATAAATAGTATTATGCGTGATGAAAGTAAAGTGTAAGTAAGCATAAATACTATATTTCCCCAACAACCCCGAGAAAATTTTTGGCCTAGAACAAAAATTTTGCTAAGGTTAAAATATTACAGCATTCACAAAACTTACATAACTCATTCAAACACACCGACATCTTACGAAGTTAGGTCAGGTAGGATTCACATTCAATGATCACTACTCAACCTGATAAGTCATAACTTTAAGGCTTATTTAAGGAGTTGTAATCCGCTCGCGTCTAAAACCACTAATGAGATGAAAATATAAAGATTTAACAAAGGCTTATTTTTAAAGGAGTTGTCATCCGCTCCTAATCAACTTTTAGAGTCGATAGACAGAAAATCAACTTTTAGAGTCGATAGTCAACAAAGGCATATTTTTATGGAGTTGTCATCCGCTCCAATCAACTTTTAGAGTCGATAGTTAACAAGGGCTTATTTATATGGAGTTGTCATCCGCTCCAATCAACTTTTAGAGTCGATAGTTAACAAAGGGCTTATTTATATGGAGTTGTCAACCGCTCCAATCAACTTTTAGAGTCGATAGATAACAAGGGCTTATTTATATGGAGTTGTCAACCGCTCCAATCAACTTTTAGAGTTGATAGAAATAGACAAGTTATCATATTAACTTGTAGAAAAGAATAGATATATAGGAAAGATTAAAATTAATCTTTTAATGGTTTAAGAACCGATGAATGAATTAAAAAACAAATAGAGTTTTAATAAATCAAAAGGAACTCTATTATAGAGGAAGGAAAGAAGAAAGGGATGAGTTATGAATATAGTATTATACGAGAAAAAAAAAAGTACAAATATAGGGATAGCAAACGAGTGTAAAAGAGTAAAAATATGCGAGTCTATAGGATCTGAGTTAAAAAGAAGGATTAAGTAGTGTTCTTGAAGTACTCATAGAGTGTTACGAGTTAAGAGGGAAGGAGGGATAGAGGGATCTGAGTCAAAGAAAACTCGAGGACTCAAGTGTCATCTCAAGAGTGTCATGAGTTAAGAGAGGGGTCAGAGTTAGAGAAAACTCGAATGTTAGAAAGGACTCAAGTGTCGTCTCAAGAGTGTTAAGTTAAGAGGCAAGGAAGGATAAAGGGGTTAGGTCTGAACCGCAACACCGCAGTTAGAAAAAACGCTAGGGCAGCTCCCGTAATACAGAAGACGGAAAGCTCCGAGTAAAACGTCAAGGGCAGCAGTAAGTTAGCTCCGAGTAAACGTCAGGGCAGCTCCCGCAATACAGTAGTCGGTAAGCTCCGAGTAATACGTCAAGAGAGTAGTGTTGGACACGGTCCAAAAGTGTATATAAATTTAAGAGTAAGACAGTCTACAGAAAATAAAAATCGAAAACCAATGAAAACTTATTTGTGTTGGTGGTCAAATTCGGAACTAATGCATAAAGTTTAGTACCAACTTTTGCCACCGCGCAAAAAGACTAGTGCTCCAAGCCAATGCTCTATGGCCTGTTACCTAGCAACCAATGTCAAACAATAACAATTAGAAAAAATATTTTGAGAGCCCACGATATACTTATTTCGGTATGATTTCCAGATATAAGTATAAATATATTATTATTAAGTGTTTAGGAGGATAGTGGAGTATTTGTTATAGGAGTTGTGTAGATGTATGGGTTTGTATAAACATCCACAGGATATTCTCCTGTTTCAGTCGTGAAGTGTCTCAATCCCCTAACTTGGTAGTGACCACGAGGTGGTTTTAAAAACACGCCAAGCGAAGAATGAGTACGATTACCAATGGGTAAACGCTGTAGTGTGCAAGTATGTGGGGTGCAGTGTAGTGATGTATTGGTAAAGAGTTAAGTGTAGGAGGAAACGACTACGGGATATTGTCCAATAGTACGTCGTAGAGTAAGCCAAACCCCAACTTGTAAGTGACCACGAATGGTTTTAAAAACACTGACAAGCGAAGAATGGATGCCAACTACCTTTCGGTAGTGGGATGTATGAGAATGAAGTATAAGATGATGTTCAGTAAGAAGAAGTGTTGAATCGAATATAGGAGTCTTCAAGAAGAGAGCTGAAGAAGAAAAATAAGTTAGTTAGTATTCAAAAGACTAAGCCAAATAAGGAGTTCAAAAATAGATACCTAGTGATAGTTTTTTTTAGAATTTAGAAAAAGGGGGTGAGTTCGAGTTATTTTAACGTTGTGGCGCCAAACTGTAACGATCTGTACACCTATTTAAAATAGAGGGTAAGCAGACCGTCCAATAATTTTTATTAGGGAAGATAAAATACAGAAAGTTATAAAAACAGCTAGTTATAAAAATACTAAATAGCACGCACTCTCGGAAGTTTATAGTTCACACACGCGCGCACTCACTGGAGTTTTATAGTTCACGTTATGGAATCAGCTCAGCACTGTAGGAACGGGTATCAGGCGTCAGGGTAGCAAGTTATACGAGGTTAGCTCGCGAAGATTAGAAGTAGAAGGTCCCAGGTGGAATCTTTAGCTGGATCCCCTGGGTTAGTCAAAGATGTCGCAGCAGAACCAAGCAGTTCAAGTTGACACAGCAAAACCAAGCAGTTTTCTGATGCTTAATGTCTCAGTCCCAAGACTCGAATGCCAGCAGCCTCCAGCTGTTCATGAGCTCGTTTCTAAGTAGTCTTCCTTTTTCAAATATCAGTTTTCTTCTATGTGGCCATCATCTAATCTGACAAGTGTATCCGGCCAAGACATATCCACGAGTGCGTAAAGAATATTATAAATCTAATTTAAAATTAAGTTATTTAGACTAAACAATCGTAATAATCTTAATAATACAAAAGCTAAACATATTGATAAAAATAATTTAAGTTATTTAGACCAAAGAGTAATTACCATAGACTAAGCCAGAAAGACATTTAAAAAGTAATTGACAGTTTTGACAATTGACGTGTCACAACATGAAAATTGAGTAAAAGTATAATGTAAACATATAAACAAATAAAAAGGATGATAAATAGTATTAAAGTGTAAGTAATGATAAATAGTATTATGCGTGATGAAAGTAAAGTGTAAGTAAGCATAAATACTATAGAGTCTGACACTCCCTTCCGTTCCACCCAGAATGACCCCAGTCATTTGATAATTTCCCATCCTAAAAAAAAACCCCTGATCTGATGTTACCTAAACGTCTTGCTCCCTTATCTATCGTATCATGAATAAATCATAGCATGATTATTGTTGCTCATAAATATTGGGAAGTATCTTTAGATGAGGAAAATTTAACTGTCTTGTATGTCGTTTCAGATACGTCACATTGGACGACGAGAAGCTGTGAGATTCAGACACTCTACGTCAGTTTTAAGGATTTGGAATGGCAGGTTAGTGTCAAATTAAACCATAAATCTAAGAAGTCGGACGTGGAGTAGGATTCCCGTTGGCAACGATTTACGCAGAGCTCCTGGTAACAGCTGGATGAGAGTAGCCGAGGGACGAGTTAAATGGCGTGTCATAGGAGAGACGCCGGTCAGTAGCCTCATATAAGCTGATGATAACTATTCGCATTATATGCCAAGCCATTTGAAAAACCGGACAATAGCGATTCGGACTCGCGCACCGAGGGTTCTGTACCATCATATGTTTTTAAATTTTCATCGGCGAGGCCTATATTCGTCAGAGAATTTTAACACTGCACGCTGCGGTGTAGAATATTGCAGTTTTAGGTCAGCGCCATCTCTTGACCGGTAGTGGAACTAATGTAACTTTTGTTGATGATTTCCGAAAAAGTGTGCTATTTAGAGTTTTATTTTTCATGTAATTTACATAAACTTCTATCACATGGATTAATTTCTGATTTTTCTCTATGCAATCTTCGGAGATAAGGGGGGGGGGGAATGGTATTTCTTTTACATTTTTCATCAAAAGTCGAAAACTATGTGGCCTAAAAAAAAAGAAAAAGAGTGAGAATGTACAAACTGCGCTCTTTCATATGATAACCCACATGCCCTAGTGTAGCGGTATCTACAACGCCACATGCAAATAACGCGTCATACCTCTACACTGGTGACCCAGAACATGAACGTCAGTGCAGCCTTCGTGCAAATACTTCAGCGTGACGTCATCATCATCACTCCCGCAAGCGTTAGCGGCGAGTCACCCAGCCAGCCAGCTCCCACGGCTTCAACGGGTATCCTGACCACCAGCATGCAGCGACCGCGCATACCTGGTCATCACCCTCAGCCTCATCAGCAACCTTGGCACATCACACTGCACAGTCGGCCGGTCAAACAAGAAGAGCTCAATTCCTCTCCTGGTCGACGCAGCAGTCAGCCTCAACCCGGCGCTGTACTACATCCGACGCACTGGAGCATAACGCAGCGCCACCCCGATTCACTGGGGGGGGACATCTTCGCAGACAGTTCCGACTCACCGTGAACTATGCGGCAACCGGTTCCGACTCACTGGAACCTCAGCTGGCCTGGCAAGCATCACAAGATACAAGACTCAGCCCACTATCGACCTCCGGTCTCCGGGGGGGAGTGATGTAGCGGTATCTACAACGCCACATGCAAACAACGCGTCATACTGACGTCACGCAAATCCTGCATCGCGCAAGCAGAGTTTACCGCGCAACTAGCATAGATACAACGGCCCGACATGAATCAATGGGCAGTTGCCCGCCAGACACAACACCCGTCTGGTCGGAGGATCCTCCCTTTTCTATGGAGGTTGAGTGAACTTTACACCCTGTTCCTCATACCGCTATACTAGTAGCCCCACTTCGAATTTTTCAGAACCTTTCAGTACTTGTTGCAAAAAAAAAAAATTATCTCTTCCTTACTTGCAAAATCGTTGGGAAAACGTCATCTAAAACTATTCTAAATTTCAAGTTGTAGCATTAGTAGTTCTTGAGATATCCAGCTGTGACAGACAGACAGACTGAGTCGCACCATAAGGGTTCCTTTTTACCATTTTGGTACGGAACCCTAAAATCGGTTTATGGCTGATTGACCATTATTGGTTAAAATTAAGACTTTTATCTTTACCAATAATGAAGCAAAGACCTCATAGCCTTGCACAGTAGACCCTCTCATATGGAAGTATCTATCACTGGTAAAATTAAAAAGTAGCTATCACAGGTAAAAGCAAAACGATTCGTTTTTGAGTATATGAACTGAGGATTTTAAATACCTACTCATCAATAATATAATTTATAATAAATATAAAATTATATATTTCAATTTGTGTCAGGACTGGATCATCGCCCCGGACGGGTACGGCGCGTTCTACTGCAGCGGCGAATGCAACTTCCCTCTCAACGCGCACAAGAACGCTACCAACCATGCCATCGTGCAAACACTCGTGCATCTACTTAATCCTACCAAGGTTAGTGCTATTGAAGAAAGAAAACTTTTACCTTTTACTAAAATCTCTCCGATATTACATCTAATGGAATAGTCCTCGTCTGATTCGAATTTGGACTACGTTCTTCTGACCGTTTTCGTACACTTTTCAATAGACTGTAGCTTAGCAGGAAGTCCGTGCTTTATTATCATTTACTTTTATAAAAAGCTTTAACAGATTTTCTCCGCATGTCCAAAAAGGGAATCAGTAAATTATATGCATTTGACGAAAGTGTGAATAATCGACTTCATGCTTTATAAACGTTTTACCACATAAGACAACAATTCCCGGTAAATTGAAACTTCTTTAAAGTCAGAACTATTTAACTTGCAAATAGACAAATTAGTAGACTTTAGGGACAAGTGGCAATCGCTTACAAAGCGTTTTATATCGACTTTCAACACTACATAACACACTTACAAAAAAAAAATCAATCACAATCTGAATAATTTTGAAGGGCTAATCCATTGCTTCATACGATCGAAAAATTTGTCTGCTCAGCAACATAAATAACGTAATGAATGTTGTTGAACTGTCAAAATGAAAGCCATTCCTACTGTTAGTGGTTTGAGGTACAATGCGTGCCACGTAAGAAGAGACTTGACACACCACGTGGTCTGACATGCGCAGAACACGATTTTAGGTATCTTTAGCGGTATGAGGTCTGAGTGCGGGACGGGACCGGACGTCATAGGGGCGGTGGAAAGAGCGGGGGAGGCGGGGTCAAGTCTCATCTTACGTGGCACGCGTTGTACAGCGGGATAATTGCGTAACACACAAGAAAAGAAAAGAAAAGAGCACATGGACGTTCATTCCTATATATTTTTTTCGCTGTCGTGTGGATGTGGAATGAACCTTCACTCGAGTGAACCATTCTCTGGAGTTAAGCTGATATCTGTTTTAGTGCGTTCTGTTCATGTATAACTACTAAACTATTGTAGGTTCCAAAACCGTCGTGTGCACCGATCAAGCTGTCTCCCATATCAGTGTTGTACTACACGGACGACTCCAACGTGATCCTGCGCAAGTACAAGAACATGGTGGTCAAGAGCTGCGGCTGCCATTGATTGAACAAATGTATTCAACAAACCACTAGTCTCTTAACATTACGCTTCTAAATAAATTAAGATGAAGCTGTAGTCTACTCATTAATTAGCGTAAGTTTGTGTCCATTTAAGTAAACGTCCATGTTTTTATAATGAGGAAATTATACTTATAATTAATTGTAAAAGAAGAAAATATCTATGAGCCACGTCTTGCATTTCTCTATGATATTACATCCATATCAGGGGTAATAATTAGTAATTACCAACATATTATTAAAACCAGTGATGTAAATGGTATTGTTATTACGTCTATTATGGTTGACTGCTTTTTATTTTTATACAATGATAAATCAAATTAAAATAAATTTTATAATAAATCATAAGGACCGCACTTGTTTCGTTTTATCTACATACTAAGGTCACAGATACAGTTGAAAAAGTTTAACATACTTATGTACAGACGCCAGCACATCAAGCTACTACAATCTGTCAAATTTGTTTAAGAGATTTTCAACTTTATCGCTAAAGCATTAGGTTCAAAGTTGATTAGGAAAATTTGACAGTTTCGGGTAGCTTGGTGTGCTGGCGTCTGTACAATAAGACCTTCATGTTGCTTGGAAACAAAATTAACATTTTTATAACTGAAACATTCATTCACTTGTTCATCCGAGAAATCGAAATGTGTTGTTTTTAAAACAGAGGGGTGTTTTAATGTTGTAACGCTGTTTCGGTCTCGAAAAATATTTCTTTCATCTTTCTCAATTTTAAGTTTTTTGTTATATATGTAATTTTAATGACAGATGTTTGTATTAATGTTTATTTTATTTGCCAAGAACTGATAATAATCGATATAGTTCATAATATGTGGAAAAACGATCTTGTTACTCTAGGTACTAGAATATTGATGTTTGATTGACTTGAACCTTTTTAGTTCAATTTTTATTATTAGGATTTATTGATTTATACGTACGAAGAATAATATTTATCGTATTGTGAATATTTTTATAAAAATTAATACTATGAATTAATTGATATACACGTGCCCCACGTTGAGAACATTGAATTTTAATAACAACTTTATATGTGTTTTGTATGTAAGTATTATTTACTGAGTTCGTGTCAAGTATCGATTTCCGTGAGCACAATTTAAAATAGGTACTAATGACGCTCTATTTCTAGTTCAGTATACAGGGTGCTTAAATAGAATGGTAAGGCTGGAGTGCAAGGTGGTGTCCTTATCGGGAATTACTTCTGAGGTGTGCTACTCATTATTACGAAGTAACCTATCTATATATATATGCCTTGCCTTTGCTCGTGAGGAAACCTGGACTTATAGCTGATATAGGTAAGTCTGAAATTGCCAACCCGTCTTGAGCAAGCGTGGTGATCAATGCTCGTGCCTTCTCTGTATGAGAAGAACCCTTTTCCCCTGTAGTGGGACAGTAATAGGCTGGTACCTATGCCTTGCATACTGTCCTGACTATTTGCTTTCTTATTTAAAATGTCCGTCCCTAAGAAATTTTATATGTGTATATGTAAGTTTCTATCAATATTTTTACGTGTTTTGTTTTAATACCTATCTTCAGAGCAAAGCTAAGCTAGCTAGTTTTAAGCTTTTGCCTGATCTATATTAAGCAGATTAAAAAAAATATTTAACTTTACTAGATGCGGTAACACTATTTCTATGGAGATGGCCTGTTTACTAATGCAACGTTCCATGTATAAGTAGGTACTAGGGACATTGTAGTAAATCGATTACTGATAAGAATATAAGTAATGGATTGTTGTTCTGTACTGTAGTGTTGCAAGTCAACGTTATGCATTGATAAGGCCACGTACATACTCGACGTAAGTTAATATTGCACATCACTTTAGATGAATTGAACCTCTATCTGGGGGCCTGAAAATGCCAATTTCGCAGAATCGTAAAAGGATAACGTTATGAATCTAAATATGGTGAAGACAGTCCGTGTTTTTCTTTTTTTCGCTGCATTACGTAGGTATAATCAAAGAGATAGGGATTGGATTGATTAGTATTTTAGCACAGACAAAAAAAAAAAAAACTGAAAAATCCTTCATCAATGGGATTTCATTCGATTAACTTAACAGTTAACTGTCCATTACGATTCATAATGTTATCCTTTTATGATTCGCCAAAGTGGCCTTTTTAGGCCCCCTGAAGAGTCAGGCTTAGGTTTGCAATCATCATTGACTTATAAGTGAAGTAATAAAGGTAAACAAACACGGACATTTCTGGGCTTCGCTTAGATTATCAAATCTAATCAAAAATTATTTACTCGGACGGCAAAAATCCATATCTACTGTTAGTAATATCTTGTAGCTAGTGTCAGTAAGTAAAATTATTAATCGCACCGATTAGCCGGACTGACATTCTGTTTTGGTGCACATGATTTTGACTGAAATTTGGACAAAAATCGTACGATACATTTACCTGCAGCCGGCTAGACAATTGAAAAGTCAGGCCTTACTTAATTACTGTTTGTTTGTACATTAACTATTTTGCGTTGAAACCAGTTACGTATTGTTGTATCTCGTTTTGGGTAATTAGTTAAAACGCAAATTCATTAATTGTTGTTTTATTATTTGTTGTGTCTCTTGCTTGACCACAGACTAAACACAATTCCAACACGTATCAATCTGTATTTTTAAATTAGCTAAGTAGTTTTATGTGCCAATCGAATAAGTCAGTTTTTGTATTGAATATTTACACGTCTTAGTTTTTATTATTATGTACAATTACTTGGATTTTAAGAAGTATAAGATATGTAATTTTTTTTAATTAAAGGAGTTTACTTTTTTTAAATTGTTATTTTTTATTCATGATTCTCGTTTAGCTTTAGCCCCGGATAAGGCGGATTTCTCGAGCTTTTATAACAATTGCTAGCACGAACAGTTTTCGACAACTTCATCATCTTCTTGTCCTTATCTTAATTAACTTGGGCTCGGCGCAATTTTATTCTTCCCTATTAGTCGTCATTTTACCCACCTTTCTAGCCATATCTTTCACGCAGTCCATTCACAGTTTCTTTGGTCTTCTCCTAATCTTAAAGGCATCCACAACCACATTCATGCTCAAAACATGCCCATACCATGACAACTGATTTCCACACACCTTTTCATTCACCGGTACCACTTTCAGACTTCGTCTTATATACTCATTTATTATTTTATCCATTCGCGTTACCACACGGCCCTTCTAGCATGCTCATCTCAGCTGCATTGATTCATCGTTTTTGTGGCTCAACGTTCTGGTCCATACAAGACAGCGCTGCTTTCGATAACCTGTCTAAACAAATATCTTGAACATTATAATGTTTGCATGTATAAACGCTTGCTTACACAGCGTTATGAGAACTACCTACCTATTCACCTGCATTCCTAGGAATATTTGCACTGCCTCTGCCATCCGAGTTAGGAAAACCCCCAGATAAGTGTTCACAACTCACCTAAACACCTATTTAAAACTACTAACTTCTTGCAAATTAGCTTTCATGATTTAAAACTAAACTTAGAACAATCCAAAATAATACTTATTTTGTCTCAAACTTATGGGGCAGGAATTTGGTTACTGGTAGAAAAGTTATCGCAGAGGCTGACTGGACGTTTAAGTAGTTGAATGGGTGTTCATTTTTAGCACAGCGAAATCACCACCACTTCCTTATTTCAAGCAAGGGAATTTCAGTCAATAGGAGTAGGTAAGCCCATAATAGCCTGATAACATCTGATCGATTGATTATAGTTTTGTATCGCCCTGTATATCATCGCCTTGAATATCGGGACACTGGATGGTAAACTCGTGAAAATACATACGTTATATTAAAATATTTACTTTTAAGTGTACTTTACCAGAATGTGGTCAAAACAATTATGTCGAAAAACCCATAAAAAGGATTAAGTTTCGCAAAGTTTCAGTTCAGATCGATGACATAATGATACACAATTCATTATAAACTAGTTTAAAGTTAATTTGGTACAAATACACCAATAAGGAAACTTATTATTTCGACAATGCGAATTTCGAAAGCTTATTACGCAGTGAATGTGAACATACTATAACGTTGTTAAGTAGGTATAAGTATGTTTTGCAAACTGGCAGACAAAGCCGTCCTTAGTAGGTATAATGGACTTAATTAATTTATTCATTTACCGTCCCTTAAGCCACTTTGCATGTGCATGGAATTTAACATGAATGTGATGGCGCATAAAACATGGATCATCTAGATGTTTATATAGTAATTTATCCTTACACTTGTTAAGTGCCACGCGTTTAGGGACCATACCTACGTGCTCTACATAAAGTAACTACAAATTACTCGTATCATGACTTGTTTTCGTTTCATCATTTCTTTCAGCTGAAATTAAATCATTATCTATACATCTATACAAATAAATAAAATTGGTGTGTCTGTTTGTAATATTAAAATAACCGCTTTTTGCTAAATGCATATGGATGTATACACGGTACATATACCAAAATATTTTTTTTCCAATTTTTGTCTGTCTGTCTGTTTGTTCCGGTTAATCTCTGAAACGGCTGGACCGATTTTGACGGGACTTTCACAAGCAGATAGCTGATATAATAAAGAGTAACTTACGCTACTTTATTTTAGAAAAAAAAAATACAATTTTAGTATATTTGTCTGTCGGTTTGTTCCGGCTAATCTCTGAAACGGTTGGACCGATTTTGACGGGACTTTCACTAGCAGATAGCTGATGTAATAAGGAGTAATTTAGGCTACTTTAATTTTAGAAAAAAAAGGTCCCACGAAAAAAATTAAACCAATGAAATGAAATGAATTAAATATTCAATAATATCCGATTCAAATAGGGAAGTTATATTATTATACTCCGTTTATTTAGGAACTTAACTAAATGTAAACAAATCATAATAAAGAAACGGAGTATAGTTATGTTTATAAGTGGATCCTATACGTGAAGATTTCTTAATCTCCATAGAAACTGATTGAATAAATAATATACAGTGTTGTGTTTTAGACCGAGAAAATCGTACACCAAATATTGTATATAAAGAAATTTTTCAATAAAGCTAATACGAAAAACTAAAAATAAATAATAAATACACGTAAAATGCAAAAACGAAAAAAAACCTAAATGGAGAAATATGTACAAAAACAAAATATCGATTCATAAAATAGAAGAATTTCATTAAAATTAGGATAAGTATTTCTTTACGCGGAATATAGTATTAATAAGTTATCTTAAACTCTGCGAACTGAACAATAACTTTTTTCTTAAATTCCATGCGGACGAATTCGCGGGTAACAGCTAGTCAATATAATATTATCAATGATACAAATAGAATATTGGTTTACACTTTAAATTCTAAGTATACAATCAGTCGTTTCATGTTTTTATCGGCAGATATCTGATAAACTTTTGAGTCGACGTCTTTGTACATACAATGTGTACCTACGCGTGACTCGCGACGCGGACGCGAATACGATTTGTGCATATTCTGAGGGCGCAGAGACCATCGTTTAACAATATTATTATAGGCTAATAAGCACCTTGTATTTTTATTAAGTTAAAGTAAAGTGTGAGTGAGTGAGTAGAGCGGTTTAAGTATTTCGTAACTAATTTTGAGTGCTGGATTGTTTCGTGACGGGATATCAAAAAATAAAAAGAAACCGCAAGTGTAACAAAAGCTCTGGGCCGCGTCACCGGCGGACGACTTCAAGGGCACAACAGCCTCCACCAGCCGACGCTGATCATTTATTGAAGCGAGCCGCGAAGCCGCATCATTGTGCCGCCGACGCTTTGCCACAACACACGTTTCGCACGTCTGGCTTTGAAAATAAACAATGCTCAGCACGCCGATCGACACTCACCACCTGTTGTGAATATTTGTATGTGGATTTTGTTATCAGCGCCCCGAGCTCCGGGTCTCTTAATAACAATGTGGCTTCTACTTGTTGTGAGTACAATTGTCTACGCCAGTGCTGATATCATCCAGGAAGCGAAGGTGTTTCATAAGTGTTGTCCAAAGAATGAAAGTTTAGTAAAAGTGTCAGATGATGAAGACTTTGGAGCCTCCTACCAGTGTTTAGATCGCGCAAGTGCTCGTAACAATTACAACATAAGTATTACTCCGCTTTTTGTTGGCGAACATGTACCGGTGCAGCATGGCATACCTAAAGAGTGTGATGAATTACAAATGATGCAGATGGCATCGTCAGAGTTTCGGTTAAAAGAATTAAATAGCTGTTACGACAGGCTCGTGTTACAAGTTGTAAATGGCACACTGAAACCAAACATTCCTGAAGTTGTAGGATTAAGCTGTATTAAAAATGAAACATTGAAGACACCAAGAGACAAACTAATTGTGCATCACTACCGGAAATGCTGTCCGAGTGGACAGAGTTACGATAGTAATTTCCATTTGTGTAGAAATACGGACGTGAACAATTCAGAAGATTGGCTAATAAAGCGGTTGAAAATGAATGATAATGAAATTTATGAAGTTGATAATGGACTGAACTGTAAAACGGATGAGTATGGTGTGGAACTGAGGGAGACTTTCTTCTCACTTCAAGTAGATGGAAGCAATCTAAAAGCTTTAAGTAAAAAAGGATACGGTGGTGGTGACGCTCCGCCAGGAGAGTGGTGCGTGGACCGGGAGTTCTACGGTGATGAGCTGGTTGCCCGCGTGTGTTCTCGTGACTGTTCTCAGTATGGTGCATTCTGTGTGAGGAAGTGCTGTCCCATCGGATACCACTACAAACCTCGACGTTGTGGCGGCTTTGCTAGCACATGTAAGCCAAACGTGGACGACGTCTTTTTTGACATATCTGAGTATCTGGAGCCCTTGCAACGTAAAGATGAAGAAATAACAGGTGATCTTTTTGATTATGTCGATTCCTTCTTCTTCTTAATAAAAATAATTAGAAATAAGCTCATATCATGGTAAAAATATTAGCAAGTCAGCAAAGTGATAGTGGGGCTAACTGCCCAGGGCACAAACAAATTAAATCGCCACTAGAATAGGCTATTTTAGCACCCTAAAATAAAAACAATCCATAAAAATATTCGATCATTAAATTATTGTCCATAAAAAATTGCTATCAGACAGAAGTGCCAAAACACCATGTACCCTTAACCACCACTGATAGCACACGTTGATTAGGTACCTACTTAGGTTAAAACATGATAGCAGTTAAAATAAATGAAGTACTTACCTATATTTTTTATCATTAGGTATCATTTTCCCACCAAATTGTAAGTGCTAATGGGAAACAAAGCAAAACTTTTACAAACAATTTGAGGTTGCTTGAGGACGCACCATTCTATCGAGCTGACAGTTAAAACTCACTTGTTATTTATTTATCACTAGCTGCGCCCCGCGGTTTTACCCGCATAAGTCTCGAACCCGTAGGAATATCGGGATAAAAAGTATCCTATGTGTTAAACCAGTTGTCAGCTATGTTCATACCAAATTTCACCAAAATTGGTCCAGCCGTTTGTGCGTGAAGAAGTAACAAACATGAAAATACACTCACAAACTTTCGCATTTAAAATATTAGTGTGATAAGAATTACACAGTGGCGGAAGTTACCAATGTCTTATAGTAACATAAAATCCCATTCAGTATTGGTTTGCTTTTAGATTGAATGTTTTTTTTTTTAATTACTCTTTGCTAAAGCCTAAAGGGTAGAATACCTAATCGCTCCAATCGTGATCACGGTAATTAAAATCACATTCAAGATTTACAGAAATAAAATCTTTGTTCGAAGTCCAACATAACAAATCAAATAAGTCCTGAAAAAGATAACGTAAAACGAATTACAATGTAAAGTATTTTTAAGTCTGTGTTCAATCAACAAATTGATGAGATTTTTCACCCTCACGAGCTGTGATACTAAACATATCAGAAGATAGTTGCCGTTTATTTACTCTGTCATTCAATAGAGATAATGTCTATCGATCATTCATTATCTTTATTGCTTTGTAGAAAAAAATAACCCAAATAAAACTATCTGGAAATTTCAATCAAATAATTTTCATAATACATCCGGTCTTGCTATTACTTCCAAGAAATCCCCATAAAAAACCCAGGCCTAAAATCAGCGTTGGTACCACGACTGATGTGCCTCAGATGCATGGAGGCGGAACAAAAAAGTTTTGTTTATACAATACAATAGTATGGTGTATTAGCAAAAAAATTACAAACAAAAAAATAACATGTATGGCTGGCAAATTGGTTTCAACCTACTGAATAGGTACTCCAACGCAAATACTGGTTAATGTTTGAATGAACGGCGAACTCTTTCATCAAAATATTTGTTAGGACCAACGTTTGACGAGACAGGCATACAGGAAGAGAAGGTATGGCCGTGAACTATTGCCGCCGTAAAAAAGGCACGTGCTGATGCTTTTTTTCCCAAAGAGGCAATAAGTATAACTTGACCGTTCTTATCGAAAGGAAAATAACATTGCTCATGCTTTTAGATGTCCTCGGGATTCGCACTGACTTGCTCTGCCACGAGGGTCGAGTGGTGCTGAACAAGTCTGTGGACCGGGACCAGCACCGGTTAACTTCCGATGGGCGGCTGATCTCGCCTATCAGCGTCGGCGATTCCTATTGCTTCGAGGCCTTCGACAGCCGCAGCTGCCCTGATGGCAATATCTTCGTCACTGCCGTGAATTGTTTCGTAAAGTCACCAGAAAACGTGAAGAACTTCCAAATGTCCTTCATCGTAAGTAATAACTAGTCATAAGTGCTCATTCATCACGATTACTATCACACTTCATTGATTTTCATGATTTCATATCTTCAAACGATAAATTGATGATAGATTCTGGAGTTGTTGATGTTATGTGACGGAAATAGTTGTTTTTTTGATTGCGATAAATTTTTTAAAGTTTGTTTAGATTCGTGTGCTAGTCAATAGATCACACGGATGAATTGATTTGTGATAAACAAACAATCAGTGACTAAGACGTACCATATTTTTGGGAAATTACTTAACAAGTTGTTAACAAGCGATTATTACATTTATATAAATAGAATAAGGTTTACACTTAGTAAGTTTGTTTTTCTATTTCGTGTCACAACCACTTTTACACTGACGCAGCCGTTTAGTTAAACGCCCTGACTTTCTCAGTTTTTCAAGCCCATTTTTAGGTTTATATCGGGGTTGTGGGCCATGAGGGAACCATCATCCAGAAAGATAAACAAAGGAGATGTGAACTCGGGCCGTGACCTCATTGCGCAGCGGGCCCAATCATAAACCTCCGTTAATTTCTCTGTTCACACATTGTAATATGATAGGATTTGACAGATTGGGGAGCTGTTAATTTCATGTGAAATTATGTCTGAAAATACAGGGTGACGCACAACTTGTAACTGTGGATTCAGTACCTATATTATGATTCTGAACTATAAATTTTTCGTCAGTTACTGAAAAAAAAATTGCACTGCCATAAATTTTCACCGCGTATTGAGCTTTTCTATGAAACAGCAGATTTTTTTTTGATAACCAACGAAATATTTGACGCTAGGGGTCATAAATCATGTGCTGAATTCATGGTTTCAGTTTGTGCGTCGATGTCCCCTGCCTTTACACATATGTACATATATGGAGTACCTAGTCAATGGGAATATTCGCAAATGATCTCCGAAAACATGAATTCTTTTTTTGGGGTTAAAGATTATTTCTAAAAAATTAAATAGGCGTTCATGTCAGGTAAAAAAAAACTGAACACAAAATAATTCAGTTTCAGTTCCTATACAATAAAAAAATAAAATATAATTAGCCAGTTATTTATTTGAATTAATAGAATATCATTCTAATTAATTGTGTCGTCATGTGTGTTTATGTAGGTAAGAAGCTGATATATTTTTAGTAGGAATATCCATACTTGACTTTTTTGTGTATTTGATTAAGTGATAATATCGGAGATGACGATAAACTCTGAGAACAATGTACACACATAATCTGGGAAACTTCTTCAATAATTAGTTAAAAAACACAAATCAACATGCTCAAAGTCAAGTCTATTCACTTTGTTGATCAACGGACGTCAATCTATCCATTCCAATTCACACACACACACACACGCACAATGTTTGCTCTTTTATATTTATTTGCAAATGTCATAACCACCCTATATTCCCCGAAGTTTCAGTTTGAAGTGTTCACACTTTTCTGCCTACATTACATACGCACATTTCACAGTTATATGTAATAATAATAACAGTGGGCGAGCCCATTGCCATCACCCGGACTCCAATCGAGAGGGTGTTCTTGATTGGTCCCTTTAACACTTTGCCCTTCGATTCTAACTCAAGAGCCTAAACTCAGCAATCTCGTGTTCGAACAATAGACCATCAATCAAGGCTATTTTCCAGGCTTTCAAACTGCTATCAAATATAAGACTGATACTCCACTGAGGCGCACCGGAGGAAAATTAACCAATACTTACTTCAAGAGGCTGTTCTCAGCTTCATAAAAGGCTGTTTTGGGTAATTTTTCTGAAAACATCGAGAGTTAGCCTTATGAATAATAATAATAGCCTTAGTAATATAGCTGTGGATAGCAAGTTTGACGTTTATATTTCCCTGGCAGCTGATCTGCATCTCCAGCGTGTGCCTGGCGCTGACGCTAGTGGTATACCTGTCGCTGCCGGAGCTGCGCAACTTGCACGGCCGCACGCTTATTTGCCACGTCAGCATGATGCTGCTGGCCTTCAGTTGCCTCGCGCGCGTCCAGTACAGCCGCGTGCCCAATAATACCGCCTGCACTCTTCTTGGTAAGTTATTTTCTAACATCGTATTTCTTGCCTTTTTTTTCTGAAACATTACTAGCGCTGAATGTGTCTGCTAACTTGAGAGAAACACCGAGATTCTAAGGCCGAATCACCTACTTGTATTTTAATCTATTGTATACGTATTCTATTCTATTATATACGTATTCTATTCTATTTACCTACTTGTCAGACAGGCACGATTCAATCTAACGTAAAAGGAAATACAGAAAGGATTAGTATCATTTTATGGTCATGATAAAGAGGTTGTTCGAGCTTAATTCACTTTGTCCCCAGTAAAACAGTTTGGGGTTAAAAGCCTATAAACTGTTTCATGACGGAACAGTCTTTCCTCTTTATACTTAAAAAAATGTATTGCGTGCATAAGCAAAGTGCATTTCATAATAAACTTTGTAAAAAATAAGTTCACTTCCTGAAAATTCCATCTCTCGATGGCGCGCGAACTCTTATTTTGCGTGGGATACATTTTATTGTTATACGTAAAAGGGAAATTAATAAACAAAACGTCAAGCGATATAATATTTCGATGAATGATAGAGATATGAACACAATGAATTAATTAACTTAAATTTGATTAAATGAATTAACTTTATCTTATTAGTACATGATAATATCTGGCTGCAATAAAAATCGAAGATAGAAGTGGCGACCTTATCTAAATCATATTTTAAGGCGTATTATTAAATTGATGCACTTGCATGTAATTATTGAATACACGATAATTTTGCACAAAAGTACGTAAATCGCTATATTTACTTTCAACTACACAGTATCCAAATGTTGAGATTGGCACGCTGCACAAATATTATGTAAATTATTCTCGACTAATTTGTACTATATTATTATGTCTGTACTATAATTAACATAGAATGGAGCAATGAAATTAATGATATCTAATAGTCCCAAACACTTTGAGAGTAGAGTCGTGGCTTAATTACCTTGTTATATTTTTTGTGAGGTTCTCGTCAAATACATTTCCGTTTCAAAGCTGTTTACAATCGAGGTAGGTAGAGCAAAATATCCAGTTAGGATACTAAGAATATATGGTAATTTTACCACAGATATACGACCAATATAATCAATCTAATGTCCTCTGAATCGTATAGATACTACACCATAATATTCCATTATTCACGTTTTCTTATAACAGACTGTGGGTTGGTATAGGTAATAGGATACCATGTGATAACTGTTTGTTTCGCGAATGAATGTTCGTCAATAAAAGCTCGCGCAACGAATGTTTGCAAACAAATTCGCGAAGCTAATGCTCGTGGCGAGTAATGTTAATTAAACAAATTACGAGGTGCTAGTATGCAACCCTAAGGGATACCATTTATAAAGCATCGCTAATTGTCCTTAACTTGTCAAGTATCGACAAATGAAACACATATAATTATCTATTTGCTGCGAAACGCCCAAATGGCACGAGTAATTAAGTCATTGAATGTGTAAATCTGATTTTGGTGAATTATGGTGAAGTAAGGTACGATCAATATAAATATTGTTGCATAAATTGTTTGTTTTTAATATGCTGTGGATATCAAGAAAATAGCGTTTACGTCATCGAACTAATACATTGCCTAAACAACCATTCTAAATTGGGCCTAAGTACGGAGTTGGTGAATCAGCCAGTACTCTGTTTTATTAAAAGAATAAGGTTTATATACATATTGTTAACGCTGATTAAAAAGGTTTTATTTGTAAAGCGAAGCAATAATTTGTCGAATTCATTCATCATTCATAATTTGTACATTGACTTATCTAAATATTGCCGTTCCAACCAAATTAAAGATACTAAAAAATCACTCCTAAACGTAAAAATGGCCTATCAATTGCCTGATTATTTGATACATATTATCCATAATTGAACAATCCATATTAGAAAAAGCATATCAAAGAGAAACCCATTAGGTATATCCGGGCATTACGCCGCATCATATCTAAAACTGAATTCCTGTGATTCGATTTCAATAGTTGCAAATTGTTTAATTGACGGCACTATTATAAAATCCTCTTTAACTAAATTATGCACAGTTTCAACATGTAGCTACTAATCGGCTGGATTGTGATTAATCAATGTTAACGTAGTAGTGCGTAATTGAGATAATTTGAGAACCGAAGTAGTTCTGTAGGAACGTTGCCAGTCATAGTTGATACATTACATGGTCGCTCGTTGTTTGCACAGGGTACGGGATCTACTTCGGCTTTGTGGCCGCATTCGCCTGGCTCAACGTCATGTGCTTCGACATCTGGTGGACATTTGGGTAAGCTTTGTTAAGAATCAACACAAACAGACTGGGTACAATGCAAATGACGTGTGAATTGAAGATGCCTGATGAATATTATGTGAATCATCATGTCTCTCGCCACGACAGCTATGCACAACTAGCGCGTACTCAACCTAGTTTAACAGACCGTTGGCCCTGTTACCATCATTCTCAGTTCGATCACACGCATCCAGATGCGTGTGGTCAAAGTGTTATTGCAATTGTACATGCTAAACAAATTATTTCCTGCGATCAAAAACTTTACTTCGCACTCCTAATTTCAGTTTGAGTACACATCCCGGGCCCAGATAGCGAGAGTTTGTTTATATCATAACGTTCAAGAAAATATCCGTCCGTGTAGTGCGCCAGACACTGCGTTGCTTTCAGTCTTGAACTACACTGGCCTGCAAAACTAAGTATTACACTTTTAAAATTGGAATAACTTTTTAAGTACACAAGATATACTTTCGAAATAAAAAGGACTTGAAACAGAGTTTAATTTTGTACCGTAAACGCGGGTTACTTTAGCAAATTTTTTCATCTTTTTTAGAAACCCTTTGATAGTAGGGATTATGGTGGATTACTTAGCATTTTAATGGACTTATTTTTTGTTTTACACGGGACTGTAGACAGTAACTAAAAAACGTATTAATAAGTACTTACAAGAACCTCCGCCTTAATCAAGAGTCTCATGGTAGGTCTCAGTTATTTACGCTCTTTGACGGCGAGGTGAGCAAATCGACTGTAAGTACTTAATTAATACGATAAGATATAATACTAAAGTTAGGTATATAATTAAATACACCCCAAAAAAGAAGAAAAAAATAAACACTAAAAAGACTGCCTAGCAACTTACAAAAAGAATTCCCACCAAAAACATTTCATGTAAAATGTTGCCAAGACGACCACATAAGGTTTGCCCTGTGAAAAAGATATCAGATCTCATGTAGAGCCAAGCTTCTGAATCTATACAGCCTAACTCTACCGACCCTAACTTCACAAATTCTACATATTAGTAAAAATGTATGGCTTTGCCGTTTCGCTACCTTCGTGGAGGTGATGCGAATATTTAGTTTCTGAAGTAAGTAATGAAACAGCCAAGCCATACATTTTTACTCGTCTCGTCTCGTCTTTTTTGTCGTCTCGACTCGCCTCTAGTCGTCTTCTTGTCGTTTTTGTCTCGTCGTTAGTTACTAATATATAGTTTACAAGTTTCAAAGAAAGCTGATAAAATTTGCTAAAATACATTTTTTTATTTTAGATCTCTAACTTCTATAGTTTAGAAAAAAAATTAAATTTTAAAAGTGTAGTACTTAGTTTTGCAGGCCAGTGTATATTCCGAAATCAAGTTCAGTTGCTATTGTCAGTACATAGCAAAAACTTTGTTTCACACGATCAAAACTCATATTTTCAAATATAGACAGGTTTTTATTAAAATTTTTGCGTTTCAATGAATGAAAATGTTTATACTTCAAAATTCTTCAAATGCTCTAGTTATTATTTACTCGTGAAATAGTAGTTCTAAAAATACGAGTAAATGAAATATTGGGTCGTGATTACAAGTCAATCCTGCAGCCTACACAACCGGATTTTACGGATGAGCAATGCTGCTATCTGTGCTAGCCGCGGTTTGGCGAGGAATACTGGCGCTGCGCCGGCGCTGTGTGACTAACGGCTCGTTTTTCGTGAATAGCTACAAACAATATTGCTTCCGAACTATTAAGATTTAGAGTCTACGTTTACAAATGACATGATATATGGCACCTCAATGTCATCATTGATTAAACAAATGCTTGGAGTGTTGGTCGCCGTCGTTTGTCGCAATGTGGGTAAATGTTTGTTTTGTCTTAGTTATCGATGAGTTTACACACCGGCTCTTTGATATTTGCACATGGCAAGAATCCCCGGGGCCACGTTAAGATGTTTAAAATAAATATACAAAAATAACAAATAACGCAATGATCTAATAGAAGTTAAACAATGTACTTATAATTATAGCAAATACATAAGTATTAAACATTTGTTAAACATTTTTATTCGCTAAGTGGCGTATTTTACGTAATAGGGTTTAGGATGTGATAAGTGTGATGTGATAATACATAATTTGTTATCATGAGAGGATGCGTAAAATGACTGAATAACATATCTAAGTAGTTAGCTAATTCATGTTTTTCTAGTAAAAATATTATAATTGTTCTTGAATTAAGCTATCATTTTCATCTTTACGAGTTTTTGGCAGGAAAATAGTACAGAATTAGCATAGATACAACTGAAAAGGGTACCTACCGGCATTGTTAAGATTTTAATATTTAAAAAAAGTAAAATTAATTACTTAATAAACCAACTGTTGATAAGGCACCTAGTATTACTTTCGACTTACCCTATTGTTATGTGAAAGCAGACTACATCCGCTATGTGGGAAAATCCGTTGCATGTTTCTGATAAATTCCTATTTCCTCAAACTGTTTGATTCAGTGGACGTGCCTCACTGAGCGTAGTTATGAATGGGTGTAGGTCGACATAGGTATCAATGCTTCTTACGTGCGTGATATCACTTTTTGAACATGTCCAGCGCAGTCACACACTTGCAGTCCTGCCAAGCTATTAAAACTTAAGTGAAGTCAGCTGAAAATTAGCTCTCATTGTATTTGTCGATTGATTCTGTAAAAACCTCACCATCAAAACTTAGGTAAGGTGAGCTGTCAATAGACATCTGCCTAGCCTTTTTCCAACTATGTTGGGGTCGGCTTCCAGTCTAACCGGATGCAGCTGAATACCAGTATTGTACATGGAGCGACTGCCTATCTGACCTCCACAACCCAGTTACTGGGTAATACGATACCCCTTGGTAAGACTGGTTGTCAGACTTTCGGGCTTCTGACTACCTGTAACGATTGTCAAAGATCCACGAATAACAGCCGGGACCAACGACTTAACGTGCTTTCCGAGGCGCGGAGGGGTCTCGGTATGTAAAGATGGTTGCTTAACCCTGATCGATCGACCTGTGCGGCTGTTATTATTTAGCCCACGGGCCCCTCGGTGAGCTGTCAATAGTGTTTAATGTTAATCCCTAGCAGCAGCTGGGTAATGAGGGTTTTCTGAAATGACGTTCGCCAGGTGGCAGCACTGACACGTCAGGTCCAGGCATCTGTCAAAGAGCCTATATTTTCTTTAGTCATGACTGAATGATGAACGAATGAATGAATCGAATGATGAGCGTCATCATATATTTTATATTGGAAGACCTCTTGTCACAGTGGTGCCAACTGGTGTCGTAAATTTTCGCGAAAACCCTCATTGCGTAAACTCACTATCAGTAGCAACGGGTTTCATTTTGACATTTCAACAACATTCATTGCGTTATTTACGTTGTTGAGCAGACACATTTTTCGAACATACCTATGAAGCAATGGATTAGCAATATCCTTCAAAATGATTCAGATTCAGATTGATGGTGTGTTATGCAACTAGCGTGCGGGTGGAATGACAGCTCACTTCAACTAAGTTTTTACGATGAGATTTTCACATAATAGATCGGCTGATGCTAAGGATTGACGCTATTGACAGCTCCCCTCACCTACATTTTGTTATTGAGATTTTTACAGAATAAAGGCTCCTTCAAACAGGCGCGACACGACACGCGACACAAAGGCACCGCAAGTCGCGCAACGAGCGGTGCCTTTGTGTCGCGCGCGATTATATCGCCTGTCGCGCCTGTTTGTAGGAGCCTTAAATCGACAGATGGAATGAGAGCTCACTTTATGACCTTCTCCTAAGATTTCACAGTGAGATTTTTAAAGAAGAGTATGTCTATCTATCTATAAGTTGGATGGAAAATTAATTACTTATCGAATGTTATGGGACCGAGTCGTTTACAGAAACAAGTTTTTTCTAACATAACTTTCCCAGTTCTCTGAATATCATGTATGTAGGACAAAAATTGTGAATCATTTGCTCAGTATTATGTTTGTACGTTTCCATCATTTATAGTATTTTTTTTCTAAGAAATTATAGAGTTTTCAGAATTTTTAAGGGTAGATAGTACTTCAGCAGTATTGGTAGTTAGTTAATTAAGTACCTACGTAGGTACTCACGTTTTGTGTACCTAGAGTCCCATCGAAATTATGCAGTCGACGTTAATCTTACATACTTATGATGATTTATGGGTAATTATGATTGTCACCACCATTATCGTTTTGTGGATTTAAGAAGCCACCTAAATGTACTTAAATTGAAGACTAAAGTACCAATAAGTCCACCAAGAATTAGTTTTAAGAAAGGATTAGCTTTATAAGCCTAATAATCGGGCACTTTTATTTTTTCTTTCAACTACGTAGTAATGTTATCATTAATCACTACAAAGCCGATCACAAAGGACTTATTTTTTGCTTAGAGCCAAAACAGTGCAGAGATGTTGTATGAAATCTCATAGTTGCACAGTTTTTCATTAATGCACTGTTTTTTATTTAGATATTTTACCAAAGAAGTTTAAGTCTCCCATTAAGTTTAATATAAAATGTATGCATCAGATCAAAAAGATACTGGCTGAAAATAAAAATCGGTCGTGAAAAAAAATAAAACCGAAAATGAATAAAATCGACTCGGTGAAAAAAAAATGGCGCGCATTTTGTACCATTGTAAAACTTTGATACTTCATATTTAGCAAGAAAAGATTAAAAAAATGGAAATAGCAATAGCGATATGAATGCATCTCCAGAAAGTATAAAAACAGCTGCAAATTAAATTGTTAATAACCTTTTGCCGCAGAAGTCGCGGGATCAATATTGAAAAGCTTAGGAAAACTTTGTTAATGAAAACTGTTTTCATTAACTTGAGTTTTTATTTTGAGTAGGTATATTTTATCACGGTAGGTAGAGATAGTTGAAAGAAAAGTAGATTACGCACCTTGCTAAAGTGAGTAATTAATGCACTCGTGTTAATTTAGTGCCCTCGCCCGATTATCTTGGTGCCCGACCGCAAGCTCGGGCACCAACATAACTCTCGTGCATAATTAACTCACTTTGCGCTCGATGCAACAATCTACTATAAGTAACTGTTTTCTTTTTCGTCGTATTGTAAGTTCCTGCATCTTTAAATCCAATGATCATGAAAAGCCACCGGGTTATAAGTGGCGTCAGTGTTAGATGACATATTTGAACGGTAATGACGTTTTTTATTTGTCTATTATTAGAGCAGCAGTGGCCCAGTGGTAACGGCTGCGACTTATTAGTTGTAGGTCGTAGTTTCGAAAACAGACAGGCGCTTTACTTTATGTAAATTATTTTATCACCACTGCTCTCAAAACGGTGAAGAAACATCGTGAGGAAACCGGCATTTCCTAGAACAAAAAAAAAAACGAAGACATGTGACATCTACCAACCAGCACTGGGCCTGCGTGGTGGATTACGGCCCACTCCCTCTCACCGAGAGGAGACCTGTGTCCCAGCAGTGGGCACATTATAGGCTGGTTATGTTAATACTCGCATTATACATACCTAGCAAATAAGTTCAAATCATTTATAATAGTAGACATTACATAATTATATAGGTATAACATAACGCTGTATTCCTCGAAGGGTTAGGCAGAGCAGTACTTTGCATAATAAAGTACATCCACAACAACATAATTACTTATGTGGGTAAAATTTGCAAGCGAATTCTAGCGTATGTATTTTCACAACTACGAAAATTCGAAATGTTTCACCATGACACAAATATCTGACAACATTATGAGCGAATAATATGGAATTAGTAGGTACAGCTGGCGACAGACGGACATTTAGTAAAAGCTACGACTATTTTCCAGAATTTCAACTAATTAGACTTCATTACAGGGTAATGTTAAAGCTTAATTTGATGGTTTCTAATGTGGGATTGAAAAAGCCAAGCGTGCAGGAGACGATTAGGTCACGTTAATGAAAACCGACAGGATAGGAAAACGCACTTTATGTTTCGGCACTGTGTGGGTGGGGCCCAATTAAGACGCGTCACCGACCACACCAACACAATACTGCGAATAATTACAATATAGAATAAAAATAACGCTAACTTTATTATAAACGAACTGAGAAGGTCGTTTAAGGTTGGCTTTTATAATTAGGGCACCGTATCGTAGTTTTGTTGAAGGAAAACTCTGTTTTCGTGACCTTGAACTACTTTGATTTAACTTAAGATAATATGATTACCAGGAAAACTAAACGAAACTTGTGGCTGTGATTGTTTTTGGAATAATAGGTTACCAAATTCTTCCTGCAACTGAAATGTGGTAGTGGAATGTCGTATAGATCTGAATTTTCGCTCAGTCCCTTAGATACGGAACCTTTGGCGAGCAAGTTAAACTCGCTCCCAACCATATTTGAATTTAAATATGGTTGAGATAACATTCATAAAGCATACGTATGGTAAATGTTAACACGCTACAGTTCTGTTTACAATTTTCTAGTTCAGTTGAAGTATGCATGATTACATAATTTGAAGCACACCCGGGATTTATGTCCGTGACTACCGCAGGACCACCAACGCCAATCGCTTCCATATTTGGTAAATAATTAGTGCTCAATTGGTACTAATTAGTACTCGAACAACAAAATTGGTACCTTAGTAGTTTTCGAGAAAATCGACTTTGAAGGTGGTCCTGCGGTAGTCACGCTCCCTTCAGCAGGACCACCATGAGCGCCGAAAAAGGGCCCACGCTACAGCTATTCTAAGTATACAAATAATTAGTACCCATAAATGTGATTTATTTCGTAAAAAAAACAGAACTGTAATATTTGTATTTACCGAGAAATCAACGATGATAACTTTCTCGCAATTGTTCAGCAGGACCACGATTTTGAAAGTTGATTCCAAGTTAGAGAAGCTTGTCGCTTTCCTTAAACCTACATAGAAAATTAGTACCCTGCAAGATAAAATTAGTACCCAAAATTCAAAACTAATACTCCAGTAGTTTACGAGATATACGATGCCAATGGTGGGGTGGCGGTAGTCACGGTGCCAAATTTTCATTTCAAGATTTCCCTATTAAAAACTCTGTGATTTCTTCCCCAATTTATACAAAAATTAGTACTCCTAAAGAAGTTAAAGCGACTAAAAATCCAGATTCCTAAGTGTTGTATTTTAAGAGAAATTAGCTTCCATTACTTTTCCATACTAAATCTCCACGTATAATCCGACCAAATTAAGTTGTCAACGGTGCCCTTGTTCATAAACTAAACTAAATTTGAGTTCAGTGCATCTTATCTTTCTGTTTCATTATGAAAAGGACATACAATAAATTTTAGTTTAGTCTTGTCAAATTAATCAGCGCCTGACACTACTCAATACAAGTTTAGACGTGATTAAAAACATGCCGACTAATGTTACGTCAATTTACGTCAGACGCTGATTAATTTGATAGGACTAAACTAAAACTTATCTTTTGTTAATGAAATAGAAAGAAAAAGGTGCACTGAACTCAAATTTAGTTTAGTTTGTGAACAAGGGAATAGGCACCAATGGTGGTATTGAGCTGTTTAAGAGATGTACAGTCGTGCACATAAATTTATGGATGTCGGAATAGTATTAACAACAGTTATAGGTATCTAAATTTTTATACAAACTGTGTATCTAGATACATATTAAGAAAAAAATAACCTATCGCTACCCATGGCCTGTGATACCTTTGTTATTGACGTGGGCAGATAAGTAAGTACTCGAATAATTATTTTTCTGTAGGTATTGTAAGTAGGTACCTCCCTTCCGTATTTTTGTAAATGAATATCATTAACGAGCGATAGGCATGTCTTATTTATTTATTTCCTACTAATTTACCGTTGCTGCAAGCAGTAAGTACCTACCTAAGTATTAAAAACGTAATTTACCATGTTGCTAATAAGGTAAGTATAAAAGGATTAAAAACCTAAAAGTAAGTAATAGGTACCTATTATATTTGAATAAAATGCATTGCAAAGGGCACATCACGCATATTTTTTGTGTTTTCATATCAATGTGTAGTTACTAATCATGTACCTTTATGTTCGACAAGCACATATATTTAAAATATCTACTAAATCAACTTAATATCGTTGACATAGAAATATTTCTGTAAATTTCGATTGCTAATTGGCCCTAAAAGAAAACTTTTTTTAAAAATAAATAGGTATTATAGTTCCTCAGGAAATCATTATTAATTATATCATTTTCTGAAACCTTTAAATATTGAGACGCGTGACCTTTTTGAAATTGCATACATTTATTTCTCTAACTAAAAAAAATCTTGAAACCATAAACGAATAAAAAAAGAACTTAATGTACAGACGCCAGCACATCAAGCTACTACAGTCTGTCAAATTTCTTTAATAGATTTTCAACTTTATTGCTAAAGCATAAGGTTCAAACTTGATTGGGAAAATTTGACAGTTTCAGGTAGCTTGATGTGCTGGCGTCTGTACCACGACACGCTTCGCTTGCTTTACTTTAGTAAAGGTACCAACGCGCAATCATTTGGGTTCGAATTTCATTTGTCAGTAGAAAACATGGAGTTGAACGCTCTGAAGTCGCGCGTCAATTGGACGCAACAAGGAGTCTCCAGTATAGTCGAGAGGCTGGCGAATTGCATGCGATTTACGCACGGATTTTGAAATCGCGCGGTGCTAGTGGACGCAATGTATTGGCGCCTAGTACCTCGTTGACGCGGCGAATGAATTCCCGCGAAACGTTTCGCGGCGAATTCGCTCCTTATGGACAAGGTCTTAGGTAGGTATTACTGCTTGCAGCAACGGTAAATTAGTAGGAAAGAAATAAATAAAAAATACCTATCGCTCTTCAATGATATTCATTTACAACAACACAGAAGGTAGGTACCTACTTACAATACCTACAGAAAAATAATTATTCGAGTACTTACCTACCTGCCCACGTCAATAACAAAGGTATCACAGGCGATGGGTGGCGATAAGTTATTTTTTTATTCTTAATAAGTATAAAAGTTCAGTTTGTATAAAATTTTTTTCGACATCCATAAATTTATGTGCACGAGTGTACATCTCTTAAACAGCTCAATACCATTGTCAACGTAACTTACTCAATTTGGTCGGGATATACGCGGAGATTTAGTATGGAAAAGTAATGAAAGCTAATTTCTCTTAAAATACAACACTTAGGAATCTGGATTTTTAGTCGCTTTAACTTCTTTAGGAGTACTAATTTTTGTATAAATTTGGGAAGAAATCACAGAGTTTTTAATAGGGAAATCTTGAAATGAAAATTTGACACCGTGACTACCGCCACCCCACCATTGGCATCGTATATCTCGTAAACTACTGGAGTATTCGTTTTGAATTTTGGGTACTAATTTTATCTTGCAGGGTACTAATTTTCTATGTAGGTTTAAGGAAAGCGACAAGCTTCTCTAACTTGGAATCAACTTTCAAAATCGTGGTCCTGCTGAACAATTGCGAGAAAGTTATCATCGTTGATTTCTCGGTAAATACAAATATTACAGTTCTGTTTTTTTTTAAGAAATAAATCACATTAATGGGTACTAATTATTTGTATACTTAGTATAGCTGTAGCGTGGGCCCTTTTTCGGCGCTCATGGTGGTCCTGCTGAAGGGAGCGTGACTACCGCAGGACCACCTTCAAAGTCGATTTTCTCGAAAACTACTAAGGTACCAATTTTGTTGTTCGAGTACTAATTAGTACCAATTGAGCACTAATTATTTACCAAATATGGAAGCAATTGGCGTTGGTGGTCCTGCGGTAGTCACGGACATCCGGGATTTGCATGTACGCTATAATGAACTTATTATGTTCGGAGCTTTAGTTATCTATGGCTTAATTTTTATCTGAAGCCGGGTGCTTGTTATCGTATATTTTGTCATAGTACTTTATCTTAGTGATTAGCTAGTCAATCCCCATGACCCGGCCGACTTAATGGGAGCAGTAAAAACCAATAAAGACCCCATAGGTATGTGCTATATTAGCTCACGTCAGGGCCGTTACGACTTCCATGTTTGCCGTAATCGCCATAAAAGTAATGGGCATAGGAGCATTGTTATTTCAACAACTAAATTAATGTGCCTAGTTACTTTACTGATCTCTCTGTGTCTAACAAATCGGTCCTAACGTTTTAATATGCTCGAATATTGTCAGTAAAAAAAAATACCTCTTGTATTTTTTACTGACATTGTTTAAGATACATTGTCAGTGAAGACTTCTCCGTAAATATGTGTGATCGTTTGAGGAGTTCTAAGATATTATAAAAAAATTGTATGTTTGCAGATGTATTAAACTATGTAAATAAGTACCTACTTTTGTCTCTTTGCTTAAGAATATCATGGAAACTAATGAGTCTATTTCATTGGAACTAGTTCAACAACCCGACAGTTGTTTTTAGGGTTTCGTAGCCAAATGGCAGAAACTGAATCAATGAAAGTTCAATGCACATAAGCATGTGGGTTGGGTAAAAAGATCGTCCATAGTTTTTGAGAATTGGGATATTTTCAGTTACAACTTGGTTTTCCATTATTTTTCCGAGAAATACTATAAATAGTTTTTTTTTGCCGTCATTTAAATCAATACTGTGCAATGGTTAATATTCATCCCAACTACGGAATCCATCACTGTGCGAGGTCCTACACGCACTGGACCGGTTTTTTACTTTTTCAGTTGTATTAGAAGTCAGTCTTATTCTCAACTGTTATACAAACTATCTATCTATACAATCTATATAATATATATATATAAATAAATAAAATTGGAGTGTCTGTTTCTAATATTAAAATAACCGCTTTTTACTAGATGCATATAGATGTATACACGGTACATATACCAAAATATTTTTTTTTACAATTTTAGTCCGTCTGTCTGTCTGTTTGTTCCGGGTAATCTCTAAAACGGCTCGAACGATTTTGACGAGACTTTCACTAGCAGATAGCTGATGTAATAAAGAGTAACTAAGGCTACATTTATTTTAGAAAAAAATAGGGGCCATGAAAAAAATTAAAACCATATTGAATAATATTCGATTCGAATAGGGAAGTTGTATTATACTCCGTTTATTTAGGTACTTAACCAAATGTAAACAAATCATAATAAAGAAACGGAGTATAGTTATGTTTATAAGTGGATCCTATACGTGATTTTTTTTAATCTCCATAGAAATTGATTGAATAAATAATATATGGTGTTGTTGTTTTAGCCCAAGAAAATCGTACAACAAATATTGTACCTATAAGAAATTTTTCAATAAAGCTAATACGAAAAACTAAAAGTAAATAATAATAGGCAATTAAACTAAAAGTGCAAAAACGAAAAAAAAGAACTAAATGGAGAAATATGTACAAAAACAAAATATAGATTCATAAAAAAGAAGAATTTCATTAAAATTAGCCTAGATATTTCTGTACGCGGAATACAGAATTAATTAATAAGTTATCGTAAAATCTGCGAACTGAACAATAACTATTTTGTTAAATTCCACGCGGACTAAGTCGCGGGTAACAGCTAGTTTGTTATGTAATATATTCTAAGGTTTCTCAATATTTCGTCCACCAGGAGTGTCCGCACCGTACAGACGATGCGTAAGGCGGACGCCGAGCTGCGGAGGTTCCTCTGGTACTCGTTGTACGCGTGGAGCACGGCAATCCTGCTTACCCTAGTCATGTTCCTCTTCGACAAGTACCCCGTCGCCGAAATCCTCGACGCCAACATGGGAGAAGGCATATGCTGGTTTGGACAAGGTGCGTAACTTTTTATGCTAATACAAAAAAATACTAAATTCCATACAGACTTTCATCATTTAAACCCCTTTGTGGGGTGAATTTTCATTCACAAATGTGTTCAATTCAATAAGGAACTCTTTTGCTAAACTTTATGCTTCTAGACACAACGGTTTAGGATGTGTCTGTCAATGAATTTAAGAATTTTATTAAGCTCATTCAAGGATGGCCATAACCTAGCAGCAGTCCTGCTTATAGGTTAAGTGTCTTGGTGACTGCCGAAGTTATGATATAGCATCAATAATTATTTTACTGTGCCAATCTAATACAGTTAGGTTGGGAAGGTTATGAAACTATAAAGGCTCCTTCAAACAGGCGCGACACGCGATAAAATCGCGCGCGAAACAAAGGCACCGCAAGTCGCGCAACGGGCGGTGCCGGCCGGTGCCTTTGTGTCGCGTGCGATTCGCGTCGTGCGTCTCGCCTGTTTGCAGGAGCCTTAAGGCGTCGATATATGTGAATTGGGCTTCATTTAGGATACGTTAGAACCATTTTTTTCCGTAATCCTTACAAGAATTTTTCTCAAAAAAATATATATTAATCTACACAATATAAAGCATGTCCTCTTCGGCTCAAAAAAAATAAAAATATATTTGAAATATCATAAATAAATACGCAAAGTGACCTCTGTTTTTGTAACTTACTACCATTTTTCTCCTAAACTATCAATCACAGGATCTTTTAATTGCCACCAATATATTATATTAAGTAATGCCGATGTCCCCTTCGGCTTATTTTTGCCAATAACTTTCTTAATTATTTATAATCGATTTTTTTACGTAATCGCTACTCGCAGATCGCGTAGCCACCCCTCCGGCGCCCAATAAATCAGTGCGGGACGAGACGCTGTGCTGAACGGACCTGTGATACTTTTCTCCGCAAACACACTTTGACGACACGGTTGGCGCAGTGGCTGAGCGATTGACTGCTGCGCTGCGTGTCGCGGGTTCGATTCCCGCACGGAACAAATATTTGTATTGCCTACAGGTAGTTGTTCCGGGTCTGGCTGTTTGTGTCGCGCATCCACGATACAGGAGTAATTACTATTGTCGGGCAACGTTTTCTTTAAAAAGAAAGAAAGAAACAAAATTATTGTCGGTAGCCCAACCAATTAGAATTTTAAAGTAGGTATACACAAAATTAGTAGGTATACGGTACAGACTCTATAACATAAACTAATACGAAAAGAGAATTAGGTCTTTATTACTAAACCATAAACGGTGAAAACTAAAAATTTTTCTAAACTAGGTAAGTACGCAGTTTACTAAAATTATTCTGAGAATCCGATGCACAATCGAATTACACGGTTAACTTTATAAAAATAAGGTCTTATTTCGGCCCAATATTTTCATAGAAAAGAGCACCTCGCAACTAATAATGAACTCTATTTCGACGGGAAAAACGTTTTATTATTCTGTTCGTATTGTCTGCCTTTGTAGAAGCCGTTAGCCACCGCCAATCCGCCATTGTCACACAAAAATGTTTTGAAGGGCACTATTATTTTGTAAATCATTTATGGTTGATATTTCGGTATTATGAACGTAAAACTATGTCAACAAAAAGTATGAAAGTATAAGTAACGAACATGGATGTTAAACATTTTGTCAATTTTACTTTTATAAAGTTTGTGTAGATATCTACAACATTATTTTTAGGATATGCGAAACCTGAACATACTAGTTTGTTCAGAATCAGTAACTGAATCGATTCCAATAATTTTTACACCCATGTTATATTTTGTTCCAAAAATATTTTAATTAAATTTTATCATAATACAATCATTAATGAATTACAATACAATCACTGTACGATTAGGTATCATCCAATGAGTTCATCAATAGCCCTTTACGTTTCAGGGTCACGGTTACCTGATAAGACAGTCCCACGACCCGGGCAGGCGTTTGGCCCTCTATGGGGGCTCCGTCAGATTGCTGAGAGCTCTTTGAGGCGCGCGAAGTACGTTATCGCGAAAGTTCTTTACTGCGAACTACGTTATCGCGAAAGTTCTTTACTATGAACTACGTTATCGCGAAAGTTCTTTACTGCGAAATACGTTATCGCGAAAGTTCTTGATTGCGAAGTACGTTATCGCGAAAGTTCTTTACTGCGATGTACGTTACAGCGAAAGTTTGTTATTGCAACGTAAGTTTGCAATAACAAACTTTCGCAGTAACGTACATCGCGGTAATGAACTTCGCAATGATGACGTACACTCAAATATTGTGTCAGTTTGGTGACAGCGGTTATTTTATGAATATCGACAGTTTCACTCTTTTTTTTCTATTCCGTGATTGAACCCAACATTTTGCATTATAAAATCGTTGTTTGTTTACAGCTCCACTGCCAATAAATAGACTAGTTTTAATAGATTTTTTTTTGTCATTGTTCCTCTCAAACAAAGCACCTGCCATCCAATCTCTTCACCACCCTTGGTTGACTGGTAGAGAATGCCTAAGGCATTAGGTCCGCCTTTGTACCTTTTTGTGCAAAAAGTTTAAATAAATAAATTATTATCACCCAACGTACAACAAAAATCGGTGCATATAATAAATTATGGAGAAAACATGTATAATTTTGTTTTAAATAAACTCACGACTCAAGATATTACAGATTGAGGAAAGAAATTGGGTAATAGCAACAACGACATTTATTTATTACACTTACACAATGATCTTCGTGACTTTTCAGTTCTACTACCAAGAGTCCCCCAAGTACTCAAGAGTCACCACCTATTTATTGAACATAGTTTGCAACAAGATCGAAACCAAATAACAGATGATAAAGAAACAGAAGATACCAGGTTCTTTATGTTCTTTAACAATCTTGAGTGAAATAGATAGAACAGTTTGTTCCATTAACTTAAATTAATTTTGTTTCAGAGTAAAATCTATTGGTAGACGTATTGTAAATGTAAGCCATTTTTTTAAAGAACTACAGAATATAATTATCATCCCATGAGCCTTTGAATTGCGGCTTACAGTCGATTGAAATTATATCTGAACCACTGACAGGCCTAATGACTAAATTGACGCTGAAGTGTCGTTTATGCAATATGATTTTGTAATCGATGGAAACAATAGTCCAGAAAAAAAATAACCTAAATACATGTGGTGTGGTTGGTACAATAGTCGCAAGATGTGGACACGATCAATTTCAAGAAATTACATCACATCCGGCCTAAAATGTACGACTATCATATGAACATTGTAAACAAAAAATTTAATTTTTTCATATATTACATATTATGTTCCATGATTTTTTATTTTCCTTTAATACTTCTGCAATAAGTTTTACCAATGTAATTATAAGTAATAGATATTTTCAACTAACAGTTTTAGTAGTCTGACAACGGTATAATTTTGTTGTCATGGTAACACAACAGCAACATCATATACATTTTGTTAGTATAATAGAACCCTTCAAAATCACGCAAATTGGCGATGTTATAGGTAACCCGGTCTCGGAAGGATGGATTCAGATTGACAGTTTTGGTAAATCTGACCGGTCCTTCCAGGTTCATAATTCCCAGATTTTTTTAAAGTAAGTAGTAAATTTTATCGAGTAAATCAAGATATACAATGGTAACATGTAAAAGTCTCTTCATCATAGTTAAACCTAAAACGCGTAAAAACTATAAATTATACAATATACATAATTATATTTTCCCTTGCTTTCGGTCTTGGACATTCAAAAGGTTTTACACCTCTGCATTAGATACAGCTACTGGAAGCGATAGCGATAGCATGCGGCGGGCGGCGGGGGCCGGGCGCCGGGCGCCGGGCGCTTCGATGATGCAACATTTAGCACAAAATTATATTCGCGTTGCACGAAGTTATTGTTAGGGGTGGGGAGGCGCACGCGGGGGGCTTTGTCTTGGTAACGCCCACATGAGCAAGGTCAATGGCGTAGATCCAGCCCTTAAAGCTTAACTGTTGACTACGGTGGCTGTCAATGACGTATCCAAGTGAGTTAGTATACTTCTACTCACGTACGTAGTTTTACGTAAGATGGGTTTAATGTCATGTAACCAAAAATGTTTACTTTCCATCACACACACATCCCATTTCTTGCAATTATAAACCCGTTACGAAATCACTCTAGCCAACTCACACTTGTTTCCCGTAATCCCAGTTTATCTTTCTTTTGTAAGTTTGTTTGCAAACAATCGAAATCTCGGAGATTTTTATGTATCATTTACATGGGCGGGCGTAGTAGTATAAATATCAAAATAACTACGCACGTACATATTTCAAATACAATTTGTACATTTGGTAAAGATTTGCAAAAGCTTAAATAAAGACATGTGGAAGACGTTAATTTATTTTATGTGCCAATTACTTATTATATTCAAGTGTGTAGAAGGAATGATTTGAACATTTAATATCGTTAACCACTGATTTAGGAAGCTTCAGCCAGCAACTCGACGTAACGCATAGTATTATATTTATAGTAGTAGTTATATATATAGTACCTATATATTTTTTCTTTTGTGGTAATCCGCGATCAGTTTTCCTTTTAGCGGATGAGTTGGGGGTAAATATTGACGGGAAGAGCATGACTCCAGCGAGCCATCTACTCGTATGTATCATCATTATGCTTAGGCCCACACAGGTGTGGGTGGACTACACGATGTCTTTCCTTTTAAATCTTTTCCTGTAACTTCTTGTTTTCAGTGCGGCAGCCAGATTGTTGGGGTGCCTTTCCAGTTTTTCCTGGTACCTTTTTGTGATGTTCTTGATCTCGTCCATGACATAGTTCATAGATAACTCTTTGTGTATTTCAGCGTTCGTGACAAGCCAAGGAACGCCACTCATTGACCTCAAAATAGAGTTCTTCATTCTCTGTTGATGCTAATGCTTGAGTTACAGGCGCTGCCCCAAAGTTGGATTCGATAAAGCTACACTAGCTTCAAGATCACTTTATTAAAATTTGGTTGTCGGTACTCAGTTTACTGTTTCGTCCCATGATCCAGTGTAGGTTCTTGTAACGGATATTAAGTTCGTGTCTCTTGGTCTTAAGATGTTGCTTCCACGTTAGACGTCGGTCAAGATGTAACCCTAGGTATCTTACGCTTTCGTGATGAGAGTATAATAAATGAGTACATAATATTATGAACATTTATTTCATAAGAATGTTTCACTGCTGATAAATGTGTAGTTTCAGTAAACGCCCGCGCTTTTAAAGTAAACTCCCGGTCCAGTTCTGCGTACAATCAAAATAATAAACAAACTTATATCGTCATTTTTCTCAAAACCAAACAGTTTACACGTATTACGTTTTTAGGGTTCCGTACCCAAAGAGTAAAAACGGGACCCTATTACTAAGACTCCACTGTCCGTCTGTCTGTCTGTCTGTCACCAGGCTGTATCTCATGAACCGTGATAGCTAGACAGTTGTAATTTTCACAGATGATGTATTTATGTTGCCGCTATAACAACAAATACAAATAAAATAAAGTTAAAATTTAAAAGGGTATAAAAGAAACGTTTTTTCGGCATTTTATGCCTTGTGTTGTGGTACAGAACCCTTCGTGTGCGAATCCGACTCGCATTTGACCGGTTTTTTCATTAATTTATCACCTTGATGTCTATATGAAAATAACAGTTCTCATGCATTGTCTGAGCAACAATCCGGACAGATTTGTGATTATTTTCGTCTTAGTAATGAGTACTTACAACAGCTATGCTAGCTACATCTCATCCTTTATGATTCCTGAGACATAGTTCTGTAAATATACAACCAAGGATTGGTTGACCGTGGTTATAAGCATCATTATTATGTTTACGTGCGCCTAGGTGGGGTGCATGCTGTGCTTATATTATTATTGTAGATATAAATACAAGTTAACATGCATGAGTAATTTATCTAATTAACATCGTAATTTTGATGGAAAGAAAACCTAATAAATAAAACCGACTGTGGAATTAAAGTGTAATTTATATTCATATCTTTATTTGCGTTCCATAATGTTTCAAGATCTTATAATGGCTTAATGCTTAGCTTACCTTTACAGTATGTCGACGGCGAAGTGCCAATAACTCCTAACTGACAAAGTAAAAAATGTACACATACTGGAAGAAAACGTTCAAAAATAGACACGTTTTTATAGTTGGGAGGTACATATTTCCACATTTTAATTTAATGCTGTTGCAACTAAAAATACAGTTAGGCGATTTCACTAAAACATGCTAATAACGCCTTTAAATTCAAAACGAAACAAAAGAGAATTTCTCAAAAAAAAATCAGTTAGGAGGTATTGGCACTTCGCCGTCGATGTACAACTCAGTAAATGTATTAAATGTAAGTGATACAAATCAGAGATTACCGAAGGCCACTTTTGATTATAGGTACGAAAACCGTGAAAAATGAAATACAGTTTAAAACAATGGAGACAACACGGTTTTGGCAGGTATATGGCGTTAACATAATAAAATGCCCAACACCTGAAGTTCATTGTTCAACTGAACGCTCTGCTGATTTTAGATTCAGCGAGCCGTTAGGTATATCTAGTAACAAAAAAGTACTAAATGAATGTCTAATAACACGTAGCAATTTTCTTTACAGCGATGCGATTCTGTAAAAATCTCACCGTGAAAACTTAGGTGAAGTGAGCGTGGAGTGAGCTGTCAATAGTGTCAATTCCTAGCAAAAACAAACGCACTTCACCTAAGTTTTCACGGTGAGATTTGAACAGAATCGACCGGCTGTTCTTGTCATTTGTTATAGCTCATATCAAATGTCACTCACAATCAATTTTTATGTCACGTTTATAACAAAAAATAATATAGTTAGGTGGAGTTGACCTTTCATATCAGACTGCCCCTGAGAAGAAATGGCGAAACAAACTCAGAGGGTCAAAGTCTCTTTTAAAGTCCAGACATGAAATATCAAAAATATGGTGTACCAAAATGCAGGGTAGCATCCGGACCGGCCTTTTGAGGAAAGTTCCAGAAACTGTTTGAGTAAACCTGTCCCATAAGACGCCACGCATGCATCAGCCATCGTGAGCTCAATTTTATCTTATAGAGCTCAACGATCAGTGGCGGACTAAGCCTGTCGGGGGGGCCCGGGGCGGTAAAAAAAAATGAGGCCGCCCCCGTCCCGGTACACTAAGTTTATGTATTCTCAGTTTGTGTCTTGTATTTCTAGTAACATTTTACAAAAAAATGATTATGAAGGTATTACGTGCGTAATAATTATACTCTCAACTTTATCATGGGCCTCGCAAGCGGCAGGATATTTTTTTCAAGGAGGTGCATATTCATCTCCTCATTATGCTATTCAAAAAAGCAAGCAAGGATGCAAGAGCGAGCGACAGAAGCTCAAGAATCCATTTCTTTTGAACACTCGTATGCGTACGGAAATAAGTAAAGTTTTGGTTTTAGAAATAAGAGAGCAGCCGAAGCGAGCTCGAAATTTTTAGCACCCGACATTTATGTTTTGCATAGGTACAACGTCTTCCAACTCGAAATACGGCTTACTGAACATATTTTCACATTGTTTGGGATTGACTAAAAAGTATTTCTTAAGATTTGGGGCCCCCACTGGATCAGGGGCCTGGGGCGGGCAGCCCCTGCCGCCCCCCCTTAGTCTGCCAGTGTCGACGACCCGACACCAAACAATACCACGAGAATACCAATATATCCAGACCATTGTTTGCGAGGGATTGTACAAAGTACAAATATTTGGACGCTTAGAAAATGGGGCGACGGGATAAGTTCAAGCGGCCTCAGTTGACTAAAGAGCTGACTACGCGACGTGTGACCCGACTCATAATAATTGGTACACATATCTGTTTAATTGACGAAGAAGTCTACATGTAGGTACGCAGGTGTGATTCATTGTCTGCAATAAAGTTAGCACTAAAACACGTCACAGATCATCGTCATCATTATAGTACAGCGGTTTGCCAATATTGGGCAAGACTGGGAAGACTGTTGTTATAACAATGACAGGGTTGGTAAGATAATAACTAGCAACACAGCAGGCGATGTTAGAATTGATCTGTAAGAATAAAGAAGAAATGATTTAATTTAGTTGAATCTTATGTATCAAATAAAAAGGGGGCCTAAAAAGGCCACTTTGGCGAATCATAAAAGGATAACAATTATGAATCGTAATGGACAGTTAACTGTTAAGTCAGTGGAATCAAATCCCATTGATGAAGAATTTCCAGTATTTTTTTTGTCTGTGCTAAAATACTAATCAGTCCAATCCAAATCCAATCCCTATCTCTTTAATTATACCTACGTAGTGCAGCGAAAAAAAGAAAAACACTGACTGTCTTCGCCATATTTTGATTCATAACGTTATCCTTTTATGATTCGCCAAAGTGGCCCTTTTAGGACCCCAGTCCTGCTACATGGATCCCCTTAGAACACTGCAAAATATAGCTCCCGCCGCGGTTGATAAACTGAAAAACTGATTGCAGATTGTAGTGTACCTGTAGTACACCACATAGTACTACAGGTACACCTCTATCCAACCTTGCAGAGGTTACAGGCGTGATGTTATGTCATCTATTCATGCCCTCTTATTAGTTTGGGGCGAGACATAACTAAGATAAATATAATCTAAAAACCTCGTGATGAGTACATACAGAAAAGTTATCAGTTTGTTTTGGTAGTTTGTGTTTTCAGATCGTGCCTAATTGAAAACTTCCCGACAGAAACACCCAAATCATTGCGGTTGTTATATCTGCGAGTGCCTCCCAGATACGTCATCACGGTTACTGTGAATGGATTGCGCAACCCATCTTGGTGCACCCAACAAAACCAACCATCAGATTCGGCGCGGGGCCTTTCGACACATACATCGGTCGTTAGGACAACCTTTTAGTATTAAGTACCTAATATTAAGATTTAATTGTAATCATTTTATTAAATTAATCTCACGTGGGAAATTTTGGGTTTTCATTGGACTCCTCCGCTGCCCATCACATAATTGGCGCAGTCGGTAGGATTGTCGAGTCAGTGCGTGCAAATCAAAATCCACAATCGAGCTGGACATTTGTGCGTGCTGTTCACGTTTCAACGTGCGTCGTCGGCAATCCAAAAGAACCAGAAGCAGCCGTTGGAGTTCCTGTGGACTGTATCCAGACATCGATACTACGGGAGCCACCGATATGTACTTTATGTGAGTTGCACAAATTCCTTACAGTCGGTCGCTATTTCCCGCTTCCAAAATTTTCCACCCACGATCATCGCGATCTACTAGGGGTATCGAACCCCTGACCAATCGGTTGTCCTCTCGCAACGTGCTGAGGGACGCTACCCGATCTTTAGAGTTAGGTAGCTTAGAAACAATAATGGAAAATCAAGATGAAATGATCGATAAAATTGTTAAAACATTAAGACTAGTACCAGAATTTGATGGTGATAGTAATACTCTAATTAGATTTTTATCACTATGTGACCAGCTTGTTACAAGCTATATTGATCCAGCACCTGGTCATGAACTAACTAATTTAGCATTATTAAATGGTATATTAAATAAAATCACCGGGAACGCCGCTAGAACACTAGTAACAAATGGTGTTCCCCGGGATTGGAACGGTATTAGGAATACGTTAATCCATAATTTTTCGGACCACAGAGATGAGTCTGCCTTATATAATGACCTATCGTTACTATCTCAAGGATCAGATACGCCGCAAGTATTCTATGAGCGCGTGTTAAACCTTTTAAGCACCATCATGACATATGTAGAAATACATGATGTTGTCGCTACCACCGTCGAAGCGAAAAGAACTTTATATAAAAAACTAGCTTTGCAGACGTATCTACGAGGCTTAGCGGAACCTCTAGGATCTAGGATTCGATGCATGAGGCCTCCCTCCCTAGAGAAGGCATTAGAATATGCCCAAGAGGAGATGAACGTTGTTTACCTCCAACAAAAAATTATACCTTCAAGTAAAAGGTTGCTTCCCATATTCCCAAATGTGCAAGCTCAGTATCCTCAGATAGATAGAAATTTGATGCCTTTGCCTCGAAATTTTGATCCAAACCGTTTTATTTCACGGCAGCCTAGACCATTTTACCAGGGACCCTCTAGAACCCAACAAATGTTCAAAGCTTTACCGCGATCCAATATGTCCACCGGTTTTAGAGTCAATCCTAGACCTTCAACGTCTCAGCAGGCACCGAACAACCAGCCTCGACCAATGAGCGGTGTTAGTCACCCCGTCGCACGTATTCTGCCACCGACCAATATGCATGATTGGCGTCATTACGGTAATCCACCCCCTAACAATTACTTTAGAACACGAGAAGCAAACATGAACGAATTTTTTGTACAAGAACCCGACTTTGACTATTATATCCCAGAGGACTTTTGCTACTATGACTATGACTATGTCCCAGACTGCGTCCCAGCTTGTGACCCAGCTTCTCACTTGACAGTGACACATGATGTCTCCGTAGGTGAACCCACACCCACAGTTCCATCTGAAAATCAAAAGTCGTCAAATTTTCCAAAGGAAGCCCCGAAAAATGCCCCCGAATAGAAATTAATATACAAGGGAAAAGACAATTGCCTTTTTTAAAATTAAATGTTAGGCCCGACTTTCCACCGTTAAAATTTTTAATTGATACGGGAGCTAACCAGTCGTTCATAAGTCCTGAAACTGTGGCAAAATACTATCATGACTATGAACTTGACTATGAACCATTTATAGTTGCTAACGTGCATGCATCCACCATGAATTATTACTCAATCACTATACCCTGTTTCGAAGAATTTAAAGACAATAATCCAATCAAATTGAACGTATACAGATTCCACGATTACTTTGACGGACTAATAGGGTGCGATCTTCTTGAACGACTCCTAGCGAAAATTGACTTAAGTTCTCGTGAACTTAAAACTGAATTTTCTAGCAACCCTATTCATATTATGTATACCTCCCAAAGTGTAAATTTGTATGAGAATATTATCCCGGCACAATCTTCTAAAATAGTAAATTTGCCTATTAATATTGGCCAAGGAGATATACACATAGATCAGCAAAGTATGCAGAGTTGTAACATAAGTGAATGTGTAACTACAGCAAAAATAATCGAGCTCTTTTAGAAATATCTAACCCTACAAATAATCATGTAATTTTATCTTTGTCGGAACCAATCGTCGCACACGTATTTAGCGAACAAACTGTACCTGCAGTGACATCTGATACTTACAAGAACAATACTCGTCGAGCCGAGCAGGTGTTCACGATTCCGCATATTAAAACTGAAACACAAAAATGAATGTGCTATCACTCTAGTCCCTTACGCCCTTTTGGCATATAATAGTTCCATTCATAGTCTGACTAAATGTAGGCCGTTTGACCTTATCACTGGACATTTAGACCCACGGGACCCCATAGATTTAAATCTGTCGGAAAGATTACTACAACAGTACATTCAAGATCACCGTACTCGAATGGATACGGTATATAGCCTTATCCATGAATCATTTTCTAACTTACCTATTCATATTTACACTTCAAGGAAACGAGGACTGGTAGCTAAAAGTAGACTGAAACGACCTAAAAAGAATCAAGACACTCGATTGTTACAGGTATCTACTACTGACGATAATGGTGAGCCTGGGCCGAGCTCAAGAGATCCAACTTGACAGTTTAAATGATGGACCGGGACTTTTACCTTATAATCTAGGTGACACGAAAATCGTATCCCATCATCATACGTTCTTACAGGACATAAACTTAATTCAGATCGAACGACAGATATATGACCTTCAAGGACAATTACGTGACACGTGGACAAATTAAGTAATAATAGTTTGCTCATATTCAGTGCACAAATTAAGTACTTACATATTAAATTAAGTAAAATCCTTTTACAATTAGAAACGCTGCAACCTAGTAGAGTCAAACGCGGCTTGATAAACCCATTGGGCACTTTGATAAAATCAATTTCGGGAAATTTGGATCATGATGATGCTATAAGGTTCGAAAACGCTATGAAAATTCTAAGACGAAATGATAAACTCATTTCAAACAAAATTAATCAGCATATTTCATTATTTAAGGAATTTTCCTTACAGCAAACTCACGTACTGAATAATTTGACAATAAATCAGCTCAAATTAGATAAAGCCTTTTCGTATGTCATCAATATGACTATGTCAGAGAGCGATCGTACTTTAAGATATGCTCACCTTGCGCAACTCTTCGTTATACTTAACGATAACGTACAAGAGTTATCTGGTGAAATAAGTAGGCTAGAAAATATATTAGCCTTTAGTCGCACGGTATCCTTGCACCATTCTATTCTATCTGTTAGGGAATTAAGAACTATGATAAGCAAATTACAGCATTTATACAGCCCCGATCAGGTCATAGACTTAGACACTAGATATTACTATGATATAATTAGTTTAGGTTCATATTATGTCGATAAGAAAATCGTGGTTGTCCTTCAATTCCCTATCACTCTTCCCAGTACTTTTGAACTATTTAAACTTTGTCCAGTTCCTAATAAAAACCTTGACGTCATCCTGCCTTCTTATCCATATGTAGCGATCAATTTAAAGGAATATGTGTATATGGAGGCTGAATGCCCGAAGGTAAATAACTGGCATATCTGCGAGCAAAAAACAAGTCACCAGATCCGCTCCGGTCAGGATTGCATAGAAAAACTCATACATTCCCAGGAGATAGATGAAACGTGCCGAATCACGCCTATCTCTCTGGCCAAGGAAGCCCTGCTGGAGCTGGATAGCAAGCACTACGTAGTTTCGTTCCCGAAGCGCACCAAGGTTCAACTTTACTGCGGCCCTGAAAAACATCAAATTCTGGAATGAAGCTTTCTGGCTACAATTCCGAAGTCTTGCAGAATGAAAACCCCGGAATTCACATTAGCCAACATCGATGACAAAGTCAACGGAATTTCAATTGAGATCACAGCGCTCCCACGGATGACTAATGATTCTCAGAAGATTCAACCAAATTACCACCTGACTTCAATTGATTTGAGTACATTGCACAAGATACAGAAACAAATTACAATGGAAACGTCTGTTGAAATCGATAATGCGGATTCCTCAAGTCTCTACCACACAACAATACCATTGTACGCGATTGTACTTACATTGTTAAGTGCACGTGCACTTATTAGCATCTACTTTATTCGTCGTCATCGAGCAAAACTCAGAATTGAATCGAATAAAGAAGCTATCGCATCGAGTTGTCGCAGCAGAACAAGAAAGCCGCAACTTTTGCCGTAGAAATTGGCAAATAGTTGCTCATCTAATGGGGGAGGTGTTATATCTGCGAGTGCCTCCCAGATACGTCATCACGGTTACTGTGAATGGATTGCGCAACCCATCTTGGTGCACCCAACAAAACCAACCATCAGATTCGGCGCGGGGCCTTTCGACACATACATCGGTCGTTAGGACAACCTTTTAGTATTAAGTACCTAATATTAAGATTTAATTGTAATCATTTTATTAAATTAATCTCACGTGGGAAATTTTGGGTTTTCATTGGACTCCTCCGCTGCCCATCACATAATTCGGTTAAAAACAATCAAGACTATTGTTCAGAAAAGAACCTAATCATTCCGATCGCTTTATGTTATGACGTAATATTCGCTCCTAATAGTAAATAATGAGCATCAGCCTTTTGTGAACAAACTTTTTGTAACGAACTTCAAATGCTTTTTATCATGTCAATCTCAATTTGAATTGCCTTAGTATTGTGATTCCCGGTTCCTATACGGACAAGTGTCTATAGACACATGTTTTTGCCAACCAGTCATTAATTATTTTAAAATGTTGTACCTACCGACTAAGAAATATCGTCTACGTCATGTAATATTTTCATAGAATCTATGAAAAGATTCTGGATATTATTTTAAAAGCTTCCACGTAAAAGAATAGGATGACAGGGTCTAAGAAATTACCTACTTACTGATGCTTCAATATTGGAAAAGTTACAGAACGTGTTAGTTTTAATTGGAGTTTTATATGATCCCCTAGGCCCCCTAGGGTATCGTAGTGGAACATTGAGTGCTGTGTAGTCCCCTGGGGGACTAGTCTAAGGGATTTTAGTGGAACGAGCGATAACTGTTGGCACGATATTAAAAGTAGGTATGATAAAGATCCAAAAAATAAATCTTCGACGAAAGAGTCTTCAGATCGAAATCTCTATCTATGAAAGGATAATTTATTTTATTCAATGATTTCAGACTCGTTATGATAAGACATGCCTATTTATGTTTACAGTTCAGAACTCGCGGTCAGACTGGCCTCATTACATATACTTCGTGATCCCCTTGGGCCTGGTGACGTGCACCAACTTTGTGCTGTGGATGCTGACAGCCCGCCATTGCGCACAGGTCAAGTCCGAGGTGCACCGCCTGCAAGCCGGCTCGGTTGGCGACCGCGCCAAAAGACGCTTTAGAGTCGACAGGGCAAAGTGAGTTATAATCCACCTTTTTGTCATGACACTTTTTTACCCAGTTTGTTTTTGTTACCGTTAGTAACCGGTAAGTACTTCGATCTGTTATGGATAAATTGATGTCATTGATGACAGTTATCACAGCTTATTTGCGCGCGCTTGAGACAGTTAAGTGAAGGGGTTACTCAAATAGATATACACAATGGAGCCGCGACCACTGATTACTTGTTTGCTTTGCAAATCTTCGTCTTAATCCAACTAAAATGAAAGAACAGGTAGGTTGTACAGACGCCAGCACATCAAGCTACTACAATCTGTCAATTTTTTTAATAGACTTTCTACTTTTTATATTGTTTTCTAAAACATAAGGTTCAAAGTTGATTGGGTAAATTTGACAGTTTCGAGTAGCTTGATGTGCTGGCGTCTATACCTACATGCTTCTGATAATTTGGTAACCAAAGAATACCTCTCCACGTTTATTTTATCCGAAACACGTAACAATTTCAAGCTATTCGTCACCGTCTACAGAAACCGTGAGATGTTTTCAGAATTTGCGAATACTTACCAACTTTCAATGTTTGTTTGGATTTCTACCGGTAAGCTGTTTATATGTATGTATTATAAATATGTATTCGATAGATAACTTCACTGTGTAATAAATGATTATAGAAGGTGAAGATAAACGCTTTGTTGTAGCTTCCGCAAATTTAATCTCTAACTGAGCAGATAAACATTAGAATTATTTAATATTACCTAGGTATGCTAAATATATGAATTCGATTTAAATGAGGATGTTATGTGTTTACCTTGTTTCTGTATAATAAATGACTACGGAATTTATTAATGAATGAAGTAGACGTCGGCGTCGACTGTGTGATGTCATGAAGGGCAATTACCCGCCTCGTTGAATAATCACTTGGTGTAACTTAGTAGGATTGTTTGAGCATGATTGACACAGTTCCAGTCTTTAGCAGACACAGAGTCTTTACGGTCATTATAAGTCGGTTATTCTCTGAAGTCTGATTTACACGTTGCGATTTAATTGCCTGTGGTATACAATAAGTTGACGCAGAAATTAAAGTTTCAATTTTATCTTATGCCACAGGCACAGGCAAGAAACTTGCGTCATGTAAATGGGGCTTAAAAAAATCGCTTCGAAATTCGAACGGTATTTAATTGGCGATGATTTACTTTAAAAACAAATTAACTTGAAAATTCTATGTTTGAAATGCTCAAAGTGACATTTTAAGTGAACTCTACAGAATAGCAATAGTGACGAAGCAGTAAGCGCATTTCTAAACTCTGTCCAATAGGTTAACCGTTTTTTGACAGATGGAACTAGTGATTGTAGCAACGTTAAAACAGACATTTCGATAATTTCACTTTTATTTGCTTTTTTTTTGATTTGATACTACATAAGTATCAATTTAATATCTGTTTTTTGCTATCGAATAAAAAATGGTGCGGTTTCTATGCCTTTGTTTATTATAATTTTAATACAAAACAATATAAATTAGCCGCGTTGTTTACTTTAATTTCAATTTTGCTGGTTTTTTCGATGGAAACCAGCGTAAAAATTAAATATGCACTGGTTTGCCTTATCAATTGTGTTGTAGTGTATACACATAAATCGACGGGTCCCAAGAACAAAGTCGTATCTTCAATATTGTCTAGTTGAAGATACGACTTTGTTCTTGGGACCCCAAAGTCGTATCTTCAATATTGTCTAGTTGAAGATACGACTTTGTTCTTGGGACCCGTCGAAATATGGGGTTACTTTTCGAAATATCATTTAAAAAAAGATAGCTGGAAATCTCTGTTTGTATGGAAAATTTAAAATCGGTCTATTTTGGCTGTAACACTATTTTTAGAAAATGTTCTTAAGTAACTTTTTCGACCTTTGTATCCTGCTTATTCGTATGAAGTTTCATTTAAATCGGTTCATTCATTTCGAAAAACAAGGGATTGAAAGTTTGTATGAAATGGCGTACGTCGTAAACGCTCTTAATATAAAATGTATGCATTATATTAAAAAGATAGTGGCTGAAAATAAAAATCGACTGAATAAAACCGACTTGGTGAAAAAAAATATTATTCATAAATAAACCAAACAAATACTAGAATAAATGTGTGGTAAAAGTGCAAATTCCACTTTTAATAATTGCACATTTAATAATTGTAAGTTTTAAATGTTTGAGGAGAAGATTAATTAAACTTGAGTTTTTATTTTCAGTAGGTATATTTTATTACGGTAGGTAGATTGGTAGTTGATAGAAAAGTAGATTACGCACCTTGCTAAAGTGAGTAATTAATGCACTCGTGTTAATTTTAGTAACCAACCAACATAACATTCGTGCATTAATAACTCACTTTGCGCTCGATGAAACAATCTACTATTATTTTAATACCTTTTGCGTAATCTGCCGGTCGATTCTGTAAAAATCTCACCGTGAAAACTTAGGTGCAGTGAGTATGTTTTTGCTAGGAATTGACACTATTGACAGCACACTCCACGCTCACTTCACCTATTTTTCACGGTGAGACAGTTAGATACAGAATCGCACTGCTGGAATAGGTACGTTCTAAGGCAGCTGTCAAAAAACGGTTAACCTAGTGGACAGAGTGTATCGGTAAAAGCCGTAGTTCCGCTTCTAAAATTCACCAACGATACGAGAAAAATCCTTGAATCATCATTAAGGGAAATGCGCACATTAGATAACTATTTTATCATAAGGGCAATCTGGTGAATCATTAAACACATTAGCAAAAACTATCAGCACAGATTACTTAATAATATTTTTGTTATCACAGTAAGTGCACTCTTTGCTTTTTCTGGTAGCCATTTAGATATTTCCCTAAAATCGTTTTATAAAAATTCTACATAATTCAAACCTGACCAGACATTTTTTAACACCAATTTCAGGTTATAAAAATGTCCATGGGTTTGACATGTATTTAATGAAGACCCTAGGGAGATGGGGACGTCGTTATAAAATGTTTTATAATGAAGTAGATACCTACCTTTTATGTAAATGTAATTAATTATACTAAGTTTTTATTATGTCGCGAAACATTATCTGGTTTGACCTTTTAGCTATTGTATTTAAATAGAACGAAATCACGCACTAGATAACAATATTAGGCATATAACACCGGGGTTATTGTACATTCGCCACAAAGTAAATTCGTCACATTTTGTTAACTCCATACATTGAAAGTGTATTCGTTACATGCATAAAAAGTATTTGTTAATTCGTCACAAGTCTGCATAGGTACATATTTTATGCATAAAGTACTGGTCGGTCTATTGATATAATTTGTTCAGTAATAATATCTACAGCATGTTCGTGAAAGCAAGACACTTTGGATAGCGAAAATATGCTTGCCTGATATTGTCAGTAATTATTTACTAAAATTACGGTAAATTGCTTGGTAATAAATGAAAATTAAATTCAGTCTTTATAAGTAGGTCACCACTGTTCAGTCATCACTGTTGAAACTGTTAAGCGCTCTTCAATATTACTTACCTATTTGTTAGAATATTTCCCACTAGTAACAGTATCTAGTTATCTTATTTTTTGAACACTCTGTGTATATATATAACCTTTACTATAATTTCATTAATTATTATCTATAACATCGGCCGTATTATTTTTGTGACGTACATACTTATAGGAAGCCAATTAATTAGCTTGACTTGCGATACTGAACACTTTCAATACAAAACAAAACAAACAATGGACGCGGATATTATTCGAAGTTTTTTTTCCTTTATGTAGGTACTGTTTGTGTCGCTAAGTATTTAGTCGAGACACCTAGTATAGGTTCGGTTTTTCCAAATAACAGGTAAATTACATTAAAAAACCGGAGGAATCAGGGAAAGGGAATGCATTGTGCAGGGACCGACTGAGGTCTTTCCTCAATGGGCCTTGTTTATTATGACTTAACAGTTACGTAGTAAAAGTCCACTTGAAATGATGTCAAATTGCAAAATCGCGTCTTCAGTCTCCGAAAAGAACAGTTTTAATATTTTTTAACTTACCTCCTGAACATCAGATGTACAGACGCCAAGCACATCAACCTATCCGAAACTGTCTAATTTTCCCAATCAACTTTGAACCTAATGCTTTAGCGATAAAGTTGAAAATCTATTAAAGAAATTTGACAGATTGTAGTAGCTTGATGTGCTTGCGTCTGTACTTCCGTCACATTAATTAGATCTGGAAGATATCGTGTTTTGTACCTAGATTTTTGTGTTTCTCCGGAAAACAGGTGGACTGACCTTATGGCAAGACTAAACGGAATTAGTAACACTTTGCACCGACGCGCTAATTTTATTGATTAGTGGGTAGGCCAGACTGAGATTTTCCTTTTTTTTATAACACAATGAAAACAAGGAGGTTATATGCCTGAGGGCCTAGACGAAGTCCCGTTCTATCAGTGTAAGGATGATGGAAATGTCAAAATTTTTGACATAGGCTACCGAAAGCTTCTGTCAATCCTGGTATAAGTCGTTGTTAGAAATAGGAAACGCTTTGTAAGATTGACATTCTTTATAAGATCGCTCGTAGCGATAACACCGCCCGCTGTGTCACTCTTTGTACAGTTTCTATATTTATGTCTGTAATTTATGTGGTGTACATAATAAAGAGTATTCATTAATTCTATCTATCTAAGCTCTCCGAGATTTTTAATTTGACAGTAGCTTTCTGGCGCCTTTTGTCACACCAAAGCATCTATGAACAACTGTCAACTGATAATTCGCACTTTACATGCTAGCTATAGTAGCATGCAGTTCTAAACTATAAAAATATTTAGTAGTTATTATTGTACGATTTTAACGTTACTAATACCACTTAAAAAACTATAAAACTGGGACCTTTTTAGGGATATGATATCAGCTTGGTGACTATTGTTTTGATGGGTTTCCTCTCCTGTAAATAGTGTTGTGGTAGGTATGTTGCTATAGGAATTTGAAGTACTGGGTACTGTTTGCCTTTCCCATTTCCCTGTTACACGCGGAAAAGAGTTTCTTGAGCGATTATTTGCCTGAAACACCCATCACGGTTGTAAGTAACATGTGCATGAGTAATAGTAAGAAAAAAGCGAATAACACGGTGTTTCATAATTACTATAAATGTCCATTAGACATTTGTTAATGGTGTCTGTTCGTATGGTAGGTAAGACTGAGGTCACCGAGTGTACCTACATACCTATACATATTAGGTATAATGTCCCCTTAGCTAAGCAAATTAGGTACTAGGTGCGAATACTTATGCCAATATACATAATGTATGTTAATATCGTTGTCACGGCTAAACTTTTACAGGAGTGGGAAACAAAATTGAGTGTTTTGACACAGGGTACCAAATTTTAAGTCAGTAAAAAGTTTCAAACGGGCGTCGCAAACATAAAAGTCAGGATACGTTTCACTTGTCAAATTATGTAGAGGCCCGAATACTGTCAGTAAAACGTCTAACCTCTAGCTAATAACGTTTCACAGTAATTGGGTTTTAGAGGTCACCTCATAGTCATTCCATGTGAATTACTGATACATACCTATATACCGTTAATGCGTTTTCAGGTACGTTTTGACTGGGAAACTTTGGGTGGTGATGGGTGCCGGCTGGATCTCCGAGCTGCTGTCGACCCTCGTGTCGCAACCCTGGTGGCTGTGGACTATCATCGACCTCATCAACGAGCTCCAAGGAGTCTTCATTTTCCTCATTCTAGTTATCAAACCCAAACTATATTACCTCATCCGAAAGAGGCTCGGTAAGGCAGTTATTGCTATTTTATGTAGTGCTAACAATGGTCCTAACTTCTCAAATAGTTTACTCGTAAAACTCATTTTATGACAGCGTTTACGTATGGAAGAAAACAAGTACCTAATTGATACAAATCTAATCCATGAGATGTAACAAAACAAAGAAATAAAATATGAAATGTCATATTAAGGATCGTTTCTTGTCATTAAGTTGTAAATTAAATATAAGTATAAACATAATGAAATATAAGACGTACGAGGTACGTCGTGAAGATAGATGATGGAAGCGTGTTTCCCCTCATAATTATCAATCAATAAGTAAGAATGAATGCTAAATATATTTATCATAATTTATTTTGAGTGAAGTGATTAAGAACAGCTGTTATCTACATTCACAGAACTGTTTGTCTCAAGTATGAGTCAGAATCGATAAAACGATATCTTTATTTTGTCATTGTTTCAAAGTTTCACGATGTGTGAGAGATGATTTTGTTGTTTTCAGGTTGTTCAAGGATACCGATTGAAACAAGTATATATTAGAGAAAATATTAATTTTTAAACGTTGTATTGTCTGCTGTCTAATCTACACTTTTCTATTAACTAGCAATGCCACTCTTAACGTGGTCTGCCTAGCTCGTTGTTATGACCGATTCGCTTTATTAACTCACAACGCTAACATTCCAAGTTAGATTACGTGTCTATATGCATTGTTGACTTGTTGTAAATTATTAAATAATTAATTTAGATACCGTTATCTACTTATTCCTAGTTAATTTCTAATGAATGTCCTTTCTAAGTGCACCCTCTATGTTGTCGTTAGGACATCTCTTGTTTTGCAAATTATTTCAAATACATGGTGTTATAAAAAATGCATAACAATATTATTGAATAGTTTTTTTCAAACTGTTATATTTCTTATGTGAAAGCATGTAGGTAGGTACATATACTCAAAAAAAAAAATTGGTTTTGTGCTAAATTGTTAACACCATGTAGATGACCTAAAAGTTTATTAAGGTGGGTCACTAAACTTCGGAAAAATAGAAGTTGCTCTATAATTTTCCGACGGTCACTGTTTTGTTCATCTCTGATTAATTCTGATGATTACTAAAAAGTTGAGTTTCATTCATGAAAAAAATTCTTTCACGAAAAAATGTGTAAGTGCGAAACCGTCTCTTGTAAATAGTACCAATTATATTTTAAGATTTTATAAGACTTGTCCGCACTTCATTTTGAACTTGTGAAGAAAACTTCGACATCACTTTTTTATAAGTCTATGCAAGATTTTGAAGAGTATTTTGGCCCACCTAATAATATGTTTGTAAGCTACTGGTGACTAATATTGTACTAATACGACAGGGTTGGAGAAGCCGGACGCGCAGAAGAACGGCATGTCATCATCGTCTGCGCGGACATCATCAACGTTCCTGTCCCGCGCGATCAGCACCGATGAACGAAACAACACGCGCCTCTCGCTAAAGAACAATGTCAAGCAACCCTAACTGCGACACGTTACATGGTACAAGGATCTTTAGCGAGTGGCAAAAATGGGAACTAATACCGCCATCTTGTTTTTTCACTACAATTTCATTAAATGATTTAGCAACAGCCCCCTGTCAATGTCATTCAAGCGCCTAAAGATCCTTGTAGCACTCAAATCTTAGCCGATATCTGGCGTAGTGTGTGGTCGTCGCTGAGGCCGAAACAATTGCAAAAAGCAACAAAAAGCAAATGTTTGTTGCTTCCATCAAACATCCGCATAAAGATTAGAGACCGCATAAAGAACAGATACCTATCTGCGGATGTTGATTTTTATTTTGGTAGAAGTTGAACTTTTCATTTACTAATAATAATTTGTCGGTTTCCGTTCAGCATACAGCAGGATTGCAATAATAAAGTCAAAAGTCTCTGATCTATTTCATGAAGCTGAAATTCGGCCTCGGCTTAGTTTCTCCAACACATTATCAAGCTTATCATAGCATGTTCTTGTTCGCATTCAAAATCATCATTTTCATATTAACATCTTTTCAAAATTAAATATTTTAATATTGGTCTAGTCATAGAATAAGAGATTAATAAAGTGTCATTCATTGTGTTTATTACTTACTTGAAATGCATTGTTTTAGCAATGTGGCTTTGATTGTACTTATGAATGTTAGGTTCTAACATATAATTTTGAATGAAGTGCCATTAGTATCTATGTTGCTATGAAGAGTTCATGGAGGCTGATGTTTTAGAATAAATAATAGTTTCTATTGCAAACTACAATACTGTTTAACTGATTTAGTTATTAACTTAAAGTTGTTATTCCACTAAGATTTTGTGTAGGTGGTTGATTCATTGACAATACTTTATTGATTCAGCTGTAGGTAACCTTGAAACAATACAATAGTATTAAAGGCTGTCACTCATTTAAATACCTGAGTGGCGCTGATTTTTTTGGTATTTTATACTTATTTTGTGTAACAATCATGTTAACCAATCAATTTTGCACTCTTCGTGGTGGTACTGTCTAATTAATTATTTATATACTGGGAACAGAACAAGTAGTTCAAGAAAAATTATATAAGAAACAAAACAAAAGAAAAAGAATAAAATACTATGATAGTCCGGTAGTGAGGAGTGAGGCGAGTGACAACCCGAAAACCTACTGCAAGTATTTAAATTTTTTAATGATCATAGAGAAATATTTACGACTTAAAGAAATTTATTGTAAACATAGTTATTAAACAGCATTACTATGTAAATGTGAAGTTATTTGCATATTTAGGTACAATATATAATTGTATTATGTTTTTATCTCCCAGTCTGCGAACTGATACTTAAGTTTTGTTTTAATACTTTTAGTTTATAGCTCATTTTACAAAGTACCTGCCTGTGTGTCTATAATTTTGTTTCGTGTAAAACTTTGATTGTATTTCTAGTAGCTACTTTTGTTGGTGACATATGTATTAATGCATAAAATATTTTTAATTATTCGACACATTATGCAACACTTATTCACAAATGCTGCCTATATAATGTTTATTTCACTTTATTTTATCAATGCAAAGTATATTTTAACTAATTTTAGGAAGTATCTACCTTATTTCTTAGGAAGTGCGCACATACCCGACTTATCTTTTTCTGAGATCTATACTTATGACTGAAAATCATTAGACTGAAAGTTGCAAATAGGCGCACCTGTAATCATTATTATAAACATCAAAGTTAGTGTAGGCACTAATTAAAATTTAATGGATTAGAAATACTGAATCGATGGATTAAATTCATCCATCATCTGCATAGCCTTTTCCCAGCTATGTTGGGGTCGGCTTCCTGTCTAACCAGATGTGCTGAATATCAGTATTGATAGATTCAATTAAATAATCAAATTAAATCTACAAAACAGGTGCCTTTTAGAGTCTATTGTGTCTGAAACCAGAAAGATTTTGTATGTAAGAATAGGACCAGCCTGAAGACATGGTCTTTTTGTATTAATTATAACTAAACATAAAAATCTGGTGCAACTGTACGTTTAAAGAAGCATGATTATACTTGAAAATGTGTGGGTTGAATCATTGGTACTCTTTTAGGGGTTGAAAGTACTTACTGTAAACAACTTTTAAGAGACTTAAACTGAAGTACCTATATGTACTTCAGAGTTGGTAAAAATAAATCAGTCGTTTGGTACAAAAATACAATTGCATATAGGTACATTACATATTTTATTTCATAATTTGTCACATAATGAAACTATATGAAACAGATGCTTAACCCATTGAGTGTCTAATTAGCAGACACAATAGAATTTAATTGTTCTTATGTCGCACTGTGTAACATAAGACATTCGAAAGGTTAATTTTGCTAGTTCTTGGTCCCATCTCTTAGTAAAAAAACAAAAAAAACAATTTCAAGAATACTTTCATTTCCGCTAGGAAAAATCCTTCAAACAGCTATGTTTGAAGGATTTTTATTATGTCCTCTAAAATTCAATTTATTTTTATTACTAAATATTATACGGACGACCAAATCACGTTGACACTAGAATTAATTTGTTCCAATTATATAGGTAACCTACTTCAGTGCACAATGAATATAAATAGTATAGTTTTAATATTTAGATAAGTATAATTATTACGTATGTAAAATAATACTTACACTTTAAAATGTAAAATGCCTTCACGAATCTGTATTTTAAGTTGGTATAAAAAGTGGATAAGAAAAAGACGAAAAAATAAAAACATTCTTCATTCCATTCCTGTGGTACTTATTTACCGAGCGACTTCACTCGCCTTATTTGTGTGAAATACATTTAGGTAAAGCTATGTTGTGTGTTTCACTAACAAACAAAAGCTCAGAGCCTATCCTGAGTCAAGTCAAATAAAAATGCCTCTTGACCAAACAAATATTTCTTCGGTTTTCGTGGACAAAATCCGACCCTGATCTGCAAATGGTACAGACGCCAGCACATCAAGCTACCCGAAACTGTCAAATTCTCTCAATCAACTTTGAACCCTATGCTTTAGCGATAAAGTTGAAAATGTATTAAAGAAATTTGACATATTGTAGTATGATATGCTGGCGTCTGTACGATCAGTAACAAAAGTTCTTTAACGTAATGCTGTAAGTATTACTTTAAAATATGTAGATAGAAAATTATTGGATAGGTAGGTACCAGATTTCCGGGTAAATTACTTTTCATTGTATAGGCACTACCATTTTCGTAACGTAAACTAAGATGCTTTTACAAAAATATCATGAAAATGTCAGTTAGGCAAAAGGACAGGGAACGTGTTAACCTTTTGACCGCCACAGTCATGTATATGTAGATGACAAACCAAAATGTGCCCAGCAGGCCACGGTTCGACTACATGACAGACTTTGACGCCGAGGGCACGTTTGTGATTTTTTGACGTCAGCCACACGTCAAAAAATCACAAACGTGCCCTCGGCAAAAGGTTAAAGAATAAATAAACTGAAGGGTACCTAGGTAAACTATTTTTTGTTGCTGACTGTACTTATGTTGCATGCATTGCAGCACAAATTACTGAATGAGATGACTTTTAAGCGTCAATAAATACAGGATGGGATGATCGTTTAAAAAAGTTAACGAATCATTCGCAGTAACTTCTTTCTCGTCTTATTTATTTAGGCAATGACTGTAGTGTATTGCAGGTTGATTGATTAACACCGTTAACCAAGTTACCTTTAATTTTAAAGGTTTGAATTTTGAGGGATAATTTTACTTAAACTAAAATAAACATACCACAATCGAGTATCTTTGTAAATATTTTATTGCTTTTATACTTTTTTCGATAATTTCATCATGATATTTTAAACAAATATTTTCATAAAACGATTTTTTAAACCTGATAAAGCGTAGAAAACAGACAGTGATGATCTTATAATATTATTTAATAATACTTTTGTGATAGGCGATGTCTGCTGAGTTATGTTATTTATAATTTCAATTTATCAATCGTGGTACCTATTATTTAAAAATAAATTGGTCCCACAGTTCACGCTAAAATAATTGAATTTCACGATGAATAGATAATAATTACTTACTTACATAACAATGTGACTTGGGGTGTTATTTACAAATGATACAATACAAAACTAATCAGTACGTAGTGTTTCCGTACGTACATGCTTAAGTGAAGAGATATTTTTACACATAATATACAGACTACCTACTTATTCATCTAAAATACATATCAACAATGAGCAATGGATATGCTGCATCGAGCCTTACATTAAATAGTTAATTGTTTGTACCGAATAACATTTACAATATCCGTTCTGATACCTAAACTAAATTGTTTTCATAAATAATAGCAATACTGATGACCACTATGCAAAATAAAACTTATAGGAATATAGTAGACAAACGTACTTATTAGTTAAATATGTTCTTACAGTGGTAATCTTTCATAATAAATTGTAATAATTAAACTTCACTAGCGAGGTTTTTAAGACACCAAATAATTAAGTATACACCTTTATCACATGAACGTTAAGTTATAGAACTACAAATATCTTACACTAAACCCTCTAAGTACCTAAATCAAATTGTTTGAAACAATGTTTCCAAAACGATCAAATTTGTTAATGAAATTATTTTACTGGTCCATAATTTTACTCACAATAGTTAGTCATTAATAAATAGGATATCTACATATAAGTTATCAACAAAATTTTATGTGTTTTAAACATGATTTCATTGAATAAAGTGTACAGTGCAGCTCAACATTTTTTGAACAACAAAAGAACAAAATTAATCTCCACAAAATGGCGTAACTCCTCTGTAATGGGTTAAGCATCAATAGGTAATTCTTACATGAGTTCGTAACCAATCTCGTTAGTAGAAAACAAATGGATGAGACCAGACTAAAGGACTCTATATTTTAGTATGCCAGAGAGGCTTTTGAATGTCCTTCGAATAAAACGTCTGATGTCATCGTAGACCGCATCGTTCGCAGAAAGGCTTCGTGTGAGAATCTTTTTACTAAATCCCTGTATCAAATACTTATACGAGACCATATTATAAGCAGCTAATAGTAAAGTAGGTCGGTTCGAACAAGGTCGTAAATGGAATGGCATCAAAGATCGAAGTAGGGTGGATTTTACTGCAGTCAAGAGCTGTTGTGGCCGGGTTGCACGGTGATGGGCGCGGGCGTGCTGGTGGCGGCGGCGGCGCGTGCCTTTGGGCTACTGGGCCGCGAGTCCTCGGCTTCCGCCTCCGCGTCGCGCTCCGCCACCTCCTCCTCGTCGATGATCGATATGTCGCGGATGGACGGCCGGTGGGATCGTCGCCAACCTGCACAAAAGCATTTACTCATTAAATCGTCATCATCTGTCTAGCCTTTTCCCAACTATGTTGGGGTCGGCTTCCAGTCTAATCGAATGCAAAAAAATAGATTAAATTAGTTTACTCATTAAATATCTACATATTTTCCACATGAGTAAATAAAATTAAATCATAAACCTATAGCAGGAAAATAAGTATAAAACTCCAAGGCATGTAGATATACAGCTTATTACAAACAAGGTTGACTCGTGAGCAGTTGAGTCTATCGCGCATACTGTGAATTGTAAGATAAATAAGGTCGAAGTTTATCCGATTACTATTTTGTGAGTATTGTACTGATGGTCGGTATTTAATAGTCATAAAAATGTTGAGGACAGTGCACGGTCCCCTTGTAACTATAATAGTGACAGTATTATGCAGTGGTATTTGTGGTTTAAATATTTACCAAAAAGATGCAGTGGCAGTGACCGATAAGTTTCCATACAATAACCTGGATCTAGAATCTCTCCAGCTCGTGGAACCATTGATAGCTTATGGAAATGATGTTGAAGTTATACCAGAGGATGACATCGGCGTAATATTAAGAACAGTCGAGGAAAAACAGAATGAAAATGAAGATTTTCAGAAGGACACTATCGTTAGAGAGGCAGACGACGTCGTCAAACAGCGGCTGATACGGCAAGCGACTCACCAATATTCACCACTGTACCCACAACTACCATCAGGGTCTCCGTATAATCCGTATCAACCACAACCTAACAGTAATCCTTCTGGTCAAAACCCATACCAACAGCAACCTGGTTATAATCCTTACGGGCAAAACTCAAATCAACAACAACCTGGCTATAATCCTTCCGGTCAAAACCCAAACCAGCAGCAACCAAGTTATAATCCTTTTACTCAAAATCCAAATCAACAGCAGCCTGGTTATAATTCCTCCGGACGAATTCCCAATCAGCAGCCGCCTGGTTATAGTCCCTACGGTCAAAACACGAATCAACAACAAACTGGTTATAATGCTTCCGGTCAAAACCCAAACCAACAGCAACCAAGTTATAATCCTTTTACTCAAAATCGAAATCAGTACCAGCCTGGTTATAATTCCTCCGGACAAAATACGAATCAGCAGCCGCCTAATTTTAATCCCTACGGTCAAAACCCAAATCAACCGCAACCCACTTATAATCCCTACGTTCAAAACCCGAATCAAAAGCAGCCTACTTTTAAACCTGGTCAATACCCATTTCCGCAGCAGCCTCCACAGTCGAATTTAAACAGTTATAATTCTTCGCAACCGGGTAATCAAAATTACAATCCTAATACAGGTTTCTCAAATCCTAATCAAGGTCCTTACAGCCCATCCTCAGGTCAGAACCCGTACAATTCTCGTCCTAACTTTTCACCCTATAATAACACGTCTCCAAGTAATTCGTACAGACCACCAAATGGACAATATCCTCTCCAAAACCAAACATTTAACTCTCCATCCAACCCAGGTAACTTTAGACCTCCAAGCGCTCCAGGTTCTAGTTTTACAACTCCAAACACGCCTTATAATTCTCGACCTGGCCAACCACCTTACAATAATTATGCCAACAGTTACCCTGTTCAACAGCTAAATTCGACTAGCCAACGGCCTCCTTATTATAATCCAAGTCAGTATCCTTCTTATAATAATTCTCATCCTAATCTAGCACCGTGGCCAACTTCTACCAACACGCCTCAAGCTTCTTCTTACTTTCCAGGACCTGATGGAAAGTTTCCCAGTAACTCTTACAATCCTAGTATCCCCAACTATCCTCCTCAGAATAATAATCAGGGCCAAAATAATTTCTTCTATCCTCAAAGCAACAACAGTGCGTCGTATGATCCCCGGAGAGTTCCACCGCAGAACTTCTTTTATCATTAATCGTGTGTAAATTGTAAACATTTTGTATTTCTTATATCTTTGTACTTATTTTATATAAATAAAAACTATTTGATCTTTGGTTCCGATTATTATCATGTTATTATGTGTTGTATGTACGTTGCTCGAATACATTACAAATAGATTTGATCTAGAAATATGTTATAAATTAAATGATTGATGAAATTAATAAATACTGTTTGTTATTTTTATGCAATTAATGTCAACTGATTGGAATGGGAAAATATGCTATGCCATATATAGCTATTTGTCTCAGTATCTACCAAGTAACTACCTACTTTTGTAATCGAATTATCATTATTGTAAAAACTGCTAATCGAGAAATGGAATCTTGCACACAATCGGACTATACATTTATCTAGCGACTATACTGAACACAAACATTATTTTTTCTACTAAGTAATACCACATCAAATTGCATCTTTTTGTTTAAAAGACACAGTAAAGTCCGTAAACATATCTTACCTTCCAAGACAGGTGGCTTAGTGGTTCTTGAGAGCAGTTTGGGGCCTGTGAGCGTGATCACGATGGCTCCAATCGGTGCGGTGATGACGATGGACATGATGCACACCGTGATGACGGTCTCTGCGTACTGGATCATCACTGGGTCGGGCTCCCCGCCAGCCATCTTGCGAACCTCATCCAAAGCAACTGGACCTAGAGCAGCCTGGAAGAAGAGAATAGAAGCTGCTTAGTGTTTTTTGAATGTCAAAAGTGCTTCTTAATACGAATAAATTTATTTACTTTGACTTTATTTTGAAGCTTAAGGGGGTTTGCAGCTTTTATATGAAGCCTGGCATACGTAGGTACTGTCGCGCCTTTTTAAAAAAGGCGGCCACGCATGAGACCTATTTATATCGATAGCAGACCTCAATGCACGTGACTGCAGTTGATCACGTGACTACGGGATTGTTCTTACTTTAAGTTTTCTGCTTGCATCTTGCATTGATGTCAGCTGCTGGTCCTATGCATGGCCGCCATTTTCAAAATGGCGCGACCAGTAGGTATGCCACAGATCTTCAAAGCCCTTTTGTAGTTATTTTTTTCTAATTTTTAACACAAGATAAGTGAATCTAGTGACCTTAAAATTGTGACTAATAACTTTGAAATCTACTTTTTAGTGAAATACTCTAGATGTTGGTTTTTTTTTATTTTTTATTTACCTGTACTGTAGCTTTGGCCATCCATGCAAGACCGACGAAGATTTTTTCCTTCATGTTGAGGTTGCTGCGCACTGCACAGGTACTGGTGAGGATGGTACGTAGTACCACGCACGCCACCAAAATACCACCTCCGATCAAAACCAAGCGAGGCTCCAGGTCTGCAATCTAAATAGAAAAAGTCAATACATAAATAAAGTGATTGTATTTTTTCGTATATTCATGAGTTCTTGAACCCATGCGGTCCTAAGGCGTCATAGTATCATCAGGATTTAAAGGGATAGATAGATTTCTAAAATCGTATTATAAACTACCGAATCATTCGTTCGTGCACTATACAACAGAGGCGTTCACATAATTATTGTGGTATCTCAAAAAATCATAATCATACTATTAACGACCACCCTTTTTTAAGCCTAGTTAAATCATGAGTATGACATCATAAGTTGGCAACAACAAATAATATTGCATTGACTCTGGTAGATGGTGATGTAATCATACATTCTACATACGAGCGTACGAGGATTATCCTCAATAAGTACTTATATCGTTTAATAAATAGTGATGAAACATAGCTGAATCTAATTGAAGAATATAAACATTTTCTTGCGATACGTTTCTGTTACTCGGCTGAATGAATCATCCGAGTTCACTCTACTGGCCGTGATCTCTTTAAACTCGTGACTTTTGTCATTAGGTACTTACCTAATCATTAGGTAGGTACTTACCTAATGACAAAAGTCTGTCTTTCTTCTTCTTCTTGATGATGTTGAAAATAATTGTAAAGTTAATATAGGTAGTTAGTTATTCTTACAACGACTTGAGCACCGGTAACTGCAAAGAGCATAGGTTCGAAGAACATCCAGAAAATTTCGAAGGCGGTGGCAACAGGGTTGTCTTCCAGCTCCCAGCCTAGGTCTGTCCAATTCTTGCAGGCCACGAACGCGAATGCGATGACAGCCAATGGCCCTGAAGAAGTAAATTGTTGTAAGAATTACAATTTAGGAATTACTTCCACTCGTGAATTTATAGCAAAACTAATCAGAGCCGAAGCAAGTGCTTCTTCAGTACTTAAGGTTCTAGAACATCAGTGAAACCTAAGAATTTTTAGCTCCCAGAATAATTAGGATTACAATTTATAAATAGTGCCACACGAATCACATCGAATACAATACACGTGACATATATGTAGAAGTAAATATGTATTAAACAGTGGACTAAATAAATCATGCGTATGATACACTTTTCCAGTTCACATTGTTTCCTTGACTTTATCGGTTGTCAACACAGTCATTGATTTATAACAAGGCATTGTTCGGTGAAAGCCAGGCACTATACCGCGGAAAACAATCATCCGTGGTTATTGACTACAGGTTTTACAATTACTCAGTTAATAAGACCAACGTGCTCGTCTTTACGTCTACCTTTGTGTTTGTAAATTCTGTGGAATAATGAGTTTTGTTTTATATGGCGGGGAACTGAAGTTGATTTACTATTTGTTGCCGATTGTGGTTCTGAAAGTTTTACTTTATAAACATTTTGAAAGGCGATGGGTATCAAATTTACCTTGCGTCAAGATAAATTCAATGCCATCACCTTTTACAAGTTTCTTGGCAACAATTTTCATGCTTTCCTATTCCACCAACCTTATGTTCTAGGATGCGCCACAAATTACAAGCCATTTTTTTCACAAAAGACTTTAAGTACATTAAAGTATGCTTACCAGCACCACCCCAGCCGATCTCCTCAGACCCCAGCACCATCATTAGTCCGCCAGCCAGCAGCATCAGTACTCGAAGAGGCACCAAGAAGGCGTCATTGCGCTCAGGAACAAACTTCACCAGGTAACCGCATAACACTCCCAGTACTATACCACCGATCACACTAAGTGGACCCTGGAAATTAAAAGTAATGCATTTTATTAATTGAGGTTGCATACAGTGATGTCATTAATAAACTGTCCGGCAAAAGCTGTGCTGTCATTGTCGACCTTACGTTGGCTAGTGAGGCTGACAGCCAGTAACCTGACTTATCTTTAACTACAGCATGAGCTCGTGTATAGCTGGTGATGATAGGTACGACAGAAGAAGAAGCGATGAGTGAAGGTGACAACTAGACCAATTACGTCCCATAAAGAAAATTCGAGACCTCAGTCCACATGGGACAAAGCGAACTTTATATAATACATTTGGTACGCAAAATACGCGCATTGACGTGGAGTTGCGGAAACCAGCCCGTGAACTTGGATTTAAATTATGTACTTGCCTATTTGCAAATTACTTATCTAGATTACTTTTCTACTATTTTTCTGTATTTCTGTAGTACTGATTTAAATATACGCCTCTTTTGCCTAGCACCTATTCTTGTTTTATAATACTGGAGGGGAATAGTGCTGATAGCCGAAATACAGGCTATGCCTAGTTCGGCTACAGACGCTAATCTCTTTACCTTAATTGAAATTGTTGCCACATTGCCATTGTAAAGTAGTACTAAGTTTTTGGAAAATAAATTATTATTATTATTATCTATTGTATAATACATTTATGTGGAATCCCGCTCTATAACCTAAAGCTTCCAATAAACTAAATATTATTCGACTATGAAATCAAGTTAGCCATAGAAGATATTAGAAATGTACAAGACCCACTGTGAAGGCGAGGATTTGCTTGCATACAAGTAACAAGCTACTGACATAGTAGCAGATTCAATAGTTCAGCGATGTAACAGGATGTCCTTTAGTTCTCTAATCATAGCGGCAGTCTGGTCTGTTGTTGTGAATCATGCACACAATACCTACCTAATGCTGTGTAGTAAAAACAACAAAGACTTTATACACTCCTTTTAGTACCTACCTACTTTGAGGTGCTTTGAGCTAGTACTTAGTAACTACTAAAGTACTAGCTCAAAGTAGTTGCTAGTACGTAGTACTTTGAGTTAAGTATCCTTCAGAATATTGAGTTAAGTACCTTGCAACTTTCATCTGTTTTCCAGTGGATGTTAGCGTGAATTCAGTTCCCAGTACACTATGAACTCAAGCAAGCACTTTGTTACGACAAAATGTGTTGCAAGCTTTGTATGCAATTTGCTGTTGAAAGTGCTAAAGCATCTATTCATTTGCAATTAGTTTCCTACAATGCGGATTTAACTAATCTACTTGTGAACTATTATATGAAGGACTCTGTGAACTGTGTAGGTAGTGTGATAGTGTGATCTTTGTCTAACGAATCAGAATGAAAAAAAAGTGCGTTGCCATTTTTAAAGACGTCATTTTAGCAATAATATAGACAAAATGCCGCCTTTACAATTACTACTGGGCATGTAGAGTTACAGTTTAGCAAGTTATTATTTTTTTAAAAGGTTATTTTTATAAGCAATTAAATCAACTAATTTATTTACATTAACATATTGACAAATTATTATGACTAATGTTGCATGCCATTTCTACAGCCTACCTACAATTAATAATCATTTAGACAAACTTATAATATAACGTATAGGAAGTTGTTTCCTTTTCCATTTTTCACATTAAATGAGTATACTACGTGACACGCACGCGCCCTTTGATTTTTTAATGTTCTAGTAATTTGTTTGGATTTTTACACACCATGTTACGTTTCTTGGTATTTTCGTGATTTGAAGATACCTATTATTTGCATTTATTGGTTAAGTAGTGTTGTGGTGCTGACTGTTCGTGCGAAATACCGTTTATCCGTCTTTTACCGTCTGTTTTATCTTTTTATTTTTTTTTTTAATTGAAAAGATAACAAGGTGATTATTTAAACTTGAGTGATTGAAAACAAAACCATAAAGTTTATGTTAAATGTAATTGTTTTATTTGTCTTATTTTAACAGACATAATTAACTCCCTCCCAAAGGGGGGAGACTTGTGTCCCAGCAGTGGGAACATTATAGTCTGAGGCTGATTATGTAATCAACATGTGAAAACTTTATGCCACTTCGTATTTAAACCATCATACTTCTGGGCTCAAAAACAGCTAATTTAATTGGAATATTATTACAAGAGTATTAGGGCTCCTGCAAACAGGCGCGACGCGCGACGCGAATCGCGCGCGACACAAAGGCACCGCTCGTTGCGCGACTTACGGTGCCTTTGTGTCGCGTGTCGTATCGCGCCTGTTTGAAGGAGCCTTTATTGGAATATTATTATTAATGAGAAAATTTCCATAAACCCATTATCGTGTTGTTGCTGCAATTATTGCCAAACTCTAGGTAGAACTTATATTTTATAAATACCTATCACTATTAAAACTGTATAATTTTAAATGACATGATATATCAGACATCTGTAAATCTACTACTACTTTGTTGAATTATAATTTCTTTTCTAAATGTCAATTACAGCGTCAGAAATGGTCTTGATTGGATAAGTCGTTAAACTAGATTGAGCACGTTCCGTTGCTCAAAACCGTTAATTAATCTATCAGCCGTATTATGTAATCGTCGCATTTCAATTAATTGGTCCAGTGACATAGTTTTACAGTTAATGAATGCTGTTAAAAATCTTGAAACATATTATTACAATGTCTTTACGGAGAATTCCATGAAATCCTACCTATACGTATAGATAGGTATCTACGTGCTCAGAAGCAGGTTACCTTTTAGCTTGCCTACAAAACTGGAGGCCAAAATTTGGCAACTTGAAAAGAAATACCTCAGCCATAAAACCTATTGAAGCTTAGTTTTAGACATCAGTTACGCTGACCTGGGGGCCTAAAAAGGCTACTTTGGCAGAATCATAAAAGGATAACATTGTCATTGGTTGTTTGTCCAGTGGTCGTGGGTTCCATTCCCGGGTTGGGCAATATGTTGGGTTTTTCCAACTGGAATTTCTTAGCATAGGCCTTATTGCATGGGACTTATAACTTTTTTCCAACTGGAATTTCTTAGCATAGGCCTTATTACATGGGACTTATAACTTTTCCAACTGGAATTTCTTAGCATAGGCCTTATTACACGGGACTTAAAACTTTTTTCCAACTGGAATTTCTTAGCATAGGCCTTATTACATGGGACTTAAAACTTTTTCCAACTGGAATTTCTTAGCATAGGCCTTATTACATGGGACTTAAAAATAACTAACGAAATATATGTGTACTATAGATACACCGCTGCCTAGCTCTTCAGAGATTACAGTCGTGATGTTATTATCATGTTATGTATGTAAGGTAATACGTACTTGAATAACATTCATAGTAAGCGAAGCACTGGAGAACATGATAGACGAGACGATTCCGAAGACGGCGACACTGGCGGCGTCGTCCACGCCTGACACCGCGAGCACCAGGGTCGGGATGCCCTTGGACACCCCGTAGCCCTTCTCGCGGAGCCGGAACAGGCACGGCACGATCACCGCCGGGGACACGGCCGCGATGATCGATGATAGGAGGAAAGCTGGAATGGTGAAAATAGAAATTTAGGTACTATACCTACTAAGGGAGGGAAGAGGGGGGCCCGTGGCTAAATAATAACAGCCGCACAGCTCGATCGATCAGGGTTAAGCTACGCTTGCCGCGGTTGGTCTGTGAATGGGTGACCATCTTTACATACTGTGACCCCTCCGAGCTTTGGAAAGCACGTGAAGCCGTTGGTCCCGGCTGTCAGAAGCCCGAAAGTCTGACAACCAGTCTTACAGTACCCGGCGATAAATATTGCACATCGAACTATTCGATCCTATCGATTTTATACAAAGAATAAAAATAATTAACAAAATAAGCAAATCATAATTGTTTTAACAGCTCCTAATAGATACCGGACTGTTTGTATTTCGTGCGACAGAGATAACGCTCTACGAAGCCGAAATTAGCCGATTGTCTCTTTCCAAAGGTCGATGTGCAATATTTATCGCCGGGTACTGTACCAAGGGGTATCGTATTACCCGGTTGTGGAGGTCAGATAGGTAGTCGCTCCATGTAAAATACTGGTATTCAGCTGCATCCGGTTAGACTGGAAGCCGACCCCAACATAGTCGAGAAAAGGCTAGGCAGATAATGATGACCTACTAAGGGTTGATAGATTTTTTCGAGAAATAAAGGAGCCTACACGAGATAATAAGTACTTGCCAGCGACCCAGTAAACTGAGGCTATAAATGCCAATTATATACCACTAGTAAATCCACGGATATCTATGACCAAACTATTAGTTTTTTTTCATTAAGGCTCCTTCAAACAGGAGCGATACACGATAAAATCGCGCGCCACACAAAGGCACCGCAAGTCACGCAACGAGCGGAGCCTTTGTGTTGCGCGCGATTATATCGCGAGTTGCGCCTGTATGTAGGAACCTTTATATCGTAGTCAAATACATTATGCATTATTAAAATGCTAATAGGTAGTAGCTACCAAATAAATAATGTATCATATTGCTATGGTAATATCTTCCTAAAATTATTCATTGCGAACATTACACGCTCTAACTCAGTCTGTCTTGTACATAATTCTATTGTGTTCGAGTCACATTATATATTTGTAGACTATACGTATGTCCGTCCAAACATACGTAGGTACGTATCGTCTGTACGTATTTACTTAACTAGAAGCAAACGGTATTTGTCACAAGTACAAGAGTATTTTGAAAAACATAATATGCTTTTGAATTTATTTTAAAACTAAACTTTTTTTTTTTTTTTTTTTTAGGATGGGAAATCATCAGATGACTCCTCCCGCTCTGGGTGGAGCGGAAGGGAGTGTCAGACTCTTACTGACTAAAACCCACCCGTGTTCCTTCCTTAGCCCTTTATGTTCCGGGCCAGCGGTAACCCTTTCGGACAATCCCGCTGACCAGTGTAAACTGTCTTAAATATTAATTCAGGACATAGGTGCAAGTCTATCTGTATGCCAAATTGTAACCAAATCTATGTTAACTAACATTATAAAGAGACTAGATTTTGGGCGTTGCGCGAGCTGCAAGCAGCTCGCGGGGTCGTGTTTTTGAGGAGTATTTCTTACCCTTGTAAAATTTTGAGAATTGGACAGTAATCCTTAGCACTTATAGGATTTTGTAATAATAGCTATTTATTCACCAAGGGGAGTAAGGCACAGATTACTAATCGAGTGTGCATTTGAGGCCCGACGCGAAGCGGAGGGCCGTAAACCACACGAGTTTAGTAATCTGTACTTACCCTCGAGTGATATATACTGCTTTATACTACACTTGTGGAGTTGTTGTTAATAAATTGCTATAATTGTCACTGGAATCACTTATTTTAACTTGTGATTTACACCGCCAAACTTTAAACTTTACCAAGAAAATTGTTTCTACAAAATACGTCAACCAACAAAATAAGTCTTTTTTTTTTTCTTATTTTAGCGCGTCAAACAGTTTTCGCGCCAAAAGACGTTAAGCCGCATGGCTCTAGTGGGGACGCGGCTTAACGTCTTTTGTGATTTGTTGTGATCAACAACACTCAACAACACCCAAAACACTCAACAACATTCAACAACACTCAACAACACTCAACAACACTCAACAACACTCGACAACACTCGACAACACTCAATAACACTCAACAACATTCAACAACACTCAACAACACTCAACAACACTCAACAACACTCGACAACACTCGGCAATACTCAACAACACTCAACAACATTGAACAACACTCAACGACACTCAACAACACTCAACAACACTCGACAACACTCGACAACACTCGACAAAACTCGACAACCCTCAACAATACTCAACAACACTCAACAACACTCAACAACACTCAACAACACTCAACAACACTCAACAACCCTCAACAACACTCAACAACACTCAACAACACTCAACAACACTCAACAACACTCATCAACACTTAACAACACTCAACAACACTCAACAACACTCAACAACACTCGTCAACACTCAACAACACTCAACAACACTCATCAACACTCAACAACACTCATCAACACTCAACAACACTCAACAACATTCAACAACACTCAACAACACTCAACAACACTCGACAACATTCAACAACACTCAACCACACTCAACAACACTCAACAACACTCAACAACACTCAAAACACTCAACAACACTCAAAACACTCAACAACACTCAACAACACTCAACAACACTCAATAACACTCAACAACACTCAACAATACTCAACAACACTCAACCACACTCAACATCACTCAACAACACTCAACAACACTCAAAAACACTCAACAACCCTCAACCACACTCAACAACACTCAACAACACTCAACAACACTCAACAATATTCAACAACACTGAACAACACTCAGCAACACTCATCAACACTTAACAACACTCAACAACACTCCACAACACTCAACAACACTCAACCACACTCAAAACACTCAACAACACTCAACAACACTCAACATCCCTCAACAACACTCAACAACAACACTCAACAACACTCAACAACACTCAACAACATTCAACAACACTCAACCACACTCAACAACACTCAACAACACTCAACAACACTCAAAACACTCAACAACACTCAAAACACTCAACAACACTCAACAACACTCAACAACACTCAATAACACTCAACAACACTCAACAATACTCAACAACACTCAACCACACTCAACATCACTCAACAACACTCAACAACACTCAAAAACACTCAACAACCCTCAACCACACTCAACAACACTCAACAACACTCAACAACACTCAACAATATTCAACAACACTGAACAACACTCAGCAACACTCATCAACACTTAACAACACTCAACAACACTCCACAACACTCAACAACACTCAACCACACTCAAAACACTCAACAACACTCAACAACACTCAACATCCCTCAACAACACTCAACAACAACACTCAACAACACTCAACAACACTCAACAACACTCAACAACACTCAACAACACTCAACAACCCTCAACAACACTCAACAACACTCAATAACACTCAAAAACACAAAAACACTGTATAATGCTTTCTGTCTCATTTGCTCCCACGTTAAATCTTATGTCTATTACATTGACAGTGACAGCGCTGTGAAGTTATTACCCATCCAAATTAGATACTACAGGCTAGCATAATGATCCCAATGCGTTTTCGAACTTCTCAAGTTGAAAGCGTTTTATTTTATGCTACTAAATATAGATGTCACCAAAACTCGTGTTGACTAAATCTAACGACGTGACTTCGCAAATGAGTACACTTATAGCATTCGTTCATTCACTTTGAGCGAATGCTGATTGCCCGATTTAATAATCACGGTTAAAATATTCGTGGTGAGCAGTGAATACTTAACCGGCTGCATAAACGATGTTTAGGAATTCATCGGCCGATTACTCAAACATTGGTCAAATGACAGTCCGTGAACTCGGCCTTTAGGCAGTCAATTTTAAATTGAATAATTGACTTAAACGCACCCCAAACAAAAACGCTGTCCGCCATGTTAGTATTCTTCCCCCCTTTGCTCCACTCGGTCTCGCAGGTTCGCTCCACTCAGGACCTACCTACCACCGGAAAGCTATCGTGACCTTATCCCTACGCTACGCTACGCTACGCTTCGCTTTACCGCTACCTAGTTTCCGAGATACGATGGGGAAGGGGTGAAGGGGGGGAGAGGGGAAAGTTTTGAAAAAACTAATTTTGACCTACTCTGGCCCCACGGACATGAATCTGAAAAAGAAAATGTTCCAAGTCTTAACTTCCGAGATCCGCCTAAAGGGGGGAGAAGGGTGAGAGAATGGGGGGAATTTTGAAAAATGGTTTTTACTTTTCCGAGCCTCCTCTATACGAATCCGTAAAAAAACAAAACCCAGGTTTCTTAATTTCCGAGATACGATGGAGGGAGGGGTGAAGGGGGGGAGAGGGGGGAGTTTTGAAAAATGATTTTGACCAACTCTGGGCCCCTTGATATGAATCTGAAAAAAAAAATGTTCCAAGTCTCTTAACTTCCGAGATCTACCTAGAGGGGGGGGGGGGGAGAAGGGGGGCAAGGGGGGCAACTTTGAAAAATGGATTTTACTTTTCCGAGCCTCCTCTATACGAATCCGTAAAAAAACAAAACCCAGGTTTCTTAATTTCCGAGATACGATGGGGGGAGGGGTGAAGGGGGGAGAGGGGGGAGTTTTGAAAAATGATTTTGACCAACTCTGGGCCCCTTGATATGAATCTGAAAAAAAAAATGTTCCAAGTCTCTTAACTTCCGAGATCTACCTAGAGGGGGGGGAGAAGGGGGGCAAGGGGGGCAACTTTGAAAAATGGATTTTACTTTTCCGAGCCTCCTCTATACGAATCCGTAAAACAACAAAACACGGGACTCTTAGTTTCCGAGATACGATAGGGAGGGGGGAGAGTGGGGTGGAAAAGGGGAGGTTTGGGATTTTTCCCATAATCGTGAGAGTTACTTCTATACGAATCTGTAAAAATATACCCACCTCCCCCTTCACCATCTGGGAGAACAATTATGTCAGTCAGTGAGTCAGTGGTAATCGAGCTTTATATAGTATAAAAAGATTTGATTTTTTGTGTTTTTTTTTTGTTCGCATTTACGCTAAAAAGGCTGAACGTATTTAGATGAAATTTGACACATGAGTAGACCATGACCTGGATTAGGAAATAGGATTTTTTATCCCGATATTACCACGGGATTGAGACTTACGTGGGTGAAACCGCGGGATCAGCTAGTGTGTGATAAAATAACAGACACAAACACAAATTTTAACATTAATAATTTAAGGGGGATATCAATGTAGGAATATTCATATTAAAAGCATTAAAACTTTAAAATTAATCACCCCAATCCCAAGGCAATCCCAAGAAGAAGTAAGCAAGAACGGCGCAGAGCACACACTCGAAGGTCCAGGGAACTAGAGCCAGCTTGATGACAGTGAGGAAGTACTTCTTCATAGCAGTGGGGTCCAGGTCCAAGCCAGCTCGCGTGAGGATGATGGTTAAAGCTATTTTTCTGGAACACATCAATTAATTCATAAATATTTTGTATTCTAGGATATAATGGAGTTAAAAGCAAGGAACACAAGAAATTAAATATGTTTAAGGGTCAGCGCAGACAGAGAGGAATAATCCCCGCGCGGTCTTGGGCATTTTCTTTACGGATCGTGTATCGAGCTTGGGATTCCCGCATATCTTCGAGGACGCGCGAGCATTTTTTGTCAGGTTCAAGCATTTATGCACTTTATTGAAATAATTAAAAAAGTTTATTTTCAAGTGCGTTAATAAAATCCTCTCCGCTGCGCTCCGTTTCGTCTGCGCTGAGCCTAATGATAAGCTTCTATGTGCAATTTTCTGGGTATTCAATAATTTTATTGAAAATGCCTTACTTTTTTTGTTACAACTAGACAAAAGTACATTTATAAAAATAAAAAAAAACCGGTCAAGAGCGAGTCGGACTCGCGCACCGAGGGTTCCGTACCATCATAATAATATGTTCATCTAAAACTAGTCCAATTTTCAAGTTGATAGCATTAAAAATCCATGAGATATCCAGCTGTGACAGACGGACAGACAGACAGACTGAGTCGCGCCATAAGGGTTCCTTTTTACCATTTTTGTACGCAACCCTAACTAGCTGACCGAGAGACGTTGTCGTGTCGTAACAGTAGTTCAGTTTTTCCCATTTTTCCGGGAAACTATTCCAATTATCTTTTCCCTAAAAACCGGACTATTGCGAACATTTTAAAACAAACAATAGCCAAATCGGTCCAGCCGTTCTGTGATGCGCTTACCAACAAACAGCATTTCATTTTCATCTATATAGATATAATTTAACTAAGTACCTGATATAGGACGCAACGTGTTGATAGGTCTCGTCAAAGTTGACGAGCCCGGCGTTCTTCATGATGATGCCCACTATGAGCATCCCTATGAGGGCTGGCAAGGTGGTGATCTTCAGCATGAGCCATCCTCCGAAGTAGGCGACGATGGTCAGGACGGCGAAGGAGAACAGCTGACCGCCGGGCGCGGCCGTGTCGCCCATCACGATCCATACCGTCACCCATACCAATATGCCTGTACAATAAATTGCATCATAAATATCTCGCCCAGAAGGATTCCTTGAAGTATATTGTAAATCCACATGTTGCCACAATCCAGGACTTCCTGACCGAAATACCCATAATATTGACCGACCCAGGGATCTAACAGATGACCCCAAACTCAGTAGTTGTGCTTGGCGCCAACAAGGCAGCTTAATAGAATAAATTAAGTAATCCAACCATTTATTAATCAGATATTCAGTCCTGAGACTGAATAGAAACTCAGTAGCTTATATCTGAAACTCAGCTATTTGTATTTTCGAGAGGCTAAAGTACAAATAGGTGAGTTAGGCTAGGATTAATCAAAAATCACGATTCGATATGGCAATTTATCCATGTCTAAATGCGCTGTTTCATGTGCAGCAACACATGCCCTCGAAAGTTAGTGCAGAATTTAGTACAGTCACTTAAATAAATCCCAACATAAATAACACTAGTTTTAATTCATGGGCGTCTTCCAATCTACGTTTTCATGGGCAACTTGTAATTGATGCATTCACGGGCGCCGCCGTTGCGAAATTATACGTGTTGTATAAAAATAGTCATAGCTTACCAATAATTAATACTGCGATGTTTTGCGCGAACTGCCGGTATGAAGGACATAATGGGTAGGGGCAGACCTTCTGCCAATTCGGTGGCTCCCACGAGGGAATGCCGGATTCCTCTGAATGACACTTCGCGCAACACGCGAACCACCAAGATCTAAACAAATGAAATTTATTTAGTTTACCAAAATCAACACTCGGGGAAAACAACAACAAAGTTATCTAACTTTACATTGCACTGCAAATAGGAATACTATGATTACCTATCCAGTTGTTAAAGAAATAAGAATAAAAGTTTTGAAGTGGACAACACTACTTGCCACTACATACCTTATCAAAATTGACATAGAGAAGCCTACTCAACCCATACGAGTAATGGAGTTATTCCTAACTCTTATGTTAGCATACCATATAAAGCTAAGCAAATTGTGGCAGAAGTTGTGACGATATTGGTGCTGCTAGGTGAAATATAGGTTTGACCTACTTAGATTGACCTATTAATCAAATATATCTACGTACTATTCAACTCTTCGACTGTTAAAGTATTTTCGTAATAACTTTTAGCAACGTGTATTATTAATTTTCAACAAGTTCGACATAATTCAGATTTCGCGATTGTTTTAGACTAAAGTTCCGCTTTCAACTCAAATACCAATCAATTGGTGATTGGAATTTGAGTTGAAAGCGGAACTATCTATTGAGTTTTCGAAAGTTTCAAAATAACAAAACATTCATGTATGACAAGTGTAAAAAATCATGTTTGTACAATACCTTTCGATGTATTCGCTCTGTTGTGACAGCGCCTTCTTGGAGTAGACGGAGGATGTCGTGGAATATTTCTTAAATCTGCCCTCGATGTGTGTCTGGCGATCTGTGTACGAACAGTGAGCGTTAGAAGGGTGCCAGTCAGCGTGGCGATCGATCAAATTGTGGGAACCAGCAGCCAGTATTGGCATACTGGCTGCTGGTTCCCACAATTTTTCAGCAGGTGTCTTGCACATACTGGCGTATGTGCAAGACACTTGCTGTTTCTACATCGTACCCTCATTACCGTCTGTCAATTGACCTTGCAACTGCTTTCATTTGTCTTTATAGTATGAATTGCAGTAAAGTTTATGGAAAATTGTAACAAGGTCTTAAAACCTTCCACCAATCTGGGTTATATTGGTTCCGGTCGCTAGTTGGCTCTCAAGTACCAGATTTTTTTGGGAGTACCTGCTTCGATTGATTGAAGTGGTATGAACATCTGGCAAGAGTGGAATTTTTTGATAAATTTATAGATATATTTTATTACATTGAACCTCGTACAAAATAAGTTACCTATACCTAGGCAGCTGCAGACTAAAGTCACGTTTCTTGCAACATAAAGAACTTAAATCATTGCATTTAAAATTAACTAAATGTCATTCAAGTATTCGTCGCTAATTAATTTTGAACGGAAAATTACCCCAAGAGGAGTCCATGTCCGCTGCCATGGCATTGTGGAGATTACTTTTGCGGCGCGAAGGCCCTTCCGCTTTTGCTGATACGCTTCCATTCCTGTTGATAATTAATACACATTATTATTTAAATCAGAGTAAAAGTAATCTCACAGAAATCGTTGCACATAAAAAACTCCATCAAAAACAGAACTCCTTTTCGGAAGTCTGTTCAAAAGAAGTAAAGCTGCCGTTTTATTTGTTTTTAAAGAAAATTCAATTTTCATTATAGACTGTTCAAAAGCAACGTTTGAAACTCATGCATATTTAAACTGTCACCACAACTTTTGACACTTGGTAACCAGTGAACGGCTTATGTTACAATGCGCTATTAAAAGAATTAATGTAATCCTTTGTATCACGTGTTGGAGTTTTGTCTGAAATGAGCCGTTTACTTGGTAAACGTCAGTTTACCACAAACAAAATGCAGGCTGTATGAAAAGGAAAAAAAATGGTGTAAAGAAGCATGCAGGAATGAGTTTTTGAAGCTAAATGACATATCTAATTCAAGGCTTGCCGTAATAAGGGATTTCGGCGAAATCTGGGTGTACTATTGGTGCACCCCTGCCTAACCTTTCGGGGAATACAGACATCATGTTATGTTATCTAATACAATATACGTATTAGCATTTTTCGCAATAAACATAATTATTTTGAATGGAGTCGGACAGTTAGCCAGAAAGTTAAAGCTAGTACCTAGATACATGAATTGTGACAGTGTACACTTAGATTTTACTTTAGTAAAACGTACGATTAAGTACTGCATTGTATCGTTCTTTCAGGACCTAAGCTGGTTATCACACTGTACCGTCCACCGTAACTTTGACTGTAGAATCTTGATTTGTATACAAAAACGGCAGGGTATAAACAATGACATCGCACCTCTGTGCGGTCTCATTCAAAAATAAAAACCGCAGCACCGCAAACCGGAGCGGTGGACGGTGCAGTGTGATAACCGCCCTAGTGCAGGAATGGTTCACTTTATGGTTTGATAAAATGAAATGGAAGATCTTTCGTAACTCTAAGAGTATGGAAAAATGAATATAAATAAATATGCTGATTGGTTCTTAAATATATTTCCTGTCATAAATAATATTATATTTTGAACTAACAATATTGTGGTTAAGGTAATTGGACTTTATTAGCTTGTGATTTATTTATGTTGCAATTCTTTTGTGGTTAGTCTGCATCTGCAATCACATAACTACTTTGTTTTATTATAAGAAAAGCTTCTGCCCATGAATATCAATGAGTTAAGTGACACATACCCTAACACTTAGGTACGAGTATTAGCCGTTACGGGTGTATCCTAATACGTGTCTGTTATACGAGCGTGTCACCTTGAAAAATAATTTATAATAATAGAGCGATTACTCATTGCCACGAGGTACATTAACAATTCAGTTTGGTAAATTAAACTATGTTTTCACGCTTATCCTTTCTTTTTATAATAATTATTTTAATTGAAAAGTATTTGAGTCTGCTTTATTTTATTGTATATGTACATTCAAATAATATTTTGAAATATTAGAATACAAAAACATTTAAATCTATAAAAAAAATAGTAGCGCACCGTTATCGGGACCAGCGTCCAAGCTATCGGCGCCGGCGCGGCGGTGCGGCGGTCAGGGCTCCAGAGAGAGGAACCTCCTAACAATGTGAGCCGTGTCCAGAAGTACCGCTTTCTGAATCAAGCCCTTGATCCAGATGTCCAACGAGAGTAGGAAATTAATGATTACATTAAAAAAAAATATTATTAATATCGAATAATAAAATGTATTAAATAAAATTAATATTGCCATAGGATCGTCTGCTTGAAGTTAGTAAAAGGTGATGTTAATATACATAGTTCACAGAATTTCATAATTATACGGTACACGCGCTTCGCGTTGACACATTTGTTTGAATATTATCGACGTTAATTTACGAGTACATTTGCGGTTTAACAATTAGTAACTTAAAATACAACCGAATATTATTGTCGTATTTTTGAAAATTCTAGGGGATTCATGTTATAAAAACGAAAGTGAAATATAATTAATTTAATCGATATAATTTTGCTTCGAGCAATTTTGCACATCATAACGATTTAAGCTATAGAAATAATGTTTAAAAGGCCCATATACTGAAGAACTATAAAAATCTCGATTCTGTTCACGTCCGTGTAGTTCCTATATGCATATAAATATTTTCCCACGGTCTGATGCATGCGGAGGAGCTTGCGTGTAGCTACACTGCTTTTACAGTTTTCACGACACGTATAGATTGGTAACACAAAATAATCTGTAATTCCAGTTGGTAAAATGTTAAGCGTTATAATTTATTAAAAAAGTGTTCAGTTTAGATCGCCAGATGTCTTCGTCTGAAATTAACTTGTTCAGGACTTCTCAAGGCAATCCCTCATAATTTTATTTACTAAATAAATATATAAGTTTTTGATTTTATAAAACTCCTTTATCGTCTACCCGATCCTAAACCTCTATTTTTTTTAATAAACCTAGAAAAATATATGAACTTTAATGGTTTTGTTTAATCACATGAAGTTTGTTTCAAATAAAGTAAATCATAATTATTCTTTTCTTTCTTAAATGTCTAGAGACTTTATCTGTCCTAACTTTTGTGAAGTGCTAGACTTTCATGAAAATTATGTCGCTCAAGTTATATTTCTTTTCTAAACCAAATAAATAAAGATATGCTTAAAGGAAAAGGCTCCATTGTAATCGAACCTTTATAAAGAACAGTCTACTACTTGCTATTCATAACATCATCGACTCAAAGGCGTTGCGTTATGTTACACTTTTAAGTCATACGCCGAAGGTAATACATATATGCAAATATACCTGCCTGTACCACTTTTATGAATTGTATTTTTTGACGTAGGTATCTATCTAATATTGAATGATGGCTTATTTAAATACGACTAAAATGTGCTTTTGGGAGAAAGGAAAAGTAGTAGTATGGGTAGTTTTCTGAGTGGTTAACCATAATATTTTGTATTTGGATGAACATTTTTCATTCGGTAGATATAAATATTTCCTTTTATTAAATATATTCATTAGTATCTTATATTGTCGTTCCTGGGCAACATTTTACTTATAATACTCTATCAATCGTTCATAAACGTTTAAATTCGATAAATATTTAGTTAAATTAAATGTAAATATTATGTGTGACAATAAAACGTGTGGTGAGTACCTACATGTAATGTTGCTGCCAAGCTGTTACAACTGTTTCAAGCCACGTGTCACAGTAGCGTGGAGAACAGTATAAAAGAAATTATACAGTACTCAATGTATTGTTTAATCAATCCATAGCGCAAGCGCAAGGTGAGTTCTTGGCAAAGGCTTTATCGACAGCAAATTACGCGCAGTGCAGTGGGTCAATGTTTATTCACTTAAATGTAACAGGCGATGACTGGAAACTTTACTGTTTACGTGAGCAATAAGCGCTGATTTTATACGCGATATCCGAATGTAATTAATCTTAATGATGATTTACTATCAATCATCATTACGATGTTCTAAAAATAATAATAATTTTTTGGAAAATCTTTTGAGGAGAAATTGTAAATAAACTATTAGAAAAACATACTACTTTTGTATTTACAGATTTTTTCCCTATTTATACATGTTGTAATCGTGGCGTTTACACGTAAGTATATATATAAATATTTATTCATGTTACAAGGTTGCGGCCAAATCTTCAGGGGTTTTTTCAGTAATTGCTATAATGTTGCAGTAAGTAATGGCATCCAGCACCTTCGTTTTCAGCAAGACTTAGTGTTATTATTAATAATTGATTTAATGTATTAGAATTTTCATTGGAATTACGTTTTCAGCTGGTTACAAGACAGTGTGACAGATTTACATAGGGCTGATAGTAAATTATTCTTTAGAAGTATATTGTGACTGAAATTAACAATAAAGCATACCGAAAACGTAAACCTATTGTGTGTTTAAAATATAATAGCAGTCCATGATGACCGTCCTCTCTAGGGAGTCATGCCGATGTCCATATATGAATAAAAACACGTCGGTAGTGCAGTATGTGTGTTACCATGACGCGGTGTCCGCCAAGATGTCAAGCAATCTTTATACGATGGATTGTTGATAGTAAATGTGGGTCATATAACTAGAAATATGCGTCTACAGCGACCTTAGCCATGACTTCGATTTTAAATAGCACATATTAAAGAAAAATAATTATATGTACGGAGCTTTGCTATCGTCGTCACGTCACAGCCAGCTTGGTCAACATATCGGTGAATTTTTCAGTAAACCTTTGTTCAGGTGTTTGATGCGCGCTACTGCGAGCGGAACCTTTCTATGTAGACATCGTTGTCGACACCCCGTAACGTGAGACCGAAAAGATAAGCCGCACTATATGCTCACATTTGTCGTTTAAATAAACATAGGGTGCGAAGTTATAATTTGATACAAGTAGGTAGATATTATTATTTTGGCAATATTATTACTGTTTCCCTTCCTGCGGTTACTAACGGGATGGATTGTGTATAAATTATGTATCCGATCGAACGTGATCGTTTTATTTCAGGAATATTTTGAACATGTTTATTATAATGTCTTGAAAATTTAACACTTAATAAATTAACTTATGTAATTAAAACAGTGTTTTTGTATCACTGATGACATGGAAATTGTTTATTTTTAATAAAATATCGCGTTATACATATTGAATTAATAAGTATATATTTTAAACTTACCAATGACGGTTGAGTGCGTCTGTTTCGAGGGATGAATCTGACGGTAGGTAGCTGTCGTAGTGACAACTTAAGCTGCTGTGAGACATTCTACATGGTACTCAGAGAGTCTTATTCACTATAACTAGATTAGCGGGCGAATTTGAGGACTGGTTTACGCGGTGGCATGCCGCTCGGTTCAGCACGCTCCACACCTATGCCGCGGCGAATGTGCATCTTATAAGAGAAGGTTCGGCTGCGCGCGAGTCGGCCGCCGCGCCTCACCCCGGGCACGTGACTGCCTCGGTACGTTCAGTTTCGCCGGCCGGCTGGCCGGTCATTGGCCGAAGTGCAAAAATTTTCCTAAAGTACAACCGTAGGCCCACTGCCATAAAAATGCGTTGCGAACTATTGCACGGGCCGCAGACTCGGTCGGTGGTGAGTGATTAAATGAGCCCGAGGCGTTGCGGCCGTGTTTATACTACTCACTTCAAACAACGCTCGTATAACAGCGGCGCCCGCGCCGCCCGCACAGCCCGCTGCCTCCGATTTTTCCGCACGCATCGATACAATGTGTGCAATCGCGATTAAAAACAGCCAAGTGATTTGTTCCATGTGGTTTTATATGTCGTCTGTTAACGATAACTACATAGGTATGTGATGAATTCTCAGAACTAACGTGGGCACATAATCCGCACCGTTCCGTTGTCTGTCTAATTATTACCCACGACAGCTCCGTATCGTAGCACCGCTGCTTGCTGCTAATTCGAGTGTGAATTACAATAATTATACTAATTATATTAATTATTACACGTATCACCTTTTATACACCTTTGTTATTTTGATTAAAGCGGTTCTTGGGTTGGAGTGCAGCTTTAGGAGCACCATGGCGCGAGGACTTAGAATTTTTTTCGAAATTTTCGTTTATTCTTTTCGGAAATTTCCCAATGCCGCATTATTGCAGTATCGGGTTATTAACCTCGTCCATAGGAACCATTTTAGTTCTGAGACACATGGTCCTACGACGCACCGTTTCTGAATTATATTTTACTAGCTTCTGCCCACGACTTCGTCCGCGTGAAATTTCTTGTTACCGACCCACCCCGTCGCATCGCATCGGCTGCCAGCGCTATTACTTCGTTTTTGCTTAGCGTTCTTTCTGACTTTTTTCTTTTTGCTCTTTAGCCTATAGCCTTCCTCAAGAATTGGGCTATCAAATGCAAAAATAATTTTTCAAATCCGACTGGTAGTTCCAGAGATTAGCGCTTTCAACCAAACAAACAAACAAACAAACTCTTCAGCTTTATAATATTAGTATAGATATAGATTTTATACTAGCACTTTGCCCGCGGCTTCGTCCGCGTCTATTTCATACTTTCCTCTAAACATTTCGAAAATGTATGTTTATGATATTTATCATTTATTTAGATAAATAAGTATTCGGGCACATTTTTAAGTTTATAGATCAAAGGAACCAGATGTTTAAAATAAACTGTATTCCCGCTTTTCACCCCGCAGGGATGAAATTTCTAAAAATCGTTTGGGATGTGTTCATTACTTGACTCAAAGATTATTTATACCAATTTTCGAGTTAATCAAGCCACGCAGTAAAATCCTCCCCTGTAAAATTAATTACCCCTCTTCACCCTACCAAATGGTGACTCCCCCCCGCCCCTAAAACGACCCACTGACCGCGGTTTTAAAAAAAAATAACTATTATTAATTTTACTCGAGCTTGTTTCAAACACCAAGGAGCAATATTTCGTGCGTTGACAAATTACGATAAAAATGACTTATAAACCATATCGAAAATGTGAGTGATACAAATTGCTCCAGTGCGACATAGGTTGAAACCTTTTGTTAGACGTGTCTGGTTCCAATTCAGAATATTGTATGCATGACATCTTAATACATCAGTATCATCAATAACTCCTGCAGTCGTAGCGTTTTTGTTAATTGTTTAAACTCTTCGAAACTTCGCAAATGAATGACTAAGTTAAGAGTACATTACAATACCTATTTGAATATGAGCACATGGTTACTAACTAATGTCATTAAAAATAAGGAAATCGACACTAATGTCGCGAGGAGGAAATCGTGTGTTTATCCGGTTTGCTATAAATAATAGAAGGAATACGATAATTACGAGAAAATATGCGATACTTCACATTGTATGGTAGTTGGTCATAGATATCCGTGGATTTACTAGTGGTATATTGGCATTTATAGTCTCAGGTTACTGGGGCGCTGGTACTTATTATCTCGTGTAGGCTCCATTATTTCACGAAAAAATCTAACTACATATTAACCCGTAGTAGGTCATCATTGTATTGTATCATCTTTTTTTGCCTAGCCTTTTCCCAACTATGTTGGGGTCGGCTTTCAGTTTCACCGGATGCAGCTGAATATCAGTATTTTACATGAAGCGACTGCCAATATTACCTCCACAACCCAGTTACTGGGTAATACGATGCCTACCCCTTGGTAAGACTGGATTTCAGACTTTCGAGCTTCTGACGACCCGTGACAACTTCCAGAGATCCACGAATAATAGCTGGGTTAAACAATTTAAGCTGTTTTCCGAGGCACGGAGGTGTCTCGAAATGTAAAGATGGACACCCATCCACGGACCAACCGTGGAAAACGTAGCTTAACCTGATCGATCGACGAGGGAAGCTTAATTATTATAATTAAATAAATAGAAGGATAATCATTTGTCGTATCGGCCAATGGCCTGATGCCCAAAAGCCTCGATCAACATCTCTCGAGGCTCTCGTTGGGCGGTTGGATCAAGGGCCTGATTCAGAAGGCAATACTCCTTGATACGGCTCGCATTGTGAGGAGATTCCTGTCTTTGGAGCCCTGTCCCGATACCGACAGACAACACTTTTTTATATTTTAAATGTTTTCTTAAGTTTTTTATAAAAATATTTAAAAACGTATTTAATGAGTAAGAAGTAAATAAATGAACGTAATAATTTATTATAAGAAAAATACCTACCAAGTATATTTAAAATGCATAAGGCAGGTATTCATAATTTATAGATACGAATTAAACAAATGAGATATCCAATTTTCAATAAGTAGGTACTTATTATACGTAGATTTACTGGTTATAAATATCTCGTAGGTAAACCAATCGACGGTATTTCTTAAATCATGCGTAACTACGCATGATTTATGAAATACCATCGATTGGTTACTAGACTACTTTTGACTAATTAGTCAAAATTGGTCTGAGGTTTCATGATTAATCGTAAAAGCAAACTGCTTGTAGGTTAAGTTTATCTAAGATTATGATGCTACGACAACTATATTACAGTTTTTCAGCAATTTGCATGTTTTTATATACAGAGGCGGGACAAGATTAGAAGTCGCAACGTTTATTTTAAAAGCGCAGGTTTTGCGGAGTCATGGGCCATAACCGTTGCCGGGCCCCCATCGCAACAAGCCTGTAGGCGATGGACCTCGTGATAAGTCCCTCACTCCTCCCCTGCCCTCCATGGTACATTGCTCTATTCTTAACAAAAAATCTGTCAAACTCATAGTTACTAGTTTACCAATGGCCAATGGAGTGTGACTAACATTTGGCATTGTGTGCAACAGTCGTAATGTCCTGTACACAATAGGCAGGCGTAGGGTTGCCAACTTTTTTGAGAAAAATAACGTACCGTAAACGCGGGTTACTTTAGCTAATTTTTTCATCTTTTTTTAGAAACCCTTTGTTAGTAGGGATTATGGTGGATTTCTTAGCATTTTAATGGACTTGTTTTACAGGTGTGGATAGTAGCTAATTAGTAATAATATTATTTTCCCCAAAATGTATATTTAAATATTTTTACTTATTTTTTTACTTTTGAGCCAATGTTGTTCTTTGCAGTGGGTTAGTTTGACCTGCAGATTTTGTCGATACAAAAACAATATTTATGACAGCATTGAGCCAATCTAGCCCTATACATCAATAGAAAATAGAAAACCCTTTTTTGTATTGAGCCAAAGTTCCCCCCTAGAGCTAAAGTAACCCGCGTTCACCGGTACCAAATTCTTTGAATAGGAAAAAAAGTATTTGGAAGAAAAAAAAGTCTTTTTAAATTAAAGTATGTTACTATCCTCTTAAATAAATAACTCGTTTTTTATTAATTTTATGAACGATCTGTTTCTCTCTTCACGCCACTGCAGATTCATTACCGAAAAAACTTAGTGAAAGCTGAAGTGGCGGGAACAGAGAGTAAATCCATACTAATATTATAAATTCGAAAGTAACTCTGTCTGTCTGTCTGTATGTTACCTTTTTACGCCTAAACTACTGAACGGATTTCGATAAAATTTGGCAAAGAGATAGATTGCATCTCGGGGAAGGACATAGGATAGTTTTTATCGACATACCTCGCGGGCGAAGTCGCTGGCGGAAGCTAGTAAGAAATATTTTGTTTTTATATTTGGTACTTAAGCTATCAGATGCATTTTTAAGTACAATATATTGCCATTTGTCTTCACGACTGGAATTCTATATCTTTATTAATAGATTTTCTTTTTTGACTTATTTAATAGCCTCCCGACCAATTTCGGTTACGGCGGCCAATTTCAACGGAGATTAGCCAGGTATGAAGAAGAATTCATAGGTAGTGGACAAGTGTGTGCGTAAACACAGGTGCAATCTCTGTTCCTCGCGACGCCAATCGTGCGCGATTTGTGTCGCGTGTCGTGTCGCGCCTGTTTGAAGGAGCCTTTACTCTCATAGTCCGGTCGGACGGCAATCCGACACGACCAGGGAGAGATCAGGCGCAGGACCAACGGCTTTACGTGCTTTCCGAGGCACGGGAACTGTTTTGACTTTTGTACTTACCTATCGATAAATAGTTCAGTAATTACCCATATGAGTCTTTCGTTTTACACATCACAAAATATTAGAAATAAAGTATAAGTAAGTATTTTCGCATATTTTATATTTATGTATAAAGTATGTTTATCGAAAATAAAGTAGGATACGTTATTATAAAGTATGGCTGGCAACCCTAGGTAGGCGTGCTATGATTAAATGTAGCGATCGATAAGTTTCCCAATGATATTTTTCATAAAAAAATACCATTTTAAAGGAAATTTGCATGACAAAGAGTCATTGATAAGTTCATGGCTATTTTCCTCAGAGGTGATGAAAATGCACACTCATCTACATAAATTCGTGGAGACATTGACACTGAAGTTTTGGTTGAACAATTTAGGTAGGGGGGCAGAGAGAGGCCCAGAAGGTGGGACGGAAGGAGGAAAGGGAGGCCTTTGCCCTGAAGTGGACAGAAACAGCTGCCTCCTGCCGATCGTCCGACTGGGAGCTTTGGCGTGCGCCGCGTAAACATTGGATGAAATTTGGCACATAGATATTTTATAACCAGTATTAACACATAGGGTACTTTAAATCCTGATAGTCCGTTCCCGTGGCATATTTTTCGAAACACGCGGCAAAAGCTAGTAATAAATAATAATAATAATAAGTAAGATTATTTTAGCCTCGTTATGATTGCGTTGGTGGGCCTTTATGAAAAGGTGTTATGCAAATGTAACGTCGACTGCAGTACTCAGTATGTATAAATGGGAAACGAATGTGGCTGCCATTTGCCATGCCGCTTACTGCACTGACAAGGTGAACATGCGCTAAAGATCCTGTATACATTTATTTAAAGACATTTATTATTTATTATTAAGAAAAAATCGGTAAAGTGCGAGTCGGACTCGCGCACCGAGGGTTCCGTACTTTGTAGGTATGTAAATAGTTTATCACGGGATTTTTTTTATTGTACAGACGCCAGCACGTCAAGTTACTACAACCTGTCAAATTTCTTTAATAGATTTTCAACTTTATCGCTAGAGCATAAGGTTCAAAGTTGATTGGGAAAATTTGACAATTTCGGGTAGCTTGATGTGAAGCGTCTGTACCTTACTTATTTACGGTTTTCAGATTTTTTCCTTTACTTGTTAGCACATGATCATGATCTTGATTTTTGCCAAATTTCATGATTCTAGGTCAACGGGAAGTACCCTATAAATTTTGATTCCCTTGAGAGTGTCGAAATATACGTTTTTTGCGGTGTAAACGGCCGTATCTTTTTTTTACGTTAACTTAGGTGTTTGATTTGTTCACAGCTTCAAGGGGCTGTAGACCTTTTTCAACTCGATACCTCCACGCGTTAGCGAGATAAAAGTCTTGACAGACAGACGGACGGACGGACGGACAACATAGTGAGTTTTGTAACTATAATTTTTTTTTTGTTTAGAATTTTAACATAGTTGGGAAAAGACTAGGCAGATTGAGATTGATCTCATAAAACTGTCATAACATAACATAATCAGCCTATATTGTTCCCAATACACGCACACTTGCGAGTAAATAAAGTTTTGAATAAAAGACAATTTGGGTATCAAACAGGTATTGGCACTTCAGACGCTATATATACGTTATTGGATGATGTGATAAGCAAAATTAATAATAAAATGAGAGTTGCAGGAATTTTTCTAGATTTAAGTTCTGCATTTGACACAATTGACCATGATTTACTTCTGACTAAAATGAGTCATTACGGAATAAGAGGAAATGCTTTGCGACTATTCTCTTCCTACTTAAAAAACAGGCGGATGTACGTTGAAATTGACAAAACTCAGAATAACTATAAGAAAAGGTATAAAGCCAAAATTGTACGCATATCAACGGGTGTCCCACAGGGATCTATTTTATTTTAATTATTTATTAATAACTTGCTTAATTATCTAAATGTAATTTTATCGGACATTGAATTAGTAATTTTCGTGGATGACACAAATGCAATAGTGGCAGCTAATGACATGGTAGAGTTGACAGAAAGGGCAAATGCCACGTTACAGGCATTTCATGTGTGGTTCACGGTAAATAAATTATTAACTAATAGTAAAAAAACTCAAATAATGTTATTCGAAACTACAGCCCGTAATAAAGATAATTTAAATGTTGCCTTATATGAAGTCGACATTGAGCTCGTTGCCGAAGTAAAATTTTTAGGTATACATATTGACCAACTGTTAAACTGGAAACCAGAATGAAAAGCAATTGATGCATCGGTATCGTCTGCACGTTACGCTCTGAGAAATGAAATCAGCATAAATCAGCTAAAAATGGTATATTTTGCGCTAGTGGAGTCAAAAATTAGATATAACATAGGTACTTTTTTGGGAAAATAGCTATGAATATAATAGTAGAAGAGCTTTCGTACTACAAAAACGTGCAATTCGTACCATGGTCCGCATCTCACAAAGGGGAAGTTGTCGACAACATTTTATCAATTTAGGCATACTTGCAGTACCAAGTCTTTATGTACTGGTATTTTTAAGTAATATGGCCAAATACATACAGATCTATGAGACAGTAGAAGAACGGCAGATAAGGGAAGGCACCTGTAGACTGGACATGAAGAATAAAACTTTTACCAATCAGATTTGTTGTAATTTCTGACGTTCAAAAGTGCCTTTTATGTGCCTATTTGAAATAAATGCTTTGACTTTGACAGAACCTAAGAATTGTTAAACATTGTCCACGATACCAGTCTGTAAAACTATTCAACAGGTTACCTTTAGACATAAAAAGTACTGTCTACTGTAGCGTTTTCAAAATAAAACTAAAAAACTCCTATTGAATAAGTGTCTGTATGCTGTAGAAGAATTGTAATTTTATTAAATTGTAATTTTATTGAGATAATTCATGGGTTGTTAAATTTTATGGGATTTTGTTAATTCTGATTTATTGATCTATAAATTTAATATTATAATTTTTAATTAACTCAATCAATCTATGATAATTTATCTTTAATGAATTATTTTATTGTTATTATTTTAAATTTTAAGGTGTTGGTAATATTGTTTAATTTACAGCTGGTCGAAGTACTATTAAAGAAATGTAAATCTATTATTTTTAAATTGATGATGTAATTTATGAAATCCAAATGTATTTTTTTTTTGTTTGTAAATTCAGATACAAGTCACTTGTTTATGAATAAATGACTACGACTATGACTATTGCTGGGACACCAGCCTTCTCTCTGTGAGAGGGAGAGGACCATAAACATAATCCACCACGCGGGCCCAGTGCAGGTTGGTGGAGCTGTCATTAGTTCAACTAAATTTAATCTAGAGCATAAGCTATTTAAATGACTAAATGTTTTTCTATGTCTTTAAATCTAAAAATAGACTCGATAACGGGACCACACAAAAAATGTAATTGCAATTACATTTAATTGAGACTCAAAGCACGTGACGCCTATAGGTACGCCTATCTATCATTATTATTGCAATACAATATTGTTTGGACGCCAGTCATGTGATACCTACATTACCTACATACGTCTTGGAAGCAACCAATTGACATGACCTCTATTATCCTCGCCAGTGTCTGTTGCCCGTCAGATAACAAGGGGATTTGTTATGAGTCAGCAGGGTTCTCTTGTGACTGGGCACGGTCTGTGCCTTTCACAAACAACGGTCACGTGATGAGCGAAGGAAACTGTACTATGTGCGAGTGAGGCATTGCTCAGTGAAAGGTACGCAGTTTAATAACTGCTAGTTCTAATGAACTTGGTTGGTTGCTTGGATCACTCGTTATGTGCTAAGCTTCATGATCGGATGTCGTCTGTTTGTTAGTCGTAAAATATCTTATTATGCCGGACGTGCTCATGTTTAAACAATTTATGATAATTTTTGCATAGTTCTATCAATCATTTTTAAAATATAAAACATTCTAGAATAGAGTGACAATGAGTAAATAAACGATGCCTTATTATCTTTGTTTAACTAAGAAGCGTGATAACTGATAACGTAAGCTTAGCACAAGCATGTGATAATCGTTACATAGGTCAAGAATAAAAGACTTCAACGCTCGCGTTAGGAAAAAGTAAAAAATTAAAAAGATCTTTTACGCGCTTTTCTTTTATTCAATGTTCCTAATGATACGGACCCGTAATAACAAAAGGGTGGATTTCAATAAGATCATTTTAATTGTACCTACGGAGATAAAAATATTTACTATCAGGACACTGTTTTTAATCTATTTTCCAGTTATTATCAAATAGTACAAAATTTGCTATTTGCAGAGGGCATACAGTGGCCAGCGAGTGCAGTATAACAATGCGTTCAGGATGCTGATGGGGCTGCCGCGGTATTGTAGTGCCTCCGGCATGTTTGCCGAGGCCAACGTCGACAGTTTTGCGACAATCATGCGCAAACGTTGCACATCGACCCTAACTCGCATGCGAGCTAGTTCCAACAGCATCTTGAGCGTATTGACGGACCGGTGGGATTCTCCGATGCTTGAGCGCTGGATGCGGCTGCACGCAGTGAAGTAGCATATATGCGTTCTGGTGTCGGATTATCCTAAAATCTATGTTTATTATACCTATCTATGTTTATTTTTGTTTACTAACATTAGCTCTTAAGTATTTTCGTGCTACTAACAATTTATATGGAGAAATCTGAATTAAATTATTATTATTATTATAAAACTTTTGAACCCAAGCCTACGACATCCGAACAGGGTATCGTTAATTAAAAAAAAATCTCAAGTGTAGATACGCTCAACAACTTATTTTTCAGGAGCAGGGCCAAGGATACCGCATTAATAACTTGAGCTAAGAAAGATAAACGTGAGCGCCATCTATGAACAGTTGTCATAAGTTCGTTGGTACAGATACCTCACTGAGCGCTGTACTTAGTCAATGTAAATTACCGCAGTGAATGCTCAATACATAACGTACCTACTGTGCGTAGTTTTAGTTCTGTATTGAAACTACAGGTGGCGCTACGTTATCGTAGGTACTTCAAGTTTTTATTGTACAAAGTTCCACAAATAGTTCACAACTTGGGGCCTAAAAAGGCCACTTTGGCAGAATCATAAACGGATAACATTATGAATCATAATGGACAGTTAACTGTTAAGTTAATCGTATCAAATACTATTGGTGAAGGATTTTTCAGTATTTTTTTGTCTGTGCTAAAATACCAATCAATCCAATCCAAATCCAATCCCAATCTCTTTGATTATACCTACGTAGTGCAGCGAAAAAAGGAAAAACACGGACTGTCTTCGCTATATTATGATTCATAATGTTATCCTTTTATGATTCTGCAAAAGTGGCCTTTTTAGGCCTCCAGGTAGCTAAAGTAGCGTTAGAGACATTAACCCGAAAAAGCGTGAACTTCATTTAACCCGAAAAAGATTTGCTATTAGGTACCGATTTTTTGTTTGTGTTTTTTTATGCCTCATGTTTGCCGCAAATAAACGTATTTTCTTTCTTTCTATTAATTTTTATAATAACAGTAACCTATCTACTAATGAATTGCAAAATATACTTACTCTGTAGAATCTACTACAATCTTCATTTAAATCACATTATGTTCTGCCTTTCTATTCTGTAAAAATCTCACCGTAAAAACTTAGGTGAAGTGAATGTGTCAATAATGTTATAGCATCGCAGGTGGAATGATAGCTCACTTCAAGCTCACCCTACATGTTTTCACGGTTAGAATTTTACAGAATAGACCAGGATCATATCTTTAGTTTGTTTATTATATATTTCTTATTTATTTAATACTTCAAGCACATACTCGTAGTATCGTACATAAATGTACAGAAGCGGACTTAATGCCATAGGCATTTTCTACCAGTCAACCTTTGGGTGATGCAGAGACAAACAGTGGTAGATGTTAATCATGAAAATTGAGGAATAAATATTTTAAATATAAAACTACGCATAAACCTATTAAAACTACTTATAAATATAATATATACCTAATTACATATAAATATAAGCACAAGTAATTAAACATAAATACTGAAATGAACTTATTTCGTGTCTGTTATTATAAATGGTAAAATAAATAAAGAAATAAATGAATACTCTTATCTTTTTATTGTTTTATTAATACTCACTGATTTCGTGTGTATAAACTATAATAACGAAATCAATATATGGACAGATTAACAGAAAAGCACAATGAATTGACACTGATTAGATAAAAACATTTGCCTACTCATTCCGTATGTTCATAATAAGATTTGGAAAATAAACCGAAAATCGAATATATTTAAAATGAGTAATTTAAATATTATTTATATAATATAACATCACGCCTATGTTCCTCGAAGGGTCAGGCAGAGTGCAGCCACAATTCGTTTGATTAATATTTTAAGTCCCATCTGATACGGGCGAGCCTTTATTTATCTATTATTTATTTTATTATTTACTAGCAGCGCCCCGCGGTTTCACCCGCATATATTTTATGTCGATCCAGTGGGAATATCGGGATAAAAACTAATATCCTATATCCTTTCTTTTTCTTTTCCCAGGACCCAAACTATCACTATACCAAATTTCATCCAAATCGGTTTAGCGGCTTAAGCGTGAAGAGTTAACAGACGGACAGACAGACACACTTTCGCATTTATAATATTAGTATAGATACACCAATAGCAAATATACATTAAGTATGTTATCGCTAAGAAGCTATCTGAAATTGTCGTAGGTATTTGTTGAACACGGAAAGTATTATTATGTATTGCAACCGCACCGTTCTCAAGTCCCTGAAGACCCATGGTTATAAGGGCTAGGACAGCCATTTGGGTCAAATTCAATGGGGGGCTCAACAATACCATAAAAAAGCACCTTCAGAGGTAATGTTCGGAACATGTATGAACAGTGAAATTAATCCCATACTTATACCTATATTGTTTCCGGTTTGAGCCATTAGATTGACTAACGAAAAAACTGAATATTGGAACGTTTTACAAATTAAGTTTTATCTTTTTTTTTTTAGAATTATTGCGAGTTTCACCAATGATTTGAACGCGATCAGCACACCTAAGCCACGTTTAAGTGTGTCTCGTATACACGAGCACGCGTCAACGGTAGAAGCAACTGCTGCCGGCGACACCCGTCGACGCCCGCCTTCGACAACGTGCCACTCCTGTATTTCAGTACGGTGCTCAAATACACGAGCGACACGTTGTCAGTGGCAGCCATCGACGCGTTGATGGCAGCTGTCGATACTCGGCGACGGCTGCAGTTGCCTCTGCCGTCGTTGCGTGTCGTTCGTTTGTACCACAACAATGATGACACTGACAGCTCTTGAACGTGGTTCACATGTGCTGATCATGTTTTTCGTTGGTGAAATTCACAATACTAAACGATTAGCCATTTCTTGTCTTGGTTATCCATACATCATTCGAAGCATGTAATTAGAGTATACTACATACCTGTCTGATGGTAGGTTTTCTCGATCCTTGCTTGATTCGTCGGCCATGATGGACACTTTTCTCTTTCCTTCAAGTGAAGGGACCGAGGTGCGCTGTTTGATCGCAGATGGGTTGGGCAGCGTCTGTGCAGGCCGCGGGTCGCCACCGACGGCGCTCGGTGGTTGATTTTGTAAATCACTCAAGTCGAAGGGATATTCCTTTATAGCAGTCATTCGGATGCTCGTCTTACGAACCTGGAAACACAATAATAAACAATTTAGAAATCATAAGATAAGGTTTAAAGTTTTTATGAAGGCTTGATAAGTTTTCCAAAGTTATTCAAACAAACATTCCATTATTGCACGAACAGCGCGCACGCGTTTGACTACCCATTTACGAGCTGCTGTCTCCAAAAATCTGATGAAACATTGACGGGGACAGCCAGAAATAAGGATAACCAAAAAAGGCAAATTTGACAAACAACCATGTAGGATTTTTTGTCTGGATGCATTAGCATGGGAAAAAAAAAATTAATGAAAACGTCCAATCACGCGCATACATAAAAGAAGATTTCTTGTGACTGTCAGTTTGTAATTACTCTTACTAAGTGCAAAATGGTATGCACTAGTTATATCATTATTTACTAGCAGCGCCCTCTAAAAGCTTGTCACAAAACTATAATATTTATACTTAAATATTTCTAAAATAAAAAAGTTAATCGTTCGGGTGGTCCTAGGGAATAAGGGTATCATAGAAGGGCTCTAACTGATAGGAAGAGATATGTTACGTTATACAACATACGTAGAATAATTTTAGGATGGGTAAAGGACAGGCCGATTGCTGATGATGAATTATGAAACATACTGTAACCTTCATAACAATAACAACCTCATGTTTGGAGTTCAGTCCTGAGATTCTAATTTGGCATTTCGTTATTTTATAAAAAGAATGCTTTGTTGTCGCTTTGAGGCACGCTTCAAACAGTGAACTAAGATAAACCGGTCAAGTGACTTTCTGAAAAATCGTCGAAAGTAACTACTAACTTCCAAGTTTCGGCTTCACAAAAACGACGAAGTATGAATAGCACAAAATCTTTAAGCGCCGTCGCTCTTCATAAATGATTAAAAGATAACTATATAAGATAATAGGAATTCAAATAATGAGTATGAACCAATTTATACAAAAATTATAGTACTTAATCGTAATAGAAGATTTTAATGCAACAAAAACAACATAAATAGTATATTTCACACACCCAATAACTGTCGTCGCTTAGTCTGATACATGTTGATGATTATTGTCTATGTTCCGATAGGATAACTTTAGAAAGCGCGCGATAATCGGATAAAAGCTGCGCCCGCGCCGGTCAATGTCTGACAGTGGACTGAACAATCGCGCGACTGAATCTTTCAGCTTCAGGGTGTCAGCAAAGAAGCCTCCGGCGATTTAGCAGATAAGTTCTAAGTGACGATGGCTCAACATTCACTGAGGACAGGGCAAACTCAATGATGTTAATCACTTGTTTCATCACAAATGTTTTACATTATCGTAAATAGAGGAATATTAGAGGTGCTCATTGTTTACATTGTGCTAGTATATTGTTCTGATATGCTCGCCAATTGGTTCTTATTCTTCTGAGCCGGTGTAATATTGTACACACTGCATGTTATGTGCATGATAAAATATGATTGTACTGCAAACCGTCAGTCAGATCGAGGATTGCGATAGGTTGACACTATAAGTGATTATAAATAACATAAAATATATTTAAGGGTATAAAAAGCAGTAACGCCTCCCAATTGTTAGTAGTTAAGGCGTTACTGCCTTTTATACCCTTAAATATATATTGTATCTAAACAAATTTATAACGCTAGGTGATAATTATGCCTTTGTGCTCTAATTACTTTGAAGTACTTAAAAAATATGTAAAGAGTTATAGGTATAAGACACATTTTGTGTTAGCTATATCTTGGTAATTTACGAGTTTCCCCAAAATAATGCTGGGCATTTTACCGGGTTCATTGACCATATAAGTTTTTGGTTATGAGTTTATTTATTTAATCCATCCTCAATACCGAAATATCCATTTTTAGACATATAAACATAGTTAAAGACAACATTCGAAATGCTGAGTTTCTAGTTTTGGGATTCATTGACAGCCTTGACGTATGAAACTTTTATTATCAAGGTTGAAAAGGTTTGGACATAATTATGTCCACAATTTACGATACAAAGATCACAATCTTAGCACATGACTGTATTGTCGTCTCTACATAATGTGTTGCATTCAGGACACTTAATTATTGCGAGTTTGCAATTGGTGAAGTAATGAGGATGGTAATTAAAAGTTTCAACTGTTGGCTTTGCATTCCCGTGTGTTCGTATTCAAAGAACACTTATATGGTTCAAGTATAGTTACATCAGGCCCCGGATACTGGCTTCGAGATTAAATCATGATCTGCTTTAAAACATTGATAAAAATAACAAATAATACCGAACCAACCTTCAGGAATGAAATCTCACGAGATAGTTTCAATCATGTGAACAGCAAATGAATTGATTGAGAAATCATATCAGAATATAACAAGGTGTCACATTTTGTTTAAAAAATCAGATTATCTTATTAGTTTATAGGTAATCTATTTTAAGATAAATCTGTTCATTTTAGCACAATTAATCATTCTATAATGAAGAATATTTGTTGCCAAGGAAATACCCACAAAATTAAAAAAATAATCTGTAGCATTTCACAATTTGGTTTGCTTTACAGATGTTTGTATTTACCTCAAGTAACAAGGATGATAATAATGTGATAATATTATTGTAGTTTTTCAGATTAGCAAATCCATACACATTCTTTACTTAATGAAATCACGCGAATTTTTACACAGTCGTGCATTGTTGACGTAGATTAAGTTAACGTCTCCTTAATAGTTCAAACGCGTCCGTCCCATTGAATAATTTAGGTAAGTGTGTCTTAAGCTAATTGTCGGCGGGTGGTAGCGACAGCGGTCGCGGGTGTCAGCATCAGCGTTTATTTGCTTAAGTGGTCTCATCACAATCACATGATCACTCACGAGAAGGCGACCACGAGTTTCCAATCATGTTCATACGAACGTATGCGACGACTCGCGCTCTCCTAACGCTTATCGCTTCTAAACAATTAAACGGATTGCTCACCCAATCATCGTAGTGACGTGTATTATGAGATCTTAATTAAAAGGTAAAGGACAATGGCCTTAGTGGACTAGCCATGAGACAGAGTGAGCGGCCCTTGGCTCTGGACGCTGTAGGTCACCGAGGCCAAGTATTCAGGCTCATTTTTTATGAATATCGGTTATGAGTTTCCTGTGTTGAATACAAATTGTAAGAAGTTACTTGATATATTTTCCTTAGTCATTGACGGACGTAGTTGGTTATCTCAATGAATCTACAAGGCAGTGTTCAGTTTTTTGTCACCCTACTATAACAGTTCCTACAATTCATGTAACAGCAAAACGGTTTAGGAAACGTCGTATCGTCACGGTTCAAAGGTTACAATAGGTAGGATATGTATCAAGTCTAGATCTGACTTGATCTCTTCATTGGAAAATTTCCTGTCATTTATTCATTTGTTTATAGGTCATCTGAACTCGACAGCTTGTTATACATAGATAAAAAGATTTGTATTGAGAAGAGTGTTAAAATGATGATATGCATATTGAGACGTGTTGCTGCATTCAGACCCTCAACATAACGCAAAGACACAAGTACCTAATGGGTTTCCGAACATCATCACTTTGCATAGAAACAAAAGGCGCTTTTTTGCTAATAGCTCACTAAAAGAGCAGTAAATACATATATTGTGGTCATTCTTTCAAATAACACACGAGTTATTGCCAATATACAAGACGTATAAAATCTTTACGTACGTCGTTTGAATAATTTATGTTTGAAAAAACAATATCTGAGCATAATCTTTGTGTAGAACTTAAAAGTAATACACAGTGCGTTTTTACACATACACACATTGTGAGGTTTCTGAAAAATGTTATACCAATATAGTCTCAGGATTGTTTCTTGAGGCTACTAGTAGGCCTCCGTTCAGCAATGAACATTTAAAGGCTCTATTTTGTTAAGATTCTATTTTGAATCTTTGTGTTAAACATAAAACACAAATACATCACAAGGACAAAAACAAAGGCGAGTTTAACCCAAACACGTTCAACAAATTCCACGTTTTTCCATTACAGATTTGTGTAAGTAGGCACTTATGATTTACTCCAGTGGTTTACAATAGTATATTTCAACACATTTGCTCGAAAAATGCATTTACAAAGCCTGTATACATTGTTCGAAAGTTAAAAATTACGCACCATACAACGGAACGTGCGGTAAAATAGGTACTCTCACCTAAGTACCTATTTTACCGCACGTTCCGTTGTATAGCACCGTGCGTTTTCTTTACGGTTTTTTTTTAATTTCCATAAAAAAAATATAAGAATTCCACCAAAGAGTTTTACATTATGAGAATAAACAACCTGACTGATCGAACCTCCTTGGAAGCGCTTTTGCTCAATACGTTGTCTCACTTTAATAATAAAGAGTAAATGAGACGAAAGATGTAGTTCTAATTTTCACCACGTGCATGTGGCGCCATTTGCAAATTTACGCCATTTTCATATTAGAAACTTCAAAAATTGTTGCGACTTCCCACTGTTAAATAAACAAAATAATAATATGAGTTCAACATACTAAGTGTGAAATTAATAATGTCAGTCAGTCAGTTAAGCTTCCAAAGCAGCAAATTTCACTGAATTTCAATAATTGTTCAAATTTTACTATTAATTTCCAAGAGTAGTGACCTATCTGTTTATTTTCTTATTTGCGATTAAAAATAGTCAAATGAAAAAGTTTGTTTAATTACATACTGTACTGTTTTCTCGCAAATGTGTTGAAAAACATTGTATGACACACGTGCAGAAATTGGTATTTACAAACTCGTGACTATGGTAAGCCCTCGACTTCGTCTCTTCGTCTCTTCGTCTCTTCGTCAGAAATTGGTTTTTACAAACGAGTAGACGAATGTAAGCCCGAGACGAAGTCGAGGGCTTACCATAGTCACGAGTTTGTAAATACCAATTTCTGCACGTGTGTCATACAATGTTTTTCAACACATTTGCGAGAAAACAGTACAGTATATAATTAAACAAACTTTTTCATTTGACTATTTTTTATAAGCAAATAAGAAAATAAACAGATAGGTCACTACTCTTGGAAATTAATAGTAAAATTTGAACAATTATTGAAATTCAGTGAAATTTGCTGCTTTGGAAGCTTAACTGCCTGACTGACATTATTAATTTCACACTTAGTATGTTGAAGTCATATTATTATTTTGTTTATTTAACAGTGGGAAAGTCGCAACAATTTTTGAAATTTCGAATATGAAAATGGCGCGAATTTGCAAATGGCGCCACATGCACGTGGTGAAAATTAGAACTACATCTTTTGTCTCATTTACTCTTTAGTATTAAAGTGAGACAACGTATTGAGCAAAAGCGCTTCCAAGGAGGTTCGATCAATCAGGTTGTTTATTCTCATACCTAATGTAAAACTCTTTGGTGGAATTCTTATACTTTTTTATGGAAATTAAAAAAAAACCGTAAAGAAAACGCACGGTGCTATACAACGGAACGTGCGGTAAAATAGATACTTAGGTGAGAGTACCTATTTTACCGCACGTTCCGTTGTATGGTGCGTAATTTTTAACTTTCGAACAATGTATACAGGCTTTGTAAATGCATTTTTCGAGCAAATGTGTTGAAAATAACTATTTCAGGATAAGGCTTATAAAGTTTGGTGAAATTCGTCCTTAATGAAGTATGTTGTCAAACCTCAGGTCAAGTGATTTGATTCGCTGTTGTTTTTTCGGCCACTCAATGACAATGACATAGATGGGTACCTATACGTCTTACAGTCCGGCCTGAATGCGTCCTTGACACCCGTCAGTTTCATACAAACGAATACGTGGGTTTGCTAATTTGATCTTTATTAGTTACTAGAATTGTTGCACTGACAGGTGTCAGAAACGCGTTCTATCGACGGCCGGACTGTAGCAATCATGATTTTTGGCAGCAGATTAATTGAGCAGAAAATCAGAATTAAAAACCCAGAACATGCATGATAGTAACTTCGTGAAAGGGGAGCCACAGCCATTACCCAGCATAATATTTCTATGAAGAATAGTTACCAATTCACAATGATTGGTTAAGTAAGCTACCGTTTGTGTTGACAAATGTCAATGAGTGTTCTCATTGACATTTATCACATACAAATCATTTGGCCTTCTGTCACATGAAAGAGATTAGTACCATAATGTTTTATGACACTAATCTCTTTCATGTGACAGAAGACCATCAATAAAGGTCTGGGTTTCAGTTTGTTTACCATGTCATCAACATGATTAGCACTACACCGTTCGGAGGGCAGCGGGTAACTCTGCCGTCACGACATGCACACACCTCATCGCCACAATGACAAGATCAAATATATTTAATAAATAAGCGTTAGAAATGTACCGCTGTAACTTAATGTTCATTAGAATTGTCTTTTAAGTGAAACGACGGTGCTAACCTGCTAATCTGTAACGCTCATAAATTACTTTGTATTTGTTTAATATCTTAGTTTTATTAGTATTGTTGTATTATAATAACACTTAATCAAATAATTACTTGCGATAGGTGACGTGCTTCTGGGGATACCTAATATATAATAATAGCCTCCCGAACGATTTCGGTCACGGGGCCAATTTCAACGGAGATTAGCCAGGTTCGCAGGAGATATTAAGGCTCGTACACACAGGCGCGACGCGACACGCGACACAAAGGCACCGAACGCGACTTGCGGTGCCTTTGTGTCGCGTGTCGCGTCGCGCCTGTGTGCACGAGCCTTTATAGTGCACAAGTGTGTGCGTAAACACAGGTGCACTCTCTGTTCCTTTACTCTCAAAGTCTGATGGGACGGCAATCAGACACGACCAGGGAGAGATCAGGCGCAGGACCAACGGCTTTATGTACTTTCCGAGGCACGGGGGTATTAAACCGCCAACTTCCAAACTTAGGACTGTTACTAAGTAATTCCTATTGGAAAACCCAATGACAGTTTGTCCGACCTAATCGAACCCAGGACCCCACACTCAGCAGTCGCGCTTGCAAACTGATCAATCAGCAATTTTATTGTTATTTCCTTTATTTATTTTGTAACAAACTTATTATGTTTTTAAATATTCTTTACAAAAAAAAAAAACAATAAAAAAACATTTAAAAATATAAAAAATTGTAGCCCACCGGTATCGGGAACAGGGTCCAAGCTATCGGCGGTCAGGGCTCCAGAGAAAGGAACCTCCTAACAATACGAGCCGTGTCCAGGAGTACCACTCTCTGTATCAAGCCCTTGACCCAGCTGCCTAACGAGAGCCTCCTCAGGTGTTGTTCGAGGCTCTTTGCAATTAAGCCATTGGCTGTAATGACTATCGGCACAATGATCGCTGAGTCCACACCCCACATGTCGACAACCTCGCGAGCCAAGTCAAGATACTTGATTTGCTTATCTTTCTCGGCTTTTACGAGGTTCTCGTCATGCGGGACGGCTATGTCAACAATCATTGCGCGCCGCTCTGATCGATCCACCACCACTATATTAGGCTTATTAGCTATAATAGTCCTGTCAGTGATGATGGATTGATCCCAGTACACTGTGATATGGCCATTTTCGAGAACTGGGTCGAGCGCATACCTGTAGTACGGCACCTCCGATTCCACAAGGTTGTTATATTGCAGAGCAAGTTGCTGATGAATAATCCTGGCTACAAGGTTGTGTCTATGCAAATATTCTCCGTTAGCAAGACGAAAACACCCGGAGATAATGTGACGGATTGATTCGCCCGGACGGTGGCACGCCACCGTATCGTCCTTCACAATAAATCTCCGGTTGTTATTGTTATTATTATTGGAATTGTAATCGATTGGCGTTATAAATCTATTTTACAATTTCTATGTAGGTGTTTAAAAAAAGACTTAATATTTTTAAGCATATTCTTAATTATGACTTTGACTTGTAGGGGTTTATTTATACGTTGTTTTTATTTGTACGTTGTTTAAAGTTAAGAGACGTTTAAACGTCAAAAATGTATGGTTAAACAGTCGCTAATCATTACTTAACTTTTCGCAACGTATAACGTAATAAATAAACCCCGTGAAGTGTAAATCAAATTAAAATTTCAAGACTTGTGATTGGTTGACCAACAACAATAAGCCAATCATAATAGTTGGCATGAAATTCGAGATTAGAATGATTTTTTTTAAACGTTGCCCCACACTAGGAATTACTCCTGTATCGTGGGTACGTTTACAAACATTTAAATTCACATACACAAACCGCCAGACCCGGAACAACTACCTATAGGCAATACAAATATTTGTTCCGCGCGGGAATCGAACCCGCGACACGCAGCGCAGCAGTCGATCGCTCAGCCACTGCGCCAACCGTGTCGTCAAATAAATGTCAAATTAAATAGACTTTCAGAAATCTCGGGTATTTATTATCTTTGAATGTGCGCTATATAAACTATTTATATAACCATTGTTCTCCATTGTATGGTACACTGATTTTTAATAAATACATATTAATACGAAAATACTTAACAATTGAATTATTTTGTACCTCATACGCACTTATTGCTGTGTATTGTTATATTATTTGTAGGTATTATTTTTTTCCCTGATTAATACAATCTTCTCAAATATGAACCTGCTTGGTATTACTTTGGGGAAAACAGTTAAACAACAAAAAATAAAAATGTTTTTGTCGTACAGCTATCGTAACTTGATTAATTACATTTTTCTTTTATTGAGAAGTCATGATGTGAAATTTAATATTATTCGGTAAACTTACCGCCGAGCGACCCCACATAACCAATTAGGTACTTTTGTTTATGTTGAATATTTGGTATAGTTTGGAAGCTTCGTAGTGAATGATATGGCAGTTTACATAGACAAAGAGTGTAAATTAGGCTTTTAGGAGAATTCATAATGTTTAAAGATATCGCCAACATCATTCATAGGTTTTGAAGAAACAGTTAAAAGGGCAATGCGATTTTTTTAATGAGAATTGAAAGTAAGAGTGTACTTTGTAGAATTATGAAGCATCCATACTTTGGTGTTAGATGATATAAACTAAAGTATATCTATCCAGGGGTTTTATTTACAAGTCATAGGTCGGTTCTGCAAATACTTATCTTATTCAATATACTTGTATTTAAATGCAAAAATTTTGTAATTTCCGTATATTGTCTTTTAAAAGAGGCCGAGTACTTAAGAGAAGTTGTCCAAGACTTGAGGATGGTATTAGGCATATTGTACGAGTACCTATATCCTGTCGACATTGTTTTGTGGTACTTTAGTCAATAAGTTAGTAGAAAATAGCAAATAGTTAGCTATTAATTGTTACCTTCATTCATATTGTTTGGTTTTATTCCTAAAGATTTCAAACGGTTACTTAGCAGTATTTTTATAGATTATACTACTTGAGTATACAGCTATTATTGTGTAGACCACATTTGTACGCCTTGTAAGGCAGCGCATAGTGATACAACTTTATTCAATTTTATAACATCATGTACAGATGCCAGCACATCAACCTATCCGACACTGTCAATTTTTTTCAATCAACTTTGAACCTTATGTATTAGCGATAAAGTTGAAAATCTATTAAAGAAATTTGACAGATTGTAGTAGCTTGACGTGCTGGCGTCTGTACCTACTATTACAGTTTACTTAAGTGTCACAAAGAAATATATTTGAATTTGAACATTAATTGGTTAGCTGTTTAAATACCAATATCAGTGACAATTGTTGTTTTTATAAGAATCAAAAGATAGAATCTATTTTTTTGTTGCTCAGGGAGAAGTAAAGCAAGAACCATCATTGTGCTTAGCACATCACATATTCACATAATTTTGTTAGAACTCGCAAAGGGATAGCACTCCAGAGAGTCTGGCATGTATCAGGTTGCACGTAAAATGTGATAAAAGCCTTTATTCGAGGCGTGAAGTGCAACATGACATACGTGCCTACTCGACTAACGTATCGCACAGAATTATGGAACCCTATAAAGTGGGAACATACATCTTGGATGTTAAGACCTTCATCACATTTTTTTATAATGAGAAGAAGAAATGAGGCGGGACACATCAGCCGCATGCGCGATGACCGATAGGCAAAAGTCTCCCCATACGGATTCACGTATAACACTTACTACTCTAATAATGCTCACGGAATAAGTTATTTTCCATTGTTTTTATTTTTATTATGCTCCACAATAGGTCACGAGCCGTTTCCTTATGGCGCGGTAACGTTTAAAAAAGATTCAAATAGACTAAACAGTAGTCTATGGAACTATTGTTTACATCGCTCACATTCAATTGGGTACCTATATACTTATATCAATTAAACTATACTTCACTATTGCCGCTCTCCGATTCTCGATTGAAAGTCCCGCTTCGTATGAATCACGACACGTAGGTAACAACAGTTAGGTGAAAATATCACAAAGAGGAACACAAAAGGAATATACAGACCATCTTACTCCAGTTGATTATAGTTTCACTGTCACTAGGGCGAACTACATACAGTTCGAGATATTCATAGTCTGATAAACAACAATCAACTGAGCGTGGCTATAGCCATGAGGCCGGTGGCGCGTCCTGTCGATTAGGTATGTGAGGACACTACTAGCGGGACACTGACGACCAACCCACTTGGTCGTTGCACTGACTCGCTGCGTCCTATCCGTGCCAATTGGATCACAAGAGCGTTAACAATCTTAACAATACAATTTCACATACATGTGTCAATTTATTTACAATACAGATTTTATTTATTTATGTTTACATACATATTTCATATATTTGTATAAGTTTTGATGTGTAAAACGAACATTATCGTTGAATTATCATTCGTAATGAGGTCGAGGTGACTCCTGCGACGTCCTTCCTATGGATTGACTGAGTTGAATGCAACTAAAGGATGTTTCTTGGTTTAGAAACAATACATATCTTAAGAGATAAAATCATTTGTGCCTGCTTTACTGACGTCTATGAAAAAGAGGACGTTGAGCCTGTTTTTGAGCTGTCAGATAAATGTTATCGGAGAAATGATTTTGATACTTTGACAGATTTTCCATAATGAAAATATTCCTAGTCTATCTATCTATATAAACAAAACAAAGTCGGGTTAGTTACACTATTTATAACTCAGGAACGGCTGGACCAATTTTTATGATCTTTGATTTATTGGATTTGTCGGGGGCCCCGAATGGCAGGATAACTATTAAAACATGGGAATAATTCACGAAAAAATAATAATGAGGATAATTCATTTTCTCATACATTTTGTGTGGAATGGCTTATTGATTCTGAGGCTGTATGATGTTCGCTGGGTCAGCTAGTAAAGTATAAAACGCGGTCGTTTTGGTGGTAAAATAGGACCTTGTAACCCATTTGTGATTATTAGTGAGAACTAGGACTGTCCCAAAAATGAACAAATTGTTACACAACACAGCATCTGAACTCAACCACGATTTTATAACGATGATTAGTGGAATGACGAGACATAAATGTATAGACTCAGTGGACAATAATGTGAAACAGACAGCAACTTCGTACTTTTCCTTTGTAATTAATATTCCTGTTCCGTTTAGAGAGACGTAACTTTGTTTGCGTGACGGTCGTTCTCCCAAGGTAGTATCATTTAGACATATGAGTTATCGAATACTGATTCTTGTCGTTTACTTGGGATTCTTAGTATTTTCAAGATCTGTCTATGGCCAATGTCCCTATTAATAATCACTATCAGCATAAGGAAAGGAAAAAACAGGTATACACGGGAGTCGTGACACTAACAGCTGTTCCATACATTTAAACCGCGTAGGTATTGCAATTTTGTGATTTTTTTTTCTAATACCTAACCGTTGAATTGGAACTCTGGAAGCATGCACTGGATCCATGGTAAAAGATTATGACATGATGTCCCTTGTACCGATATAGTATACCTCGTCAACATTCCCACTGTATTTAACATTTTTATACCAGTAACGAGGAGGGTAAAAATAAACCATACATTTAAACCCTTATCAAAGAATTTTATAAGTAATAAAAATGGTGAAAATTCCGACTAATAAATTCAGTATTTGGTATTCGGGTTCAGCTTAGCGCTAACGTATGGCCAGACGGACGCACGGACTTAATCCTTTTGAACCTATTGATTACACTTGCTACTGGCTGCTGACGTATGGAAAGCGTCACTAGCTTTCTCGACGTAGAAAGTTTATATGCAAAACGAATCGTTCTACCAGTAGTTAATAATAGGTCCTGCGGGGTAATTGCGTGACACACTAACAGTAGCATTGGCTTTCATTTAATAATAATTATTTATTATTTTCATTTAATAATAATTATTAATTTCATTAAATAATAATAATAGGTCCTGCGGGGTAATAGCGTGACACACTAACAGTAGCATTGGCTTTCATTTAATAATAATTATTTATTATTTTCATTTAATAATAATTATTAATTTCATTAAATAATAATAATAGGTCCTGCGGGTTAATTGCGTGACACACTAACAGTAGCAATGGCTTTCATTTAATAATAATTATTTATTATTTTCGGAGCGGATCAATTTATCAAACATATCAATCAATGGATTAGAATTTTTAAGATTGTGATTGAAATTGTGTTGCACAATTAGGGTTAATCAATTCGTTAATGGTTACTTATAGGATTTAGATCTGAAGTTTTCTTTAATATGACGTAATGTGACAATTTTCTTACTTATGGCTAGCTTAGAAATCACGTGTATGCACGTAATTTTCCGAGTATCACATTAAAGGCACAAGACACAAGACAAGGCAAGGCACAAGACATTTATTAATTATTATAACTTATGCCGCGTGACCTAACTCTGAATGAATTCAACACGAGTAGGTGCATCCGCCTACACGTTGCATCACTTACTTATGGTCTAGTTACCTATTGTATAGATAAAAGACTCTAAGGACACTTTATTAACTTAACTTCAAATTAGTGATAAGGAAAGTAAAACTTTACACACTTAGGCCCTTTGTACACACACGTTTTTCTTGCCGTGAAAAACTACGGTTTATTCGCCGTGTGCGCACGATCGTCAGTGTTTTATGGATCACTATGGAAGCTGTACATGTACAGTCAACAAAAGAGATAAGTATGCAGGATCGTTTGATATAGTTGAAGTTTAGTAAGAAACCAATGATGGTCTGGAATAAAATTTCATTTTATTAATAGAAAACAAACAGCTCATTTATCAAATTAAATTTCAGTCGACAACATTCATAGGTTTATTACTAAACTTCAACTATATCCGACGATCCTGCATACTTATCTCTTTTGTTGACTGTACACGGATACGTTTTATCTACCGACACGGCGACGACGACGGCGCGGTTTATTCGCCGTTTCGTAATGAAACCGTGCCGTGTACAAAGGGCCTTAGGATAGCCTGTGAGATTCATAACCCCTTTTTCTCTGCCGCAGTCCGGTGAAAAATTCAGGGAGAATACTTCAGAGCCAAATAAACTGACAGTTGATGCCAAGGAAACAAAGTAGAGACTAATAATTAATTGGTAAAAGAAAGCTGATTGTGTTACGATTTTTTAATCTTTTTCGTATTTATGTGAAAATAGATTCCAATACCTACCAATGACAGCTTGATAATATTATTTTTCAATGCTTTATCCCTAATAATTCCTAAGTAATTCTTTGCGTCTTAGAAATTATTTTTTTAGTTTATATTAATCGACTGTGTACTATTTATTTCCTAATTTATGTTATAGGTATTTTGTACCGACATTTTTTTTTTCGTTTTTATTTTGTAGCCTTTAATTACATATTGTTTAAGAACACTGTATAAATTAGCTGTAAGTTTCCCGAAAAGAATAAAATAAAATATCCTAAAATTAATGAAATGTAGGGATAGCGTGTTTAACTTTATGATTAAGGTCAAAGCTGTCAACACTTCAACAGCTGATTTAGATGGTGACAATCTAGGTACTTATTTTATCGTACAATTTGAGTCGTCTTCGTTGACTTTATCGTATCAATCAATATTGCGGTTCAATAATGTGTCACGTATTATTGTAGCGCCACGTTTAGTCAGTTACAAAAGTATTTGATGAAAACATACAAATGGATCAGGAAACGTAACTGTGGATGCCAATTAGTAGTGTCACTCCCAAATTGAGTGCTTTGATTTGTTTATTTGAATACTTAAACTTTACAAAATTATCATATTATATCACCTTACGAGCAAATGCGGTCAGAGAGATTTTTGATAAAGCCTAAGTAAAAAGTCATAATTCGAGGTTTGGCTCTCCTATTTCCTCCTTCAATATTGGACCAATTTAACCCTTAACAACCCAGTATGCTTTAGTAACGTAAATGACCAATAGTGTCTAATGGACACATTAAAAAAATAGATGGTATTTAAACGAAAATAAAGGTATTGTGAATAGAATTTCAACCAAATCTTTTTAATTCTTTATTTGACTTGAACAATTAAGGTATAAGTACATCCATTAATTTAAAAAAGATAGCAAAGTCTGGTAAAAAAAAAATATTTACAAATATTGCAAATAATTTTTTTTACAGAGTTTTCTGCGCACACGTTGCGGTTGCACTTGTCACAACACTGTTTTGAGGCCCTAGATATTTTTGAAGGACATATGTGACAGCGCTTCTTTCTTTTTACTGCAGGTTCAGATGACTGAGAAGATGATTCAGCTGATCCTATCACATCTTGTATAGCTGCTAGGTGGTAACTTGTTAAGCCTTTTTTGCTTCGCCTCCGTATGTGAAGACTTACTAAATCCGTAATAATTTCTCGTAGAAATCGAGAGAAACTCGTAGAGACTTTCTATTGGATCGGATATAACTTTGCCCGGAGGAAGAATCACCTTATGAACACCACCACGAATTATGTTGTGATAAGGAGTTCGACTTTGTCTCTCAGGTTCTGATATCCACGTTGTTCCATCTTTGCCTTGATAAACGTTAATCGATGCATAATTTTGTAGTGGCAAATCATCACCTTCACTCCATACTTGTTCCTCATCGGATTCCGAGGCTGGTTCTGTCGCGTTACTTTCATTGTCCGAACAGCTATCAACACAAAATGTTTTCATTATCACTGTCATTTTCACGTAACAAAACGTTTTCATCACCATTGTCATCAAGAGCCTGTTGAATTTCGTCCGCTGTTAGTCTTTTTTTAGACATTTCTACGACCAAAAATAAGTCCGAGTAGGATCACTTTATCACAATTACTAATAAGTATTGTACGTACTAAAGCCAACCAAGTAATAAAACATGTGAGCACAAGGATAGTTTTGTAATACGAATAATAACACTGCGAATGTCGGTTATACTATACCAAGATACCAAATGATTACCTATAAACAATGTTTTGTTTACAATCCGACCTATTCACCCACATATTCCTGTTACAAATTGTTATTGTGTCTTGCGGACACTTGTGGGTTGCTGAGTTACTAACGTGGTTTATTGATTATAAAAAAAAAACTAATAATTTTATAAAAATTTTCATTACACTTTTGGAATCAGTAAACCATAGGGATAGATTAGATAAAAGGGTTTTTTGCAGAGACAAATACTTTCGTTTTTATACATCTTTAAACCTAAAAATGAGTCCGAAAGACACTTGTGGGTTGTTAAGGGTTAAAAGATATTTCATAAACTGAATAAGAGGGATATATATAATACTGTGTCCCTATGTTTTTATTTTTTCATTAATAATTTTCAAATTTGGACACTAGGCCTCTGTTGACAGAGGTAATTTAAGCATTTTTAATGTCACGTACAAACCGTGTTCGGTGCGTATGTACTATGTATGAAGATATCCTACTCATTATTTGTATTTACTCTGCCTATACTATTGAGTTTCAACATTCTACCACATTTAAAGACAACATTCCAAGTGATTTTATGACAATGCTTATGGAAATTTTGTATGTGATTTTAAACGAGCCATAGCAATAAGACCCTTTGTTGAAACCACAAAGCAATCAAAATATGTTCCTTAGGTAATGTGGCGCCATGACTAGATCGTTATAATTGTATATGTATGGTAAGTGTGTAGGTATGTGAATGTACTTTTGACACTAGAATAAAGTCATTATGAATCGATTCCTGTTTTATGAATTTACAGTTAGATGCTATGTAAAAAAGTCATGAAGAGTGTACCTACTGAACACAATTTTCATACTTCTTTATATTTGCTTGTTTTTATTTACAGCGAAATATTTATAAGTAATTCATGAACTGATAGTCTTAAAATAATAGTAATAATGTTCAGGTTTAATTTGGATAATTTAGTGAAAGAAAATGTACTCATTACCTCATCTATACAAATAAATAAAATAGGAGTGTCTGCTTGCAATATTAAAATAACCGCTTTTTACTAAATGCATATGAATGTATACACGGTACATATACCAAAATAATTTTTTTTACAATTTTTGTCTGTCTGTTTTTTCCGGCTAATCTCTGAAACGGCTCGACTGATTTTGATGGGACTTTCTTTTATTTCAGAAAAAAAAATATCTCCACGAAAAAAAATTAAAACCAATGAAATGAAATCTATACATCTTCTATATATAAATAAATAAAATTGGAGTGTCTGTTTGTAATGAGAGCACATTCAGCAGATTCAGAATTTAGCAAAATTCTTCTTGATGTTGGTGAGGGAAAGTGTCCAGAAGTGAATAGTACTCATGATATAGAACTACCTAACGGTCTTTGTCAGGTTCTGGCGAAAATTTAATACCTAGTATTTATGATGATATTCACAATCTCAATATCAAAGAAGTTTCGTGGTTGTGTGAAAGATTATAGAGGTATGAGGAACAGGGTGTAAAGTTCACTCATCCTCCTTTTTCTATGGAGGATGAGTGAACTTTACACCCTGTTCCTCATACCTCTATACTATACTCTATACTCTATAGATCAATTTTAGAATCCTTTGAATTGAAAGGTTACTGCGCTTTATCAGCGCATTTCAGATAAGCTATCTGGTGAATTACAAACATACATTTCCATCAATACAGTTTGCAATCCGAATGAAGGGTTAATTACCCAACAGAATTTTTAAACAGTATAATTGTGCCTGGCCTACCCCTTCACAAACTAGAACTTAAGATTGGCGTGCATGGGCACGCCAATGTTAAGTTCTACTATGTAGTATGATGGCATACTACTCCGTAATTTAAACCCACCGAAACTTTGCAATGGTACTGGTAGGTTGCAAGTAGTGTCGTTGCAAAGAAACGTTATAGAAGGTCGTATAATATTCGGATGCGGAAAGGTGAGATAGTATTTATACCACGGACTCCTATATTACCGTCGAATTTTCCATTTGAATTCAAAAGATTGCAATTCCTTATCAATGTCAGTTTTGCTATGACAATCAACAAGTCACAAGGGCAAACGTTAAGCAAAGCTGGCCTAGATTCAACTAAGGGTTGCTTTGCCCATGTGCAACTATACGTGGCATGTTCACGTGCAAGGAATGCTAGTAGTGTTGTTGTTTTAGTCCAAGAAAATCGTACACCAAATATTGTATATTAAGAAATTTTTCAATAAAGCTAATACGAAAAACTAAAAACGCAAAAAACGAAAAAAGGAACTAAATGGAGAAATATGTACAAAAACAAAATATCGATTCATAAAATAGAAGAATTTCATTAAAATTAGCATAGGGATTTCTTTACGCGGAATACAGAATTCATAAGTTATCGTAAACTCTGCGAGCCGAACATTAACTTTTTTGTTAAATTCCACGCTGACGAAGTCGCGGGTAACGCCTAGTTATTAATAAAAATCTTAAATTCACTAACAGTCAAAGCACAGCCTAAACCGCTAGGTCTAGAAGTATCAAATTTTAGTCACGAGTTCCTTATAATTGGGCACATGGCTTGTATCATAATTATAAAACAATAACCCAGTGTATTTTGAAAACTTTACTCCATACCTAGTAGTATCAAGCTCTCTACAAAAAACGAAATTGTTTGAAACATTTCAATAAGTTTTTATTTCAGTGTTAATTTTAACGCACTCGGTTTATGATTGCATTTTTATTGTTGTTGCTGGTGACTTGTATTCACTTTATGGATTTAAATAAATAACGAATAACACAGCATAAAATTAAATAAATAACGAAAGCACACTGCACTTTGGCAAAAAGGCATTGGGAAAACTCACAGAGAAAAATATTACATACCACCCGTTCACGCGGATACTCTAGTCAGGCACATGGTCAACCAACGTACTTCAACTTGAAAGTAGTGATGTGAGGCGAAACGCTTTTCTATATAACGTCGAACGTCTTAAATTACATCACAGATACATCAACAATAAACATTTTATCCGGACGGTTGATAGCATGCTATCTCGCGTCGACGTCGATAGGTGATCACGGGCGTGATCCCCCAATCACGAGGCCATACCTTTTGCGACAAGGGTTAGGACAGACGAGAGTTCAGCGCGGCTGCGGACGGGACGGACTGCCGCGGCGGCACAGCGGCGGGGTCTCGGCGCTCAGCTGACTGGCTACGTGCTCGCCCTGACTAAGGGCACTCGACAATAATTCACGTCTACACTTTTTACACGACCTCGGTTTTTTAAGGGAACACGTGGTCACTCTGCATTCACACCTACTTATAAATCACCAGTACACAATATACCGATCAAAAGCTGACGTCAGTTTCATGGGCCATATACGGATTGTCTTTGTTTCACTTATTATGAGGTTAGTGTTAATTCTATCCAGTCACGAGATGGTGGCCGATAGCACCCGGAAAACGAGTTAAAAACACAGAAGCTTGGACGCTACTGCTGCATTTCCACCTCCACCACTGGTTTTATACGGAACTCATGTAAACAATAGAGATGAAGCTCAACGTTGCGTTAGCATGTTATGGTAAATATGATGATTATATTTACATAGTGGGACTATAATTTTCAAGTAGTCCGTGGCCCTTAATAGTGTAATGGGTCGTTTTCTTGAATCATCGAATGATGGTTGTTATTGCACGGTTACAACTTTCCGCATGATTTTTCTAAACTGCAATCATGTGACGTTGTAGTCCTTCTTTACATTTATTGACGTCTTTGATGTATCTAAGGTTGTTCATAAACATATATATCTTATTTAAGTCGTTGATAATCTCGTCTTGTGATATTACGAGGGTACATTAGGAGGCGAGTAACGGGCGTCGCCCTCATCGTTTGATCATATGAAATTCCCTGAGTGAGAGCCAAATGAAATTACTAAGTACTCATTAAATATTAAACTCGCTCTCAGATATTACTTAATAGGGACGTTAGGCGAGATGGTTACTTGACTACAATAACCTTAGACAATGTACTAGGACTGTTGAAATTTACAAACACTCTTTAATCTGTTTATGGGCCTGAAAGACCCATAGACATTTAGCTTTTAGTTATTCATTAACCGCTTAATCACTTCTAATGAGACATTGAATTTCTATTGTAATGTGCCGATATCGTACGACGCCGGGCTCGAGTGGTTAAGCCACAACTTTTAATTGAAGCTTCAATGGAATTAGGTAATTAAAAAGCTCAGGTTAATTGATCTCCAGCTAAAAAACAGGAATACCTAAGCTTTATCTGGGGGCCTAAAAAGGCCACTTTGGCTGAATCATAAAATGATAACATTATGAATCATAATTTATGGTCGAAGACAGTCCGTGTTTTTCTTTTTTTCGCTGCACTTCGTAGGTATAATCAAAGAGATTGGGATTGGCTTTGGATTGGATTGATTGGTATTTTAGCACACACAAAAAAAAAATAACTGAAAAATCCGTCACCAATGGGATTTGATACGATTAACTTAACAGTTAACTGTGCATTATGATTCATAATGTTATGCTTTTATGATTCTGCCAAAGTGGCATTTTTAGGCCCCCTGTTTTAAGCATATAATTATGTGGAGGACATGATATTAAACATAATACACATAAATCTACGTTACATTACTCTTTTTGTTTGTAAATTTCATTATTATAAACTGGAACGAAGTATGACATTAACGAAATAAAGTAGAGCGAAGGAGATCATAAAAATATTAGAAACATGCGGGTCGCTAAATATGAAATACAGTGCGGCCGACGAGAAAATGCGTTCTTGACACCTGTCAGTATCATACAAACGAATGCGTGTTTTGGGAATCTGATCTTTATTAAGGGGCTTATAAGACCTAAACGCAAAAAAAAAACGTAAGTTTTAGAAACAATAAAAGTATATGATGAACTGCAGTAGACAAAATCAGAAAAATATATAAATATTTTTATTCTACAACCAACATACTAAAAAACTAGTGTTTTTGATTTTTTAGTCCAAACAATAAAGTTTTTGTAAATAGATAATTGCTTCATATTTTGAAGTGAATACCAGCGTTGTGTCATCGCGCTTCTCTTTCTTTTCTATGCAGTCCGACAAAGACCGCGCTTTAGGTCATGTAGTTACTAGCTACGCCCCGGGTTTCACCCGCGTAATTCTCGATCCCGTGGGATTATCGGGATAAAACGTATCCTATGTGTTAATCCTGGTTATTTATTTATTTATTTATTTGAATAACATGGGAGACTTACAGCTAAAACAGTACATTAGTCTGAAAGCCAATTACAGGTCTCCACTTATAAAATACAGAGAAGAAAAAGTAAATTTTGAGGACATTCACACCAAGTTACTATCTATAAACTACAGCATAATCAGGGCGAGCGAAGCGAGCCCTGCTATATCCCACAACCTGAGCATTTTGTGGTACACTTTACGGAAAAGCTATAACGCCTATTGATTTGTGCTTTAACATAATAATTTCTATATATATGTAGATGTGTTATCAGTAAAAAAAATAATAATTTAAATTATATAAAAATATTTAAAAAAACTGCCTTAAAGATCATTACCACGCAGAAAAACGACGCGAGCCCTCACAAAGCTCTGCTTTTAGCTAGTTACTATGTTGCTCGCACTGCATAACAACCATCATAACAAAATGAACTACATGAAAAAGTTACCGCTTAAGCACTTCCTGGCTGACGATACACTAGTTAGGAACGGATCAATATCGTACTGTTTACAAAGCTTATACACTAACTGTGTACCAAATTTCATCCAAATCCGTTAAGTAGTTTTTGCGGGAAAGAGTACACACATCCATCCATCCATCCTCACAAACTTTCGCGTTTATAATATTAATTAGGATTATATACGTATATTTAATTATAGTAGGACTAGAATCATCGCACTGACACTGAAGGCCGGATTGTAAGTGGTAAGTGCACCTTTAAGATACTTGTCCAAATGGTAGATTGACATCTAGTGTTTTTTTTTTAATTACTTTAAAAAATATTATTTAGGTTTCATTCTTCATGTTCCACGTCGAGGTTATCTAGTATTTTTATTTTATCGTCTCTTTCCTCTAAGTCATAATCTCACAATATTATCATAGTCTATGACGCGCATTGAATGTCAAACCATACACGATAGATTAGGTCATGAAAAATAGGTCTACTCATTAAGATGCGTTGTCTAGTAGAAGGACATGTGGAATAATATAAAAGTTATGTTTGCATGCACCGTGCATGTAAACAAAATTGGACGTGCATGACGCACAATGTTAAATTTTATTAACACAGCATCATTAAGTTTAAGAAACGAAAGATTAAATTCATATTTCTGCAAATTAATCAATTCATTCTTCATTGTTGTGTATTTATGTACCTAGCGCAGGCAATCATGATAAATGTATTTTCTTTCTTTCTATGATGACTGCCTATTGATATTTTTAAGAAAAAAATGTTGCATGAATAAAGATTTGTATTCCTTCATAAGACATAAAATTCTTGCTGGTTGGTTTGGTCAGATGAAGTTGTAGTTAGTAATTTATAGGTATTAATGTGATTCCAAAGCACCGCTGTGCGATCACCATCGACATAAACGTAGATTCAATGATAACGACTATAAAGACAAACATAATGTAGATGCTTCGACGTTTTGATTGGGAAGTCAGATCTGAAGCAATCAACCGATCACATGATGCAGCCAGTTTAATAATATGTAAAGCGGAAGGAGGAAAATTAAGGAGACGTCACGTGCTCCGTCTGCGAGTGAAACAATTAGGCTTACTTGCCTCCGTCATATCGACTATGTGCATTCTAAGAATGAATATGTTCTGCGGTGCTATTCTGTAAACTCTTCGAACCTCATTCGAAAGCGCGCGCAATTCTAACTCAAATTTAAAACTCAAAGCATTTATTGAAAGACTAGCTGCGCCCCGCGTTTTCACCCGCATAAGGGTCGATCCCGTCGGAATATTGAGATAAAAAGTAGCCTGGATGTTATTCCAGGGTGTCAGCAACCTCCATACAAAATTTTATCAAAATTGGTCCAGCCGTTTGAGCGTGAAGGAGTAACAAACATATAAACACACACACACTCAAAAACTCGCCTTTATAATATTAGAGTGATACCTAACGCAAAGATGAAGGAGAAAGATGAAGTTAATTGTCCATTCCAAAAACGGGAAAGAAAATCTATAGATACTCTTTTAATTCAAACGCGAACTCACTTCTTCGCAGTATCACATCTCGAAAAGTTTCGAATTTTAAGAGATGTTTCACTACAGTTCCATAACACCATTTATGTGAAAAACGGATTATCCCAACTTAGGCAAGTAGGTCTAATATTTATTATTATTGAGACAAAGAACCTAAAGAATGTTTCCGAAGCCCGATATCTTACATGAATCAAAACTGTCTGCGATACGGAATCCCTGGCTTATGTAGAATGTCACAGCGTAATGTTATCAGTCAAGCGGAGGCTGGTAGCACTGCTATCTATCCCTCGAATAAATTGTTTGTCATGTTTATTGCACCCATGACAAAAGAGACATGACAGAGATGTGACAGGTATTATTACGACAAAATTGTAAAACTACAAACGCAATAAGGAATGACCCCGAACACCAGTCGACTCGAAGAAAGTAGTTGAGGTAGTCGTCTCAGATGCGGAAAACGTAGGTACAAGTATATATCAGTACGTATGTATGAACGTGTAGTACAGACGCCAGCACATCAAGCTACTACAACCTCTGAAATTTCTTTAATAGATTTTCAACTTTATCGCCATAGCATAAGGTTCAAGGTTGATTGGGAAAATTTGACAGTTTCGGGTAGCTTGATGTGCTGGCGTCTGTACCAATGCAGGTATAATTATGTCAGCCCATATTTTCACTACTAATAATGACATAACATACATATAGCATAACATCACGCCCGTATACTCCGAATGTTTAGGCAGATGTGTACCGATAGTACTAGGATAGTAGATAGTGGGACTTAAACATTAATGGCCAAATGGGGTGGGGCCCATTTGGCCATTAATGTTTAAGTCCCACGTAACACGGGGCGAGCCATTGCCATCAACCGAGCACAAATCCAAACTCCGCGGCAGCTACTGAGAAATTCCAGATAGAAAAACCCAATAACACTTTGCATGACCCGAGAATCGAACCCAGGGCCCCCTCAAGAAATAGCGCTTACGACTACTAGACCAATGAGGCAGTCCCTGACAATGAGACGCCCGATGATTAGCTGCAAACTACGTTCAAAAGGTAAATTGATATAGGAAACACGATTATTAAATGGATTGGAGATAGCACTTTTTTGTAATTACTAGACAAGATCTACTACCTAACCTCTTGACTCCCACACACACGGAATGCGTAAGAGCACGGTTAGTTGCCACTGTCAGTGCGACAGGTTAAGTGCAGCACATAACATCACCCCTGTATTTCAAGATGGGTTAGGTAGAAGTGTTCAGTAAACCCACACTTAGCCAGTTGTGTTCGAGTCCCATACCTATTATATGGGGCGAGGCTATTGTCGTCAACATTAAATGATAAATATGATCTAAACTGTTTTGGTACTTGCCCCTGAGTTTGTTTCGGCATTTTCTCTCAGATTTAAACAGTGTGGCAACATCGACTCTGAAATTGACACCATGAATTCAACTAAAGGCTCCTTCAAACAGTCGCGACACGATACGCGACACAAAGGCACCGCAAGTCGCGCAACGAGCGGTGCCTTGCCGATTATATCGCGTGTCGCGCCTGTTTGTAGGAGCTTTAATTCCCTCTAGCGTAGAAAAAATTTCCTTGGTTATAAAAGAAAAATCTGTTGTTTTATAAAAAAAAGGGCAATACCTACATGCTCAAAATGAGCATGCTACATGCGCAAAGCAAATTTTTTTTAATAACCTACAAAAAATTTCAACGCAGTTGGTTCAGAATCATGTACTGATTTCATAGTAACAGGTTGTCCGTCGAAGTCCCTGCCACTCTGTATACTCAAATTCATTATCTGCCTAGCCTTTTCCCAACTATGTTGGGGTCGGCTTCCAGTCTAACCGGATGCTGCCGAATACCAGTATTTTACATGGAGCGACTGCCTATCTGACCTCCTCAACCCAGTTACACCCAGTAACTGGGTTGAGGAGGTCAGATAGGATAATACGATACCTCTAAGACTGGTTGTCAGACTTTCGGGCTTCTGACTATCCGTAACGACTATCAAAGATCCACGAATGACAGCCGGGACCAACGACTTAACATGCTTTCCGAGGCACGGAGGGGTCACGGTATGTAAAGATGGTCACCCATCCACAGACCAACCGCAGCAACTGTAGCTTAACCTGATCGATCGATCTGTGCGGCTGTTATTATTTATCGACGGACCCTTCAACGTGCTGCTGAATACTCAAGTTATAGATAGATATTACAATGCTCTATAATATTTTTTAAAACTCTGCGTGATGTGTGATTGTGATGAAGTGTTTATCTCATATAAAACTAGGATTTGTTAATTTTTACAGCGTCTTTGTCGTAAAAAGCCTGCCTAACCTAATCATATTGGAGTTTATATCGCGTTTACTTATTAGTGTTTGATTGTTACCTAAGCTCTTACTTAACTACTTGTCATTCCGTATTGTTATCTTGATTATGCATTAGAGTTGTTATGTGAGGCTGTAACTTAACTACCTACTTGTGGGATCAATTCATGATGTAATTAATATAACTCAAAACTGGAAACTTGTTCAGAATTGAGTGGAGAATCGATACTACTATGCAATTCAGGTTGTTTTTTTAACAATCAATAGTTTTGATGAAACAAGTCATCATAAGTACCTATCGATTAGAACAAGGAGGACTTTAAAATACATTTTTTTACAATTATATTCGGTAACAGATAATTCCTATAATAATTAAAAATTAAAAAAAAACGAAAATACAATTAATCGTACCTAGTAAAAATGGTGGGGTGTCTATAATAAGGATTTCAGTTGTTTCAATTAGGTACAACTTGTGTGCTTTTAGTAAATCAATTGTCAAATCTTCACCAAATAAATACATAAGTGCTCATAAGTAAATGATAATAAGAAGAAGCAAGTAAAGAATTAAGGCTCTAATAAAATAAACAATTGACATGCGTATACAACTACTCTGAAGTGATCCACTCCCTATAATATGAGAATCATGATTTCTCTAAACAATACCTAACGCAATATTTGCTAAATGTAATTTCACGAGAATTTGTCAAGCTACGAGTATGTTAGTGACGACAATAGATTTAAGTTGGTAAATAATATTATTGAAGCATGAATTAGCATAATTAGATAAAGTTTATCACGTTACCCGGATACAATACACTATGAAATTGATCTCCATTTTATATTACTCTAATTCAAAATCGACGTGCTAATTTTTATTTACTTACTTATGTATCCACGAAACTTATTGACGTATTTGACATCAAATTAGTATTTAAGTGTGTTGAACCATTTCATGTTTTCAATTCAAAATATTACTTAATTATATTGAATACAAGCTAACACTAATATATATACAGACTATACAGTATGTTAACTAACAGAGGGCGTTCCCGTTAACCCGCAATAGTATAGCATTCATACATGCTAAAAAAAATATTACCATTCGAAAATAAAATGTTTTTATTTTTTTTTATATTAAAATATTCACTAAAAATCGTAAATTGATACGTTAAAGAAACACTCTGTACACGCGTACTTGAAGGACAGCAATGTCGGAAACTATTTAATTAAATAAATTAGAATTAATTAAATAAATAGAGTATCAATTTACGATTTTTAGTGAATATTTTAATATAAAAAAATATAAAAACATTTTATTTTCGAATGGTAATATTTTTTTAGCATGTATGCTAAAAAAAATAAAAACATTTTATTTTCGAATGGTAATATTTTTTAGCATACATGCTAAAAAAATATTACCATTCGAAAATAAAATGTTTTTATATTTTTTATATTAAAATATTCACTAAAAATCGTAAATTGATACTCTATTTATTTAATTAATTCTAATTTATTTAATTAAATAAATTCCGACATTGCTGTCCTTCAAGTACGCGTGTACAGAGTGTTTCTTTAACGTATCAATTTACGATTTTTAGTGAATATTTTAATATAAAAAAAAAACATTTTATTTTCGAATGGTAATATTTTTTTTAGCTTGTATGGATGCTATACTATTGCGGGTTAACGGGAACGCCCTCTGTTAGTTAACATACTGTATATATTAGTGTTATATATTTAATGTAAAAGTATATAACTAGTAAAAAATAAAAAAGGGAGGAGATCGTTGGACATAAAAAATTTCGTTCACATCGCTGTCAATACGGAAAGCAGTCGCCTACCTCGGACACCATGGCCTATCCTGCAGTAAAACCGCTGGTCGGATTACTGTGTGAGAGACGACGAAGAGAAACTCAGTTCAGAGCCAGTTCCAGTTATCTCCTACTTTCCGAGGTGCATCTGTACCGGTAATCGGCCGCCTACAGCTTTTGGGCATGGAGTTGACATCTGTTCTCAACTTCGGCTCAACCATCGAGTTAAACGCTTAGACCACAGCCATGAAGCTGGGTATCCTAAATAAGGTGAGGCGATACTTCACACCAGGACGGCTTTTAAGTCTGTATAAAGCACATGTCCGTTCCTGTATGGAGTATTGCAGCCACTTATGGGATGGCTCAGCAAAATACCAGCTTGCTGCACTTGACTCGGTGGAACGCAGAGCTAAAAGGCTTATCGGCGACTAGACGTTGGTAGCTACGCTTCACAGCCTAGCTCATCGGCGTAATGTTGCTTGCCTGTCGGTCTTCTACAGACTGTACTGCGGAGAGAGTGCACAGGAGCACCACGAACTGATCCCACCATCGCCCTTTTACCACCGGACAACCGGACAGACGTACTGCAGCCTACCATCCACACTTAGATGATAACCCGAAGAGTTGTCCTCAGTGCTTCTCCTCCACGTTTATTATGCACACAGCCAAAGTGTGGAACTCTCTGCCGGTATCTGTGTTCTCTCCCACATTTAACCCGTTTGCCTTCAAAGCAAGAGTGAACAGGCATCTTCTGCTCATTCCATCATAGACCTCATCCATCGCTTTCTATCAGGCGTGATCGAGGTCAAGGGTAGGCAAAATAAAAAAAGAAAACAAAAAAAAGATAAAGACTACAGATGGTACCGAGACGAGATCTCTACATTAGATAATAAAACTGTCGACCAGCTTGAAAGTTTCTATTGAATAAACCATCTTTTAATTTTCTATACATGATTAAAACAATTCAATACTAATTACATAAGTATATATTTACATACCTTTACTCAAAATATTTATACAATCCACGAAGCGCCCGCCAAGTGTGCAATAATTATTATCCTATTAACACTACCGAAGCTAAGTTCCCCTAAACAATTACCAGCAAGAAAATTACTTGAACTAATTCATAATTACTTGGTACTTGTTCACTTTACAACTTCTTTACTTATTAAGTTACTTTAATATCTAGAACACATCGGTAGGTGGACACTCGTCTCTGCAACGGATGATTGAATGATTGTTTTATACAGAATAAAGGTGCTTGTTAAAAAAATATATCTCAGATAATCTGATATTTTTTAAACCAGCTGGACAGACTGAAGTGGCCATCACATTGGCTTTTCATCACGTGAGTTAACGTGACGCCGTATAAAAATGTGTTTGTTTATTTTTAATGACAGTATTAGGATTGATTTCTGAGTATGATGGATTCCGTACCAGCCAGCACCAGCACCCTAATTGCGTAACACATTTTCAACCAAAAAATGAGCGTTTTGATGGATATTCCTAATCCATTGCTTCATAGGTTTGGAAATTTCGTCCGCTCAACGACGTAAATAACGTAATTAACGTGTCTGAACTGTCAAAATGAAAGTAATTGTGATCGATTGCCATTTTAGGTATGTGTGTTACGCAATTACCTACGGGCAGAAATTCTGAGAGTGTGTTAGGACAAATCCTTCGAATTTCATCGTATTGAGACTCGCCGTATTATAGGCTGGACAATACAGTCTTTTTGTCAATGTAAAGGTGTAAACTGTAAATAACTCTAGTAGAGTACTATAGTATTCAGTACAATAATTCTAGGTAAACATAATTCACCTCAATCCAGCTATTGCGTTCCAATTTGCCAATCTATACGCGTCAATAAGAAAGCGATAGCCTGGTTTTCTTTTCAGGCAGGCGGAAAATGTACCTATCGGTTAAAGCATATGAAAAATAAAACACACCTTTTGCAAAAATAAGCAGAATATCTAATTCTAAAAGCAGTCGAGTTTTATGAACCGCATGGCAGATAAGCGCTTGAATTTCCAATAGGTACATCCTACTTGATTTTCTTATTTCCTTTGATTTTCAAATAAATGTTAGGTCACCGCAATGTGACGGTTTACTTCTCAACAACATAACAACGAATGGCGGTCGCCAATCTAAATGTCGATAGTAGTGATTGGTGCATTTCCTTAGCTGCTATGGGGTCTATAGCGAAGGGTTCGTAAAGTATCTCTACAAAATAGCCGTTTTTTTAAAGTTATTTAAGGTGTATAGCTGTTAATGTATGACTGGTACGCACACCCGGAGTAGTCAGACCAGCGACAAACTTGTTATTTGGGCAATATTTTTTTACGGAGATAGGCGCGCAAGCCGTAGCTATGAATTAAGCACATTATTCTAGACCCCTAGCGTAGAAATTATTTTGTTGATTATTTTATAGAAAAGTGCAACACCTACGCGGTCAAAATGGAAAAACTATTTATTTTTTTAATAACCGCTGAAAAATTTCAACGCAGGGTGATTCAGAATCGTGTATTTAGTCCATAGTAACAGGTGGCGCCTCGAAGACCCTGCCACCCTGAGACAGAAGGAGAGGAATCACTTCTCTTTACGAACTCTTTTACAAGGACTTTTATTACTATTAAAAAGTCCTGTACATTTTTTATATTTTTTCAAGCAGGTTTTTCCATGACTTTTCCCATTCCTCTTCTGCGTAATAGGTACATGCAGTTATCTAAAGTGGTCTATCCATTATGGCTAACGCTCTGCTAAAGAGTGTGACTACTCCACTAGTTACGCTTATCGCGCATATTAACACGATCACAAGACGCCTTATCTGTTGAAAGATATTCATGGACAGCTAGCTAAAAATTTAGGATAAAAATAAGGAAAATATGACTTCTAATCGAATAACCCTCTAACTTGAATTGTCGTTGTCAACCGAGCTGAGGAAAGCACAAGTAGAAATCTCGACCACCCAGAACAAGGTACGTCTGGCTAAGATTGATCAGGAGAGCCGACTTCAAATTAAATTAGAGGACGTTTTGGACCGTGGACGAGATGCGTAAACAAGTAGAGCAAAACCACTTACAAAAGCTTTTTGACACCGGGTTGTGAATAATGTTAAATAAGTACAGTCAACGCCAAAAATATGTCATACACTTAGCTCAATACTTATTCTTTCTCATTTCCCATGTCTGTCTTGGCAGATACCTACTATAAGTTTAATTGGCCAGAATTTTAGCAGATAGTTCAGCAGAAAGTCGCAAAAGTGGAAAATTGTTACCTTAACTACGTATTATGAATATGACATGATGTCTTTTTACCAGACTGCGGCGAAGCCCAAAAGGAGGGTATTTAAAACTTTTTGTTCTGATTTTCGTGAATGTCACACAATTACTTGAGGCTCTAGTATTGACTATATTCTTTGCCTGTTGTTAGGGCCGGCTTCCAGTCTATCCGGATGCAGCTTAATACAAGTATTTTACATGGAGCGACAGTGTATCTTGCCCCCACAACCCAGTTGCAAGTTAACGGCTTAACGTGCTATCCAAGCCACGGAGGGGTATCAATATGTATTCGATGGCAATCCACGAACTGTCCGCGGCGAGTTTAGCTTAACCTTCGAGGCCCTTAATTAGCCACGAGCACATTTCTCTAATATCAATTACGTATTTTTTTTGGTATTTAAAGTATTTACTTGAATTTCTAACACTTAAAATTAGCCCACACTAACAGGACAAGAAATAAAGTACGGAATGATTGCAAGAAATAAATCAAGATTCATGAATTTGTCTATGTTGACATAGATTAGATAAATGTGTCGTGATAACTACTGATAGGTATACCATTCAGGTTTTATTTGTGCCAAAAGTTACATAACTGTTCAAATTAACCTAGAAATCAAACTGAACTTAGAGATAAATTAATTTTAAAAGTTGATTATTTTTTTGCAACTTCACATGTTCAAATCTTGATTTTTTATGACTTCTTCAAAATAATATGGGTGTTAGTGCACTCTATGCAAATATTGACTATGTGCTAACGACTACTATACTGTAGAAACAGGGATTCTGTATGGGATCGAATATCGGGATAAAATCAATCTTATGTCCTTTCCCGGTCAAACTATCTCTATACCAAATTTCATCTAAATCGGTTCAGCGGTGTAAGCGTGAAGAGGTAACAGACAGACAGACAGAAAAACTTTCGCATTCATAATATTAAGTATGGAAATATATGGATCGCACTCTCACTGTCCACCTTCAACTATCAGATAGGTGTGAGCATACCTACACAAAATTATTGAATGCAAGTCATGAAATGAATAGTTATTCTCACTTAACAAGGACAGCACAGCTGATTCGGAATAATTGTCAATTAACCATTCTTGTATCAATTAAAGACACGTCATACACGTCACGTCATTTCATCACTGAAGTTAACAATATAAACTTAACAATGTAGGTATCATATACATATACCAGGGGGCCTAAAAGGCCACTTAGGCAGAATCATAAAAGGATAACATTATGAATCATAATGGACAGTTAACAGTTAAGTTAATCGTATCAAATCCCATTGGTGATGGATTTTTCAGTTATTTTTTTGTCTGTTCTAAAATACCAATCAATCCAATCCAAATCCAATCCCAATCTCTTTGTTTATACCTACGTAGTGCAGCAAAAAATAGAAAAACACGGTCTGTCTTCGCCATATTATCGCTCCCCCCACCGAATAACATGGTAATGTGGTACTACGACAGTTTTCGTTTTATTGCATATTCGGTGTCTAAAGCATTAATTACAATCTTGTAATTTTTTTTGTATTTTTTCTATGTATATTTATAAAAGTACAATAATTTCAATGGTACCGTAATGAACATAACAACATTATTCCCTTAAAATCTAAACACACTTTTTGCACGAATAATACCATAACATGTTATTACAGATCATGCAATCGTTAACTTTTTCGGTAAGCGACGATTACCATTATATTCGCGTAAGAAATGCATGCCTTTTTCCACGTAAAGTATAAAACAATTATATTTGTGTATTATTTTTGTTTACAATATAATAGAAACGGCTTATTCGATTTAGATGCCGTTTTCACTAATATATTGTAGTAAGCTTCACTTAACATTTAGTGTTTATTTCATGTCAATCGGTTCATAAATAAAAAAGTTATGTCAATTTAAAGAATCACGGCGGACATTTTTAAGGTATACTATCAGAGTACGTACATGGACGCGCACTCTCGAGGCTAACTGATGAACAGCGTTTGATATTTGATCTGGTGAGCGTTGATAGTACTTTGGAAGAAATGCTATTTGTAGATGCACCCGGTGGAACGGGTAAAACATTTCTTACGAAAGTTATTTTGGCGAAGGTACGAAGCCAAGGTAAAATCGCGCTTGCTGTCGCTTCATCAGGCATAGCAGCCACATTGTTGCCAGGTGGGAAAACTGATCATACAATGTTCAAAATTCCGATCGATTTAGACCGCACAGAAAGCCCTGTTTGTAATATTTCAAGAAACAGCGATAAAGCTAAGGTTCTTCGTGATTGTAGCCTTATTATATGGGATGAGTCCACAATGGCCAATCGAAAAGCAGTAGAAGCAGTAGACAGAACGTTGCGTGATGTCAACCAAAATGATCAACCCATGGATGGCATTACTATGCTTTTTTGTGGCGATTTTCGTCAGACTCTCCCTGTAATACCACGTGGAACAAGGGCTTTTGAAGTTAGAGCCTGCCTAAAGAGTTCTCGACTGTGGCATTACATTATACCTTTGCATTTGACATTAAATATGCGTGCGCAAATTAGAGGCAACGAACATGCTCAAGAATTTTCAGATTTGCTACTTGAGATTGGTAACGGTGTGTTACCGCAGGAACAAGGAAAAGTTGTTCTTAATGAAAACCTATGCAACATAGTTTCATCAATGCGAGACCTCATATCATCTGTGTATGGAAACGCAACGCAAATACCAACTTGCGAAAATTTCTGGCTTTGCGAAAGAGCTATTTTGACGCCACGAAACGACCAAGCAGCAACAATAAACGCTGAAATTTTGAGCTATGTTCCGGGGGATTATGTTGAGTATATCTCCATTAACAGAGTCATGGAAGAAGGAAAATCTACAAGCTACCCAGTAGAATTTTTAGAATCCCTCAATGCTCCTGGACTACCAGCACATAAATTAAAATTAAAAGTAGGCGTACCGATAATGCTTCTTAGAAATTTAAGCCCCCCAAAACTTAGCAATGGCACCAGGTTAAAAGTGACCAATTTACAAAGAAATCTGATAGAAGCAGAGATTTTAACACGGTGTGGAAAAGGTAAAAGTGTTTTCATTCCTCGGATTCCTCTCATTCCAAACAATTTTCCATTTAGTTTTAAACGAGTCCAGTTTCCAGTCAGTCTATGTTTTGCGATGACAATTAATAAAGCCCAAGGTCAGACGCTGAAAGTTGTAGGTGTAGATCTAATTATCAGCTGTTTCTCGCACGCTCAGTTGTATGTGGCTCTGTCACGGGTTAGCAATCCTAGGAGCCTGTATGCTTTCATCCCCGATGGCCATACGTCAAATATCGTATACAGAGAAGCATTACTGTAAAGTAAATTTTTAGCTACCCAAACGACGGTATATGTAATTCAAAATATATGCTGCCCGAAAAGTCACTATTCCACGCTGACGAAGTCGCGGGCACAGCTAGTTAATAAATAAAAGGACTGATTATGATAAATAATAAAACCTTTGTTTTATTTCATAAATTTTAATAAAACGCTATTATAAATTATCCAGTATTAATATCAACTTCGTCTATTATTGTTATTTTTCTGCAAAATCAAATAATAAGTACTGGATTATTTAATAAAACATGTATTTGCAACATTATATTACTGTTAATCTTTTGACACCACACATCGACGAATATTACTGTAATGTAATATTACATTATACACTATCGCTTGGATTTCACACGAATAATATCGTAATATCATATTGCCGTTAGGTTTTTTGACACTGTATTACAACGAATAATACTATAATGCATTAATATTGACTACGATATTGTTGCGTTTACACGCGAATAATATGGTAATGATGCGTTGCATACTATACTTTTGCCATTTAATTTCAGTAACATTATTTTTGTGAATAACTTTATTTTATAAAAGTATTACAAAAAAATCATAATATAAATTAGATTGTAAAAAAATTAGCTTTGTTTTGACGTTTAAATGTCTACCTTACGATCTACCAGTGCCGAGATATACGCATAAAACAGTTTTTTATTTTTCCTGTAAAATTTTGATTTGTCGATTACCATATTATTCGGTGGGGGGAGCGTTATGATTCATAATGTTAGCCTTTTATGATTCTGCCAAAGTGGCCTTTTTAGGCCCCCAGACCGTCTCATCATGGTCCAGCGTGTCCCTACATTCGGCGATCCCCAAACCATTAGGCCCTTTGTACACGGCATGGTTTACGGTACGGCGTATGAATCGCTCGAGTTATTTATCACTTTGTAGTGTATTTTTTTGAAGTTGGTTGTTTTTTTGTAAAAAAGTTTTTATTTGTTACTTTTTAGTTGTGTCTACCCCACACAAATTAAATTAACACTAGTGCATTGAAGAATTGAGGGCACCGACTAGAACAATCATCAAAATTCGCATACAAATGCCGGAGATGCAGTACATTTATGCATATAACTTCGTACATAAGAATAATTACCTAATGTATTAAAACCAATAATACGATAATATGTAATGTATACAAAAACCTTCTGAAAGTATGTATGTAGATAACATTAATGAAAGAATTATCAAAATTGGTTCATTAGTTTTTGAGAAAATCGCGGACATACAAACATACATACATACGGGTCGAATACAGAACCTCCTTTTTTGAAGTCGGTTAAAAAACGTGTCTGACAAAAAACCTCCATAGTGATCTATACAAAACTGACGACAGTGCCGATAATGCTTACACACGGCAAGAAAAACGTGTATGTACAAAGGGCCTAACAGAGGGTGGCTGGCTGCAAGAAATGACGCGCAACAAATTTAACAAGTGAGTACCGATAAAAAAAAATATAGAACTAATCCTGCATGGTAATTGCGTAACACTATCAGTAAGAACGACTTTCATTTTGAGAGTTCAACAACATTCATTAACGCACTGAAACGTACCCGTTGTAGAGCAGACAAATTTTTCGAACATATGAAGCAACTAGCTTCTGCCCGCGACTTCGTCCGCGTGAAATTTCTTGTTACTCCGACCCACCCCGTCGCATTGCATCGCCTGCCCGCGCTATTACTTCGTTTTTGCTTAGCGCTCTTTCTGACTTTTTTTCTTTTTGCTCGGCTCCTAAAGGTCCTAGGGTGATGTTAAGTAGCCTATAGCCTTCCTCAAGAATTGGGCTATCAAATTCGAAATGAAATTTTTCAAATCCGACTGGTAGTTCCATGGATTAGCGCGTTCAACCAAACAAACAAACAAACTCTTCAGTTATAATATTAGTATAGATATATTAACAATATCCTTCAAAATGATTCAGATTGTGTTTGATAGTGCGTTACAATTAGAGTGCTGGAACCAACTGCGCTCTGTTATGGCTTGGTATAGGGATACTAAGCCAGCACCTCCTTAGTCTATGTCTAACAATCTAGAAATAATTATATCGAGCGCAGTAGATGTATTGTTCAAGATGAGTGCAGACACCTAATATTAATGCATTTGTTATTGGAATTTATTTATTTATTTTACCATTTATACACATATGTAAACAGACACGAAATAAAACAGAACAGAAAAATAGGTACAAAGGTGATGCTTATTACATAAGAAATCTCTTCCAGCATACCTGCGATAGGACAATAAATAGAGAGATGTAGACAGCGTGTGAAATAGTAAAGGAGACAAAAAATAATACATAGAATCTAAAAACAATTCACTTAATGAAACTAAACAAGTATTATAAGAATATACTTACATACATACAAATAAACAAACACTTCTAAAAAAAATCTAAATCTTAAATTCTAAATCTTATACGTGACAGCATCGTATAATTTACCTACTCCTAATTAATTTAATCATTTAATACGAGTAGTCTCTCAAAGGTGGAATTTTTCATGTAAATAAATCAAACTACCTTTTTATAAACAAACCCGTAGAGTGATAATATGTAATGTGAATAATGGAAATATTGTGAGTATATACGAGTACATACTAAATAATATTAACCAAACCAACAAGTTTCTAGCGTCGGGCATATCGGATAGCTTGCTGGGTAGGTTTCACCACTTTCTTCAACTAGTAAGGTATGATTATAAAATGCACTGCGATTGCTAACTTATATTGAGGAGACCACCATTGCACTGCACTTGTAAAAATATTGCACTTTGATAAATTAAAAGTTACGTCTCAGAGAAAGTTCGCAATGCAGACGCGGTCTACAATCAATGTATTCTATCAATTACTTTCAAACTTAGGTACCTATTATTTATTAATGAGTTAATTGAACAATAAAGACAATTAACTTTTAAGTACTATGAATTATGATAAGACTTACCTGTTTTCCATAAGTCCGAATGGTTTGAAGACTGAAGAATTTTAAGTACCAATATTTTCCTCTTTCTAGTCTAATTGCGGACTTCTCAATGTTGTTAGTGCTAATGAGAATCAATTAATTTTGTACAGTGGAATTATTTACTTATTACTTACTACTACTACTACTACTTATTACTACTACTACTACTACTTATTACTACTTACTTACTTACTACTTATTACTTACTTTACTTTATTTTATTTTTTTTTAATTTTTTTAATTTTTAATTTTTTTTAAATTTTTTTTTTATTATTTTTTTTTTCGTAACTACTTATTACGATTTATTTTTAAGCATGATATTTTGACAGTTGTTATTTATTAGCAGTGTTTGTTTGCTACAAGTTTATATTAGCTACCATTGTTTCTTGCAATGTTGCTTCAGATATTTTTGTAAAATGTTTGTAGATGCCCCAAATGTTTGGGTAGGTGTTAGAAGCTTACGTTAGATTATTTTTAAACTCTATTTTTCTAATAATAATTATTGTTGTTTCAAAAAATAATAAGAAACTGAGATTTGCTTAAAGAAATATTATATCCAGTTATCCGCCGGAGATAAGCATGGGCAGGTAATCTCCGTTTGTCACGATGTTCGTAAATGTGATAAATGGGTCACATGGTTTTCTCGTCAATGTCCAAGCAATAACATTTATTATTTATCTTAAGTATTAAGATAACAATAGGGTCAGTTCATGTATTCAAATCATATAGTGAAATCTGATTAACTATAATATTTGTTATAAACGTAACATTACGCCTTGTTTTCCCAAAGGGTTGGGCAGCGGTAGACCTATGTACACTCACATTTCGCCAGTAAGTTATAGAGCTCGAACCCATTGCTATCACCCGGGTACAAATCCATACTCCCGGCTGCGGCTGAGATTTTTAGTAACTTGAATTTATTAGGAGAATATACAAAATGGTTTTATGATATACCTAGGTAGTTAAAAGTTAATGGCAAAAATACGAGACAAATATTGATCTATATAAAAAACAGCAGAAAAAAACAGGTGAGTCAGATTAGGTGACAAGTGAAGTAATATCATAGAAAAATATAGGTATTAAAAGTAGAACCGTTCTTAAGAATAATTATGGAAGTTATTCGACAAACCCTCGTTTATTTTATTCATCATGGTACCGCGAGCTCGTAAAGGACTAACAGTAGATACGAGTAGGTACTTTTTGTTTATGAAATAACTAGCTGTGCCCCGCGGTTTCACCCGCATAAATTTTGATCCCGTAGGAATAGCGGGATAAAAAGTAGCCTATATGTTAATCCAGGGGGTCAGCTACCTCCATACAAAATTTTATCAAAATTGGTTTAGCCGTTTGAGCTTGAAGAAGTAACAAACATATAAACACACACACACACACACTCACAAACTTTCGCCTTTATAATATTAAGTCTGATTCTTACTTCTCAAGTCTTATGAAACCACGTAATAAGACGTTGGAAAATTTACAAATCATGCAATAGATCAACCCTGTCGTTGTTTGTCAGCCTCAACATGGTCGATTGTATTATAATTTGTGGTACCTACATCAATGAGCGTGCTGTAGTCTTGTTAACAAGCGTATTACATGGAAGCGCTAATTTGATTGTTTTGTCTACGATTCTCCACCGAGCATATTGGTACGTCAGCATCACGAGGACCGCCGGCAATCGTTCCGTTTAACTAGCACATGTACCTACTACCTTGTGAATTAATTTATAGTTATAAAATGACACATTAATATTTATGTACGAACACGACAGTGAATTTAGATTACCTATGACTTCACTTCTTTGGTGCACTAGAGGTGTATTAAATATAAGAACGTACCGATGTAGCGGATCTAGATGTCCTCCCGACGTCACCGGTCACCTGCAGGTGTAGTTTGACAGCCTCCACACCGGATCGCTTGGTTCGCTCGCGCGCCTCAGCAGCGGTCTCGACAGCTCCAGCACTATTCGTCTGTCGCTTTCCACCGCGTGAAATCTCCTGCTTCACTCCCTTTTTGTCCTGCTTTCCCCGAAAATCCTGTTTCGCTCGACGATCGCGCGTCTTCATCTTAAATAATTTTCAAAGTTCATTCTCACGTTTCACTAAAACATTGACCGATAAATGTTCACTAACGTCGAATACAATCCAATCGGAAGCTGGGTTGAGATAAGATATTTATGTTGAAGGTGAATCAGCTTAGATAAAAAAATGGTACACAAATAAGGTGTCTGTCTACGTGACAGAAAAGGCCCTTTATGTTAGCACCTCGAGGTGGTCACGTAGAGTCCTTGAACCGGTGCGGGAGCGTGGTGACGGCGCGGGCGCTGGCGAGCGGACGTGTGTTTCAGTATTTACGTTTGTGGAGATGAAGTTGTCGCCGTCGAGCGTGGCGCGGCCGGGGTCCGCTCGGACTGGCGCGGGCGCAGCGAGCGCGCTCCGCTCTCCTGTGTCGTTTGTTTGATCTCCGTTTGTTAATTGAAGGGATCTCGAATGACACTATTAGATGAGACGCTATCACAACATCATTAACACTAATGCACAGCACTATAATAATTGTAAATATGTATGTATTTAGCCTAGAACATGTTTAAAACACCTTTTTAGTTTTGCAAACATTTAAATAAAAGGTTACGTTACCAAAGTATGCAACAAACATTCTGGTTGCATGATCTGCATGATCTGCATGATACTTAATTAAAAATTTATAAGTAGGTACCTACATATCCTAAACCTATACAACTGCTTACCCAAATTCGTGGGTGAGTCAAGTTATAAAACCCTGTACCACAACTTTGAGTTTGCACCTCATGTACAAATTGATTATTGTGTCCATACACTCGAAAGTATCAAACTAATTTTATTTTCACCTGAAATATAAAATTGATGAAATCCACAAAAAAAAAACTTCCTGAGGTAACAGTGTCGCCATCTTGCAAGAGTCGCACCCAACTTATTGCGACACTTATATCTTCCGGTACGCAAACTATTTCAAGTGAAACCTACTTGTTAGTTCCGGAAAATCCCAACAGATGGCGTTAGTGTGCGCAAAATTGTTTGTAGAAGTTATACTTTGCGTGTTCACGGAATATTTTTAAGATTTAGTAACGAGAAATTACACAAGATAGCCATGGTTTCACTTGATTACAGCGTAGCCAATGGGTCCGTGTGCGTCTATAGCCACTTAATTAAATTATGGTCAGGGATCGAGCGAGTTTGCATCTTTTATTTCTCAGTTGGCTTGTAATCATAGAAACCTTAACTGAACGTAGTGAAATGACTATACAGATTCATCATTGTTAAGTTCAATGAATAAAGGACAATGAGCAGTGGTTATTGAGTTACAACATCGGACAGGAATTTTTTCTCATTAAAAAAAAACCGGGCAAGAGCGAGTCGGATTCACGCACCCAGGGTTTCGTACCATCATGTTTTTAAATTTTCATCGGCGAGGCTTATATTCGTCAGAGAATTTTTTCAGCGCTATTTCATGACCGATAATGGAACTAATGTAACTTTTGTTGATGATTTCTGAAAAAGTGTGCTATTTAGAGACTTCGTTTTATTTTTCCTGTATTCTTTACATAAACTTCTATCACATAGAATAAATTCAGATTTTTCTTATTGCAAACTTCAGAGAAAAGGAAGGACGGTTATTCGCCCACAGCCAAAATGTTTAGGTAGGAGTTGCCATTAAAATGTATTAAATCATTGTCTCTCCTTTTATCCATCCAAATCCATCCAAAGGTATAAGTATAAGACAACCTTTAAAAGATCACGTCTAGCGAAGAGACCGCCCATTGTGTCACCCCTTGTAAAATGACTACATTTATATCTGTAATATTTATGGTGTACATAATAAAGAATATTGTATTCTATTCAATCAGTCAACTAAGTCTTTCGCAGTGTATTGCTGGACATAGGCCCCTCCCAGGCTTCACCACAACTCCTTCACCTGCACTTTCCGAGTCTAGTCTGTCTGTCAGGGTCACTTTTTTAAGATCCATCTAGCTGGGAAGTGTTCCACACTACGCAAAATAAAACATAGTTTTCACAAAATATTTTACTGTCATCATAATTAATCTCACTTACTTAAACATAAAATAAAACAAAACTTATTCTAAATACTTATAAGTAATTAAGAGATTATCATAAAAGACCATTGACTAAATCCTAAATCACTTTGAGATATTGCTGCAATTATTTTTAAACACAGCGTATATACTTAACTAACAATTCAGTGAAGTACTTAACAATAATAATCTCTATATTCTACATTATTGTTTCTTACACATAGCAACCATTTTTATTTTGACAGCCGATTTACAAAAGTGAGATTTTGAACATTCTAAATATACCTTCAAACAAACTGAAAGCGATTGCTATTGCTAGCGTCAAGTAATTAAGCTTGTATTTTATTTTTAACTAGCTCTGCCCCGGCGAACTTCGTAGCGCTATCGAAATCAGTCAATCCGTTCTTGAGATATTATATCATAAAAAAGCCGTTCCATTCAAAATATATGAGAAAATGTTTTTTTTTTGTGAATTTTTCCGTTTTAATAATTATTCTGCTATTCGGGACGGAGATAAATCAAACAAATCAAAGATCATATAAATTGGTCCAGCCGTCCTTTAGTTATAAATGGTGTAACTAATCCGATTTTGTTTTATTTATACCTATATAGATATGGCGGATTAGGGTTTTAAGCTCGGGGATACACATGTCATGTTTTTCGCGGAGTGACGAACATGGTACGTCCGCAACTTAATGGAAACCAAGATTTAGCCCAGGGTCGCATGGGCGTATTTTTTCCGAGCATTGGATTTTCTACGTTCTGCTTAGTGCCGAGAGTTGAATATTTAAAACTATGTTTTTTTTTGGCGCTGGGATGTGTTCTGTTGGTTTTGAAAATCCAGTGCGCAAAAACTAACGCCGCCGCTACAAGGATATTTTGGCGCGTGTTCAAAATGGGAACTAACGCCGCCATCTTGTAGAATAAGTGTAAAATTCCTGTGACAATTTCACAAATGTGTACAACAAAAAACGCCCCTCCTGTCAATGTCATTCAGGCGTCAAAAGATCCTTGCAGCATTCTTTAATGTCACAGTACTGTGGCCAAAAGCCACCTAAAATGTTATAATCTGATACACGTTCACTTTAAACCTATAGATTCTCTAATTAGAGATAAGAGATGGCCTATGGACCGGGATATGGCATGGAGTACTTCTTCACAATAAATAAACTATTTAATAATGAGATCCTTTGCTAGATTATCTTCTGTTAAGATTCGGATTCTGAAACAAAAATAGTAATCATTTAGTAATACAGTTGGTTCATGTTACTGGTTGTTGTTCCAATTTCATGAAAATCACAATGTATCATACATAGTATACCTACTATGATATATTGGGACCTATTAGGGACAAGTTTAAAACTAACTATGTACTGGCTACAAGATGACTTAAGGCTCCTACCAACAGGCGCGACACGCGATATAATCGCGCGCGACACAAAGGCACCGCTCGTTGCGCGACTTGCGGTGCCTTTGTGTCGCGTGTCGTGTCGCGCTTGTTTGAAGGAGCCTTTAAACATACAAAAACACTACGGAAACGCAGATGGACATATCGTGACATTGGTGATGTTCTTCAAAAAGGTCAGGTGCGTATAGTATTCGCAACCGGCGTGCGTGTATGGTCATAATATGTATGAACGTAAACGGAGTATGTAAGGATAGTAGCACGAGGCGTTCTGTAGTTTCTGCCTACCGCCATGGGAAGACGGCGTGAGTTTATATATGTGTATGTTAATAATAAGTCAGTGTACAGCTACCACAACACCGTACCGCAGTAAACTTGATTTTGGAACTAATGGATTCACCTACCCACAGTTATACCCGTTCCTATGGACTGGACAAAGAAGACAAAGGAAAACTAGGTAGGTGATACTTTTTAACTTTTCTTTTACTTTCTGCTTAACGTGAAAGTTTTTTACTTCGAACAATGAAAATTGGGCCAAACTTTCGTAACTAGTTTATTTAATCTTCTTGTATCGTACATTTGTATTATTACTTCCTGAAAGGTTCCGAAGTAATGTATCCTAAGTAAAATGCTATAATAGCTTGAGCTTCAAAAATCGCAATGATGCAAAAGTATTTGTTGGATCTTTGCCAACGAACACGTTAACAACTCGTTTCCTCCTTAACTTGTGCCATTTGTAAAGAATCTTATGGCAATTGGCCGATTCGATACACACAGTATTAATAACCTTATCAGGCTGCTATTATTATCCTACTCCTACTAATAATATTATAAATGTGAATGTTTGTGAAGATATTTCTATCTCAATCACGCTTAAAGGCTCGTAGACACAGGCGCGACGCGACACGCGACACAAAGGCACCGCTCGTTGCGCGACTTGCGGTGCCTTTGTGTCGCGTGTCGCGTCGCGCCTGTGTGCACGAGCCTTAAAGGCTCCTGCAAACACGCGCGACGCGCGACGCGAATCGCACGCGACACAAAGGCACCGCTCGTTGCGGGACTTGCGGTGCCTTTGTGTCGCGCGCGATTTTATTGCGTGTCGCGCCTGTTTGAAGGAGCCGTAAACCGTTGAACAGATTTGGATGAAAATTGGCACATAGGTAGACCATTTCCTGGATTAATACATAAAATACTTTTTATCCCGATATTCCCACGGGATCGAAACTTACGCCGGTCAAAGCGTGGGGCGCTGCTAGTTCAAAATAATTCGAAGACCAGTGCGGGTTTGTAGGTATCACATGTCTTCGGCGTGCAGGCCTAGTGACCTGAGTGGTAGATTATAGCTTTTTTTTTTTTTTTCAGGATGGGAAATCATCAAATGACTCCTCCCGCTCTGGGTGGAGCGGAAGGGAGTGTCAGACTCTTACTGACTAAAACCCACCCGTGTTCCTTCCTTCGCCCTTTATGTTCCGGGCCAGCGGTAACCCTTTCGGACAATCCCGCTGATCCGGCAGGCTTCGGCCCTTGCGGGCCCCTTCGTTTGATGCTGACATCTCTTTGAGGCGCGCGTGGGACACGTACGCGCCGTCCGGCACGGGCCTGGTCCTGATCGGACGGTGAGCTACCCATTACTCTCCGCCCGCAGGCCCGCGCCTACGGTGGCCGGGAATCGTCGCGCGGCTCCCGACGCCCGGAGCGTCTCCCGCGGTGACTCTCTCCCTCAGCCGTCCCGCCGCCTCCTTCGCTAGCATGACTGCTTCGCAGAAGGAGGCGACTGCACCCCACTCCCTCTCGCCCCGGACCATGGCTTGAACCAGGCCCGGACGCGAGAGGTCGCCGCCGCTGCCGATCGCCTCTACGAGGACACGGCGGTGCTCCGCCCAAGCGGGGGTAGATTATAGCTTACTCCCTCTTGAAGAGAGGAGGCCTGTGACCCAGCAGTGAGAAAATTATAGGCGGATTCTTGTTATGCTATCCATCATCATCATCTTCCCAGCCTTATCGCAACTATGTTGGGGTCAGCTTCCAGTCTAACCGGATGTGAATACCAGTATTTTACATGGAGCGGCTATGCTATCCAAAATAATGAATACTTATTTGCTTCTGCTAAATGCAATGCTTTGATTTTCATTTGTTTAGGTTTTATCTATAACACTAAGATATGAAACAAATTTAAAACATCGCTCTGTTTCTGTCACTCGTTGGACGATGATAGAGACAGAATATTTTAAATGTGTTTAACGTTAAACGCATTTAGTCATTCGTGGTGCGAGCGGGCCTAAGAACTTTATATATATATTATATATAGCTCTATACACAGGGTGACTTCTAATTTGACGTATTCCTTCTAGGATCTGATAGTGTGACCCATTTGCAACAATGTACAATAGTATAATTTTGAGATAACTGGTGTCAAAGTTCATGTACCTACTTACGTAGAGGATTTTGCATATGGTTAATTAACTTCTTCCTTTAACCTTTAACTGTTTGATGTTTAAGAAAATTTGGTTTCATCAAAAGGTGTGTGAAAGTGTTAGATACCTAATGAAATAACAATGAAGAGAAAGAGCGAGAGCAATTTGAGAGCGTACAGAAAAGATTTAGTGACGAATTCTGGGAAATTCCCAAACATGAAAAATGGGTTTTCTCGAATTATGTGAATATTCGGCTTTATGGGGTGCTTAATATTGTTGCAAATAGGTCACACTTACATTAAAAGTCACCCTGTATAAATACATAGTTCTATAACTATGTATATATATATAGTGCCCTCCTTCCAACAATGAAAAACATAATTACCGTTTTCACATTTTTTATGTTTCTCCTTCAGCAGTATGGGTCCTAAATGGTTGGTGAGCAGGAAGCCGATGGGCGTCGTGATCAATATGGCCTGTACGATGAGCCACATGAGATGTTCTGCGTATTCGATCCGCACGTCATCAGGGTCGCCACGGGCTATTAGCGCGTTTATTGCCACGGGACATAACACCGCCTGAAAAGGGAATAAATAGATTTTATTACAAAATATCAAGAAGTCTGTGACTTCGTGAGTTCGTGTAAGGGATATCGACGCGTAAACTAATACCAAGCATTCAGCACATAATTCTAGACCCCACAAAGTAGAAACATTTCGTAAAAAAAAAAACTCTGTTTCATACTAAAATGTATGGAAAAGCAGATTATTTCTTATAACCTTACAAAGTGTATACTGGTTCAGATATCAAGGAAATCGAACTATCCTATCATCACCATCATTATTACCCTACTGCAGTCCACTGCTGGATATAGGCGTCTCCAATTTCCATTTAACTATCCTATTTGACTGGCGAATAGTTATTGTTTGCTAAAAACTATAGCGATGTGCATTCTCCAAGCTCTCATACTAGCTCGACTCGATTCCTGAACGTGATAACGAAATCGATCATCTCGGATAACACATCTCTATTGGATAACATGTTGGTTAAATGTATGCGGATTACACCTCCTCAGGTGAAGGTAAGTATTGTTTGAACCTGGGGCTGGTTCCTATACAGTCCACGGATATCAATACAGTTAATAGCCCTTTACCATAGACAAAAGGGACAACGAGGGATGATCCTGTGGTGGTGTACAGGATTTTGTCTTTGTTGTCGATCATCTCGGATAAGATAACACATCTCTATTGGATAACATGTTGGTTAAATGCATGCGGATCACACCTCGTCAGGTGAAGGTAAGTATTGTTTGAACCTGGGGCTGGTTCCTATACAGTCCACGGATATCAATACAGTTAATAGCCCTTTACCATAGACAAAAGGGACAACGAGGGATGACCCTGTGGTGGTGTACAGGATTTTGTCTCGTTGTCCCTTATATGGCATGAAGCAAAGATTCAAAAGCTAAAGCTAAATTTTTCTAAGACCTTGAATGGAGTAACTTTTACTTAAAAAACAGATGCTCAGTCGCGGATAAGTTATACTTCAAACTAGCTTAGAGCAAACTTGGCTAAAAAGATGAAGACTACAAATAACTTCTCAAGTACTACCTTAATTATATTAAACGATACGATATGATATGATTAAAGGTTATTGACCTGGGAATGAACTTTGGGTGACGGGTCAAGGATCCATTAAGAAGGAAGGGTTAACTCGAAGCGATGTCCCCGCTCACTGTTCATTATCCGAAACAATAATTAAACTACATTTAAAGCGAATTTCATGTTTACTAAAACCTTCTTAAAATCTCAGTGGCACAAGACTAGGGATTTGAAACTGGATAGGTGCCAATATGACTTTCAATGTTGAAAATGAAAATATTAGAAGGAAAAATGGCTCTGGAACTCGAGGGTGTAATCGCCACCAGGCAACGTGCAGTGAGCGGGAGTGATTGATTGTTCTTTTTCGTTTGTCACTGATCGTTCATTCTCTTAGAAGGCGCCTTAAATATTATAGCAGTACGTTTGCATAATGTTCGCACTGCTAGGTCACAAGCCTGCTCTCGGTAAGAGGAGGAGTGGGCCGTACTCCACCACACGGGCCCAGTGCGGGTTGATAGATGCCATATGTCTTCAAATTTTTGGTAATAGAACATGCGTTTCTTTATGATGTTTCCTTCACCGTTTTGAGAGCATTGGTGATGAAATAATTTACACAAAGTAAAGCGTCTGTCTGGGTTCGAACCTATGTCTTACAATTCGTAAGTCGCGGCCGTTTCCACTGGGCCACCACTGCTCGTAGAATATTTATGAGGTTTTATTTAAGGGTTTGTATAAAAAGTGTTTAGATACATACCTCTACAATAGACTTGGGCACCCAAGTGCAGCAAACAAACAATCTCTCCCTTATTGATAATTTGGAGCACACGAGGAATGCGACGATCAGCCTGACTGCTAGACAGACAAACAGTATGCCGAATCCTACAAGCATCACTTTCGATATCTCTGACTGTATCTGCAATAAAACAAGTCACATCATTACTTTGTTCTGAGAACGCTTTAAGGAGCTTAGCCTTTATAACAGTGATATAATATCGACATAATTTGTTTTATCATAAAGTGGGCGCAACGTTTAAACTTCGTTATTTTAGTGAAATACTTTCATATAGGTAATAATGAAATTTTGTACCAATTAAATGCTTGATTAATAGAATCTTATATAATTATCTTGAAAATAATCGCACCTAGTATTCAGGTTATATTTTGATATCAAACAATCTTGTTAAATCTTTTACGATTATACATATACTATATCCCATCTATTAGATTCAAATATGTAGGCACCTTCACGGAAAGGCACTCCTTACTGAACTATCATATACCTACAAAATTATTAAAACACAATCATAGAAAAATGGTAATGAAACTAGTTCTAAACAATGAAAATCTAGTTCGCATATCTACACTGGATATCTACACTACAAGGATTTGTTCTGTTGGCGCTTCAAAGACATTTGAAGAGGTGTGTTGTTGGTAAACATTTGTGAACTTTTTTTGCAAAAAAACTAGATGGCGCCATTAGTTCCGATTTCGGCCAAGCGCCAAAAGAACCTTGTAGCACTTTATGTGGCAAAGGGTTGTTACCCTTTCCACGTTCCAAAGTGTGTGCAAAAATTAGTAGCGTTATTTAAAATTTGAAGCCAGAAGGCATCGTAATTAATAAACCTTTTGCCACTGGCATGTATTTATGTGTCCAGCGCTTCTATTTACCTAACTCCATTTAATTAGCTTTTGTAAATAATCAATATACGTACCACGAAAAAGGTTCCGGTGTAGGCGAAGAGGGCCGGTTCGACCGCTGACCACATGACGCGGTACGCGGTGGAAGCGGGGTTGTTGTTTAGTTTCCAGCCGGCCTTCGCCCAGTGCCGCGCCGCTGTTGCGTTGCATGCCAATACTGCTATACCACCTGCAAACATGAAACATTTAAGGTTATGATTTATTATGAGTGGAATTTTCAGCCAATAGACTCGCTACTAGCTGAAGCTGAATGGGAATAAAAAAAACCACCGTAAGAAAAAAAGTTTTTTGAAAATAGTAAAGCAAATTCACATTTTTTTTTCTAACTTTGTAAAGAAAAAGAAAATGCATTTCATAACATCACGCCTGTATTTTCTGAAAGGATAGGTAGAGATGTACTATCTCTATTAGAGGAACCAACAGCTTTTAAAGCACTGTTTATCATTTAAATTAGGGAAGTAGCCAAAATTTATAACCAATATTTGCACAATCGTTATCACAAATTAGTCTGGTTATTGACCACGTTGATGACTCACACTCCAATGATATTATATATTCTGGTTATTGACCACGTTGATGACTCACACTCCAATGATATTATATATAATTGGTAAAACCTCATTGTCACACTCAGGTGATTTTTCGTCGAGCAAACATGACTTTTATTCTTTGTACAATAAAATATCGTAACTGTATACTTTTCGATCTTAAAGTAAACAAGGCTTTGGTAAACATATAAACTGCAAGTTTACATAAAAGTGCACGAGCTACAGTCTCGTGGTTTTCTAAAATATTATGTTTTCTCGTGATATTAAATCACTGAAATGAAAGATGTTGCAAAGACGGGCATGAGAAAAGTCAGCTGTTCGAGGCATAGAAAATAAGGCAGTAACTCAACTAAAACTATCATAAAGTATTTTATTAGTTTTATAATGTTATGAGTTACTAAAAAGTACATGAGAAAGGTTAGGAAAGGTCAATGTGAAAAGCAAAATCTTACTTTAGCGTATTTTTACATTTAGTTTGAACTAAAATCGTAGGAGTGTGATAAAAGCTTGTAACACATGATTGAAAAGCTTCGCTGAATCCTCGCTGCAGCACTCTGTCGAGTTTTCGTATGTCTGTAATGCAGCTTATTTGCATTTGAAAAAGAAACATGATTCGAACACCACCTATTTTGTAACACGGGAACCGATTTTACATGGACTCGTTTAAACATACCTATAGTAAAAGCTCTATCCTTCCTGCGTTGTACTTCCGTGTTAAGGCTCCTACAAACAGGCGCGACGCGCGACGCGAATCGCGCGCGACGCAAAGGTACCGCTTGTTGCGCGACTTGCGGTGCCTTTGTGTCGCGTGTCGTGTCACACCTGTTTGAAGGAAGGAGCCTTTACGGCAATTCTGATATAAGACCATATTTTCGTGTAGCAGTAGCATAATCAGCTTTAAATGTTTCCAACTGCTGGGAGACAGGCCTTCTCTATGCGAGAGGGACTACAAGTACCAGATCTCTTTGTTATTAGTATTACCGTAAAATAATTTTTTTAACAGAATCACAACTTTACTGACCATCACACAGTTTTAAAGTTATATGTTGCAGAATGTAGAATATACAAACTGAGACTACGGGCTTCAGTGGGTGCACTAGAAGTCTGTTATTAATGCATCATTGAACGTTATACAGGGTGTACTGGTTGGGTAAGGTTTTCCTAAAATATTATCTTAGTAGCAGGAGAGTAGGTACTACCATAGGTACTAACGATAGTTACACATTTTACTTATATTGTGTTTTTAACTACTATTTGCATTGTTTAAACACATTTTGTCGTTCTTTTTTGTTGCATGAAAAAGTTAAGTAACCTTTTTGGTGACATTTGTATAAAATGCTGCGCTCATCACTACTGGCTGTTGCATGTCAACAATAATTTGTGTAAAGCACTGACCTGTATTAAACAAGTTGTTTATTAGAGGTCAGTGGTGTAAAGCCATTGAGTGTTATTTTTAAAAACTTACTTTTATATGTGGTTTTTCACATGAAAAAGTAGTGAAACTTTTTTGGTGACATTTATAAAAATGTTTTTTTTTTATAAACATGGGTAACTAGATACTGGCTACTTCCCGCCAAAAAAATTAAAAAGCCATTACAGTTTATTTTTTTTTAAACTTAATTTTTATTTTTTTTTTTTAATTGTCAGCCTGTTGCAAGCTTTTGTTTTATAAATAAATTACTTGATTTTTTTGGAAATATTTCATTTTCCCAATATTAATTTATTCATTTTTTTTTAAATTTTCTTTTCTTGACTTATTTATTTACTTAGACATATTTGCATAATTTAAAAAGCTAACAGTCTTAAAATAATAAGTACAAGTATAAAATTAGAATGAGTAATTTATTTTATTTAAATAATGTCTTCTATTTCCAAATTCAATTAGCGGTGCTCAAGGCGGTACTAGATGCAATCCGTCATGAACAGGTTCAGTCCTTCAAGTCATCACTACGAAATAGAGATTTCATAGTCGTAGTAGGTACGACATATTTCTTAGTATCGTATTGAGATGTGCAATTACGCACAAAAGGCATATACCTAATTCGGTATACCTACGGTCCTACGTGTTTAGTCTAAAACAAAAACATGATAAGAACTAAGTTTATTTGTAATTACTGGATATTTCAGTAAAAAATTAAGTTAAGTTTTAATCTGGGTATAATAAACTATCGCTTCAATTGGTATTTTGAACTCTTCTAAATCTAAAGGCTCCTGCAAACAGGCGCGACACGCGACTTCAATCGCGCGCGACACAAAGGCACCACTCGTTGCGCGACGTGCGGTGCCTTTGTGTCGCGCGCGATTGTATCGCGTGTCGCGCCTGTTTGCAGGACCCATAAAGCTCCGCGCTTTTTCTGGAGAACATTATAATGTAAAAATATTACTGACGCATAATTAGCCTATAATGTTCTCACTGCTGAGACACAAGCCTCCTCTCTGTGAGAGGGAGATTTTAACATATACATTTTTAATTAGGTGAGCAGTGGTGGTAATGGCCGCGACTTATGTGTGATCATGAGTTTAAACCCAAGCAGGCACTTTTCTTTGTGTATATATAACTATTTTATCACCACTGCTCTCAAAATGGTGAAGGAAAACATCGTGGGGAAATCGGCATGTCCTAGAACCAAAAATTCGTAGACGTGTGTCATCCGCCAACCCGCACTGGGCCCGTGTGGTGGTTGTTGGCTCAGTCTCTCTCACGGAGAGGAGACCTGTGTCACAGCAGTGGGAACATTATAGGCTAATTATGCAAAATTTTTAATCTGTAGAAAGAAAACCCAAAACACACTTTACTTGACTAAAGAATGTAGGGACTACATAGTGTCAATTCTTTAGTTGTTTGACTTTGGTTGCGATGTGCGAAGTTCTTAGTGCCTCGTAACGTAGTGGACGTGGCTGTATTATGATCGTGAAAACCCGTTTTGTTTGTCAAGTGACCCGCAGACTGCGGAAGTTCGTGTAATTTTTTTTATTAGATTTTTTGGCAACACGCTGCTTTTATCTGTTTTGTATATAGCAACAGGTCGCCCCTATCATGTAGATTCTTTTTTCGTGTGGACATTCTCATAGATACGTCACTTCACCACTATACGCTACATGGCAAAGTGTAAGGGTATGTATCTTAAATAAAACTACACGTTAGGTAATCCGACAGTGCACTCCAGCCGATCTACTAACTGAAGTGAGCTGTAATTCCACCGAATGATAGGGATTGATACTATTGACAGCTCACTTCACCCAAGTTTTAACGGTGACATTTTTACAGAATACATAGGCTGGAGCCAAGACCTCTTGTAGAACAATTAGTGCCAGTCCTGTTATGTGTTACATCTTTAACACGTTCCATAAACATGGTTAAACGGAATCCATAATACCATAACTTAGATAATTAACAATATTTGAGTCGTGCCAGACGTAATAACACCATTTATAAAGTGACTTTTCGTGTGTCTCGGTGTGGCCGCGATCCTTCTAAACTACGCAACGGATTTTGATTCAGGTTTCACCATCATTTATTCCGGAAGGTTTATTTGTATAATACATTAATATAAAACTTACATATAATAAAGAAATCCCGATGTTTTGTCACCTGGTTATAACAATGAAACCGAAAAAAAGGATAACTAACCTGTGCCGCCCCACCCGAACTGCGTGGTAATGAAGCTTGCGAACAGCCCTCCAATCACAACGAAGAGTACCCTCAACTCCGTGACATAAGCGTCTCGTGAGTGCGGCATGAACTTGGCGAGGCTGCCCCAGATGGCGCCAACAACTGCGCCCAACAACAGCGCACACGCCGCCTGCAACATCCGAAAGTTAGCCGACGTTCTGCTCAACTTATTAAGATAACTTTGTGCCCTTCGGTGTTTTGGGAAGATTTTAGAATTACCGAACTACTGAGATTTTCCGGTGAGTTGGATGGATGATGATTTACTGCTGTTTTATTTATTGAAGTTTTTTGGCTAGTAATATTAAGTTTCCGTTGTAAACGTCGGAAAACAAAATATAATTTCACATGTTAGTTTCCGTAAGTTAAAAGGATATGAGTAAGTTTATTGGAAAAAGTGACATTAAGATTGATAGCATATTATTTCCCCCACTCAATGTGCTTGCACTGTTTAAGAGTTCTATTACAATAAGCATTTTGATTTAGGGTAAATAACACAGCAGTCAGTACACCTTACCCTAGCATACCGGTAGGCATCATCGCCGTCGTACATGATAAAGCTGTGGATAACGCCGAACACGCCAACACTGAGAGCTGTGTCGGTCCCGCCCGCGGTACATATTAACTGCGGCCAGTTCTGACCGAGGTTCTTGCCAGCAGTCAGTCGCGTCACCGTCGGCATCAGGATAGGGCATGATACTGAAGCGTAGATCGAGCCTAGAAGGAAACCTGGGGAGGAGAATTGTGTGTTAGAGGAGCCCACAAGCATTAGCATAGCTTGATCAGCCTATTATGTACCCACTGTTGGGACACAGGTCTTCTCTCTTCGAGAGGGAGTGGATTGTAATCTACCACGTGGGCCAGTAGAGTCTTCTAACTTCCCGAAAAATATTTAAAGTAGGCATGTTTATTTTTATTATCACCTATCAATAAAATCAAAGCAATATTTATGAATTCGATGCATCATCACCAATGTCTTCAGTTAAATAATTGGATTGAGATCCCTTCACTGGTCTACGACAATCCGTCAATCCAATTAGATATAATAAATAATAATAAAATTTTTATTCAAAAAAATTAAGTAAAAATAGGATTTATATTAATTACAATCGAGGAAAAATTAAATTTTAACTCTAATGTAGACCTACCTGATCTAGGTTTATGGAAAACCTGTGTTTCAGGCCATCAATTTACATCAAACATTTAAAAAGAAGAAAACAGTAAATGTAATATGTATAAGCTAAATTGAAAAGAAAGTATAATATTTTCAATGTCTTAAAGAGTTACTATTATTTTAAAACTAGATTATGTAAGATATATTATGTTTAAATACATTAACGAATAATATTAAAGTAGACAAAGTGAAGACTATTATTAATTAGGTAAATGAAGAGACTTATATTAGAGTAGGTAGATAAGACTTTATTTTAAAATTTCTAGTAGTTTTTCCGTGTCTGCATAATTAAGTTTTGCCAAATATTCCTGTACTAGTAAATTACACCTATTATAACTTAAACTATAAATATTTAGCACTCTGTTAAACTGGTTATACAAGTAGGGACCTAAAAATAAATAAAATCGGTTAGCAAAAGCATGTTTAGTCTGCGAGTTAGCACAAACCAAATCTTTTCTTCTCTTATCTGAAGGTACTGGGTTAAAATAATGTTCAGTGTGTTGGAATAAAACTACATTCAAAATAAATAATTGACGTACTGTTAGCACCTTACATGCCATATAAAGCTGGTGTGTAGGAAATCTAAAAGGACGAAAAGTAGCAACCTTTAAAACTGCTCTTTGGGCGCGTTCTAGGTGCAGTAAAATTGATTTAGCGGCACCACCCCATGACGTTATCACGATATAAATCAATGTAGATCTCAATCCAATTATTTTGTGTACAAAGCGTTGGTTTTTCAGGTACGTTTATTCTCGTTTTCCGACGACGCGTTGTAATAATGACGTAAACGAAATATTGCGTATAAAAAACTACAGTACATATTTACTTGTCAGTTTAGTATAAAGGCTTCCGCAGAAAGGCTCGACACGCCAGCGCAACGCGATTTTAGTAGAACAATTTCTGTTCGTGGAAATTGTTCTATTCATTAAAAATCGCGTCACACCGTCGCGACGCGCTTGTCTGCGGGAGCCTTTATGCTTTTGTATCAACTACATCTCTTTAAAATTAATAGAACGGCATTAAGACATTTTTTAAGCATAAAAGAGGTCAAGTTAGCCTCAACAATATATACAATAAATATCATAAAGGTATCATTGAACTGTACCTTGACACTTTTTCTATACATTGATAAATGATTGCATGGAAGCGTAAACGTTTACAATGTCAGGCTTCAGTGAGCACTGTTAATAATTATTATTCAGCAAATATAATTTACTTATGCAAATTGAAGGCATGTTTATCATTTCATATTTTACGCAGACGTATGTACGATAAAAATCCAATATATTTAATGAAATCATTATACTATCTGTGGATGTCCATGTTGATGTAGCGCGAAGTACATACGGGTTGGGTAAATAAAAGCGTGAAAGTAAAACAAAAAGTTGCCGTTGGAAACTTTTTCGCTTTGATGCTTTGTCCGGAAAATCGGGCCGTGTAGGTACTCGTAATTACAGGTGTGCGCACGCAGCGGCCGCAGAGCGCGTCGCGGCGGCGTGGCGTTGGCGTGTCTGTGGCGTGGCGCCTACAGCGCGTCTCAATGGTGCGCTCCACGCTACACGTCATGCGGCGAAAATGCATTCAAATCTTTTGCAATACCAGTTCCGCACCAGAATTTATTGAATTGGCTTTGTACCGCGCTCACACCGCGCTCCATTGTGTTCAGCGTTCGTGACAAATTTTATTTTATTACACGGTTTGAGGTGTTTCGTGTTTTATCGAACGTTAGTTCGCGGTTTTTGCAGGCTAACGTTGGTTTTTAATTTATTTTTCGCGTCGACTTGCAGCTTGCTAATAAATGGGATGGGACGTTTTAATAACGGACGATGAGAGCGTTGATTTATCAGAACTAATGTGTGACATGTTTTTCTATAAATAGAACAGTTAATAAAAATACATTACTGTTTAGCATCTGCTATTGAACATTGTTGTACCTCGGCGAGACACGAGTATTCTTATATTTCGTTCTATGTAATCGTATATAGAATATGTAGGTATGTTACTAATGGATAAGTCCATCAAAGGCTGATAAACAAAAGGCTCTTGTTGGAATTCCTGGAAAAATGAGCGCTTTTGAAACGTTCATATTCTGTGAATAAAATAGAAAGCCGTGTGGTCCCCGGCTTAGTAATGGTCTGATATTCTCTTTTTGTGAATAGTTTCAATAGGCTACTGAAAGTTTTGGACAGGTAGTTGATTTATCTACTTTTAGCTGCATTGTTTCCGAAGATATTTGCTGTGGTTGGTTTAACTATTTATTTTATCTGGTATAGATTTAAATGCGCAATAACATTAAATACGCGTACCACTTTATATTTTGTTTGCTTTAGGATTGCAGTACAGAGTCATAATTTAAGTAATTAATTCACGATCAAATGAACGACGTAGCTTCACGTGCAAATCCTCTATCCTATAATTTCTCTTACACACTTATACGAGTTTACGAAGAAGATATGAATTAATAACAGCCTTCATTGTACTTCAATTCCCACAATTTCATATAATTATAGGTAAATTAAACTATATACCTTGAGTGACATGATAATTGGGGTTTGCTTGCAAATTCCGCACATAGTGAAGGGTGCAATGTCCTTTGTTTATAAATGATTTAAGTATTTCTTTAAATTGGTTTAGAAAAATCATAATGGAAAAGGCTTGACTAACGGTATTTGTGGTGCCTTTATCCGGTTAGGAGTCTTCGGTCAGCTGGACCCAGTCGATTTGGAAGCCGACCCCAACATGGTTGGGATAAGGCTAGGCAGATGGTGATGATTTGTGGTACCTTTTCCCAACTATGTTGGGATCGGTTTCCGGTTTAGCCGGATGCAGCTGAATACCAGTGTTTTACATGGAGCGACTGCCGATCTGACCACCACAACTCAGTTACTGGGTAACACGATACCCCTGAGCAAGACTGGTTGTCAGACATTCGGGCTTCTGACTACCCGTAACGGCTGTCGAAAATCTACGCATGACAGCCGGGACCAAGGGCCTGGCCTAACCTGCTTTCCGAGGTACTAAGGGATCTCGATATGTAATGGGTGTTCACCTATCCACGAACCGATTGCGGCAAACGTAGTATAACCTTCGGTCGACCCTTGCGGCTGTTATTATTTAGCCACGAGCCTCCACCCCACGAGCCCCCTACCTCAAACAGCACACCTACCTCAAACAGCACACCTACCTCAAACAGCACACCTACCTCAAACAGCACACCTACCTCAAATACCGTTAGAATAATAACGTTTGATTTAACATACATTCTTCTAATTTTCAGCAACATTAGAGACTTTAGCAAGTTCCTGAGGACTTATAAATTTGTATCCTGATATTTGCAATGAGTTGAGTTTATTTGTGAAATTTTCACCAGTGAGCGATTTAAAGGCTTTTATTATAAACTTTATATTCTGGCAATAATCTAGATAGTTCGGATCCTGATATCAAATTGTGAGTTTTACAAAAAGACTGGATTTAAACCTTTTTAATCACCAGATAGGAACAAATTATGAAAAATTTAACAAAGTTAGGAATGGGCATCTTACCCCAAAGCCAGGGATATCCAAACAGCAAGTTCATGCAGACAGCTAGGGTCACGACCTCAGCGGTCCAGGGCAGTACTCCGAGCGAAGCCACCTGTTTCCAGTTCGTTTTCATATAGCCCAAGTTCCAGCCCAGAGAACCCTTACCCAAAATTATTACTGGGTATATTTTTCTGCAAAATATGATAATGATGATGATGTTATTTCTTCCTTTTATGGAATTCCTAGGAGGACTAGTAGAAACTTTGATTAAAATTGATTTAATAAATAAACGAAATCATCGGTGTTGCGGTGTGAAATGAAATGAAATTTTATTATAATTAGCCATACTATACTAGTATTGTGTTTTCTTAAACTTAAATCGGTGATTTGGCTCACCTCATGAACCCATCAATTTCCGTGTAATGTCGCATATCGAGGTATCCAATATATCGCGCTATAATGCCCGTCAACATGGCCGCCAACAGAGGCGGGAGTGTCGTCATCATCTGCAACACTTCTCCGGTGGCCCAGGCTATAGCGGCTACCACCGCTGGCCTGAACCACCGCCCGTTCCAACCCCACTCCTCCCCAAATGCACACCACAGCAAGCCCCATGACGCTAATCCTATAGATTTTGAAAAGAAACATGTAAAAAGAAGGAAAAACTATGTCTTTTATATATCTTTTAGCATTGCGATGTTATACCTGGCGAAAGATGGGTGTATTATATGTACAGTAAACCTTTGTCTAACCCTGCGTCAATTACAGACATGATGTTAGGTCACGTTGTTTTGTTAATCCTGTATTTTTTTTGATATTTTTGTATTGCCGATACAGGGTAAGCTTTGTGATATGTATGTTCAATTGTTCACGCACATGATATATTATTCAGTCAGATGTTTATGTCAAAGCATAGGCATGAATTAAAAAGTTTAAGCTTTTGTTCAACTAGTTACAGCGGCTTTGTTACGGCTTAACGGAAAATCTGATTGACTATAGTTACCCGTATACTAGGCAATATTGTGTAATAATTAACGATGAATGGCTGTTATCAGAGTTTTATCATGGTTTAAGAACAATAAAATTGTTAGTTTACTTCGAGACTTGTAGAGTTGATTACTTAAGACTGATGTCTAAAACTGATGATGGATCAAAGAAAAATAATAAAAGGGCGTCCTGTAGTCTTGAACTCTTAATCCGGCTACGCAGTCACTTTCTGATAGATTGTGTGCATAGAAAAAGATGAAAAATCTTTACAGAAGCAGTAGGTACTTTATCTATTCAAATATAGGTACTTTGTGCATAGAAGATTAGTACCTAGTTATTTCTAGTTAGGTAGTTATCGCAATTTTTTTTTGTGTGGTACTAATATGTCTACAAGAAATCATGTGAGAAGCTAACAAAAAGTTATTTATCTAGAATGGCAGTGACGTAGGTTCAAGTTAACTGCTGATACTGCAGTATTTTGGAAGATAGATATGTATTAGATTAACACTGCAAACAAGAATGGCTTTTATGCCCTCAGGGTTTCCTGAGTAATAATCTCTATCGTTTGATAGAGATTATTTTGAAACTACGGACTAGGGTCCATAGTTAGAAAACTTTTTTACTTCCCCGAAATGCGGTTTCTACTAATTTCTACAGGTTTTTTATGGTTTTATGGTACTGTATAATACTTTTAAACTTTCCAAGCAAATTAAAATGTGCGTCTTAGAACTGAAACCTTTATGAAGGATAATTCTCGTAATTAAACACGTTCAAAATTCAAGTCGCAATCTCATTTCATCGACAATCAATGTCATAATCTTGTCAAAAATGTGCGAAATTAGAGGTATTTTTGATAGATTGAGACAGACTAGAATGAGAACGTAAATAGGTATGGGAATTGTTCCTTTCAACTTTTCTACACAATTTGAATTTGAAACGACATTTACTTGTTTATTCACTTGGCTGTGCATACGATTCATTCACAGAAATCCAGCAATATCAGCCGATGTATTCTGTAAAAATCTCACCGTGAAAACGTAGATGAAGTGAGCTCACAATAGTGTCAACCCATAGCATCAGTTATTCTGTAAAAAGATCACCGTGATGAAATAAGTAAAGTGATCTTCAAGTGAGCTGTCATTCCACTCGGGAGGTTCCTGCACATAATCAGGCGGGAGGAAACGCCCGGGTGTCACCATTGCCAGGATCGCCCAGAGGACACGGTGGAGCATACGGTGGAGGTCTGCCCCGCTTGGGCGAAGCACCGCCGTGTCCTCGTAGAGGCGATCGGCAGCGGCGGCGACCTCTCGCGTCCGGGCCTGGTTCAAGCCATGGTCCGGGGCGAGAGGGAGTGGGGGGCAGTCGCCTCCTTCTGCGAAGCAGTCATGCTAGAGAAGGAGGCGGCGGGACGGCTGAGGGAGAGAGCCTCCCGTCCCAGCCGCCGCGGGAGACGCTCCGGGCGTCGGGAGCCGCGCGGCGACTCCCGGCCACCGTAGGCGCGGGCCTGCGGGCGGAGAGTAATGGGTAGCTCACCGTCCGGACAGGACCAGGCCCGTGCCGGACGGCGCGTACGTGTTCCACGCGCGCCTCAAAGAGATGTCAGCATCAACCGAAGGGGCCCGTTAGGGCCGAAGCCTGCCGGGTCAGCGGGATTGTCCGAAAGGGTTACCGCTGGCCCGGAACATAAAGGGCGAAGGAAGGAACACGGGTGGGTTTTAGTCAGTAAGAGTCTGACACTCCCTTCCGCTCCACCCAGAGCGGGAGGAGTCATTTGATGATTTCCCATCCTGAGAAAAAAAAAGCTGTCATTCCACCTGATGCTAGCGATTGACACTATTGACAGCTCACTTTAAGCTCACTTCACTTAAGTTTTCACGGTGAGATTTTTACAGAATAGCATTGGAATGGCAGCTCACTTCACCGAAGTTTTCACGGTGAGATTTTTACAGAATAGCATTGGAATAGCAGCTCACTTCACCGAAGTTTTCACGGTGAGATTTTTACAGAATAGCATTGGAATAGCAGCTCACTTCACCTAAGTTTTTCATTGTTAAGCTTTTACAGAATAGATCGGCTGTAGTAGTCTCCTTAAATAATAAATCACAAAGCAGCGTAGTACTTACCTAGTAATAATAATAGGAAGTAATGAAGTAAAGTCCCGGTAGCTGCAATGCACGCAGTATTGTCCTTTTTAACATCGTCAGTTGTATTTTTTTTCGAACTATAAGTGAACGTTAATTCGGGCGTTCTGAAAATAAACGGAAAGCAACATCGTTTATTCGATCATAATTGATAGAACCAATTAAATTGTACGATGCAATTAAACTGATCACGCTGAACACTCACTCAGATTCTCTCATAATTACTATACTTTGACGGCACGTTATTGTTACTAATAACTTGTCGTCTTCGCTCATACTGTTTAATAAGTGCAATCTAATGAGGCACGCACATTAAAATGTACTCACTTACGTTTTAAAGTCTTCGTTGTGTATGATATAGACACCCTTATCTATGGCAGATGTTGAATTTTTATCTGAAAATTAATCATCTCCTGTATTCTTAAGATCACATTTGCTTATTTTATATTTATTTACGCTACTGGTGTCAGAAAATTGATAAAAATAACTATGATGATAATTAAATACCCAATTACATCGAGTGTCTTAAAGAAAATAACAAGCCTTTCGTCGATATTATGAAAAGGAATGTACCTACGCATTTGAACATTAACAGCCTTTAAAAATTGGTTTAGTCTGTTAATGAAATACTTCAAATATTATTTTTATTGAAGATAATTCTAGAGAAGATACCATAAACAGTCTATAATGTTTCCACTGCTGGGACACAGGCCTCCTCTCTGTGTGAGAAAGTGAACCATAATTCGTCAGGCGGGCCCAGTGCGGGCTGGCGGATGTCACAAACATGTCTTCGAATTTTTGGTTCTAAAACATGACGGTTTCCTCACGATGTTTTCCTTTACCGTTTTAAGAGAAGCTATACATAGATATTTAAAATCTAACAAATCAATACAAAGGGCAAGTATTGGTTGATCAATATTCTACGCAATGCCTAGTACCTACTGTGATTTTTAATACGCATCAACCAACAGACGACAACGGTTGCTTTGATTGGTTTCTATAGGTTATCATAAACATGTACAAACGAACCTTTACAGCTGTTTCTTTATCTAAGAAACACGGCAAATAAAGAGACTCTATCTTACAGAATACTACTGCTACCGTATAAAAAATATATTTGTCAAACACAAGTACAATTTGCGTCAATGTAAATAAGAGTTTATCTCAGAGTACTTAGGGATAATAATCAGAGAAACAAATATTACTGAATTTAATGCAAAGCTAACTATGGCTGAAACAATCAGATTAATGTATATTAGACCTACTAAAGAACTGGATAAATATTTGTTTGGACCACGTTGTGTAATTTCTGGCCTCATAGAAATATGGTGGTTTTTATGTTTTTACATTTTGGTAACTATGTATTATTAATTATATCACTGGCTTTTTGGCAATTATGAATGCATTTGTAAGTTCATTGTTTGTTGTTCAAATAAGAGAATTTCTTTTGTTTCGTCATTTCTTCTCAAGGGTAGTCAGACAGGAAATGTCGACTCCATTTAGCTTATTTTTAACCGACATCAAAAAAGGAGGTTCTGTATTCGACCCATATCTATGTTTGTATGTCCGCGATTTTCTCAAAAACGAATGAACCAATTTTGATGTTCATTAACGTAATCGTACTTTCAGGAAGGTTTTAGTGTATAATACATTAGGTAATTATTTTTATGTACGAAGTTATATGCATAAATGAACTGCATCTCCGACATTTCTATGCGAATTTTGATGATTCTTCTAGTCGGTGTCTTCAATTCTTCATTACACCTTAGCTTGGCACCTCTTGGCAGCAATTGTATGTCTATGTATTGTTTTCAATGGATAATTAACTTTGCTTGGGTAGTTTTTGAGGTAGTTTCAATAATACAATTTTTATCCACTTAGTTTATATTGATGATGTTTTAATTACTTCCTGACACTGATATTTACATAGCAAGTTCATCAACTGAATTTGTGTGGGGTAGGTACAACTAAAAAGAGAAAAATAAAAAAATTCTTACAAAACTAAAAGCCGACTTAAAAAAACACTACAAAGTGAAAAATAACTTTAATTTCGGAAGTCGGTGGCAAAAAACGAAAATGCGGAACCAACGACACCGACTTCCTAAACTTAGAAATTCTTTTTAAACACAATAAAACAAATCATTATTTAAACAATACTGTCAGGAAAATCTTCAACGTAAAGAATGTAAATGCCTTCTATTTTTTGACATCTAACGTTCTATCATTGTTTGTCAAAGGTAACTTTAATTAAGATTGTGAAATAACATGATGCGACTGGAGCGAGTTGAATTCGGAAATCCTTAGTCAAAATGACAAAACTGAATACTTACCCATTTCTAAGGGATCTTCACAAAGATTGAGTAAAACAATTAGAAGAAACCTTGGCATTAGTGTCAGATAACCCTCGAAAGATTTACAGCAGCCACAAAGTACCTACGTATTCTTGTGTCTAATTTTAGAACAATGGTAGGTAGACAATTTATCGCCCTTAAAGTGTTTCTTTACAGAAGGCTTTGCTATATTTACCCTTTTATATGATTTGCATTACAAGAGTGTACCTACTTTTCTTGTGCAAAGTTCTCTTTACTACTGGAGCATTGAATTGGAAAGTCTACAAAGTCTGAGGACTATAGAATGAAATTCGAGTCATCGACCCTAAGAAAAATGACAACCGAATTTTACGTTTATGCGGTAATTCGGAAAATTTCATTCTCGCAGAAATTCGTCGTAAAAATTCATGCCTCGTTCCGAATCCTATTTTTCATGGCGCCATTATCCGTTGAAAACTAGTTTTGATCGACGACATTTAAGCCAAGTTTAGTTTTAATTAGATTCGGTGTTGGAGAGATCAATAGAAGTAGACTATAATTAACACACTTTTGAAGTGTAATCTCTAATCATTAAACCAACAGCACATGATTTGAGAGTGTCGGCAATTATTGATCTAGCAAAATTTATCATGTAATCTGTGAATAAGTACCTACCTAGGTACTTGCTCAGCGCAAATATTTGTTTTTTCAATCTTTACTATATTATTAGATAGTTATTAGGTAGATAGGTACTGTATCTGGATGTATTTAATGATATCTAATAAACTGTTATCAGGTAGTTGGATGCCGAAACGTGGACAGTGACGTCGCTCAGCGTGCTTTAGAGCCAGCTATGCTCGAGGTCTCTTTGAAAGATATAATCAGGAATGAAACTAACCGGAAAAGAATCGGAGTTACCGACATAGCTTGCAGAGTAAGCAAACTGAAGTGGCAGCGGGCTGGCCATGTTTGTCGAAGGAACGATGGCCGGTGGAGCAGACGAGGCGTGAAGTGGAGACCGCGTATCGGCAAGCGTAGTGTGGAACGCCCCCAGCTAGATGGACGGACGACCTAAAGAAGGCGGCTGGCCAGACTGGATGCGGAAGGCGGAGGACAGATTGTTGTACATACAGCCTGGGAGAGGCCTATTTCCAGCAGTGGACTGCAATAGGCTGAGTTGATTGAGGTAGTAGGATTGTTAGTTCCTTGATGTTACTTTTTTACAGAACTTAATGGCATCGTTACAATGGGTGCCTGACGTTGGACAGAGCCGCCGAGGCACCCAAAAGGAAGTGGCGAGATGACTTGGCCAGAGGTGATCTCTAGGTGATGCAGGGGACGCTTTTGCCTAGGTGGGGTAATTGCAATAGCGGGGTATATTCAATAGGGTGTGTTTATAGTTTAACTACTAAAGAAAACTAGTGCTGCCATCTTTAAAATGTTCTTAAGTAACTTTTTAGACCTTTGTATCCTGCTTATACGTATGAAGTTTCATTAAAATCGGTTCATTCATTTCGAAAAAGAAGGGCTTGAAAGTTTGTATGAAATGACGTACGTCGTAAACGCTCATAAGTTAAAGTTAATTCGATTTTTGAATTTTATTGCTATTAATTACCCCCGGTTTGAAACTATCTACAGTCCTAAGAAATTTACCAACTTTATTACATTTGCCCGTGAACACCGGGTAAATGTAATAAGCGGGCAAAACTTTTTTATATTTTGTTTACCTTAATAATTATTATCAGAGTGATTTTAATCATATGTACAAATAACTTAAAACTTTAGCCTTAATACACAAGGGAATTATAAATTTTATATTGCTATACAGTAAAATGTTATCTATCTATGGTTAAATATGTTATTCTAGTTATGGTAGTCGCAATTACCCTACCTGACCCTATGCTTGTCTTAGCTTATCTTAGTAACGCAACGCAGCAGTTGACTGCAGTAAGCAGGGTAGATTGTTTCTTTGATTAAAATTTTTTTGTTTCTTGTCTCATCATATGATTATGATGAGACAAGATACCCATTTTTTTTTAAATAGACTGATGTCTATAATGTCCCACTGCTATGACACAGGCCTCCTCTCGATGAGAGTGAGTGGGCCGTAATCCACCACGCGGGCCCAGTGCGATTTTGCAGATGTCACATGTCTTCGACATGCCGGTTTCTTCACGATGTTTTCCTTCATCGTTTTGAGAGCAGTTGTGTTGAGATAATTTACACAAAGTAAAGCGCCTGTCTGGGTTCGAACTTACGACCTACAACTCGTAAGTCGCGGCTGTTACCATTTGGCCACCACTGCTCCTGGTTTCTTGTCTATACTGCTATAATATACTTAATTTTATAATACCTTGTTTGTAAGTTTGCATGAAGGAGGTAATATCCGGAACCTCCACTCGGATTTGATAATTATTTTTGCATTTGATAGCTCACTTCTTGAGGAAGGCTATAGGCTGTAGGTATATCATTACGCTTGGACCCTAGGAGCCGGGCAAGAAGAAAAAACTTATAAAGCACGTTAAGCGAAAACGAAGTACTAGCGCGGGCAGGCGATGCGATACGACGGGGTGGGTTTGGGAATAACCAATTTTCACGCAGAGGAAGTTGCGGGTAGAAGCTAGTTAAGTATACTTTCATTTATTAAATGTAGGTACCCACCTAGTTAGCAATAGTTAAGCTTCATCATTTCGTCACTACATTCCTCGCAAAATGGTCTTAATGACACAACAAGCCTATTACTAAGATTAATACTCACTCATCTTGTAACTATAAGATGACAGGGTATTTGGAGACGCTTACGCCGTTTAAAAATACAGCGTCTTTCATATTAAAAGAATGAGCACAGAAGAATTTTAAAATTAAAAACCACTGATGCTTGCATTTTACTGGTTTTTATTAAGTTTTGATACAATGAGAACGCGACTTTCTGAACTCGGCAATTCATTTTGGAAAGCGTTTGATCTTTTTCCGAATCCTCGCCTCTACACCATCTCGAATTTTCCTCATCCATGTTATAGAATGTTGTCAAAAGAAACTTAATAAATTACGGAAATATCTTTTGGTTTCAATGTAGATACCTAAATTATTATTATTGTGGCCGTGTTGGTAAAAGGTTGAAAAGAAGTTGAGTATTTAGAAAAGAAAAGATACATTTTATTTACAGCCGTAGTGTACTGGAAAATGACAGTTTAATTTAGTAAAACTGTCTTTTCCCAATATTTACGATGATAGCAAATATCTAGGATATTTTAATAATTCCAAGAAGTGGCTTTACTTGACCTAAACAAGATATCTCAGAAACGTAGGTACTTAAAATCGCATTTAATCAGCAGGAAAACGTTGAGACATCCCAGTTTATAGAATCTGTGCATATATTTTCCAAGATTTAAGTACCAATGTTTTTTAATACGGAAATACCTTATTACTTAGATCATTTCACATAAAGAAAAGGAAACATCAGATCCTAAATAAATTGTTATATTTTTTTTTGTTTGTGTTTTTTATTTTTAACCGACTTCAAAAAGGAGGAGGTTCTCAATTCGGATATATATATATGTATTTATTTTTAATGTATGTTCGGGCATAACTCCCTCATATATAGACGGATTTGCGTTTTTTTTTTGTTGAAAGAGGTTTGTTCCGAAATGGTCCCATTAAAATTTCTTAAAGATCTGATGATGAGTTTTGGAGATAGACAACGGAACTCTTCAATAAATGCCAGCAAATCAACCGCGATTGCTGCTATAGCTTAAGCACCTATGCATTGTTTACGCAATCACACAACATAGAATCACGCCTGTATCCTTTAAAGGGGTAGGCAGGTGTGTTCAATAGCTTCCTGTCACTGATATTCACATAGCAAGCAGTGTTATATGAATTTGTTTGGGATAGGTAGGTACAACTAAAAAGACTTTTTTACAAAAAAAAAACTTTCAACTTCCAAAAAAAACACTACAAATAAATATAACTATATAACTTTAATTTGGGAAGTCGGTGTCGTTGGTTCTGTATTTTCGTTTTTTGACACCGACTTTCGAAATTAAAGTTGTTTTTCACTTTTTGTAAAAACGTTTTTATGCGTCATGTTTGCTGCAAATAAACGTATTTTCTTTCTTTCTTTCTTCTTTTCTTTCTAAATGCAAAAAGTTCTCAATTACTTCTTCGACAAAGCCGCGATAACAGAGCCCTAAATAAATTAATAGCCAGTTCTCGTTGGTTTAATGCTCTTAGTCAATAACCAAAGACAGACCAAGATATTCCCTGGTACTGCAATAACTCGGAGTGGTTGACCACAACGTTAAGAAAGGGTAGTACCTACCTAAGCCATCAGTCCGCCAGTTTGTCATCGCTTCAGACCGTCACATATATATTGTTGCATGAGCACTTTAATAATGCATATTGGACATTTATCCGCTGCGAGGTATAAAATGCAAATGGACCATATTTAAATACATTTATAAAATAGGGGACGTATATTGGTTTTTCACAAATCCAATAGCAGTGTTTTGAATAAAGCATAACGAGGTATTTGAAATCCGTTGATGCTGGTGGCTACGTAATTTTAGATGCTGACAAAAAATAAAAACAATAGCTGGTTCAAATTCTACACACAATACTTGTTAATTGTGTTTTTGTATCGAAATTTCAGCTGTGATGGGACCCTCGTCTCGGTTCTCGATATCCAAATATTCTGGTCAAAATTAGATGGTAACCATACCCTAACCCTGAAACCTTCGTTATGGAAATCTATGGGAAAGCTTATGTAAATCACTAAACCTCTCAGGCTATTATGGTAATGGAATTAATAACCATAACTGTAACAAAATTTCCAACGTTAACTTTATATCTACACTTGATAATCTTAATAAAATTTTAGGTAATTTTAGGTTTTTTAATATTATGAAAAAATAATTATGTGACGAAAAAATATCATGACGATTGTCATGCTGCTCTCGATCCTGCTGTCGATTGATGATTGCTCGTTCTTATCGCAATGACCAATCCATCGTCAGTTGAACTGACTGGAGTTTGCTCGACAGTGATATTAGCCCCGTAAAGATATGTATATTGCTAATCTGTAAATAGACAAAGTAGATGGGAGCGAAAAAATCATCTTAATTACCATACTTGGAAAACTGAATGGTGATTGCTGGATGTTAATGAAGGTGCTATTTAGGTATGTGATGCTGATTCATCCTTTTTACCCGACTGTGTGATAGCAAAGACAGCCCCATCTTTGTACCCTCGAAGCACCCTAACGGCTGGATGGATGGCAATACCTACATGAGGTGCCTATTAGTTTGTCTAGGTCGTGAAAGTGCCGGATTTTTGACACTTAATTTGACAATTTGATTGATTTTTTAATAAGTACCTACCTATTGTCTTGACAAAATCTACCAGTCTGATGCAGTTAGTGGCACCATTTCTGAGATTGAACTAAAATATCTCTCACCAACTGCATTAGACTGCTTGAAAAGTGATCTTGTTTTGAACCATTTTGATTGCATTTGGGTTTTTTTAACAAACGCGAATCGACAATAATGATTCCGCCAATGAGTAAATTTACGTCGGGTCATGGCGAGGACGGTTTATGAGAAGATGTCAACAGTTTGCACGCTATGGCATTAAACAATGGCCGCGAGACACATTATTTTATGCCTTGATGAGGATTGATGTACCGTACTATACATTCGTTCAGCAAATTACAAGTTTAATAAACGCGCAAAATGAGATCGCTGACTTGTTTCGGAAGATAAATTTTGTACTTATTATTACGGAAATAACAACAAAAATAAAAATAGGTAGGTTCCTATCCTATTGACTAATTTACTGAATTGTAATCACAACTATAAACAAAGTAAGGCAATATTTTATTTTATTAGAATCACAGAATAAATCGATTTTAATTAGAGCGTGAAGATGTCACGAACTTTACGAGTAGTTCAACGAGAAAATTGCTTCAGGCTTCTCAATCAGACGAACCAATGAACTGAAGAAATAGACACCAATCTTCTTTAAAGAAGCTTTTGATAGCCATAACATAGGTAAAGAGAAGAGAAGATGAATTGGCTTTTAAAACCAATATCATAGTTAATTATCAAGCGTGTAAGTATCAATATCTATGTCTCAATGTAGGTAACAAGTGGTAACAAATGTCTCTCAAAGACATTGATTCTGAATTGTTGGGTATGTAAAACGTAGCCAACATTATTATTGTTTTAAATAGCTAGATTTACTTGCGTACACTTTATAGGTATAGGCAACAAGGCAATTAATTACAGTGGCGTCCTCATTTATTATAACCAGTAAGTAATGTACAAAATTCAAGACAGCAAAATGAGACATGGCAAAATTTATATTAATATTTCAAACATTTGTTATTTTAAAAGATGTTCGTATTAAATTGGTAGGTACCTACTGGGATTATTACGATTTCTTCATGTAGGTATAATTAGTACTTATTATATTCATAAAATAAGGATAAAATGGATTTATTTATAAAAAAAAAACTTACTTTCTGTCATTTTGTTCAAAAATGAAAGCGACGCTCACTTATATTTTCCAGAAAATAAAAACCTTGGTTTAGTAAACACGGACAATAGTGGACAGGAACATGGTTCATGCGGTATTAGCTGTGCTGTGTGTACGTCGAGGCGAGCGTCGCGGGTCGCAGATCGTGCTGCCTGCGGGCACGTCACATGCACCACCAATAACAGTATTATCTATATTACACAGTATTATCATTTAGCTACGTAATTTTCACTGCTTAATAAAGATTGCAACTGATATTCCAGACTGTCCGATTAATAGTAGCTAAAAAAAGGAGATCATGTCACACTATCACTGTTACCTTATCAGATTACACACGTATATTTTAAGTACAATAATTATTATTTAATTGCAAGGTTTTCGCAGCCTTGTCAGGCTATTAAGAAGTTCTTACATCTCCAATGTCATCGTCGCTCTGAGAGGAGCGAATCAGTAAGGTTAGGTTTGCTGAGCACTCTGTAGGGCGAAAGTTCATGACTGACTGCGAACTAATCAGTGGCATTCGACAAACACCACACTCACTTGTTACCTATTAGATATATACTGGCTATTGGTGCCGCGTAGCCGGTGTTGAGGGTAACTAGTCTTTTTAGGGTTCCGTACCAAAATGGTAAAAAGTAACCCTTATGGTGCCACTCAGTCTGTATGTCTGTCTGTCCGTTTGTCATAGTTGGATATCTCAAGAACTACTAGTGCTATCAACTTGAAATTTAGAATGGTTTTAGATGACGTTTGCCCAACTATTTTGCAAATAAGAAAGAAATGAAAATATATATTTTTTGCAACAGGGACTGAAAGGGTTTCTGAAAAATTCGAAGTGTAAAAAACTGTTTGAGAATGTGCAAACTGCGCTCTTTCATATGATACGCCACATGCCCTAGTAGCCCCACTAGGGCATGTGGGGTATCATATGAAGAGCGCACATTCTCAAATACCTTTTTTAGGTCGCATGGTTTTCGACTTTTGATGAAAAATTTAAAAAAATACCCTTATCTCCGAAGTTTGCATAGAGAAAAACCTGAAATTATTGTTCTATGTGATAGAAGTTTATGTAAAGATTACAGGAAAAATAAAACGATGTCTCTAAATAGCACATTTTTTTAGAAATAATTATCAAAATTTACATTAGTTCCACTATCGGTCAAGAGATGGCGCTGACCTAAAACTGCAATATTCTACACCGCAGGGTGCAGTGTAAAAATTCTCTGACGAATATAGGCCTCGCCGATGAAAATTAAAAACATATGTTGGCACAGAACCCTCGGTGCGTGAGTCCAACTCGCTCTTGGCCAGTTTTTTTAATTATGTTTCAAATACATTCACTATCAATTTGTTCTTTTAAGGCCCCAAGGTCCCTAATGATTTTAGAAAGCATCTCATCTTGTACGTAATAATAAGTTTTTATTGTATTATTATGTGGATAACGGTGCTGGTTGCGTTATTACCTAAATGTTCATTTATATCTGTTGTAGTATTAAGCATTATTACGCAATTGTTTGTTGTCCTAAAGAAATAAAAATAAAATAAAATCTCTGATTATAGGTTTCGATCCATCATTATATTATATCGGATATATCTAATACAAATAATTGTTTATCAAATTAATTTCGCAAACACACTAACAGTAGCAAATGGCTTTCATTTCGACAGTTCAACAACATTCATTAAATGATTTATTTTCTTTATGTAGATTTGTACAAACACTTTTACACGTCAATCATATTTTAAACACTACATGAGGTCGGCATTGCCTATCTGACTACTCTGAGAAGAAAGGCCGAAACAAAATCGGAGGTCACCGTCTCTTTTAAAGTCCAGACATAGTCTTGGTCAGATTGCGTTATTTACGTTGTTGAGCGTACAATTTTTTCGAACATATGGAGCAATGGATTAGCAATATCTGTCAAAATGATTCAGATTGTGGGTGAAAGTGTGTTACGCAATTAGGGTGCGGATCGAACATGCCCTGCGTTAATTTTAATTGCTTTTACTTGCAAAATACCCTTTTGAGATAATGCAATTAAAATGTGTTTCATTCATGAATTTTAAATAGAAATGAAATGAAAATATTACTCATTCCAGCGGTGCTATTCTGTAAAAATCTCACCTTGAAAACTTAGGTGGAGTGGAGCTGTAAATAGTGTCAATTCCTAGCAAAAACAAACTCACTTCATCTAAGTTTTCACGGTGAGATTTTTACAGAATCGACCGGCTGTTCCCTCGAACTGAAATGAGTAAAATTATCAGAAATCTCATTTGGTTTTGTTCTAATTGCTACCATAACTTCATTTAATAATAATAACAATTTATGAATCAGACTGCTTTCTTCCTTACACAAATATGACTTTAGGCCGCTATCCCACTGGCGTTTTACAAGCGTCGGCGTCTCTCGAACATCTGCGCAGCGTCAACGTTGAGCAGACGCGACGTTGACGTCGCGTCTGCGCAACGTTAACGTCGCGTTTGTTGGCAACAGGTACATGTGGGCGACGTTAACGCCGCGTTCAGCGGACGTTAATGCTTGCCACGCGACGACGCAATGTCAACGCCACGTCTGCGCGGCGTCGACGCTGCGCAGACGTGACGTTGACGTCAACGCTCGTAAAACACCAGTGGGATAGCGGCCTTATTTATTTGATTCGAGGAATTTTAATATTTCATTGGAGAGATCTAAGTATGTACAGATAGTTACGTCACAATTATGCCTTACAATTTCTAATTAATTTTAACCTCATTATTCTCATATTTCGACTACGTTTGTAATTATAACAGTATTTATTTTTAGCTCTGCACTATCAGAAAAGAATCAATGTTTGCGTAATCTGTCAATGCGACACTATTGAATGTGGATTCATTTAAATACCTTACGTAGATAACATGCTACGATCAACAATAGCAAGGCATGCGCGGTCATTGCGGCAAATAGAAATTATTTTTGATTGTCAGTCGCATCTACTGCCTATACAGCATGTATCAGAAACAGGGACTTTAAAACGAAATTAATTTCGTTCCGTTACGTATAACGTTCCAAAATTTGTAACGATACCAAAAACTAAAAATATCAATAACGTTACAAAAAAAAAAACGTTATAGAATATCATTTTCGTAGAACAATATTATAAGTAACGTTATAGGTAGGTAGGATAAGCTTAATGTTACTGATAACGTTATTACGTTCAAGGTGAAACGTTACAGGTTCATTTGTAACGTTATTCTTAATACTTTTTAGTCTTTTTCGTCAACGTTTAGGTCATGAAGCTGGAAAAGTAGAGTATAGAAATGAATAATGTTATTATGTCGTAATACTAATAACGATATATTGATAATATTGTTAGTGAACAGTTTAAGATTTCGTTCCGTTTGTCAGTATCGTTATAGCCAAGGAATAATTAATTTTGTTACAATCCTGGTGGAACGGTACAAATTATCGGTACTGGAACTACGCGTAACGTTTCAAATCCCTGATGAGAAACACCTACAGCGTAATTGCGAAAATATTATCAGCTGTCCCATACAAAACTTCAATACCTACTCGACCAAAGTCTATGGGACAGCTGATTATTTTATTTGATCCCATGGAGAAAGTTGTTTTGTTTGATGGTCTGTACAACACCCTTTAATATGACCACCATTGATATACGCTGCATAGTGCGTTTTATCTGAAAATCGTATTTGACTACGAAACGTTTATACGAAGTGGGCTTTTCTATTAATTTAAATCTCTGAATATCAACCTCCATGCGCCTGTAGGTGAAAATTTTGGCACAGTGCCCAGATTTTCTATGGTAAGTTTCAGGCAAAAGTTTCGGGACACCTGAAACATCGATGTCGCAAAAGTATAATAAATGCACTTGTGAAAACCAACGATATATTTTAGTATTTCTGCTCATGCATTGGAATCTTATGAAAACTTCAAAAGGTATGTTGACCTTCAATAGATAATCTTTTGTTTACCTATGATATAATACACGTCCATATGATTTTCATTTAGCTTAAAATTCAAGTATGACTCAAATCTAAAATGGAAATTCGGTGGTGCAAAATATTTCTCTTATAAAGTTTCTTTAAATTCTATTCATTAAGCAGCCGCTGGTTTAAATATGACAGGCCAATCAATGCTAGCCCTATTGTGTTCAAACTTCTGATAGGTATCCGAAGTTTTTCAATAAATTCCCTTTTTCGTATTAAATCTTTAATTCAGCGAAGTTCGCCACTTATTACATAAGGGTTATGTTTTAGGATAATAGCAAGGTGATTCAGGCCATAATCTAGACATGTCGTGGAAAATAAAGACAGCGTTTTAGACAAATATATTATTTATTGAACATCTCTATACTGGAGTGAGCTGGTCGTGTTGTTTCGTCGGACGAGGTTTGATGACACCGGCGGTGATAACGTCTATGTGCGGTAGAAATCTGGAAATGAAAAGAAACGGTAAATCATTAGTCGATAACCAATGTTTGCTGTACATTTCTGAAAAAGACTAGATCGATGTTACGACTGTTATTTTTGCAGCTTTTAAGGTGATGCTGACTAACACGGAACGATTCAAACACCTCGAAATCCTTACAAAACTAAGGGTTAATAAACAAGACAAAAAGTAGTTAATCAGTGTGACACACTATACAATCAAAATGACTGATTTGACACATGGGACTCGCAAATGGGTATTACAACCGACACAGCCTACCGTGCACGAACGCGCGACGTAAACGTTATAACGTAAATTGGAACGTTTTTTTTAATACAACAATCTACAGTATTTTGGTTTATTTTGTTGCGATAATATAAGCTTCATGTATAAGGTCTTAAAACTAAGTGATTATGGGCGAAACGTATCTATGTTCTATGTTATGGGGTTTAGTTTCCGCAGTTAGTCCTTCAAGTGGACCATTGTGCGTGGGCCATGGCGGCTAGTGTTGCCCAAATGCAAGACCAAGACAAGACTTTAGCCAGTCTTGGTCTTGGTCTTGCGTCAATACACCTGGTCTTGGTCTTGGTCTTGGTATTGCGCTCTCAGTCTTGGTCTTGGTCTTGGTCTTGCAGCAAGAGTCTCGCAAGTCTTGCGAGACTCTACTACTTAGACTAGACTACATTCAAATACCTATTAGTCTATTGCTCAGGGTGGCAGGGACATCGACGCGCAACCGCTTACCATGGATTCAGTACATGATTCTGGACCCTCCTGCGTTGAAAATTTTCGTCGGCTTTTTCTTAATTTTTTACGTTTTTTTCTGCAATTTTTTTTACTGTAAACTGTATAAAATCATTATTTCTATCTGACCCAATGAGATTTTTAATTAAAAAATATGTAGTAAATTCACTTATTTCACTTAAAACAGCAATGTAAATAAAACTCGAAAGGGCTACCTAATCAGCTGTATTGCTAAAGTTCATTTGCGAGGTCAACACTGTCTTCGCGCTCACGCTATTCACTTTCAAATGCCGCGACAAAGGGACCGCAGCGCCAAGCGGTCTCCTCGTATTATTAACGCACTTGAAAATAAACTTAAAAATTATTACAATAAAGTGCATAAATGCTTGAACCTGACAAAAAATGCGGAAGATTGCGGGGATCCCCGCGCGGCTTCGAGTCGGCCATGAATCTCAATGAATCTAACAGACGCGTCACATGAGGCATTTTAATCATCTACATAAATTAATGACCCATTTACTACTTTTATTTTAGATTCGTTATGAGGGGATAATTATTTTTCTAAAGCTTGATCGATTTAAGGGGGAAGCGCTAAGGTAAATCAACCATGAACCTTAATGCTTTAGCGATACAGTTGAAAATCTGTTAAAGAAATATGGCAGATTGTAGTAGCTTGATGTGCTAGAGTCCGTACCATAACATCGGCTGGCTTACAAACTGCTACTAGTACTAGACCTACTCGACTCGCTGTTGTGTTATGATGATACGGTTTTGATACTGGGGAACGTCTATCAAAATCGGGATTGAAACCAAATACCTACTATGACGCCAAAATCTCAGTTTGACTTAACTGCGAGACGCAAGAGTCTTGCAGGCTTAGTCTTGTTCTTGCTCAAGTCTTGCAGGGGTCAGTCTTGGTCTTGGTCTTGCTACAATAAGTCGGTCTTGGTCTTGGTCTTGGTCTTGCAAAAATGCAAGAACAAGACCAAGACTGCAAGACCAAGACCGATTTTGGGCAACACTAATGGCGGCCGTCGGTGGTTATTCCAACCAGCCCTCCAGAAGGGCGATACGTATATTTTCAATATTAAAATCGTTCGAACTTATGTTACGTTTAGGTACACCTCGCGCTTGAAAGAAAGAAAGAAAATAAAGAATAACGTTTATTTGGAACCAGTTCGTGAAATACAAATAAAAAAAGTAAAAGTAACGTTTTAATAAAAATAGTGTCTCACGGCTGCGCCAAAAAGGTTTCTTTCAGCATTAATGCCAGTTTGTGCTAGGCCTACATGTTGAGATTTCTCTCAAAACCATTTGCTTACATAACCGTAACGTTTTTATCAGAGTAGAGTCATGGCCATGTAATGGTACAGTAGTCGTAGAGATAAAAAATCACAACAAGACCATTCAAACAGTGACCGAATTGAATGCTAAAATAAGGATAAATTGTTTCTTTTGTAAATATGTATGTACACACGACGACATATCAAGCTATAACATCTCCAGTTTCAAGCATTATTATAGGCTTTTCATACAATACATCAAGTCAACAAGTTAGTTTATACTGGAAATGTACTAGATGTGTGTGTGTGATATGAATAATACATATATTTTCTATATTTCTTATGCTTGATATGTTTAGTGCGTAGGTATATAGATGTTCCTATCTAATTCAACTGTAATTAAACAGTAAATAACATAGAGACATAGGTTTATGTGATTAGTTCAAAATATAATACACTCAAATCTGACACACAATGTGTGTCATGATGAAACATAGTTCTAAGTTCTGAGTTCAGCTACCCGATTACTGACAAATGCGCGTACTGACTGGACAAGTTCACATAAATCTGCGTGGTACTTTCCTCAAAAGATCATCTCAGACGCAAACCTGTACGGTCCTCATACGATCTGACAAAGGTAATGTCTGGACTTAAGAGACTTTGACCTCTGGGTGTTTTTCTTCACGGAGTAGTCAGATAGGAAAGATCGACCTCATCTGGATTAAAAATATTTTGTTGAAGTGTCAAAGTGTTTGTTAAAACTAATTTACAGAAATAAATATCATATTTCATTTAAACAAATGACGTAGAAGATTCTTTTAAAATTCCCATCTGTTTTTCTGCTATCGGTTTTCGTAAGAAAGCTGTCAATGGGAGCTCAATGTTAGATCTGGTTCTAAGAAGGTAGTCTGTATAGTCAGCCTATAATATTTCCCACTCCTGGGACAGAGGCCTCCTCTCTGTGAGAGGGCGTGGGCTGCAATCTACCAAGCAGGCCCTGGGGGCCCCGGGTTAATGATGTCACATGTCTTAAAATTTTTGGCTTCATGCCGGTTTCCTCACGGTTAAAATCAGCTTAAAATCTAAGAACTATTTCACATCGCTTGATTAAGAAAATCAAAATTCACGATGGATACAAAATTATGTCGGTTTCAAGTGCATCAGTGAGTAGGTATAGAACTATAGAGCATATTTATGTAGGAGCCAACATTTAGTGTTCTATATTCAACATTTTGCAAGCATTTTCCACGGCACTATCTCTGTGGTATCGTATTTCATAGAAAATTTATCGTATATCAAACATGTGACGACACATACCTACTATAACACTATTAATATCCACATAAATTATTTTTAAACTGACTGGGTATTTAAAGTTATCTAATAGATAATTCGGATTACTGAGTAGAGGATTTGACACAATCTTTAGGCATACAGCAATAAGGCGATTCTGTGAATGTAGATTAATATTAAGTAGATGACACTAACACCTACTATAACGTGATGTAATCAAATTGAATTTATACTTGTCCACACGAGTGTTAACGTGATTGTTGACGCGGAAGATTATGATCGCGTGAACAGACTGTAAATGAATAATTAGTATCGGCAACGTGGAAAGTTGCAGTTTACCCTCAGAGTGGTTTTATTTTAATTATTTTATGTAGGTATTAAAATATGGCTACGTTTCTCCTTTCATTAATGTACGAGCCAAATCTTGTTATTTTTTATTATTATTAATAATGATGTAGGTAGGTTGTTACTAAATATTGCTAAATACAATACAATTGTTCTTCTACTTATATATTTGGTAAAACAATTTTGATCAATAGAATATTTCACAAATGTTTGAACAATATTCCTTCAAAAATGCTTCATAGCTTGTCGACTATGTAAAAGCATTTCGATGATTTAACCACACAAAAAAAAAAAACTCCGATCTAAATACCCAGACATTTCCAGAATATTATAGATTATGTTTAACCCAGTATTTTCCAGAATAATCCTATCACACGACACGGTATTTGCATGGCGAAACTATAATTTAACATGATATGCGGGTTGTATGGTTTGTGTTTAGAGTTTGTGTAGCGGTCGCAATATGGGAATAAAGTTATGACTGCTGCAAATAGGCCCCCGACTACCTAGTATGTAGCGTTGAGGTTTGCAATAACTTAACTATCATAATTTAATAAAAACATAGACTTTGACTAGTACACGTGACAATGATTTTACCAATGAGGGTTTTCTGAAATGACGTTCGCTAGGTGGCAGCACTGACACGTCAAGTCCAAGCATCTGTCAAAGAGTCTATATTTTCTTTAGTCATGACTGAATGATGAACGAATGAATGAAGCGAATGATGAACGTCATCATATATTTTATATTCATTGTCGAAATGGAAGACCTCTTGTCAAAGTGGTGCCAACTGGTGTCGTAAATTTTCACGAAAACCCCCATTAAAATGATCATCATCAATCGTGATACAATCTATGTAGAGTATAACAATTTTGAGTTTCTAGCAAAGCCAAAGTCAAATCATTAATTTCAAATAAGCACATTAAAGGCACTTTTGAACGACAAAACTTACAGTAAAACTGAATTGATTCTAGTAGCGTAATTTGTCTAGCCTTGTATTAATTTTTTTTTACTATTTCGATAATATTAAAGATAAGTAATTGATGTGCCTACCGTGTAACAGGCAGCTAATAGTTTTTCTTTATCTTCTGAATGGTTACTACGGACAATACATATCCCTTTCTTCGCATGAACTGAAGACTTTCTCGAGAAAATCTAGCTTCTCTAGGGCCTACACGTTAGCCTTTGTTTTTGGAACCGTTTGTGTAAGAAAATAAATAAACGGAATAATAATCGGTTGTCAACAAAAGTACATATTTGCTCATCGTCTGTAATTATGATTGCATCTTTAAAGATTTAATAAAGCTTGTGTGTAATACTGAAACAGAAAACTACACTAAGTAAGTAGGTCTACGAAAACATTTGTTTTCTCAGCGGTTAGGTACTCTCAAGTGTAATTTTGAAAAAATTTAAGTATGCGGTTATACTGTGTTGAAGACAAATATTAGAGGTATTAGTTACCACCATACCATACATTTCCCATGAGCACTTTGATAATTGAAAAACTACGCATTTATATGGCATCATGAATGTCCCATAGAAAAGGTACAAACCTTCAGGGGCGACCCGTGAGTCATGCGAGAGGAGCACAGGACCTAACGCCGTCGTCAGTGCAGATCCCAAAGTGGACGTTATCAGTACTGCAATAACGATGATATTCGAGTGCTGCGAAGCTATCCGCCTGTCTTTTGAGGTGGCATCCACCCACAGAGAATCCATTGCAACCCGCACGAGGACAGCCTGAAATTAATGTTTTTATTTAATGACTTTTTAATTATCTTCTTCTCATTATAACAGCTTAGGGTTCCGCTTATTCTCTAAGGGGTTAAATTAACAATTTTTATAATAGGTAATAAGCTGTTTTAATGTTTTATGTCGCTTGCTTGAAGCCGAGGCATTTATTTTGTTGCGGATAATGAAGTGGAACTGAAACAAAAGTTTTTATTACTGCTTTTCTTGGTACAAAACTCTCATTCAACTTTGTATTATAGAATAAAGTGTAATGAAATATATAATTACATATTATACAGATCGTAGCAACTATCGGAGAAACTCCGGTCAGTTAAACATTGACTCGACATCACATTGACTCGACTCTACATACATAAATATACATAATACAATGGCATGTTGAAAGAGGGTCTAGGATTGCATAGAGTAGGTGTTATATATGTGTATACCTACATACAAACGGAACTTAAGTCCCGAGGGCTCAATAGTTCCTGATACTGCATCAATCAATGCTGCTAACTGTGGTTCCAATCAAGTAATTATACAACCACATGCCATTACAGCGTATGACAGTTTGCGATAACCTGGCCGGGGGCACGACCGATTTACCGTAAACGTCGATTAACCGACGGGTCAGCTCAACCACAGATTAAGCTTTGTCCGAAGACGCTCGCCACCCTTCGTGCAGTGTGTACTGTGTAGTTTACTCCGGTACCGTTAAATCAATTAGGCACCTATCGAGTTATCCACTCAGCTTCGGCACGTCAAAGCTAACGGTGGACGTTTAAATAACATTTTCGAATATTACACGAAGGCACACTAGGTATTGCCGTTTACCAATATTTAGTGAATCTACGTGAGTGGTGTATTCCGACCTTTATTGAATCTATTAAGTTGACAGTTTGTGAATAAGATAACTCTAGTAGAAAAAGATTTTTGTTAGCTTACACAAGTTAGTATGTCTGCCATCCATACAAGTTTAATACTTAATTCGGAAACAGCGTGATGAGAACTATAATGTCTTACTTAGCTACCTACCTATTAGTAATTAAAAACAGAGGTATCGTAATTTACCATCGTCTTGTCTAGTATACTAAAACTATCTGGAACGGCATGCCTAGATATGAGAACCCGGTTGTTATTCGTAGTATCCTGAATCATTATCAGTTTCAAGCCACGAGCGGAGGTATCGGGGGCACGTCCGTATTTTGGTTGTAACGGTTTTGAATATGAACAAGACAGGTAAAATTAAAACATTGTAATAGTTAATAGTTGTAGATAAGATAAGTTCAGTGTATGCCACTACGGACTAATATTTGTACAAAAAATAAAAGTATTATATTATACATTTTCAAAAAAAGTTGAAAAGTATACTTGGCCAGGCCCAGGTATCACATGGCCAACATATAAGTTCTCTGTATGCCGAAACAACTAAATCTGAAATGAAAGCAGTTTGTTTTAGGGCTTTTGTTCTTAGGCTAAGAACTCACGGAGCGATTTTCGCCCGCAACCGCCGCGGTCGTGGATCTGCGGTTTTATTTCAAAACTCACGAGACCGGTTATTCGCAAGATTGCAAGACGGGCGGTTAACGATCAGTTGAGGTCCCGCCGCGCCGCCCGCCGGCCCCCGCGGTCGCCCGCCAACCGATCGCAAAGCGCGCGGGCGCCACCCGCCGAGGCTGCGGGTAACCGCGGCCCGCGCGATTCTACTAGTTGCCCGCCGGTACAGCGGGAGCCGCATACAACCGCGTACACCGCGGGCGTAAAACGCGTCGTGAAATGTGCTTTATTTTTTTATATAAATATTTGCATTCTACAGAAGCTGCGGGCCCGCAACCGCAGCGGACGCGGGCGAAAATCGCTCCGTGAGTTCTTAGCCTTAGCTGGATTATTCCCGTTCTGGTAGATGACCTATCTATGGGCCACTGATGGCACTGGTATAGAAGTATTTCGTTGAACGATGTCAAAAAAACTGATTTGCGTTTTTGCTCAATAATATGAGATTTAACTTTGATGATGCTATTACCACGGGCCTAAAAAGGCCACTTTGGTAGAATAATGAAAGGATAACATTATGAATTATAATATGGCGAAGACAGTCCGTGTTTTTCTTTTTTTCGCTGCACTACGTAAGTATAATCAAAGAGATTGGGGATTGGATTTGGATTGGATTGATTGGTATTTTAGCATAGATAAAAAATATAACTGAAAAATCCATCACCAATGGGATTTGATACGATTAACTTAACAGTTAACTGTACATAATGTTATCCTTTTAGGATTCTGACAAAGTGACCTTTTTAGGCCCCCAGGGATGAAAGACTAAGGATTGATCATTTCGCACCGATCCGAGACATATTCCAGATCTTCATAGAGAATAGCCAAACTGTGTAGGTATAGGTACATCTTTTGAGTAACATAAGATAAAGAGTCGGTTGCTTTTCGAGGAGGGTGTAATTTCTCTGAGTATATTCCACCAACCAGCTGGTTTTGAAGTGTGAAATAAAAATGTATGCTTTAGTAGATGCAAAAACATTTTACCATCTAGAGAATGACCGTGGTAAAGAACCCGATACCATTCCCTTCGCGCTCAGTTAATAGACCTATGACCTCGATGATCGTATGGTGAATTGCGTTTCTGGATCGGCAAGAATTAATTTTGGAAAAAGTGACAGATAGATAATTGTGAATGATGAATAATTATTTCTTTTAATTTTACGCTAACATTTTTTTTTGTGCCTTTAATCTTTTCCCTTCCTAAGGGCCCCCAACTAATTTTTATACGGGGCCCCGCCAAGGCACGCTACGCTTCTGGGTCTTACCCATTCTCCTTTCCTAGACATTAATTATAACTAAGTTACTAATTTTTTACCGTTCATATGGCTAGTAAAACTTGAGCAAATTCCATTTATTGAATACCGTAACAAAATTCTCATAGATAAAAACCGTAATTGTGTGACATGCGGCGCTCATGCTTACGGTAAGTTCATTAAGGGGATTACAGGACCTAAACGCAAAAAAACGCAAGTTTTAGAAGCAATAAAAGTATATCATCGACTACAGTAAACAAAATCAGAAAAATATATGATATTCTTCAGGATATAAGCTAGGTAGATAGTGTGTTGAAAATATAATAGGTACAACTAATTTGATACGATAGAAAAAAATCATGAAGATACTTCTAAAAACTGGTATTTACTGTAAAATGAATTTACAATAAATACCTAATATACATACAATCATTCTGATTTTTTGTCAGATTATTCTACATACAAGCAAAATATTGCTTGTAGAATAACTTAGTATACTAAAGCACTAGTGTTTTATTTTTCTAGTCCAAACAATAGATTTTTTGTAAATAGATAATTACTTCATATTTTGCAATAAATTACCAGCGTTGTGTCATCGCGTTTCTCTTTCTTTTTTATCCAGTCCGACAGTGACCGCGCTTTAGGTCTTGTAGTGTAGTCCCCTTAAGGTGCAGCGCAGACGACAGACTATCCGTGACGGACTTTTTAGTCGGTGAAAATAGAACCTATGCAATTATATGCAGTAACGCACACGACGCGCAAAAAGTCCGGCGCACAAAAAATCCGTGTAATTCGGGCAGATCGCACCGCGCCGGGCCACGCCGCTCCGCACAAAAAGTCTGTGAAAAAAATAGAACGTTTGCTTCAACGCGCGCTAACGCAGACGGCGCACACTTTAGTCGGCAATCTGCATTTGCTAGGGGTGGACGTAACGCACGCGATCTATTATCATGGCGCCAGAGGTCGATGTAACGATGTTAATTCAAGAAGAGAAGACCAATACACCTCCTCATTGTTGTTTCTGAATGAGTCAAAGCAGGTCTTAAAATAAATAGCAACTCATCAAATGTAGTAACAGTCATTTTATACTTAATATTTGAAAAAATTTTCCGGATGTTGTTTCAGAATTGAATGTTTACTATGGAACTGTCCCTTCAGTAATCTTTCCGAAAGTATAGGATGTACCCAAAATTGTCTATTTCTTCTTCTTTTTCTGTACTTCATGTACAAAATAATACTTCGCGATCTCTGCACGATTTCCATAGCGTCTACGTCCCTACAGCTCTGCCGACAGAATGATCGAAGATGTGCGTCGTGTGCGTTGAGTCTGTGAAAAATCCGCGACAGACTTTTTGCGCGCCATGCAGACTTTTTGTGCGCCGCAGACTCGATCGCACAAAAAGTCTGCCGTCTGCGCTGCACCTAAATAATTACGTTGCACTAGCCGTAAAGATTATTAATTGTTAAATTAAAATTAAAATATCAAGGTTATCACCAACATATTACACACTGATTTCAAGGGACCGATATGCCTACTTTCGATTAAAATGATTCAAAATGAAGATTTTCTAAAACTGCGACACTGATCACTAATTTAAATAAAAAAAACTTTACGCGCGATTATCTCGAAATTGTTCTTTGTACAATTACGGTTACGCAAACATTAATTAGTATGTTCCTGTAAAAAGTAGCGAAAAAATTGAACAATCAACGATATATTGTGCAGCGGTTTATTGCTATACAATACATTCGGTTCCCATAAAAAAAAAAGATTATTGTGTTCATGTCTGTGGTCACAATATAATATCAAATCGAAGGACGTCAAACGGAGTATTTATTGTAAAAAATAAGATACGATCACAAAGCGATCATCGTTTACCGATTTAGACGTTTTGTAGAATGAACTTCCGAATAAAGGATATTAACGATATCAAATGGAATTGTACTGTCTAAGATAGTAATGATTTATCTACTCGACAAAAATACACAATAAAAATAAATTACGATAGATTAATTTATTGGAAAATTTTGTAACATGTACGTATGTATTTTCATGTAACAGAACTTTCCTATGAACACATCGGTACAAATAAACATTATATTATCTTATTAATATTATAAACACGAAAGTTTGTGAGGATGGATGGATGGATGTTAGTTACTCTTTCTCGCAAAAACTACTTAAACGGATTTGGATGAAATTTTCCAAACATATAGTTTATAACCAGGGTTAAAACATTGAATAATTTTTATCCTGATCTTCCCACGGGATTGGAACTTATGCAGGTAAAACCGCGGGGCACAGCTAGGCTTTTATAAAAGAAAAACAATGCGTGCCTAACTTTTTAAAATCAGTTAGGGGATCAGATCAGGGGGACCCGATCGCAATAAATCGTGTAAATAACATAATTGTTTTGTATGTGCTACTATTTAACTTGTAAACGAAGCAAAAGGAGTATGTATGAATCGTAGCAGGTGGCGGTCTGTAGTTTCCGTCTACCTACCCCCAGGAAACAAGGCGTGAGTGTATGTGCGAGGATGTGTAACTTGTTTAACTTGTTTAAAACTGCAGGTTTCAATGATAAAAGTCAACCAACTTTTTGTTCATTTTTGTTTAATTTATACTATCCCACTACTGGGCAAGCCCTTCCAGGAACTGTGTTTCCGCGCGACCACGAGCCTGCCCTCGCGGTACGCGTCGAGAAAAAAAAACTTAAATATAATATGTTTTATCTCTAGTTAGTGGGTTACCGGTACCATCTACGTAGTATGTAAATGGCACTTAATACTGTCAAGTGTAGAGATGTAAGGGCTATGGTTAGTGAGATAAGGTTATAAGTCAGTCAGTCTGTAAGTGGGTTTCGCCTTCAGCCATTTATTGCTCGTGGTTGGGCCCTTAAGGTACCTACATAAATTGCTTAGCTACCTACTAAATTGTACTCTATGGCTATACGTATAACCTTGTGTTAAGATGACTTCTTGGTTTCGTATGGTTCAAGGTAAATAATGGGATCCTCTAGATCCCTAAGTTTCTTGAAGGGCGAGTTAAGGATTGTGCTGGGTAAATGAGCACCAACATTTTCCTATCAGTATTTTCATGAAATAGTTAATGTGTCTTATTTTGTTTTATCCCGTTCGTCTAGAGGTTAGAAGCACTAGTGCCAAGAAAAAGGTCCTAGGTTCGATTTGCAGATCGGGCGAAGTGTTATTTTAAATCATACACGGAATAAATATTCCATGTATGATTGTTTCTGTATAATATGAGATTTGTGTCGTAAACGATTAGGTGAAATGTTTTCCTTCCTTCTATAAATAGACCATAACACTTGTTATTTCTTGTAATTAGCATGTTATTTCTAACGAATGTACGTGTACCTACTGTTTTCTGCAGAAACGAAAATAAACGCCTGTAAACGCAAAACAAATACATATACTTGATCAATTGTTTTCTTAAACTCCCATGCACAAAGGAATTGAAGATGAAGCAGAGTATAATAATAGCTTAGCGAGCACGAGAATTAATCGTGTTGGGCCCATTCAACTTCGCCAAGTAAGCTCCTCGTTGATGAAGGAAACGAGCTGACGACGCGTTATAAGGGATACCGTACTTCTGGCTAAGAAACCAATATTTATGTGCGTAGACACTTCTAGATGTTTATAGGTATGACGCAGGATAATTGGAAAAAATCTTAGTATTTTTTTACTAAGATTTTTGCAAAATACCGGATTATTGGTTACTAAGAAAGATTTTTTGTAAAAACACGAGCTTGTATCAGAATTGTTGCTAAAACCCAGCTTACCTTAGGTAAATCGCTGACAACGAAGATGAGTACAAACGTTGATTGGCTGATATGAACGGCACTGACGGATGCGGTGATTGGTTAATATCTAGCTACATTAGAGCCATTATCTGACCAACTAGAAAATAGATGTTAAGACTTGACTTTTGTTTTTCTTGGGTTTCTAATCGTCCTGAAAAGATTGGAGTGTTTTGCAAAAATCCTATATGATATTAACTCATTATTACGGAAATCATTCCTAGTTTCCAATAATCCGGTATTTTGCTTATCATAATATTGCTTATATTGCTTCATACTCAACAACTTAAATAACGTGAAAGTATAGCTCCGCCAAAATGATAGCAATTGCAGGAGTGTTACGCAGTTACCCCGAAGATCCTTAGGCAAAAACCGTAGAATTATCGCAAAAAAAATACGACCGTTACGACAGGTACAATCAATATAAATTCTTATTTGCATTGGTACAGTACCTACAGGCGGTGTGATACAACTGTGTCTCGAAAAGCATGGTAAGCCGTTGGTCCTGCGCTTGATCTCTCCCTGGTATGTCGAATTGCCGTCTCGTCGGACTATGAGAGAGGGAAGAGTGCAGACACAGGTGCACTCTGCACCCGTCTGCGTACACACTTGTGCATATCTCCTGCGTAGAAAGCTAGTCTCCCCTGAGATTGGTCGCTATTACCGGAATTCGGTCTGGAGGACTATTATTATTAAAGGCGATATAATGTAGATACTAAAGATTTATTTACTAATCCATTATGTAGATGAAATAATCATGTTTTATTTAGCAGCAAAATAAACAGTGTTCTAAAGCTAAAATAGCAAGCGTAAACAAAATTGTTACTGCATTTAACTGAATGAAAACTGTCCACCAGTTTGTAATGAATCGGTTTGAATAGTAAAGCAAAGGTTTTTTCACAAGAACAATACGAGTATTGTCGCCATTGACTTGACTATCTCTCTCGGCAGTCTGCAGCCGAGTTAATGATATCGACCGATTTATGATCGTTCCTATGAGCGGAAATACGATTCTCAATTGTTTGAAATAAATCATTCATTTTCATTACTACGGTGCCGGTGGCGGCTCTGTGGGCTTTTAGGTTATTACCTAAAACGAACAAAGATGTACAGAGTATTATAATTAATTGAATGGAATACAGGTAATAAAGTTAGTTTTAAGGGTTTTACTTCATAAGCTTAAGCCTATTATTTTGCTGGGAGAAAGGCCTCCTCGCTGTAAGAGAGTGTGGGCCGTAATCCCCCACGCGGGCCCAGTGCAGGTTGGTAGATGTCACATGTCTTCGAACTTTTCTAGGACATCTAGGGTTCCTCACGATGTTTTCCTTCACCGTTTTGAGAGCAGTGGTGATGAAATTATTTATACAAAGTGCCTGCCTGTGTTCGAACCTACGACCTACAACCAACTCGTAGTAGTCGCGGCCGTTTCTACTGGGCCACCACTGCTTTGGGGTTTTACCCGTAGTGTCGTATTTTGCACGTTCAAAGCATACGTTGAATGAAAAAAAAGCCATTCTGTCAATCATCTGTCATTTTTGTTTTCTTTTTACGATACTCGTTGACAGCCGTGAGAGAGTGAGAGAGTATTTTGATATGAACGCGGTTCTTCCTTTTGTTCATTGATGGTTTTCGTACGAGTTTCCCGTTTTTTCCATTCGCCTATCATCTAAACATTTTTTAATAAAGTCGCTTTTCGTGTATGTCTGTGTGGCTGCGTTGTTCCGATTTTGATGCGGTTTTCACCAAGAGAATTTACTCCTAAAGCCCGGTCTTCGTCGGACTGCATAGAAAAAAAGAGAAGCGCGATGACACAACGCTGGTAATTTATTGCAAATATGAAGCAATTATTTATTTACAAAAAATCTATTAGTTCGACTAAAAAATTAAGACACTAGTGTTTTAGTATGTAGCTTGTAGAATAATCTGACAAAAAATCATAATTATTGTATGCATATTAATATGGTTTTTATTGCAAAAAGAAAGTTTCAGAGGTGTTTTCATGATTGTTTTTCTATCGTATCAAATTAGTTGTATTATGTTTTCAACGCATTATCTACCTAGCATATATCCTGAAGAATATCGTATATTTTTCTGATTTAGTTTACTCTAGTCGATCATATACTTTGATTGTTTCTAAAACTTGAATTTTTTCGTTTAGCTCTTGTAATATTAAACTTACTTAAAAAGTATAAATCTCGATGTTTATTCAAGTCGTAAAAACCGTGCTAAGCAGGGGCGTGTTACTAGACATAATGTAAATCGAATACTTATTACGATAGACTAAAAGGAATTTTTTGTGCCTGTAAAATTTTTTGTGTATGACCGCTAAATTCTTCTACACTACACACTGGAAATAGCACAATAATATGGACGGTTTGACATGTCACCATTGCACCTGTTCGAAGCACGCGCGGGTCACTAGCAGGTGATAAAAAACCTTATAAGGAATTGTTTGATAAAGGAACCCGACAGTTAAAAAATAAATAAAAAGGAGCCTTATAGTGTGGCCATTCAAAACTACTTTTTACCAAAAAACGATTAATAAAAAAATCTGAATATTACCCTAGAAGATTTTATATTTGACTGGAGTTTTGAGATGACTAATGCAACTTTGGATAAACAATTTTGAAAATCTTTAATATTTCGTAGAATGTCTTAATAGATTTGATTCGGACTAAAAGATAAAAGCGATAGATTCAACAGAATTTTAATCTACAAAAATATTATAATATCAAAATAACAGCTTTTTATTAAACGCATATGAATGTACTTATATAAGTACGGTACTTGTAACAAAAAATCAATTTGTAGTATTTTTGTCTTTCTGTCTGTGTTTGTTCCGGCTAATCTCCGAATATATATTTATATTTGAAGGGCATTTGTTAGAGCTTAAGATATTTTATTTTGATTAGGAGTTATGGACGATGAGGAAACTGATGTGAATGTGTATCTTAATGATGATAATTAGAAATCCATCTCGAACCTCGAACTATCAAGGTCTCCACCCTTTCTTTATTAATTTATTACTTAGATAATAATATGTCAGATTAGGCTTATAATGTTCTGTTGTTTTTTATATTATTAGAAGTTAGGGAAGCCTAGGCAACGCTGGCGTGATGACCTAGGAATAGATGCGTTTACGGGAGATTGGTCGGAGAAGGCAACGCACAACGAACAATGGAAAGGTATGGGGAGACCTTTGCCCAGCAGTGGGATAATAATTGTAAACAAAATTAAAAAAATGTGTGTGTATGCTAATCCCGTGATGACCTCTTTAACAGGCTGGTAATACAATGGATATTCCAACATCTTAAAGTACTATAGTCCGCGCGGAACTAGTTGGCCGCGCTTTGGGTGGGGACGGGGGTGAGGGCGGCGGGGTTGCCTATTGTTCGCAATGCACGTACTGAGTAATGACAAAGTGCCCCCGCCCCTCCGTCCCACCGCTCACATACCTAAGTCGCGGCCAACTAGTTCCACGCGGACTATACTTGGCCGAACCTTAGGTGAGGACAGGGGTGAGGGCGGCGGGGTTACCTAGTGTTCGCAATGCACGTACTGACTAATGACAAAACCCACCCGCCCCTCCGTCCCACCGCTCACATACCTAAGGCGGGGCCAATTAGTTCCGCGCGGACTATAACTATAATAAACTAATTTCTAATGCCAGCTGTAACGCGTGGTGCATTTTAATTACTCCTTACTCCACAAAGAGAACCAGGGTCTATATTTGTCAAAGCTTTGATGCAAATAAGCCTGAAATTACTAAACTGATGCTGGGACGACACAAAGTGAATTAAACTGGACTCTGTTGGTCGAGTGTCGGTGTAGTTTCTGCTCGTTAATGAAAAGATCACTTAAAACTTGTATAAGTAGTATCGGGGCCAAAGGACAGCGGGACGGGCGAGTACACTTTGAGCTATAGCGCAACCCCACTTTAATGATCAATTGCTCAATAAAATAAACAGTGCACAAACATAGTAATGCGACGCAATAAAAGTGTGAATAAATACATCTAAATAATGCTGTTTATGTTCGCCACGTGTTTCCGTAATGAGGTAAGCAGTATTCAAGGCGCCGAACCGATATAAAAGTTGTTGTAGTGGATTAGTAATGGAAGCTTTACCATACTAACGCGTCAGATATAAACTGACTTTTACAAATAACCTACCAACAAACTGTGAGGTTTTATAACGTGCAATTGAATTGAAATTGAAATTGTTTATTGAAATAATTGATTTTCATAAATATTTACAAAATAGGGCCTTAAACTAGTGGTAGGTAAAAAATAAATTGGATTCTACCTGAACTAGGAATAAACCTGTATCTCAGGTATCTCACTCAAGTGCTTATGCATAAGTATTAGGTATCAAAATATTCCTACAAATAGTACATAATTTATCTACTTTAATGATGTTTATATTAAAATTGAGCAAAATAGTATGCTACTTCTTTGTATCATCGTAAGACACTACGACGGCGACTACGAGCGAATCGAGCGAATGTTTTATGTTTGTCTGACAACTATTATTTATGTATATTTAAAAACTAGCTTCTGCCCGCGGCTTCGCCCGCGTGGTAGCTCGGAAATTATTCACAGAAAATTCAACCCTCCATTTCACCTTCTTAAGGGTGGAATTTAGAAAAACCCTTTCTTAGTGGATACCTACTCTTCACAAAGAACACACCTTCCAAATTGCATGCCTCTAGAACCAGCGGTTTAGGCTGTGCGTTGATATATATCAGTCAGTCAGGAGTTTGAATTTTATATATATATAGAAGATGAAAGCATATTACCGTACATACTTTCATATGCATATAGTAAGAACCTGTTATTTTGACATAACAAACAGACACTTCAATTTTATTTATTTGTATAGATGTATGTATAAAGATGATTATTTTCATAATACAACATTTTTCAACGTTACTTAATTGAAACCCACTTACATTATTGCGTAAAGTGACAAAAGTTCAATAACACTGAAAAAGAAAGCAATTGCCAATCAATGGCATTCATTGCCACTTTAAATGGCAATCATTGGCAGCTTCACATGACATAGCTTTTTTAATATTGGGAGTTTTATCTTTTGTTTTCCGTCAGCTGATAATTAAAACGGTATTAATTAATGTACCTTCATGTATTTAGTATGATATTACAGAGCACATGATTAAAAAAGAAGGAAGTTAACAGGATGTGGTGGCAAGGTCTCCTTTTAGTGATGGATGGTGATTGAGTGACGCTATTTAATATAGCTATCCACGTGCAAACTCTTTTTAACGAAGTGAAATGTTGACAAATATTTAAATTGGTGGTAACACAAATTGGTTAAGCCGTTGATGGTATAATGAAGAGAGGGTGTTATATTAAATAAAAAACAATATTTTTTTTTTTACAGAATCTATGGTGTTGTAGACTGACAGTGGAGTAAATATGTAAGTAATATCGTGAATTTATATACATTGATAAAGTAACATTTCCAATTTTAATTTTCAATTTATTTACAAAAACTTTAACTTTTCTAATCAATGAAGGATTTTAAATTGAATATTCGCTTGAAAGGACGCAAAAATATCAACGTAGGTACTGAAAAATATTATTCCTTGAATCAAGTGACTAATAATTTTATTACTGACCGATATTTAGTTCAATTTACCCGTTGAATTCAGTTTCACGTCGAGAGCTTCAATTGACGTGAACATAAAAAAGCATTTATCAGTTGAGAAAAAATATACGCAATCAAAATTCAAAGAAATTAACTGCCACTCACTGATAAATAATAAACAAAAGAAGGTATAAACAAAACATTCGCAAACAGAACCGCTGTCGCGACAACAATCAATGATGCTGCAACAAAGTTTTACCTGAAACATTTTACCGCAAACAATACTAGTAGAAAATAAATGGCGTACCTCTACAATAGCTTTAGGTATCCAGGTGACGGCGATAAAAAGACTCTCCTTGATCGACAGGTCGTTAGCGAGTGCGACTAGGAATGCTGTCAGCAGCCGGAGAACTAGCGCGGAGGAGATGCATCCGAGGATCAGGCACAGCTCCTTCACATTTATTTGTGATACCTGGAAGAAATTAGGTTTGAAATTAGCGATTTGAGGGAAAATTATTGTAATTTATGGATATCTCGCAATGAGTGCAGTTAGAAGTTGTTTGATTTTGTTTTGGTTGGTGTTGAACACAATATTATGGTTTTTTAAAGAAAAGTAGATTAATCTTGTTGGGTGTCTTTTTATACCAAACTAGCTTTTATTAGCTAGCAATTATTAGATTTGTGGAATAGTGAGGCGCAATATATATTGGCTTTAATACTTTGTGGAAGCCAATATTATACATACTATTAGCTTCTGCTCGCGACTTCGTCCGCGTGAAATTTCACAGTCCCCATTCACCATCTTAGGAGTGGAATTTCGAAAAACCCTTTCTTAGTGGATACCTACTCCTCACAAAGAACATACCCTCCAAATTTTATGTCCAGCGATTTAGGCTGTGTGTTGATTTATCAGTCAGTCAGGAGTTTTATTATTATCACTAAAACGGATAAAAGTAGCCACTATTTTCCGTTTTAGTGATTATAATAAAACTAAACAATGTAAAACTACCGTTTATAATAATAATAACGTATAATCTTATGGAGCATAACTTAACGTGCTTATTTTCTGCATTTTCATTCTAAAATAAAAGAAATAACCAAACAAACGATGAGGGCGCCACTAGGCGGTTGGCGTTTGGTCGGCGCCCTTTTAAGGTATCGTCTTATAAAAATGAAGGACGTTTATGACTTCCGAGAATACAAGAACCAGTTCCTGGATTGTTCCAAACAGTAAAATTAAACTAAGATTAAATTGTTTCCAGCGTTCTTTATATCCTGTGTCAATCAATCATGGTGCTCTTTAGGACTTATTAGTTTAACCTTTCTGTTTAAACATGATAGCAAGAATAAGTTCGTATGCAGGTATCAGATCACACGGGAGTAAAGTATCGCATTTTTCAACCCCAGCCAGGCTTGGGTTACTAAGACGGATTTTCGATATCGGAGATGTTTTTAATTTGCTCCTACGCTACATATATAAGAATTAACATCGTCCAGTAAAATATTATCCTGTTGTTATAAAATCCATTATTTTGAATGCACGAAATGGGTTCTAGAGCTTGAAACTAGAACTGTATCTAAGAAATAATGTTAAAGATTGATTTCAGATTTCTTTGCTATATCAGGTAACTCTGTCCTTATGATGCATGCCATGCAACTTATAAGCTTTGCTTCTGTGGGGGATTTCTCTGTAGCGCGACGATCGTATTAATTTGGATAGGTACATGAAAATTAGTGAAGCGCATACTTTTTCTGGTTTAGCACAAAAAAGTTGGTAAAAGCGATATGTACATCTAAGAAATACCCGCTGAGGGTGAAGAGCATGGGCTCAAATATCCTCCAGAGTAGCTTGTAGACCTCCCAGACTGGGTTGTTGGCGAGAGGCCAGTCACGGCGCGCCCACCGAGTCGCCGCTGCTCCTGCGCACACCATAACCGCTACACCCGCTGAAACAATAAAACTTTGTTAGATTCTAATAACATCTGATGCAGAGAATGACTAAATACTTTTTTCTCTACAAAAACTGTACACAAATAGAAAGTAAATCCTGTGAATTTAGATAACGAGTGCAAGCAGAAACAGACCCTGTTCATAAATTGCATTTAACAGTATGTCCTTTAAAGGCTCCTACAAACAGGCGCGACACGCAATATAATCGCGAGCGATACAAAGGCACGGCTCGTTGTGCAACTTGCGGTGCCTTTGTGTCGCGTGTCGTGTCGAGCCTGTTTGAAGGAGCCTTAAATTGTTGTTGGCTCTTTTACTTCCTTTGTAGCTCAAAAATCAAGGTTTATACAATATATTTATTTGTATACATTAAAATATTAGGACGGTGTGAACTGAAAGATGATTCGGTTAGAAAGGGGGTGGCTACCGAGATGACGACTAATAGATAAGTAAGTATGGAAGAAAAGTCATGTTCTGCCGATCCGAAATAAATAAGAATAATGAAAAATAAAGGCAAGAGAATAATGAAAGGTATTAAGTAGATACCTAGTATTCAAATTGTGGTTTATGTGCAATAAGTACCATCTGTTACATAGTAATAATTAGTATAATTTAACGTCTAATGTTCTAAAATTAAATTACTAAATGATAACGATATTTTATCATACAAGTTTTTCCTGGACTTTAAGTTTGTTTCGGCCTTTCTTCTCAGAGTAGTCAGATAGGAAACGCCGACCTCATCTAGGTTATTTTTTATTTTTTTAATACTACCTATTACCTGTAAAAGTGAATCCGATATCCTATTTACAGAATAAACAATTTCAATTCATTTCTCAATCTTCCTCTTGTTATTTGTGTACTTACAATAAATAAAGGGCTTTATATCTAATTTCTATTCAAACTTAGGTCTCATATTAATATTATTTCCAGTTAAACAAATATGAACTTTATTTTAGTGGTAATTAAGTTGATTTCAGAGTGACAAGCACGATTGAAAAAGTTATAAAAATGTTTGAAGTTGTAGCGTAAATTGATCTTTATTGTGTCCAATTTAAAGTTATTTTTCCATAAACTCATATTTGTTTACATTTTTGGCAAATAAATCGCGAATGAAGATTATATACTACAGTATCATTAGTGTCATTAAGGGCTAATTTTACCAAAGTCAGATATCTTTTATACATGTAATAAAATTGACGTCTGACAGTTCTACTATGGAAAAACTGTCAAAAATTCAAAATTTATTCTCAGGATAAGACTTATTCTAGGTATAAAAAATTGGTCGAATGCGCCCAATTTTATACACGTGCAACAAAAATGCTTCATCAATCAATGATTCTTATCGTTCATTTGTTTCTTAGACGTTGATCTTCAAATCGCGTGACATAACCAATAGGTATGCTATCATTAGATCTTTGCGAATGCTCAGAGAACAATTTCTTAAATTAAATCGTGTCATGATACTTGAGCAAAATTTTAGTTTGATTATGATTAATTGGAACGGAGGTTAATATCAGACGCAGTTAATTAATGTGATGATGTTACGGTCTTCAAGTGTGTGCTTGTTTGTCGAGCTATATAAGTAGGTATTAAATACCAGTGTTATGTTTGTAGATAGGAGGGGTTCGTGGCTACCTAAATAATAACAGCCGCGCAGGGCAATCAAAGGGTTACGTTCTAGCTAGCGTTCGAGGATAGGTGAACATCCATTACGTACCGAACCCTTCTGTGCCTCGAAAGCACGTTAAACCGTTGGTCCTGGCTGTCACTCGTAGATCTTTCAGTCATTACAAATAGCCAGAAGCTCAAAAATTCTGACAACCAGTCTTACCAAGGGGTATCATGTTATCCAGTAACTGGGGTGTGGAGGGCAGATAGGCAGTCATACCATGTAAAATACTGGTATTCCGCTGCATCCGGTTAAACTGGAAGTCGACCCCAAAATATTTGGGAAAAGGCTAGGCAGATTTTTGTTGCAGAAGCAGGCGGCCATCTGATGGTCATCTACCATACCAGAGTAATATCAGGTACGAAACTATCCAAGGAACTAAGTAATTACACAAGCACGTACAGGTACCCTTTAAACTAGATAACAACGATCCTTGGCGGTCGTTTAAGATATGGTGGTAGTACCTACATCTCTGGACGGACTCCATCACAACCAGCTCTATTACTATTGAGAATTGATACTTTTTGTCTGTATATTTTATGGACAATTTCTAGATAATTATCCAAATAGGTACATATACTGCCCGAAATTACTGGTACTCAGACTAACTAGATACTAGTTTATTACACACTACATACCATTTAATGTAATATTGATGGAAAACAGATCATAGTACCTACTATTTGCTTACGAGTAATGATCACTTTCATTGATCAAAGCGAGGAACGACAACAACAGGAAATAGTGACGTAGTGGAGTGCATTATTTATATTAATAGAATGTTCATGCACATCACGTTACTATTAATACTTTAATTTACTTTATTAATATGATAATAAGTTGACACTTTCTATGAACAAAGCGAGGCTTAGCAACAGAATGAAAATAATATAACGTAAAGACGAAGTACTACCTAAGTCAGTTGATAATAATTAGTATTTACTAATGGATAAGTTTTGAACAGTATTATGTATTAATACGTTAACTACGTAATGTAGATACTATATAAATTAATTCGCATTATTCAGGTGTATTAGCTTGATTTATCTTTGCGACGCGACGTAAATATTATACTTTTCCGTGGAACAGTCACTGTGGAATATTATCAAAAATACAATAGCTAACTAGAAATAGAAAAAAGAAATACCTATATTTATTGTCCATGGTAATAAAGACAGTAAGCAGGTTTACTGGTTAAAAGAAGTTGAGACGATATGGTAGCTTAAAATACTACCTATAGCTAGGTTACAGTATATTATTTGCTAGTAAGCTCCTAACTAGAGAGTTAGCCTGTATCTTGGCGCACGGCGTACGTCCAGAGTGGTAATAAACACCTTACATAGTAGGCGAGAACATGTAATAATCAAGCGAAATACTTGATATAGTATATAACCAATTTATAAAGTTTCAAAATTCTTTAATCCATTCTACACATGAATATTCACACGAATATCTTCGGTAATAATTCACTACGGAATTCCTGAAGGCACTTCTTAACGTCAACCCTCGCAGCGCACAGGAACGATGAGTGAAATTCCTTTTTTATACGCATTTACTTGAGTCGGGCTCATATCCCCGCTGGAGCCAAATCCTTGCGTCGCTTCATAACTGCGGAACCCAAAAATAATATGGGGAAGGGTTCGCGACAAAGATTCACTTCGTGTGATTCGAAGATATCATTGTTTTATTTAGTTGCTAGCCTTTGTGTTCTGCTAATTAGATTATTAGTGGTAATAATGGTAGGCTTCTGCTTGATATGGAGGGAGTGGAAACTAGGTACTTATGTTTTTTCTTACTCCTTCAGTCTGCTTGATTTCGTTGCGGTGTGCACCCATAACGCAACGAAATCAAGCAGACTGTCTTGGCACCCCAAGACAGTGTAATTCAACTGTCCAGGAACCCGTAAAAAGTTTTCTGAGGCAGGTAGAGCTACATTATCTCTATGGTTTTCGCAAGGCGAGGTTGTTGCATTTTTAAGTTTTTTGGAGCTATTTATATCTAATTAATGTAAATATTGCGCAAAATAAAAATCATTTTAACAAAATTGAACATATGGTCAAGCGCTGACTAAAGACGGAAACGTAATTACTAATAATTGACTCGATAAAAAAAAATCGCAAAGATGACACTATACCGATATTTCGATCGTACTTCTTAGCAAAAAATTATATTACGAAACCATCTAAGTAATATATCAAAAAATAGGTTTTAATATATTCTAGCGCTGGGTAAGGAAGATTTTTATTATAAGTGGTTATTTATTTTCGTAAGAACAAAAATCAGACGATATTGAGCAGTTCAAGCGCTCACGCCTGCTAGCCAGTGCCTGCGAGAGAGAGATGCCCCGATACGTATTATGCGGGGAGTGAGGAAACGTTATCATACCTACACACTGCACTACAAGAGGGCCTTAAGAGTTGTAGAGGTTAGAAATAGATAAGCTGAAGTCTCAAATACTGAAGTGAGGTCTTAGTCGGTGTCTTTTAAGCTCTTAGTTTAGCTACTTAAGGGGCTTACAGGACCTAAACACAAAAATGCAAGTTTTAGAAACAATAAAAGTATATGCTCGACTACAGTAAACAATATCAGAAAAATATATGATATTCTTCTAGATATATGCTAGGTTGATAGTGTGTTGAAAACATAATACAATCATTCTGATTTCTTGTCAGATTATTCTACAAGCAACATACTAAAACACTAGTGTTTTAATTTTTTAGTCCAAACAATAGATTTTTGTAATTAAATAATTGCTCAATATATAAAATAAATTACCAGGGTTGTGCATCTATGATATAAATTGACATGACAACATATTAATCTAGATTTGATACATCACTAGAAGCTACCGCTCCGTAGCTGTAGGTGCTCAAAAGGGAATACAGTTGAATATTTTTTATTGTTCCCCTTTGAGCACCATGGCAAAATATTGATTGGTGCTCAAATGGGAATAAATTTGGTGCTCTAAAAATAGGTGCTCAAACGGGCATACTCCATATTTATTGCCACCTGGTGATTCAGTAACGATGATAATTTAACGTTTCCGGACAATAAAGATTAAGCCATTTCTTGTTGATTAAATGTGGTCAATATAGATAGTTAAGTCGTCATAAATCCCTGAATTGTTTCTTCGTTATGTGTTTACTTTTTGAGTACCTACATCAAATTATATATAGAGATATAAACCTCGCGATACCTAATTTTGACTTATCAATGTCGGCCCTTATTCCTACAGCCTAGATATCCTCTGTTAACACGGTTTTCTTTATCCAACGTTGCACTGATAGGTATTAATGGAATACTGCCTTATCTAATCACTACAAAATCGGATATTCTTTTATAACTGGAAAAAACCAAGAAGTCTTGCATTTCTATGAATAAAATTTGTGTAATTATTAGATATCCTGTCGACATGATGATATTCATCTTGAAATAATTTGGAATTCTTGACAGTAGAATTCATGTCTATTTAGGCCGCCTGTTTGAAAAAGGGCTATTTTTGACTCAATAGTTCGGCCCCGCTTGTGAATATCTCCAATCTACGCCATAGGGTTACATTTTACATCGTAATTTAATTATATAGTAGGTGTATGCCGAGGTATCTGTCCCGTCAGTATTGTGGTTGCAAGCGCGACTGCTGAGCCCTACGCTCAGCCCTCTCCGTCCGTCCCGGATTCCCTGGCTGGGCAAAGAGTTATCGGGCTTTTCCATTAGGAATTCTTTAGTAACAGCTCGGAGTTTGTAAGTGAAATAAGTTTTCTTTAACTATGGGCTGATTTTTCAAAAATCATTCAACTTATTTTTGAAGACAATTCAACTTTTATCTGAAGAATAATTAAGTATGACAGTTTAACATATTTTCTACACAATAACTGTCTGTTATCTGAAAATCAGTCCTATAACGACTGTAGTACCTATTACATAGATAGGTACCTATCTTGATTAAAGTTTACTAAGTAATTTAAGACTTATTTCAGAAAATACAAATTGTCTGAATTCGATTCTGAAGTGAATTCTGATTTAATTGCTTTCAGGATAAGCTCTTAGGTACACATTGTATTCCTACACATACAGCCTAAATGCAATTAATTCAAACAATACGGATTAGGGGATAAGCTATCTTCACATGCTGCTCTCATTAGTTAAATGAAATTTCGTGGAAAATTTGGTAAAGGGCACTCAGACATGTCAGCAGTGTAAATAAGATAAATAGACTGATTGAACCTACACGTTATAATTAACTATATATCTGATGAAATGTTTAATTTTGTATGTAAATATTTGATATCCAAAGCGTGCCTCAGTAAAATTAAAACTCTCATCTTTCCTGCGACTCGAAAATGACTAAAAATGTAAAAAGGATTAATAGTATTGGGCCGCATTTTTTTTTTCTAATTGATTGCAATATGGAATTGGGCTGGATACATCTGCCGCATGTCAGACGACTAATGGGCCAAACTTACGACCCAATGGTCTCTCATAATGGCAACCGACATCGCGGCGGGCCCAGAAGATGGCGGGATGATGATATTGAGGACATCAACTGTCTTCTAAGCGTGATTATTATTATGGCAACATTCCCGATGACAGATTGCTAGTGGGTTAGTAAGAGGCGTTTACAGACAGACAGACTCAGACCGGCAAAAAGTAACGTGTTACAAAATTAGACCACCAATGAGTAGCCAGAATGTCACAGCGCGAGTATTTCAATGGCAATATGTAAACGACGCCACTTACTAGATGGGTTGCGTAGTGCTCGGAACACCATTGAAATACTCGCGCTGTGACATTCCGGCTACGAATTCGAGTTTGTAAAGCTACGGCGTGGGCTACGATTTCTAGAAGAGAGCTTCAGTCATATTATTACGGTCTACAGATAAAACTGTTATTTTTACCAGAATTTAACTTTCAAAAAGCGCTCTGTATTTTATAGCCGTTAATGTGTGACCGTTCACGGATTTCTTAGAAAACCAAAGCTTTGCTGGTGCCTTTTGAGTAGCGTCGACGGGCCTAACTTTAACTATGTGACAACATGATCAAATTCTCCTGCATAAGCGAGTGTAATTCATGCTTATTTTCAGTAAAGTAATACCTATAAAACTAGGCATCTCATAACAGTTGTTTATATGGAAGTAGGTTTTGTTCCCTCTTATCCCTTTGATGTTCCGAACACCTGTACCTATACGAAAGACTATTCGCTACATAACGATCCGGAACCCTGCAATAACGCGGAACCCGCACGCACTTGTCCATTTTTATGCACAGTATCTTACAATAACTGTAGGTATACTATATTTTTAGGTAAGGGAATGGAAATCGCTAGGAGGAAAAGTTACTGAGATTTCAGAAATAAAATGTAGGTACTATTGACAAAATAGCTAGATACATATGTGGGTAACTACATATGTGTCCACTTTACCCTATATGAATCATGTGCTGTGTAATGTGTCTTAAGTTCTGAATTGAGCTACGCAATTCCTGATAAATGCGTGCTCTAGACAGGTCAACCCAAATGTGTGTGGTTCTTTCCTCAAAGGCAATCTTAGACATTAATCTGCATAGTCCCCGTATGGACTGACCAACATTATGTCTGGACTTTTAAAGAAACTGTGACCTCTGAGTTTGTGTCGGTCTTTCTTCTCAGAGTGGTTGGATATAAAATACCGAATTGTCTAGTTTTAAAACATAGTTTATTTTTGAAGTGTGAAAGTGTTTTTTTTAAACTAATTTTCAGAAATAAATATCATTGATCATTAGGGTTATTACAAATCAAATGACAAAAAAAAATTACCTATGTTGAAAAAATGTTTATTTCTTACTTGTACCTACTTATACCAAACTCTTTTGTCGTGTGTACCAGCGAATCGGTATGTCGCTGAGTATGTTTGTCGTGCTCGTGAAAGTACACATTATTATTTGCCACCAGCTTGGCACATCAAATACTACGTATGTTTAAGCTTAGCAGAAGGTAGCTCTATCACATTGCGTACAAAATAGTTTGTTTCATTTACATGCCTGACACAGCTAAAATTGAATTTGACTGATTAAAGTCGTAGGTACTGAATAATGAAAGCTTTTCAATTTAATTTGCGGTCAAACTCAATGATTGGTTTGATTGGTGAGTGGTTCTTTAGTATTTGATCACTTTCGTTTACTTTACCAATAGGTACACAAAATCTAACATGAGCTTTGTCTGAACTCAGATCTGAAGGGCAATTTCCGTAATTAAAACCGTTCAAAATCTAGTCGTACATAATCTCATCTCAGCGACAATCAATGTCAAAAATTTCTCAAAAATGTAGGGAAATCGCAGGTATTTTTGACAGATTGAGACTGAGATTAGACTGTGATCGTTCATAAAATTACGAGAATTGGCCCTTTGACCAAAAATAAAGCTACCTACTAGAAATAGTACGCAAAAATAATTAGGGGACTAATAGGACCTAAACGCAAAAAACGCAAGTTTTACTATGCCTAAAAGTATATGATCGACTACAGTAAACAAAATCAGAAAAATAAATGATATTCTTCAGGGTATACCTATGCTAGTTAGATAGTGTGTTGAAAACATAATACAACTAATTTGATACGATAGAAAAAAATCATGAAGATACCTCTAAAAACTTTCTTTTCACAATAAAAATACAATCATTCTGATTTTTTGTCAGATTATTCTACAAGCAACATACTAAAGCACTAGTGTTTAATTTTTTAGTCCAAACAATAGATTTTTGTAAACAGATAATTGCTTCATATTTTGACCTCGCTTTAGGTCATGTAGCCTTAATCAAATGTGCAGGTAGATGATTAACATACATTTAAAAGATATGACCTGTTCCTGATTTAATAAAAATAAGGTCACGTAACTCTATGGTCTCGTCGTCAACCTGACTGATTAACTATGGAACCGAGGCGAGGGGACTAAATGCTCATTCAAACAGGCGCGACACGCGATAAAATCGCGCGCGACACAAAGACACCGCAAGTCGCGTAACGAGGAGCGCCTTTGTGTCGCACGCGATTTTATCGCGTGTCGCGCCTGTTTGTAGGAGCCACGGCTACGTATGTACCTACCATGTCCCCCATAGTGACGTAAGCAAAACATTTACATTTCTTATCAAACACATTCGTATTACCGTATTTACTAAGGTAAACTAATATTTATTTATACAGTAGCTCTGTGTAATACAAACGTTTCTTTTGCATTGTAAACATAATTATCTTTACTACATGTTTAGTAAGCGGAAGTTTGTCATCTGATACGCTATAAAGTGCCGATTTATTTATGATAACTTAAACAATTTTTTATTGATGCAATTATTAGATTTGTGGAATAGTAAGGCTCAATACTTTGTGGAAGCCAATATTATACATACTACTAGCTTCTGCCCGCGACTTCGTCTGCGTGAAATTTCACAGTCCCCCCATTCACCCTCTTAGGGGTGGAATTTCGAAAAACCCTTTCTTAGTGGATACCTATTCCTCACAAAGAACATATACCCTCCAAATTGTATGTATCTAGGACCAGTGGTTTAGGCTGTGCGTTGATATACATACATATATCAGTCAGTCAGGAGTTCGAATTTTATATTATATAGATTGAGTTTCCTAATAAACAGCATGCATGCATCAGTCATCGTGTAGCTCAACCCGAGCTACACGATGACTGATGCATGCATGCTGTCTGTTCGGCCAGGACAAGTCAAAGTTCCAATGGCTCTTTCTTCGAAAGGCTCTTTCAGGCCCTGCATTATACTCACAAAAAATCCGAATAATATAATGTTTGTAGTTTAAAAGAGACCATGACCTCTGACTTTGTTTCGGCATTTCTTCTCAGGTAGGAAATGCCGGTGCCATCTAGTTTTAAAATAAAGACACACAATATCTTGACATGTAAGAGTTTCTTAAAAGATCTACTTACATAAATATACGTTTCATTTCATTAAATAAAACTATAAATAATAATTTCTATTGATTTACCGCCGCGTTCGCTTTTGTGGCTCGTCATTTTTGTAACCGTTTCTGTTTATAATTAAACATGAGTGATAGTATATAAGTCAATGGATAGAGCGATAGAGCTAGACCACTCTAGGATCGATTGAGCATAGAGTTCAATTAGCTGAAGTGATGTGAGAGCCCTAAGATGAATGATCTAGAAAGGAGAAAAAAGGAATAATTGTTTCGCTGTCACTGTTCCACTCTTCGTAAAATTACTCTCGTCGACGAAACGACAACACGAAATATATAAACACGGAGATACTCACAGGTGCCACCCCATCCGATATATCCACCGGCGTAAGTTAACAACACACCTCCGCCAAAAATAAGCAGGCTTCGTATAGTAGGCGCGTATATGTCACTGTGATCCGGCAGACTGTCTGATAACACTCCCCAGAATATTCCGAGGGCGATACCGACGAATATAGCCAGCAAACCCTGCGGAATTACGAACAAAAAGGTTAAGGGCCCTATATCCAAATTGAACCTTAAGAGAAAGCGGTTTGATTTTAAAGAAAACGTAGTTGGAGTGTTTCTTGGGAACGATCTCAAGTGTGGATAAGTACGGCCGATTTCAAAATTTGAATTATTTATTGTTGAAGATAAAAATACATTTCGATAAAAGAGAAACGCTTTTAAGATAGACGTATTGTAAAGTATTCTACTTTTGTATTCAGGTTTTGCGTAATGGTTTTATGAATTTGAACTGAATTTCAGTTCGTCTATTAATGTTAATAGCTTGAGTGATAAAAACTTAACTGATTCAATATAAATCGACACAATTGCGTTGTAAAATATTTATTGACTGTTTTTGATGAAGATATTGAAATAAAATTGTTTTATGTCTTTTGATTTACCTTTACGATTCTATATACAAGTGGTGCGGGGTAGAATATGGCACTGTTAATGACTCCGAAGACGCCCTCTGTAAAGGCGGTATCCAGTCCTCCGGCATTCGCCACCAGGAGTGCTATTTGATTTTTTGTTCCTAAGCCTCTTGCATGTAAGTTACTCACGATCGGTACCACTACAGCTGGTGACACCGAGGCTAAAATAGAGCCTAGGTGAAGACCTGTAACCAAAAGAAAATATGTCTCAATAATCTCTATAACGGCTTCATCGATTTCAAATATTTGTACATACTGGTACATAATGCTTTCTTTGAAATTTCTGCTTTGTATTATTCAACATTCTCGACTCTCACAAGGCTCAATAGTCGTCAGATGAATGGGGATTTGTGTGAATGAACTCACTGAGCCGTGCCCAAGCAATAACCGGTGTCACTGGTTTTTCATCGGAGGCTTTTCTATTGGTAAGCAGCGTAAACAGGGTCAAGAAAATAACTAGGAATTTTATTTAGGAATTTATCTTTGGAATAAACAAATAGTTGGAGTAAATAAGGTGGGCCAGGGTGGTTGAAAGTTTGAAATGTTACTCACCCCAGTACCAAGGATACTCGAGCAGTATATGGGCAAAGAAGGCAGTAGATAAACACTCGATGATCCAGGGCAGAGTGGCCAATGAGAAAACTTTTACCGAATTATTTTTTATATATTCCCAGTTCCAAGTGAGCGGGCCCTTCGTCAGGATAATAACGGGGTAGATTCGTCTGAAAGAGTCAAATAAATGTTGTTAATTCAATTGTTTTTAATGAATTTATAACAACTTTAATTATTGGGAGATATAAAGAATAAATGCTGCGTGTAAGTACCTAATATATTCAAGCTTTGAACAGGCTAAAGCTTAATTACGACTACCTACAATATAGATGATAAACTTCTTATATGTTGACTTTATTCCGGGGTTATATGAATAGCTTGGTTGTATGATGCCAATCGGCATTTTTAACTTGCAACGAAAAAATACTGAAATAATGTGAATATTTTGCCAGACTTTCTAAAAAGAATTCCTAGGTTTGAAATACCAAAAATAACCGTTGCGTCTGCAGCACTTTAAACATATTCTTTTAACATTTTCATATTTTAATATTAAAACGAAAACCATTTGCGCGTGCTTGATGCGAAAATATTATTTTTATTAAAGGGTTAATGCTCAATAATGACACGAAATGTAAAATAATTTTATAATAAAGTAAAGTTTCGAAAATGAAAATGTGTCCAAATTTTTTTATGGCTCTATAATATTTTCCACTCATAAAATCAAGTGCGGAGGATGGCACGTCGACGTGCAGTAATTAATATAATGGCATCCCAACCTAAGTATCATGTCGTACATACTTCTATTAGCAAAATTAATGTAAGTCCCCATTAAATTATCAACCGTTCTGTAAAGCTCATTATAAAATATATACGTATATAATTACGTTACGAAATTACGATGTGGCAAGATCCAAATCAATTAAGCAGAGTCATTTGTTACGTCATCAAGAAAGCTGAGGCTTTAACAATTTATTTAATTAATTAGCAAAGTTCTGTGTACAGGTGCTGTTTACGTCATTGTGGTGAAATTTGTGCTTAAAGATATTTTGTTTGAACGTCAATCTTCAATTAAAGTAATTTGAAATTGATAGCATAACATCTCGGTGTGCATTCCCTGAGAGGTTGCGGGGGTAGGCAGTTAAGTGTATAAAATACGTACATTTTATTAATATAATAGAATTCGGTGGCTATTTGGTACTAACCTTAAATGGTAATCAATGAGGTCTGCGGAGGGGTTCTGCAAAAAGTTTTGGGGGCCAAAATTTCTGTAGAGAGCTCCCGCCAACGTCATCCCAACGACCGGGTTGATTGTGGTGTACCGTTCTATCGTGTGTCCGAGCATGTACCCTGCTATGACCACTCCGCACATACTGAACATGTATCCATCGGGCAGCACTGCATCTTTGAATAGGAACCATGAAATGCCCCATAGTGTTAATCCTGGAAAATAAAACACATCTTTCAGAGCCTTATTTTATGCTTTAGGTTAGTGAATCTGATAGAACGTGATTACATGATCACCCTATAATTTTCCCACTGCTGGGACTCTTCTAAGAGGGAGTGGGCCACAATCCGCCACACAGGCCACGTGCGGTTGGTAGATGTCACATGTCTTCGAATTTTTGGTTCTAAGACATGCCGGTTTCCTCATGATGACTCACCAACGTTTTGCGAGCAGTGGTGATGAAATTAAATACACAAAGTAGCCTGCCTGGGTTCGAACTTACGACCTACCACTCGTAAGACGGGGTCGATACTACTGTTTCTCGGACAGTGATTATCACGTATGAACACAAGCAACTTCAAAGGGATTGCCACTGACAATTTACAAACGTAAGACACATTCAAAACTCTCATACGCCTATTACTTGGCAATAGACAGTAGGTATAAATTTAGCCAGGCCCACGGAGCAAAGCAGATTTTGCAAGAAAGGGATTTTCTCTATTACATCTATATATACACATATATAATTCAAAGTCCTGACTGACAGATACATATGTCAACGCACAGCCTAAACCGCTGGTCCTAGAGACATGAAAATTGCAGCACACCCTCCAAATTTCTTGTGAAGAGTAGGTATCCACTAAAAAGGATTTTTTGAAAAGAGGGTGAAATTTCACGTGGTCGAGGTCGCGGGCAGAAACTAGTTTTGAAATATTATGTAGTTGAAACGACTGAAACTTTGCGCAAAATAATCTCATCACAATTATCTTTATTTCGTTTTCTATACCTATTAAAAGCGAACTCTAAGTACATATTGTACAACAAATGACTTGTAAGACTGTTTGTATCTACTCGTAACATAAGTAGGTACTTAACAGTTTGTAGATTGTTAGTTCTTCTCCGAACAGCGCTAGAACTATTTGTCTCTCTCGGCGAACTTCTACTGTTTGAACTGAATGATATGTAAGTTAAATATCAATAACAATAACCTCAAGCTCTTCTCATAACTTAGGGCAGACAAAATTAAGATGTTGCAAATAAATACATTTTAGGATAAAGCACAGTTAAAATGGAAGTCCCCGTGAGTTTCTTTTACTTTTAATCTCAGGATAGAGTAGTCAGTAGGTCCTTAGTTGTTTGGCTTGCCCTTTGTACACACACGTTTTTCTTGCCGTGAAAAACTACGGTTTATTGGCCATGTGTAAGCGTGCTCGTCAGTGTTATATGGATCACTACGGAATTTGTTGACGGACACCTTTTTGAAGTGAAAACTTCTGTAGGCGCGCTGGGCATTTTTTGAGATGGGGAAAAAACCATTGAACTCGCGCCACTGTTACCGTAAGCGACATCGCGCGTGTTTTGTTTATAAGACGATTAAAAAAATACCCGCTTCGTATGTGTTGTATTCGGTTTTAATGTATATCCGATATGTCAGTGAGTGATGGCAAAGTATTCTGTGTTTTCACTTCTGTCGGCACTCCAGGAGTGCCACTGTTTTTTTTTACGACGCGTTTATTACGCTGTATGGTAAAGAAACCGTGACGTGTACAAAGGGCCTAAGTAAACGAATAGTAATTAAAATAGTGCAAATGAACCTTCGCATTTTTATTTGATTAAATATGACTACAATATTTATGTTAACATTTCTTTGACACAACATCTTCTTCATTTTTATTTCTTTTACAACTTTCTTGAAAATAGCAACCTTCTTAGTAATTACTATTGATAGTAACTTTCTGATTACAACTAATAATATTTCCGGTTACATGAATCAATATAGTATCTAATAGGAAGTAATAAAATCAGTAATTTCATTAAAGCCAGTATTTCAGAATAAGGTTCGGTAATATCACAATTTAGAAGCGCGGGTCATAATAAACAGCTGTTGTCTGATGCCATTTGTAGACTTCTAAATTTATTGTCGGAAAAGTAATTTATGGCGACATGAAAACAACCAAGAAATATTATTAATCTCTCAAATAAAATATGGACTGAAGTTACCAAAGGCGTTCATAATCTCGGCCTGTAATCGTTCCCTGTTGAAAATGGGCCTTTTAATGTCCGCTAAGAGGAATTACCTCAATCGCCCTGCCTAACAGATGGATTGGTGAACGAATTAATTTTAATATGATTCCTTACACTTCATTTCTGATAAAGTATTTAATTAAATCCATTTTTGCAGTATTTAATGAAATCCATTCCGTATTTAGCACGTCTCTTGACAAGCGATTTGATTGGCTATTGTTATTTTCATCGCCCAATAACAAAAGCCTAAATTAGATTTGACAGAACGGCAGATTTACTGATCAGCCTCTAAGAGACGGGGGTTACTCGCCCTTGTTAACCCCCGCAGGTAGAGCGTGGGAGGCTTAATCCTCTGCCGTACAATCAACTAAGTTAATGGGATTATAACGTCTTTTTAAAAATATGTGATAACTTTCAATTTAGTCTTATTATGTAGAGGGAAAATTGAGAATATTATTTAATATCAAGTTTTATTTACTTGATATTTTGCATAGCGTGAATGACGTTTCTATTAGGTACCTATTGTTATATATAAATTAAAAAAAGCTAAAACAACTAGAAAAATATTTTTTTTTACTTTCCCAATTGGTACGACCTATCTGCAATCAGTTAATCTAGGGTTCATTCTGTAACAGTTTCCTGATAAATTCGTTGCGCTGCGACGACGGCGCGATTGAATGAAAAACATAAAAACAGTTAAACTATGTTGTAGAGGACTGAAATTCGTTTGATTGGCTGATTGAAACATCCAAATTACTCAACCCTTTGATACTCTTTTTTTTACTCTGTAATATTGTTAGGAATTTTATGCTAGCAGGTATTGAAACGCGAACAGTATAATAAAACCACGTTCCTGTTTTATATCCTTGGTGATAACCCGCGCCTATGTCTCGGCTGAAAGAATATTTCAGCAATAGGATAATTTCATGAAATAGGGACGAAAAATAATAAAAGTAATGTATGTAATGTGGTGCTCAAGATTTTCCATTACTTTACTGAGTTCCAGGCGATATGAAGATGACATACGATACGTATTTTACTACCTACTTGTATTATAAACTAGGTAAATATAATATGTAACCATCGCGCTAGTTGTTAACGATGATCGTCTCAATATGATTTCTTCTGTATCATTTCATCTTACATGACGAACGTCCCGTACGTGTTTGTAAACTAGTCAATACCCTCACTGCTAGGACATAAAGATCCTGTCAGTGTCAAATTGTTATCACGGATGTGCGGTAGACCGTAAATGTTTTGTCTTGAGAGCACTTATTTGTCTTGCAACTCACAGCCAATTATTCGCAGCCATTAACTCGCAGCCAAGCTAATTGAACAGCAGATACGCATCGTTTTCTTATTTAACGTTTTTTTTTTGTAAACAACCTGCACTAGGCCACCAACCCGCACTGGTCCACAAACCCGCACTGGTTCACAAACCCGCACTGGGCCACCAACCCGCACGGCACGCGTGGTAGATAACTGCCCACTCTACACAGAGGAGGCCTATGTCCCAGTCGTGGGAACATTATAGGCTGATAATGCTAACAATGTGTAAAGAAGAATGACAAATCAGAGATGGATCGAAAAGAAGTAGACGAAGACAACGTAAACGCTAGGACGATGACATAATTCGAATAGCGAGTAGAGTGCGGGGCAGCGGCAGTACCTAGTCTTCTTGCCGTCATTGCCAACAGGTTGACTTGGCCTTTCATACAGCACTGGCAGGGCTTACACACCCGTATATCGGGCGTGGGGCAGGTAAAAATAGTTAAATAACCCATATCATAGGTTTTCTTTTGTAATAATTAATTATTGTGTTTTGTGAAGTTTGCAATTTATATAATTTTTACAATTTGACAATTTTATATTTGACATTTTATTTATTTATTATATTCAATTCTACATTTTTATTATTTATTTATTTTTTTGACAAATTTAATGTGAGTTTTAAATCTATGGACTAGAATTATGTCTGAAATAAATAAATAATTATATTATTATAGTTGAGACAGCTGGTGTCCTGTGGGCTAATGGTCGCCTGTGGGAGGCCTATGCGACGAAGACACCGAAGTGCAATATTTTACTTTAGTTATCTCGGCGTTGCGCCAGATTTACCCCTGGAAATTGGTTAGATTATGATGATTATGTGTTCGGATTTTATGATGGTGCGTGTGTATGTCCATGACTGCGTTCGTACGGTGGTTGCTGCACTCGTGTGTGAGGTGACAATTGATGTGTCGTTATTATTTTGCAGAAATTTTCCGACAATCCTGCAGGTGTTCAAGATTGCAGCTTTCTGAAGAGTCTGATATGTGCAGGGTAGTAAATCGAGTGTTTTTAAAGACTGGTGGAGCTGTTTATTATTATTATAATAATGTATTATGATCATCAACAATACGGTATTACGGTGTTGTTGTGTAAACAGTGCTGCAGTGGCCGCGTCACTCTAATATTATAAAGGCGAAATTTTGTGTGTGTGTGTTTGTTACTTCTTCACGCTCAAATGGCTGGATCAATTTTAATAAAATTTTCTATGGAGGTAGCTGACACCTTGGATTAACATATAGGCTACTTTTTTCCCGATATTCCCACGGGATAGACATCTAGTGCTACTATATTTACTATTTGGATTAGGTACAAGACAACACAAAAGCAATGCGGACGTACTATGTATAAGTCGTACCCAATAACAATGTATGGACAATATGTCAACAAGGCCAATTGGCAATGAAATCGTTTTGGCGAATAATCCGTTTTCATTTGCGGCCGTAAATGGTTTTTGTTCGTGTTTGTTCCAGAAGAAAAATATTTTTATTTTGCTTGACTAGTTGGAGTAAGGTTTTTCCATGTACAGTGTACATACTATCTCATAATAAAAAACTCAGACCAACTGATTCAGCGCTAATATTACAAATACAATGTCGGAACCGGGCTACTGGACATACATAGGTACGTTCAGTCTGCCTCAAAAAGATGAATAATACAGGGTTATTTTAAATTGGGTAAGTAGCTAAAATTCGTGACGAGTATCAATATCCGAACACGATAAAACATATGAAAACAGTTTTTCTCAACTACATAATACTTTTTTTTTGTATGGGACATCATCAAATGACCCTCCCGCTCTGGGTAGAGCGGAAGGGAATGTCAGACTCTTACTGACTAAAACCCACCCGTGTTCCTTCCTTAGCCCTTTATGTTCCGGGCCAGCGGTAACCCTTTCGGACAATCCCGCTGACCAACTACATAATACTCCAAGTAATAATACTAACAGCAGTCGTAGACCTCAAAAAAGAAAACATAAAACCTTTTTATTATACCTATCATGTTAAGATATCGATCTCGAGCTCGTCTGCGGAGTTCAATTAGCCCATTTAAAATAACCCTGTATATCGACAAGAATTCACTTTAAGGCTCCTTCAGACAGGCCCTTTATTGTCTACAATTTGTGTTCTATAATATAAATTATCAATTTGTAGCTATAATTACGTACCCAGTCTACACTATCTATACTAATATTATATAGAGATAAAGTTTGTAAGTTTGGATGTAGGAGGCAATCTCCAAAACTAATCATTCGATTTTAAAATTTCTTTCACTGACAGAAAGCTACGCTATTGCCGTGTGCCGTAGGATAAGTTTTCAGTTAAAACACGCGGATGAAGTCGCAGGCAAAAGCTTGTGCGTTTTATGTTTTCAGGCTTCACATTTATTTATTTATGTGTAATTGCACAATTACATTAGAACATTACAGGGGGCCTAAAAAGGCCACTTTAGCAGAATTATAAAAGGATAACATTATGAATTATAATAAGGCGAAGACAGTCCGTGTTTTTCTTTTGTTTGCTGCACTACGTAGGTATAATCAAAGAGATTGGGATTGGATTTGGATTGGATTGATTGGTATTCTAGCACAGACAAAAAAAATAACTGAAAAATCCTTCACCAATAGGATTTGATACGATTAACTTAACAGTTAGCTCTCCATTTTGATTCATAATGTTCCTTATTCTTTTCAGATTCTGCTAAAGTGGCCTTTTTAGGCCCCCAGATCCAAGGCGTTGTAAATAAAATAAACAAAATCAAATCAAGTGAACTAAATTCCATCTTCCAGTCCCTCCAATCCATCTTTTCACAAAATCTTAAATATTCACGACATACAGGTATCCATCTCCCGACAAACAAGCCACACTGTTATTGGCCGAAGAGCATTGAGCATTGATACAATATTAAGGAACAAAGATTGTAGGCAATAAATTGAATTCTTGTCGTTGAACATCTTTTTAACTGACTGTACCTATACAGCCAGAGTTTGCCCGTAATCAACACGCTGCAAAGTTCAGGTCGACGGAGAGTTGAGTCACTAAGGACCCTAGAGAGGTCTTTGTTCATATTGTTCTACGAAAACATGGTATGCTTGCATGGAAATCTAGACTAAACCTTTGACGAATTAAGCTGGTAATTTGAGTACAACGGACAATGTTTTGCCTATCACTGTGTCAATATTAGGTTTTAAAGTGAGCATATTCTGGCTCTAGTTATGTGATATTTAGGTACTTAGGTACGCCAGATTAATGCTGCGTTCACCAGACTGTTTGCACTTGTCGCAGTCATAGGAACCCCACGTTCAATTGTTCAATAGGTGGTAAATCAATATGGGTTTGGACATTCGAAAATGAAAGTGCACGAAAATAGATAATACTAACTGCATCACAATATAGTCATTAAAAGAGATAAATAACCAGTGTCGTCGGATATAGTTGAAGTTTAATAATAAACCGATGATATGTTTTCAAATGAAATTTAATTTGATAAATTGACTATTTGTTTTCTATTAATTAAATTAGATTTTATTCGAGAACATCTATCTCTTTCTTATTCAACTTCAACTAGGTATATCCGCCTGCTCTGGTTACTTATCTCCTTTAGTGACCGTAGCTATAACCCGGAAAATTATAAGCGCGTATGATTCGCTTATGTTAAATCCGGCAGTTATCCCAAAGTGGACTGAACTATAGATAGGAGTTTGGTCGGCACACAATGGTTTTAAACAATATAAAACGATTGACAGATTTTATTCTATCGGCTAGGCGAGTTTCACAATGATTGTTCGTTTTATAAACGTTTTGTTGCAAGCTGAATCCGTTCTGCATAATCACGCCATCTTGTTCCGTCTTTCATTTTCAGTCATTTGGTTATTATGAGATGAAATTTAATTTTAATTTTCGACATGCATTTACCACTTACTTTACAACAAAGCGCTCCAAAAATTGCCTCTTCGAAAAGGTCGAAATGTTATTTATTTATTTAATAAGGCTTACCAATTAAACACATACACAGCATTAACCCAGAGTCGTTAACATAATATTGATCTCGCATGTATTTAAATTATAGGAAAGCACTGCACTATCAATTAGCGTACTAGTACATCATACAATAAATAGAAAATTAAACACTAAAACAAATTAAAACAATTAATAAAAAATAATTTGAATACTACGTTATAGCTGCAGGTGACTAAATCGCCATAGTTCCATTTTCGTTTCTGTGAAAAAGTGAATGTTCTACCGAATGAATTTTGGCTATCAAAAATCATTTTTTCAGGGGATTTTAGTGTTGGCACCATGCTATATTAGGTATGGGGTACATTCGTGTCGTGTTTGCGTAGCGTCTACACTGTCGATATTTACGGCAAACGCCTGCGTTCTGCATACGCCGGCGTTATAGCCTCCGCAGCGAATGCAACATCCAGTTATTCAAATTGATTCAGTTTATCCCGTCTATATTTGGATGCTATACTGTAAGTTCCTTCCTTCGATCCGTAAACAAACCAGTGAGGTTTATTTTCGGATCAAAGGACTAAAAATTAATTAAAGTCGCCCACGTTTTATATATCGATCATGAAGTTTTATTATATATCTTTATCAAAATATATTTTTGTAGTATGGACTTCAGGACGTCAGGACTGGTTGTAGTACAACAAAATAGTAAAAAAACCACCTCAACTCTGAGTTAATCAATAAATCATGATTCTCTTCCCACTGCTACTTTTTAATCCTGCACCAATTTCTCAGCAACGCCTTGGGCCATGCTATAAGCTGTTTGATTTTATTTCCGACCTCAAACAACTTTTTAAATTGAATCTGCTAATCGATATTACAGTCAAAAGTATTACAGCAGTGGATGAGTCTTTCGGTGTTTTTCTTTTGAATATTGAATCCATTCAGAAAATAAAATAATTGATTAATTTTTCAATTTATACTTTACCAACAATTTTCATAGATTTTTTCCTCTTACTCAAAAAAATCATCGTTTATTTTGATATTCACAATTAAACGGAGTCATCACGCAGCAGCACCGTAGTAAAAAACAACCATAAATGGAATAAAAATAAACTCGAGTAAAAACTTTTTCTCGTAGCAGCGAATATTAAACCAATTTGTGAAGTTTTTGCTCAATGGTAATTAAAAGTAAGGAAGTGGTCTTTATTTCCTAAGGTCTCTGTTGAACTTAAACTCAGAATATATAAGTTCCCAGAATGCTCTCGATATTGTCACTGAAGACTTTGAACTGACTTTCCTGCTTGTGCTTCAATTAATTTATTAAACTACATAATGGGTACCTACTTCACTCGATGATATTGCGCTCACGAGACTTTAATTATTTTCAATATAAAACGGCATTGGATAGTTGACTGTGACCGAGACCAGTGTAAGTTACTGTATCTCTGTTAAATTGTTGCGATTGTCTGAGTGTGTTACCAATTGACTTTTGCACCTCTTGTTTGTTTGTATCACGTTACAGTGGAATGACACGAGTATGAAACTTATTCATTTTTCTTTTTGTAATTACTTTGTCAAAAAGCCCAACGGCCTTCCGAACGGGAAGTGGAAACCACTTCTTTCAGAAAAAGGACAAAAGGCTTTATTTATGTGCTTTTAATTTGAACGGCACCGCCATACCCTACACCGTTTTGAGAGCAGTGGTGATAAAATTAAATACCCAAAGTAAAGTACCTGCCTGTGCTCGAACTGGGTGTGTAATATAGGGCATAATAACAGATATTATAATATCATTTGAAATAATGTTCACATGATAATATGAATAATAATATGCTATAAAAACAAATAACCTAATTTCATGTAATCTAATGTTATATTTAATTCTTTTGCTCTAATAACATTTAATATAATGCTCAGATCATATAATTTTTTATTTGTATACCTACTGCTCTTTTCATATAACGTCTAGTTGATCTAATTTTCATATTTAGTAATTTTCGTGCAAAATTCTGTAATGAATAAGTAAATATTAGGAAGTACTACTTTAGTACTCTTATAACCTCATCTAACCCAAATGATTCACCAACAATAGAGCTGCTGCGAGACGCTCACTTCGCTCGCTCGCCTTCGCGAGTTAATGGTCACTGGTCTAATATAACCTAACCCAATAAATAGCAGTAGACGGTATCTGACGCAGGTATAAGAAGAAGATAACATAAATAATAATATTTTGGCAGGCGTTTAAAATCTAATCAGTTTTGTAAAAATATAGAAAACAAAGTAGACGTTTCTAAATTATATTAAACGTTACTTTTAGATTTTGGTTCTAGGACATACCGGTTTCCTCACGATGTTTTTCTTCACCATTTTGAGTAATAATTTACACAAAGTAAAGCGCCTATCTGGTTTAGAACCTTCGACCTACAAGTCGTAAGTCGCGGCCATTACCACTGGGCCACCATAGCTCTCATTGTAGAGATGCTCTGCCTAATTATAAAAATAATAATGAAATATCACATTCAGAACCTTCACTGTTACCAAACTCCGCCGTTGTCTCTCGTTAGCACCACACGTTGCTAACACTTTTTGACTACCTAAAAGGCGCTATCATGCAAGAGCATCTTAAATAAGCCACTCTAGTACAGCACACATGACAAAGCGGATACCGCTGTTTGCTCGTGTAATGCTGCAGCGGGCGGTTGCAGTAACATTTTGTATAATGAGGTTGCAGCATGAGGTTGCTACCTGGGTAAGGCTCAAAATTTTCATTTTTCAAAAATTTCCATTGTGCGACGTCGCACACAATTTTGAGCCTTACCCATATAGGGGTAAGACTCAAAATTTTGTGCGACGTCGCACAACGGAATTTGAGCCTTACCCATATAGGGGTAAGACTCAAAATTTTGTGCGACGTCGCACAACGGAAATTTTTGAAAAATGAAAATTTTGAGCCTTACCCACCTAGCTATTACCATCGTTAAACTGATGTTAGTGTACGTATGTGGGTTCAAAGCCAACTTGGCGCCACTTGGAATTGAGTTTATCTTGTGGTAAGCTTGTCGCTAGTATCATAGTTACGTATGTTCAAAGTCAGGTAAGCTTGCAGCGAGGTGGAATTAATTAATATGCACGTCAAATATTATGACAAGGTTACCTGTCCTTAATTAGTGCGGACTTGATATTCATTGTTGGAAATTATGAATTTAAGTGTTAGTCCTATGCAGTTAAAACAATTAGGTATTCTATTTTATTGTAATTTTTGATGTTCAAAAGTGCCGTTTATGTGCCTATTTGAAATAAATGCTTTGACTTTGACTTTAGATATTCGATTAGGTATTTAAAACAAAGCTCCGTAAACATTATTATCGATACAAGTGAAATCTATAGCTAGGTACTTAAAACTAAGTCGGGTTAGTTACACTTACACCATTTGTAACTCAAGAACAGCTGACCGATTTTTATGATCTTTAATTTGTTGGTTTTATCTCCGTCCCGAATAGCAGAATAACTATTGAAACATGGAAAAAATCACAAAAAAAAATCTCATACATTTTGTATGGAACGGCTTTTTTTAAGATATATCAAGAACTGATTGACTGCAGCTAGTATAGTTATACAAAATATTTGTCATTATCCATGAATTATCCATGAATGAATACAACGGAAATAATAGTAAGTACCTATAGCAACACTACATAGAGTATTATATTATCTGTGGCGACACGAAGGTACTCTACTTTCGAGTAAAATAATGCAAAAGAATACGGAAGGAAATATAGCTACTTGTAAGAGAGCATGTTTTACTAAACATGCAGCCTCGCCCATAACGACCACTATTACCATTTTTAAGTTTGAGTGACGTTAAATAATTGTATCAACTAAGTCTATAGTAAAAAAAATCGTGCACCATTTTGGAAATGTATGTCGAAAATTAATAATTAAAAAAAATCTAATTGAAGGCAATTAGTTTTTTTTTAAATACAGATCAAAAATCAAAGGATTTGAAACGTTGACCAGTTCGTGGGGCTCATTTAAAGTCTGAAAATAGTCGCACTTTTCAAATAACATTACCATTTTCACCAAAGTAATCTTATAACATTGCTTTAGGATAGCCCTATAGCAATGTTACAAGGTTACCGTATGAAAAATCTTTCCTTACATCATCACGCTTGACGGGCAAGTTGGTGACCTCCCCTAACGTTATTAGATCACAGGCCAGCGCCACTGCCCGCTCAGCCGGCTTAACCTCCTCTCAGAGGTGACAGCCCATTCCTAGACATAAACTACATCGGAGATCAAACACGGATCCAAGAATCTATTAAGTAATAAAATGTTGGGCATATTTCACTTATTTATGATAAGATACATATTTCCAGATACACATTCAAAAACGTCTGCAAAATAAAACGTTATGCATTAAAAAACGCATTCATTTGAATTTATGAAGTTGTTTAAAATAACCGATTCATGTGGGTTGGCATAGTAATGTTCTGAATAATAAATACTTTGAATAATGATGAAAGAGATCAGTTTTTTTCAAATTACACATATATGAAAAATCGAAACGAGTGCGTCTTTCTTACATAGTTCACACATATTATAAATTCAATATTAATGAGGTTACTAATATTTTTGTAACTATATAATTTAAAAAAGTTTTTAAAAACAAGCTTTTATTTAAATAAAAATGTAACCTACAAAAAAAGAATAACGCGAACTAAAAAGAAAAAAATAAATTTAAATGACAGTCATTTTAAAATATACAATATAAATTTTAAACGCTTGAGGCACTATTATTGTGTAATAGGTACACCTGTGTAACGGATACCGTACATCAGTGCCTCAAGCTTTTAAAATTTATCATATCTTTTAAAATTACAGTGTCACTTAAATTTATTTTTTTCTTTTTAGTTCGCGTTATTCTTTTTTTTAGGTTACGTTTTTATTTAAATAAAAGCTTTTTTTTAAAAACTTTTTATTTCCATTTTATTCTTTACTTTTTAGTCTTAAGGATTTATTATTAACATTTTTTTTACTATTATTTATTTACATTATTTTCATGATTTACACCATTCAAAGTGTCAAATACACAGGCATACCCAAACATGTAAAAAAAAATGTTTACACGGCAATTTTCCGAGAAAAGAATGCACAGAAACTCGAATAATTTCCAATACAACAGACGATTTTATTAGAAACAGCGGTCGTATTTGCGAGTTAAAACGCGGAAAAGACGATCAGTGGATAAATAACTACAATCCCACTCTACTGGATCTTTGGCAAGGCAATATGGATACACAGCCGTGTGGGTCCAATGAATCAATCGGATACTATATCGCAAAATACATAGGAAAACAGGAACCCAAAGATCAGATAGCAGTATTACAGCAGCAATACAGCAGATAATACGAGAAAAATCGAATATATCGAGAAAACTATACAAAATATGCATGAAGATAATGGGACAGCGACAAGTATCTGCTTGTGAATGGGTTTATCGATTATGTCATCTCAAGCTGAGAGATTCTTCCCGAAACGTGATATTTTTAAACACTCGAAACCCAGAGTAACGATACAGAGTGATCGAATTCGACAACACAGGGCGTGCTTTTGGCTATTGTACAAATATATTTGACCGACATGAGAAACGTCCACTTACCTACCCTGAATATGATTTTCCTAACATGTGCTTAACAGAGTTTGCCATTCGGTTTGAACCATAATATGCTCAAAGAACTGATGTCATAGAAGAAAATATTGACGAAGATGCTTATGTTCCAATTATTCAGCCTAACCGAAGAAAATTAATAAATATGCTAGATAATATATAAATTACGGTCAGAAACAATCCAACATGTGTAAGAGTACCTTACTTCCTTGTTGGGATGGATCCTGAGAGTTTTTATTACAGTTTATTAGTTCAATACAAACCTTTCCCAAATGAAACCGATTTACTTGAGGGTTCAGTACTGGAAGAGAAGCTTTCTTAGCTAGTGAAGATAGACTAAAGGCAATGAATGACCATATGGAATTATTTCGTCAACGGGATCGACAGCTTGGAAATGCCTTAATACAGGCACATGCATTTAATGTTCTAGACAAAGCGGCAACATGTGTAAATGAAGAAGAAAACAGTGAAATACCTGATCAGCATAAATGATTTCGAGTTCCATAGGGTTGAACGTGCTATGAACGGTGGTCAGCTTGTTTTGTAAAACTTTTTCTTAATCCGTCATCTTGGAGCGGCGGTCAATATTGAATTTTGTGTGATGTTATTAAATTTATCGTTTTCTACTCATCAAGCCATTTCATTTGATACCCATATTAAGGGGATTGAAAAAAATGTAATCCGCCATCTTGGAGCGGCGGCCATATTAAATTTAATTTGATGTTATTTACTTTATCATTTTCTACTCTTCAAGCCCTTTCATTTGATACCCATATTAACGGGGTTGAAAAAAAAAATGTAATCCGCCATCTTGGAGCGGCGGCCATATTGAATTTTGTGTAATTTTACTAACTTTATAGTTTTCTACTCTTCAATCCCTTTCATTTGATATCCATATTAAAGGGATTGAAAAAATATATAATTCGCCATCTTCGAGCGGCAGCCATATTGAATTTAGAGTGATGTTATTAACTTTATCGTTTTCTACACTTCAAACCCTTTCATTTGATACCCATATTAAGAGGGTTGAGAAAAAATATGTAATCCGCCATCTTGGAGCGGCGGCCATATTGAAATTATTACAATATTGAGTATTGCACATTGTATTGTTACTAGAATTAAAGGTGTATGCAAAACTTCAGCTCAATCGGATACCAACAAATGGTTGAAAAATGGTTTGCAAATTTTGACGGACAACTTACGTACATACTGTTACGAGCTTGGGGTTCGTGACAATAAAAACTGCCGATTTAATAACCAAAAAATGACACTTTAATCACAACACTAATTACAATTCAAACACACTAATAAGAAACACAATTGCACTTACTGATCACTCTTAAGTCGCACTCGAATATCGCCTTCGATGTTATCGCTCTTATCGCTTAATCGAAACTATGTGTGTCTCGCGGCCCACCCGGCCTTATATAGTGCCGCAGAGCTAGTACATAAACATCTAGAACGTTCGAGTACATACCGGTCCCGACTGACTCGACGTCGATAGTTCTCGGAATTACTAGTACTTAGAAAAAGGTCAAGTAGGGTCAAGGTCCTAGTACCAAGGTACTAGTTCCGCTACCCGATACTAGATGGCGCTAGTGGTAACTAATGTCGCCATGTATCAAGCATTATTTGCGGCGCGCAACACTGCCCCCTCCTTAGACATGCTCGTCCCGAGCATTATTGGCCCCATAATAACGCGCCAGTCGATCCACATGGACGATCTTAGGAGCACCTCTTGCACCTTTCTGTATCCGGTAGGTTACATCATTGATCTTTGTCACAATCCGGTACGGTCCGTCCCATTTAGCTTGAAGCTTAGGAGATTTCCCTTTGCTGCGGACTGGATTGTGCAACCACACCAGTGAACCTTCGTCGAACCCTTTATTGTTCATTTTGCGGTCATAACGGGTTTTCATCTTTTCAGACATTTGCTGGCCCGATTGTCTGACGTGCTCATAAATGTCATTCATTTTGTTCCGCAAATCATTCGCATAATCAGTTACACTGCGTGGGGCATCAGGTGGTATTCCGGTGATCAGGTCTGCAGGTAGCCGTAGTTCTCTTCCGAAGTTTGCGAAAGCAGGCGTCACCGATGTACTTTCGTGAACAGCGCTTCGATATGACAGCAAAAACGGTTGTATGTGCTTGTCCCAATCTCGTTGCCGATTTTCCACAACTTTTGCTAGGTACCTCTCCAGTGTCTGGTTAAATCGTTCCACCATTCCATCCGATTGTGGGTGGTAGGAAGTAGTTCTTGTTTTATGAGTACCCATAACTCGACAAGTTTCCTGGAATATTTGGGACTCAAAATTCCTTCCTTGATCACTGTGAATCTCCAAAGGTACTCCAAAACGACAGAAGACTTCATGAACCAATTTATCCGCAACTGTCGAAGCTTCTTGATTTGGAATGGCGAAGACTTCCGGCCACTTCGTGAAGTAATCCATCACAACCATGAAATACTTGTTACCACTTTCACTCTCCGGAAACGGCCCCGCAACGTCAAGGGCTATCCTCTCCCATGGTGCACCAACATTGTACAATTTCAATGCACCCCTACTACGAGTCTGAGGTCCCTTTACAGCTGCACAACTTGTACATTTGCGACACCAATCCTCGACATCGTCCCGACAGTGGACCCAGTAAAACCGTTCTCGTATCTTCAGTAGAGTCCGTTTTACACCCAGGTGACCTCCTGAACAACCATTATGGTACAGCTGTAGAACATCCGGTACTTGAGCTTTAGGGACAACCATTTGCAAATGACAGCTGTCTCCCCGAGCATTTTCCCATTTACGGCACAGGACTCCATCCTGAACCACCAAGCTGTCCCATTGGGCCCAATAGCTTTTTGTGACCGAACTCATTGCTGAGACGTCACTCCACCTGGGCTTAGGAGCTCTGGCCTTCATCCACTCCAGAATTGGCTTGATGTCCGAATCTGCCTGCTGTGCACGTTGCAGGCTTTCCTTCCACTCGTTGTTGAGGTCTGTCTTAAGCATCCTCACAGGTACCACTTCCTTACTCTCTTGCCTAGTACAATGCTTGCAGTCTTCAGGACAAGGTCTTCTTGACAATGCATCTGCGTTGCCATGAGATTTTCCGCTGCGATGTTCGACCACGAAGTCGTATTCCTGCAGTAGTTCAATCCATCTCGCAACTTGTCCTTCTGGGTTTTTGAACTGCAATAGCCATTTCAGTGCAGCATGGTCAGTTCGTAAGTGGAATTTCCGACCCAGAAGATATTTGCTAAAATACTGCAATGACTTTACCACAGCAAGCAGTTCCCGTCTCGTAACACAATAGTTCCTTTCCGGCTTTGACAACGACTTGCTGAAGTACGCTATCACAACCTCTTGATCACCATTTCGTTGGGACAACACACCGCCAAGTCCTATGTCACTTGCGTCTGTGTCAACTATAAATTCCTTGCCCGCATCAGGGTACCCCAAAATAGGTGTTTTGCACAGACGGTCCTTTAGCTCCTGGAATGCGATGTCACAACTATCATCCCAGCAGAAATGTCGCTTCTCCTCGGTTAGCTTATGCAGGGGTTTGGCTATATCTGCAAAGTTCTTGACAAATCGCCGATAATAAGAGCATAAACCTAAAAATGCTCTGACCTGCGTCTTGTCTTTTGGAACTGGCCAATCCTTGACAGCGGCGATTTTCTCTGGGTCCGTGCGGATACCTTCTTCAGACACGACATATCCCAAAAAGCTAACTTGTCGTTTGAATAGTGAACACTTCTTCGGACTTAACTTGAGGTTGGCACTCTGGATCTTCATGAGCACGCGTTCCAGGTTTTGTAGATGTTCTTCAAACGTACGGCCTACGATGATGATGTCATCCAAGTAGACCAGGCATGCATCGCCAATTAGCCCGGTAAGTACCAGTTCCATCAACCTTTCAAACGTTGCCGGAGCATTGCACAATCCAAACGGCATAACTTTAAATTGCCACAGACCCTTTCCTGTCGAGAATGCAGTTTTCTCCTTGTCCTTAGGATCAATTTCAACTTGCCAGTAGCCACTTTTCAGGTCCAGCGTGCTAAACCACTTTACGCCAGTAAGCATGTCCAGCGTGTCATCGATTCTCGGCAAAGGATAGCTGTCCTTCTTCGTAACGTCGTTCAGACGACGATAGTCAACACAAAACCGCATGCTGCCGTCCTTCTTTCTTACCAGCACTACAGGTGAACACCATGGACTAGATGAAGGTTCAATAACACCATCCTTCACCATTCCCTCAAGCATGGTTTCCACTTCCTTTTCACGTGCTACCGGCAATCTCCTTGGCCGCTGACGGATAGGCAATTCTTCTCCTGTGTTTATTTTGTGTTGAACTATGCCAGTCTTTCCGATGTCAGCATCGTTGGACGAGAAAACATTGGCGTACTTGAGTAACATCTTCTTTGCCTTGACCATTTCACTTTGGGACAGAGCGCTGCGGCAGTCTTCTAAAAGGGTGGTCACTCTCGTTGGTGCATCCTTGCTGAGGGTCCCAGTCGATAGATATTGGCATCGACGCAACCAATCCACTTCCTCGCAAGTACCAACTAGTGTGCCTTTTTCTATAATGTGTTCCTGATCACAAAGATTCAGCACACGTACCCCTGAGATGTCGGTGGCTCTGACCAAAGTTCGTGCCACTTTCCATGGAAGGTCATTGTCTACCCTTTCCACGAGTACACAACGATGAGTTTGACCAGGATTCCGAGGAAGACTAACCGGCACAATCGTTTCCGATCTCGGCGGAAGAACAATCTTCTTAAGGCTGTACACATTTCCTGGTGACGCCCCTTCCACGAAAAGTTCCTCTTGTCCACATTTCAAAACACCTTGCTTGACGTCAATCTCGCAACAATTCTTCCTCATAAAGTCAAGGCCCAGGATGCAATCGTCCATTATATCAGCCACGATGACATTATGCAGGTAGATTCTGTTGCCTAGCTTCAACCCTATCTTCTTCTCTCCATGGACGGGTATGCGCTGACCGGTGGCTGTAACCAAATTAATGTGTTCTCGGTTGTGTGCGGAGTCCCCAAGGAACCGACTTATAAATTGGGAACTGACGACCGTACGAGAGGCTCCAGTATCTATGGTCAGCTTACACGGCGTTCCGTTGACCTCGCCCTTGATGATTAGGCTATTCCCATCATGGGTTTGTGTGATCGAAATCCTTGGGGCTCTTTGCACATCAACCAGCACCCGCCCCGCAGTCCTGGCTATTACTCGTTTCCCTGCTGCTGGTGTTGGGCGGCGCTGTTAGTTGCACTGCCCTCTGGAGATCGGCCGTCTTCTCTCTCTGCAGTTCGCTTAGGGCAACTGGATCGAAGGTGGCCCCTTTCCCCACAGCCGTAGCACCTAGGGCTGTATCCTTTACTGCGCTCGCGAACTGTAGCCGCTGCAACTTCCCTGACGCGATGGGAACGATGATCCTGCCGCACAGCTTCCACCTCCAGTGCATGGGCCAAGGCGTCCTTCAGCGTCCCGTGGTGACCGAGCCTCACAGCAGCTCTAACTTCAAGGTCGCGGATGCCGTCGATGAATGCCTGCACCAGGTTTCCATCAATCAGCGCAGGTACGGACTGGTAAGCTTTGCGAACCAGCTTCTCCACTTCAAGTGCCCACTGCTGCAGGTTTTCGTTGTTGCGTTGCACGCGATCCTTGAGCTGCGCCCGAAACACGTGTTCCAGGTGAGCGTCGCCATACCGAGCCTCCAATGCCTCAAGGAGCTGCTCGTAAGTCACTTCCTTACCGAGAGCTTCTAGAACAGTTAAGGCCTGGTCGCGCAGGCCCAGGGTGAGGGCAGTCATGGCTTGACTTTTATTCCACCCGTTCGCCTTCATGACAGCCTCAAATTGGATTTTGTAGGCCGACCAGGAAGAAGTTCCATCGAATGGTGGCACTTTGAATCCACGTAGCGAAGGTGTTGTAGCTACGGGAGTTGCGATTCCATCCCCAAGTTTAAGGTTGTCCAGCGTTTTCTTCATGTCAGCCATCACGTTGTCAACCCGATTATTCACGTGGTCGATTCGGGTTTCAGCTTCCGACAGACGGTTGTCGTGTTGAGCAACCTTATCCTTCACCTCCTTCATGTCTTTCCCGAAGGTAGCGTGAAGGTCCTTTATAAGGAACATCTGCTCTTCCTGGCGGCGCGCCTGCTCCTCCTTATCCCGCTGGAGCTGTTCCTCCAACCGACGAGCCTGTTCCTCCTGCCGGCAAGCCTGTTCTTCCTTGTCCCGCTGGAGCTGTTCCTCCAACCGACGAGCCTGTTCCTCCTGTCGGCGGGCCTGCTCCTCCTGTCGGCGGGCCTGCTCCTCCTGTCGGCGGGCCTGCTCCTCCTTGTCCCGCTGGAGCTGTTCCTCCAACCGACGAGCCTGTTCCTCCTGTCGGCGGGCCTGCTCCTCCTGTCGGCGGGCCTGCTCCTCCTGTCGGCGGGCTTGCTCCTGCAGCATCATCATCAGAGCAGCAAAATCTGGTGCTGATGATGCCGGAGCAGCTTTGGACGGACCGGCCTCCGTGGTCGGTAGCTGGCCTTCCGACCCCTGTGGCATTGCTCCACCAAATCGCCTCTGATCCGTTTCTTGCTGGCGTTGACTCCGGGTACGGATACCCTCCATGTCGTCTTTGGGTAAAATCGGCATTTTAAACCTCGCTTCTGACACCAATTGTTACGAGCTTGGGGTTCGTGACAATAAAAACTGCCGATTTAATAACCAAAAAATGACACTTTAATCACAACACTAATTACAATTCAAACACACTAATAAGAAACACAATTGCACTTACTGATCACTCTTAAGTCGCACTCGAATATCGCCTTCGATGTTATCGCTCTTATCGCTTAATCGAAACTATGTGTGTCTCGCGGCCCACCCGGCCTTATATAGTGCCGCAGAGCTAGTACATAAACATCTAGAACGTTCGAGTACATACCGGTCCCGACTGACTCGACGTCGATAGTTCTCGGAATTACTAGTACTTAGAAAAAGGTCAAGTAGGGTCAAGGTCCTAGTACCAAGGTACTAGTTCCGCTACCCGATACTAGATGGCGCTAGTGGTAACTAATGTCGCCATGTATCAAGCATTATTTGCGGCGCGCAACAATACGAACAGTGCAAGCTAAATAAAAGCTTGTAATAGTAAAAAAGTGTCCATGCAGTTTCTTGCCTGTCTTTCTCCATTTCTATACTACGCTTTAGAATGTGCTACTAGCTTCATATTTCTGACTGACCGATACTTTGACTATTCAAAAGTGCCCGTAAATGGTTTAATTGAAATAAATGCTTCTAGTTCCGAAATAAATGTAAGTGACTGAAACTGTTAGCGTTCTGTAACTGTATATTATGAGACCACGTATTTTCCGTAAAAACTTGTAGGGACAGTTTTCGTGTCGTCAGAAGCCTTAACAACTTTTCTGATGCTTTCAACTTGCTATGACGATGAAAATAATATGTAGTGAATCAGAAAGCTTTTATTGCGCAAACAGCGTTGCGATTCAATTAATAATATTGTTTGAACAGTCAAGTTGACATTCATCTCATAAGCTGTTGCGTAATTCAAGTATTTTGTTTAGCATTCTCATCGCCTTACTATTAATAACTTTTATAAACATCTATCTCAATGATAGAGAACACTATATTATGTTGTGTGGGAGTTTCTAATTGTTCTTGTAAAACTAGGCCCATTGTCTGGCAAGATATTGTCATCATAGTTGTTCACGTACTTACCACAAAGAAAGACGCCAACGTATTGTTTTAATTCGGCGACATGCGGAAGTGCCACCAACAACTTTCCTAGGAATATATTGTTTTCCTTTTTCTCAGGATGATTACTGTAACAAAGAATGTTAGTAGCCTATTAAAAAGGTGTTGCTTATTAATAGTATAATAACAATAACGATATACGTGATTAGGAAGGCGATTGAATGAAAAATTATATACACATACAAGTACTTACTCACGTTTTGGCGGAACCTAGATCGAAGGTGGTTACATTAGTCGCTCTTGCATTTTCATTTTTATCTGAAAATAGAAAAGTTTTGATTTATTAATACAGGTTGATAGACAAAGGTTGCAGAGTAAGAAAGCGGAAGTGGCTGTGGGGTGGTCATGTTTGTCGAAGGACCGATCGCCAATGGAGCAGATGAGTCCTGGTGATACTGTACCATGATCTAATTAAAAACGATTCAAAGGCAAGACATTTCAGTTTAGGTTCCTAAACTGCATCGCATCAAAGTCGTACCACGACGTCCAATACGCTCAGCGGCATTTGGATCGTTAAAAGCGAATGAAAGATCGCAATTTGTGGCTGAACCGCGTTAGAAACGTTTTTGGTGAAAAAGAGACACCGCTATTATTATCAAATGAGTTTGTTTTGCGCACATTTTAGTGAGAGACACGTTCAGAAGCAAGTAACATTTTATTTGTTCTTAACTCAGTATCATTACTTTAAAGTAAAAAAGACACTCAACAATTTGTTTTAAGATTCCGCGTTAATACGGTAACTATTGTTGAAATAATTCTGAGTCAAAGTAGATATTTATTTAGATACCTTTTGCTATTTATTATACGAAAAAAAAAATATTTCGACGTAATAAAACAAATTATGTTATGTTTCGAACGTACCAAGAAAAATGATTTGTCCTTTATTTTTGTTTTTATTTGTATAGTAAGTTAGTCATTTAATTTAGTATCTAGTGTAAATAGTTTGTAATAAAATAAGTTAATTGTATATTTTAACAAAATAAATATATTACCAAGAAAAACTAATGCGGTTAAATAAGGCATGTAAAATAGATATTTTAGAATTTAAAAGAAAGATTAAAGTACACTTACATTGGTTTTTGTAAAATTTCACTAAAATAGCACTCAAACACTTTATTTTCAAGACGGAGGGCTGAGACCAATAGCCATCGGCGTGTTCAGAAGGTGTGTTCAAAAGGTTGACAGCTAAGCTGGCGTGCCGGTCTGTAAGAGTAGCTATGTCCAAATACTTGCAGCCGCATCAACTAAGGCTCAGGACGCATCGGGGATGCGAGGCCGCTATCCATGCGATGCGTGCGTTCGTCATGGACCCTGAGAACTCGGACTGAGTGATGCTGAAACTGGATATACGCAATGCTTTTAACACCCTAGAAAGAGACGTTCTTTTGAGTGAGGTCAAGGATAAAATTCCTTCCCTTTACCCCATTCTCTATCAGGTATATTATTCTCCTTCTAATCTATTCTTTAGTAATTGTCTCATTTCGTCTCAAGTGGGAGCGCAGCAGGGAGATCCATTGGGGCCACTTGTTTTCAGTTTAGCAATCCACAAAGTCATCTCTGGATTGAAATCGTCTCTAAACCTGTGGTACCTTGATGATAGCATTATTGGTGGATCACCGAAAGAGGTTTGCCAGGACCTGGGGGTTCTTGTTCCTCAACTTAAGGAGCTGGGTCTGGAGGTGAATCCCTCCAACTGCGATTTTTTTCCCTGTGGCGTTGGAGCTCATACACACTTCTCACGCTTTGGTTCTCATTTACCTGGCCTCAAGGAACTTTCTCCTTTTTCCTTCTCTCTTTTGGGATCTCCTATTTTTCTTAAGGGTGTGCCAGAAGCCATTTCCTCCCGTAAACAACTCCTCCTCAATGCTCGGGAACGTCTTAAGGATCTCTCCGCGCACGTTGCGATTTTGTTATTAAGCATGTGTTTGCCTTGCCCAAGGTTATGTATCTCTTGCGGACCGCTTCTACCTCGCTATGTCCTGAGGAAGTATTTTCCTTTGACTGTGCTCTAAAATCAACGGTTGAGTCGATCCTGAATGTGTCTTAGTGGAGGCAAGCGGCTCTTCCTATCCGGGACGGGGGTCTTGGGGTGCGGTGCGTGCATGATGTGGGTCTGCCGGCTTTCCTGGCATCAACACATGGGGTAGCTGACCTCGTCACTGTAATTCTAGGTTCCAATGGTGATGGGGCAAACATACTATTTATGTTGGATGCCAGGTCAGCTTGGTCTGTCCTCAACGTGGGGGCAGCGAGCCCTGACGCAAGACGTGTTCAGCGCGCTTGGGACGATGTCATGTCCAGGCTGATCCAGGAACAGATGTTGGTGGGTTCCCCGGGGCCTGATTTAGCCAGACTCAGGGCTGAATCGCAGCCGGTATCAGAGGCATGGTTGCACGCGCTTCCTTCGCCTCACCTGGGTACGTTGCTTGATGACGACTCTTTGCGTGTGGCGGTGGCCCTCCACCTGGGCTACAAGGCGTGTGAACCCCACAGATGCACCTGCGGTTCCATGTTGGAGGCCGATGGCCATCACGCTTTGAGTTGTCGCCGTTGCTCGGGGATCCAGCGTCACCATGCGCTCAATGATATTGTGCGGAGGGCTTTTGTGTCGGCTGATGTCCCCTGCGTATGGAGCCTCCGGGTCTGTGCAGGACTGACGGCAAGAGGCCGGATGGACTGACCCTGGTGCCTTGTAGGAACGGCAAGTGCCTAATTTGGGACGCAACTTGCGTCAGCACTGTTGCCACCTTTGTCGCACCGTCCTCTCACCGTCGGCAGCAGCAGAAGACGCCGCTGAGAGGAAGAGAGTGAAGTTCGCACCGTTGGTGGACCGATATCATTTTGTGCCTATTGCCGTGGAGACCATGGGTGTTTGGGGCACTGAGGCCAGGAAGCTCATTAGTGAAATAGGGCACAAGCTCCGTGACAAAACGGGTGACTCCCGCTCCGGCTGGTTCTTAGTGTAAAGGTTAGCCATTGCCATCCAACGTGACAATGCAGCAAGCGTTTTGGGCACCTTTGCGCCGGGACCAGTTCGGGGCGGGTTATTTGACTAGGTTGACTTGTGACTGTTATTATTATTATATTAATAATTTATCAGTAATTCACCAAACGTTTCAGTTTATGTTAGAGAATTAATAACAACTTTTATTGAATCGCTTAACACTTACAGTTGAGCGTTTCAGTTGAGCTGCTCTATGAACGTCATGGTACCAAACAAGTACAAAATTGAATGAATGAAACCAAACTTGCGACTCAGTTTGGGATAATCGCTGTCAGATGAGGCCTAAATTGAATCGTTAAACTGACGTCATGGTACGAATTAGATGAACAGTTCAGTTTAGGTCCTAAAATGGATCGCATTAAGAGCTCGTGGTAGGCCTCCTGGAGTGGAAACCGTGTATCGGTACATTAAATCTGTAAGCATAGTGTGGGACACCCCGCAGCTAGATGGACTGATGAGCTTAAAAATATTGCTGGGACAGACTAAATGCGGAAGGCGGAGGACAGAGCCAGAGGGCAGCCTGGATTCATATGTCCAGTAGTGAATTGCGGTAGGCTAAGTTGATTGACAGGCTGGTAGGGATATAGTATATTAAAGTACCGAGTGGTTCCCTAATAACCCCATTCCATTTGTAGGTTTCATTAAAAGAAGGGAGAAGTGGAAAAATAGGGAGGCTTTCCAATTTTACAGTTTTCAGGTTTTTTTATATGGTTGTAATTCGTAGCTACTTTGATGATCAATAAATTACGCCGAATTCATTAACGACACATCCATTGTGAAAAGTTTTAGTTTGGTACTTTTCAGTTTTACATGATATCATTTGTTTTATGTGTTGCTATTAGCTATTTTCTTCTATTTTTGTTTCACAAAGAAAACAAAGGATCCTAAGCCATCACAAACAATACGTCATCGTACAATTGTGTTATGGCTCTGTTTGATTCGGTTTAGACTACCCAGGGCCAGAAACATCCCAGCACATCCTATGTAATTCACAACACCAGGTTTTGTTTTTAATACATGTTTAGGGTTCTGTATCCAAAGGGTGCAAACGGCACCCTATTACTAAGGCTCCACTGCCCATCCGTCCGTCCGTATGTCACAGGGCTGTATCTCTAAAACCGTAATAGGAAGACACCTGAAAATTTCGCAGAGTGTTGAAATTTTCCTAGAATTTTCACCTGAATTTTTACTGTGACCGCTACAATAACAAATTATAAAATTAAAGTAAACTTAAAAATTAAAGGTCCCTAAACAAGAAATGTGTTTATTTCGGCGTTTTCTGTTCGACCTTAATAACGGCAATACGTATATTTAAAAAAAACTTATTAAAAAAAAAAAAACAACTGACTTTCAAAAAAACACTAAAAAGTGAAAACTAACTTTAATTTCGGAAGTCGGTGTCGTTGGTTCTGTATTTTCGTTTTTTTTTGGTTCTGTATTTTCGTTATTTGACACCGACTTTCGAAATTAAAGTTATTTTTCACTTTGTAGTGTTTTTTTTTGGAAGTCGGTTGTTTTTTTTTTGTACAAAGGTTTTTATTTTTCACTTTTTAGTTGTACCTACCTACCCCAAACAAATTCATTCATCACTACTTGCTATGTGAATATCAGTGACAGAAAGCTATTGAACACATCTAACTACCCCTTTACACAGTACAGGCGTGATATTATGTTGTGTGATTGTATAAACAATGCGTACATATGCTATAGCAGCAATCGCGGTTGATTTGCTGGCATTTATTGAAGAGTTCCGTTGTCTGTCTCCTAAACTCATCATCAATTTAAATGGGACCATTTTGAAATAAAGCTAAAAAAAAATATGCAAATCGGTATATTTACGACGGCGTTATGCCCGAACATACATAAAAAAAATAAAAATAAACATCTGAATTGAGAACCTCCTCCATTTTACTAGTCGGTTAAAAAAAGGTAGTGTTCAATTATGTAAGTACGATAGTACGGAACTTTTTATGAGAGTGGGTTGAGAAATGCAGTAGAAATCTATGTAGATGATGATGGTCATCATCTTGAAACTTGTACTGTTTATTCTGGTGACCTTTGAGGCCCTTTGTACACGACACGGTTTCTTTACGGTACATCTTATAAACCATGTCGTAGAAAAACGTGTCCGTTAACAAGATCCCATAGATAGTGATCCATACAACACTGACGACCGTGCCTACACATGGCGAATAAATCGCAGTTTTTCAAGGCAAGAAAAACGTATTTGTACAGACGCCAGCACATCAAGCTACTACAATCTGTCAAATTTCTTTAATAGATTTTCAACTTTATCGTAAAGTATAAGGTTCAAAGTTGATTGGGAAAATTTTACAGTTTCGGGTAGCTTGATGTGCTGGCGTCTGTACAAAGGGTCTGTCTGAGGGTCATAAAATTATCCACGGGTGAAGGTCTTTTGTCTAAAATGGTGAGTGTGCAAAAATGCATACCATATTGGATGCAATTTCTATCATATCACATTGTCACATGATGAAACAAATGCCGGCTGAAACCTACATGTTAGTTACTCATCATAAAGATATTGATCTATTTGTGTATTCAGTTTCTTTGTAGATAATGAAAATATGTATAATGAAGATTGTGGTCTATCATTGATCATTAACAACTTATTTAATTATTCTAAGATAAAATGTCATCGTTCTCAGTTTGTTACTACGTACGACTACTAAGTAAATTCGAAACGAAACCGGCGGAGTGTGGCTCTGCCTAGCCCATCGGGGAAAACCGGCTTGAAGCCATGTTGTGTTATCTATAGACGCCAGCACATCAAGCTACTACAATCTGTCAAATTTGTTTAATAGATTTTCAACTTTATCGCTAAAACATTAGGTTCAAAGTTGATTGGGAAAATTTTACAGATTCGGGTAGCTTGATGTGCTGTCTGTAGATTCAAAAAAAAATACTTGGTACTGGTTTCAACATATCAATTGATATTTTTACACCGAGAGTAATAACAAATTTAAAAAAGATGGTATGACTCACCCGCCGGACGCACTCGAAAAAATATTCCTTGTAGTTGTGATTTAACCATTTTACTTAATTCACTAACAACTCAATAAGTATAAATATGCACACAAAGTCCTATTTAATTTATATTTCGTTAGACAGGTCGAAACAACATCTGATACTAATCAATGCGAGTTAAACACTTAAAACGCAAATAATTCAGTTTTACTTAAAATTGAGACGACGCGACGCGACCAATGACAACTGTGCAACGAAGATAAATAATATTAAGGCAGGGTTTGCTACCAATATATATCGAGTTCTGTCAAAAGTACCAAATAACAAAGACTACTTATTATAATTAAGTATGATTTGCCTCTAAACGCGGATGAGCTAACAACTGTTCGGCCTAACAAAGGATTAGCCGTAGGACTTGCATATTTCTTTTTACCGTGTAATAAAGTGGTCAATTATGAACCCAATCTTGGAGAACATATTATATACACATATATAAATACATATATATTTAGAAAAACCGGCCAAGTGTGAGTTGGATTAAGGGTTCCGTACCACACACCAAAGTCTGCGAACTTGTGTGGTAGGATTAGGAATCCTAATGCCACACAGGACACCTCATTTCAAAAGTTTTAACTTTTAAAATGAGGTGAACATGGGTATGAACTTTTTATTATTTGCCACGGTAGCCTAGCGACTGTAGTTGTTCTGAGAGAATATCTGGCTAGCTATGATGCAGCCCTGCGACTGTGACTGACAGATAGGAAGACGGCATAGGCTGTCCCGACGTCCCGTTGGCACTTTTTGCAGGGAACTGTTTTTAGGGTTCCGTACCAAAATGGTAAAACGGAACTCAGTCTGTCTGTCTGTCACAGCTGGATATCTCAAGAACTACTACTGCTATCAACTTGAAATTTGAAATAATTTTAGCTGACGTTTGTCCAACTATTTTGCAAATAAGAAAGAAATAAAAATATATGTATATTTTTAGCAACAGGGACTGAAAGGGTGTCTGAAAATTATAAAGTGGGGCTCCTAGGATATGTGGGGTATCATTTGAAAGAGCACAGTTTGCACATTCTTAAACATTTTTTTTATTTAGGTCGCATAGTTTTCGACTTTTGATAAAAAATGTAAAAAAATACCGTTTCTCCCCCCTTATCTCCGAAGTTTGCAAAGAGAAAAATCTGAAATTATTCTATGTGATAGACGTTTATGTAAAGATTACAGGAAAAATAAAATTAAGTCTCTAAATAGTACACTTTTTCAGAAATCACCAACAAAATTTACATAAGTTCCACTGATGGGAGAGAAAGACATGATTTCAGATTTCCAAGAGATGGCGCTGACATAAAACTGAAATATTCTACACCGCAGTGCACAGTGACAATTCTCTGACGAATATAGACCTCGCCGATGAAAATTTTAAAACATGATGGTACGGAACCCTCATTGCGCGAGTCCGGCTCGCTCTTGCCCCGTTTTTTTTGTTGTAGATACACTTGGCCTGACACGTATAAAAAACCTAAGAAACAATCAAAGTGGACCTGTTTATATTTATTGGTATCATGGTTTTTATTAAATACAGGTTTTGAAGGACGTTGGCATTTTCATCAAATACGTTACATTATTGTCTGCTCAAAAAATAATAATAGGAAAAGTTTATTTATTTTTGCTTGTTTAGTCTCGAGTTAAGTAAATACAGCTGATACGATGCTATAAAATTATAACAATAATGAAAGTAAGCAAGTAAATAAATATTGAGGCCAACATTGCTATTGGAAAGATTGTGAGCAAAAAGTAAATATTCATTATAAGAACTTTTATCAGAGTAATGATTAGCTGTTTTAAGGAATTGATGACTTTTTGCAAATTTGCAAAGTCAGCATTCTATTTTTCAATCATAAATAAATTCATTCAGTTACTCATTATATAAAATATAGTTGTTGCACTGTATTACCTACTACGGATAAAAACTATCTTTAAACATTCATCCAATGTTGCTTCCTCGGTCTAATTTTGGAAAACATACTCTTACGTAAAACAAACATACCTAAACAATTCCCTAGGGAAACCATTTACGACTGCGCTAACTGTTAAAAAGAAATAAAACAAATCCGACAGCCGGGGCAATCAGTACTTAGTATTTAATTACTGCAAAGTTAAGTAATTTATATCAATTACAATAGGCCCAGATTACGTAACCTATGAACTCATCAAACGAGGTAACAAATGAATTTTGTTTACTTTATTTGGAAAAACTCGAACAAAAGTCTTTATGCGGGACGAATTTTATGACCAGTTAAAAGCATTGTAAATTATATTATTAACTTTGTCGAGGTGTCAACGACAAAAGCTTAAAATCAACGTTAAAGGTCGCAAGAAATGTACATTAGAGTATTATCATTATTTAGGCTGTTAAATGAATGACACAAAAACGAGAAAGACATTTGTGATTATGAGTAGGTGTCGTGTATCATGAATTCATGGCTGACTTTAATATGAGCGCGCATAAAAGAGAATAGTCATAATGAACACGAAACTACATATTAAATACCTCCTCTATTGTCGCTGGAATGTAAACGTGATATTGTAATGTAGGTTCTATTTAAATATCTTTTTGTGTATATGTCATTCATTTAACTTTTCCAGATGTGAACTTTATGTATCTAAATGTTTATATTTATAATACAGGGTTATTTTAAATTGGCTAGATAAACTCCGCAGACGTATTAAACAAAAAATAAATAATTTGAAGATTTTTTTGTGGGGTGATCGTCTGCAGTAATGTAGACCCTTTAAATATATTTTTTTTGGTTAAACTCTACATGTGATGGGTATCGGTTAAAACATAAGTAAATAGTTTTTCTCTACTCATACTTGAAGTAACAACACCAACAGCCAAGCAGCCCCGGATCTAAGGGGGGGGCAAACCGGGGCACTTGCCCAGGGCGGCAGTTTCATGGGGGCGCCAAATCCTTGAGACAAGAATTCGAAATATCACACAAATGAAGCCTCTTTTCCTACAATCTCATAGGTTTTTAACAAGTAATCGAATTTAATATAATATGTTTGAAAAACAAACTTTTCTATTTCCATACGCCCAGTTAGTTTTTGAACACATACTAAGTGATTTATGAACGTATCTTAACAGATCAAGTAAATTTTTGAACGCGTGCGTAGTGTCCGTGATCTTTCTGCCGATGGGAATACGAGCCGAGCCGAACAAATTCAAACAGTTGAACGTCAAGTGACAACACTTTTTATTTATGTGGTTGATTGCGTTTGCGAGTAATCAGCGTTAATAAAATAAGTAATTTATTAGTGAAATCATATATTATTGTAGTGGAAATCAACAATTAGCCAGTTTTTCTCAAAAATTGAAGGGAGGGGGCGCCACTATCAAGGTTTTGCCCCGGTTCGAAAAATCGTAGATCCGGAGCTGCAGCCAAGAAAAAACATCAAATCTTTTTATTTATATTTTTTCGTTTTAGATAACTATCGCGTTTGCGGAGTTTAGCTAGTCAAATTAAAATAACCCTGTATATACCAAAGAGTTTATTTCATCCATTGGTATCTCTCTACTATTACTTTTACTATCTCATGTTAGAGACAGTTGATAAATATACATTGTTTAATAATATAAATCTAGTTACTATTCTATGACACTCCATTGAAATAAGAACAATGGAGATATTCAAAATAAAACCTCATTGGAATTTGTAACGAGCACGTCTTGGCGCTACTGAAATATGCAAGGCATAGGAACATTTTATTGGAATTTTCTGTTTGAGAGTACCATTTTGGTCTTGGTTTGCAGCTATACCGAATAATCTAAGTTATTAGCTCTCTACAGTCCGGTCGTCGAGAGAATGCGTTTCTGACACCTGTCAGTGCGCAAATTCTAGTTAATAATAAAAATCAAATTCGCAAAACGTATTCATTTGCATAAAACTGTCAGGTGTCAAGAACGCGTTCTCTCAAATTTCGACTAGATGATACCGTGTTGCTTTATCAGCAATCACCCAAGTAGCACATGACAGCCGCACAGTGACTTGATTATAGAATTTGTGAATACTCAAGGCTGTTTTAGTTTCCTGCTTAGGGCCTGTGTAGTTAGCTACGCAGCCCTTGTAATTCTAATTTGGGCCCCAAATTAACCAGCCTTGAGCATTACAGTTGCTGGTTAACGGCAGTATAATCATTGAAACAGGTGTACAAGGCCTGTACAATGGCTTATACAGCTATACAACAGTCATTGCAGCCTAATATTCAGCTATTTTAATTCTCTTCAACAGCTTTTAGATGTTTAGAGGCTTGGCAACAGCTTTTATTAAAGAATGTTTTTCCTGTTTTTCCTGACGGAGACGAAGATAGCAACCCCGTCGGATGTGGCGTACCTCAACTACCCGGGTTACTCTCTTGAACATAAGTTCAAGACGCAAGCTGGGGTCTGTGTGTACGTCCGCGATGATATTTGTTGTCGTCGTCTCCGTTGCTTTGAGAAATCGGGTTTTTCTACCATATGGCTACTTGTGGACACAGGCGTGGAGAAATCTGTTTACATCGGCGTCTACCGATCGCACAGCGGTGACCAGGAGACAACGGCGCTCTTTAATTTCCTCGTGGAATCGACTGACGTAGCCCAGCAACGGTACCCAACAGCGAAGCTCATTTTTCTGGGGGACTTTAACGCCCACCATAAAGACTGGTTGTTCCCGTTCCAGAGAACTGACCATGCTGGGTTGGAGGCGCGCAAGTTTGCTTTAACGCTAGATCTAACCCAGATGGTGAATGTGGCAACGCGGGTACCGGATGTCGACGGCCATACTCCCAATTGCTTGGACCTTCTGCTGGCAACTGATCCGGACAGTCATTCAGTATCGGTCTCAGCCCCGCTGGGAACGTCTGACCACTGTCTGGTGAAATCCATATCGACCTGCTCTCCTCCAGATGAGAGTCCTAGAGGCACGAGGCGAGTATGGCGATACGAGTCAGCAGACTGGGATGAGATGCGGCACTTTTTTGCGTCTTATCCATGGCGGCAGGTGTGCTTCTCCTCGGGTGACCCCTCGTGCTGTGCTGACGTGGTTGCGGACGTGATTCAGCAGGGGATGGAGTATTTTATTCCATTCTCCGACATTCCGCTTGGTCACAAGTCCCGGCCTTGGTATAATGCGGAATGCGCCCGCGCTGAGGCCCGAAAAGAGTCTGCGTACCAAGCCTGGGTCAAGGCCCGCGACCGCAAAGTTAGAGCGCGTAGGGTTTGCGCGAAGAAAAGAACCTTTAATTCTGCCGCTAAGTTCTGCAAGCGGGTTTTGCGTAAGGCACGTTTTGACCATGTCGGACGTATTGGGATCAAGCTGGCATCGCACCCTCCGGGTAGTAAACAGTTCTGGTCCCTGTCTAAAGCGGTTGAAACGAATTTCTGTCGTCCCACTTTACCTCCAATGATGAAACCTGATGGGTCGCTTGCTCACTCTGCAGGAGAGAAAGCGAATTTATTTGCATCTCTCTTTGCAAGCAATTCACGTCTGGACGCTGGCTCCAAGCAACCACCCACTGTACCTCATTGTGGCTCCTCGATGCCGGAGATCGCAGTTCACAATAAAGAGGTCCGAAGAGTTTTATGCAGTCTAGACGTGAACAAGGCAAGCGGGCCTGACGGTATTCCAGCGAGAGTGTTGAGGCAGTGTGCGCCTGAACTGTCTCCTGTGTTGACACGCTTGTTTCGCCTCTCTCTTGAAAAAAGAACGGTGCCAAAATCCTGGAAGCTTGCAAATGTACAACCAGTGCCCAAAAAGGGCGACCGTGCAGACCCTGCACATTACCGTCCGATCGCCATTACCTCCATTCTATGCAAAGTTATGGAAAGGGTACTGAACAGTAAGTTGCTGACCTACCTTGAAGATAATGATCTCCTCAGTGACCGTCAATATGGCTTTCGCCGGGGACGGTCAACTGGCGATCTTCTTGTGTATGTCACGCACTGTTGGGGTGAAGCCATCGAGAAACACGGCGAAGCACTTGCTGTATCGCTTGATATCTCGAAGGCCTTTGACAGGGTCTGGCACGCGGGTCTACTCAGCAAGCTTCCTGCTTTTGGCATCCCAGCTGATTTTTGTAGCTGGATATCAGACTTCCTTAGTGAGCGGTCGATCAGAGTAGTCGTTGACGGCTGCTCCTCTGACCTTATGGCTATTGATGCCGGAGTTCCTCAGGGGTCTGTTCTCTCTGCAACTCTTTTCCTGCTGCACATCAATGACCTACTTCAGCCTGGTATTGTTGGGTACGCAGATGACAGTACTGTTTCAGAGAGATACTTGTCCAGCGCAAGGGCCAGCGGGGCCGAAGTTCGTTTCTTGAGAGAGGCCATGGTGGAGCGGACAGATTTGACCTTAAGCCTTGTCTCCCAGTGGGGTGATGACAATTTGGTTTCTTTTAACGCCACAAAAATACAGGCGTGTGTTTTTACCGCCAAAAGGAGTCATTTCGACCAGACTCCTACTTTTCGGGGAACATCTGTTCCTGTAACAGATCGGCTCGAGCTCCTGGGCATGGAGTTGACATCTAGTCTCAACTTCGGCGCCACCATCGAGTACAAAGCCCAAACTGCGGCCAAGAAGCTGGGAATCCTTAATAGGGTGAAGCGATACTTTACACCCGGACAGCTTTTAACCCTTTATAAAGCACAAGTCCGATCCTGCATGGAGTATTGCAGCCACCTTTGGGATGGCTCAGCGAAATACCAACTTGCCGCGCTTGACTCGGTGGAACGCAGAGCTAAAAGGCTCATTGGCGACGTAAAACTGGTGGATGCCAAGCTTCACAGCTTGGCTCATCGCCGCAAGGTTGCCTGCTTGTCGGTCTTCTACAGATTGTACTTCGGTGAGTGTGCCCAAGAACTCCACGACCTCATTCCACCGGCCCCCTTCTACCTTCGGACATCCAGACGCACTACAAGTTACCATCCCTACCTAGTTGCTATTCCACCAATTCGCACTAAGCGTTTTCAAATGTCCTTTATAATGCGCACAGCAAAAGAGTGGAACTCTCTACCTGCGTTTGTGTTTCCGAGTGCATACAACCCGAATCTCTTCAAAGTAAGAGTGAACAGGCTTCTTCTGGGTGAGCTCACTCCATCGTAGACTTTGTCTCTGTCATCTCTGACCTAGACTAGAGTCAAGAGCAAGCCCATTTCAAATAAAAAAAAAAAAAATAAATAAATAAATAACAAAAAAAAAATCTTTTGTGTATTTGTGACAGAAGACGACATTTATTATTTGTTAAAGTGCGCGGGTGGACATATTTAAGGTAAGATATTTTTAATAGTTTTCACGTTGGTTTTGAATGTCCTCGTATGTAAATTGAGTTGCGAGTACCATTTTACTGTAAATGTGTATAGGTAATTACATCAAATATTACACGCGCCATCAGAATAATATCGCTTTAACGAAAATTGTTCACAAGATAAATGGTGTACGAATACTTAATAGATTTATCAATTAAATTATTGCTTTTTAACTTATTGTATTCTATTAGGAAATAAGTGGAAAATATATTGTTTGAATTAAAAGCTATCTAATATCCTTGAAATCTGTAAGAAATCATTTGGATATTTAATAACAAATCGTTTCTGTAAACCTAAAATGGTGTCCATTTGTTATCCGGCACAAATTCTCCTTAAATTCTTTTCAAAAGTTATTTACTGTACACTGTGGTGTTACCAAGTCTATGTACCAGCTTATAGCATTATGCTGGCTGGACAAAGGATTTTAATTATCTTTCTTACTGCGTACTGGTATAAAGAGAGAGCATAAAATAGCTTTTCAGGGATAAAAAATTCTCGACAGAAAACCTTTAGTCAATCGTACATAATTTACCTACAAACCTTCACTTCATTTGATTTGTTTTTATTTTGATTTTCCGTTTTCGTACTATGTTATTATTGCTAATTACTTTAGTTTTGTTTTCAGGAATAATAATGCCGTTTAAAATAATCAAAACCGTTGAAAAAGGAAAGGAAAGATTAACAATTGTTCCAAGTGGTTGGGAGCATAATGGCATTTTGAGATGGCCAGGAAAAAAGTTTCTTTAAAATTGCTAATAAAAAGTGACAAATCGACACCTCTGCCAGACTGGACTAAAATGGAGTGCACAGTCAAACGGTCATCTATTCCTACTTACAATAAAGCTGAAGAAGTCCTTGAAACAATGTTGAACTGCAGTGATACGTCCGATTATCCAGATGATGAGGAAAGAGTAATAATACACAGCAGCGTTGATTACAATTCCGAGGCAGCTAGTAGCTATGCTATTTTTAAATTGTATATTTTTAATAAATTCTTCCTTGTGTTCATGTGTACTTAATTCAAATTCGTCTCTGTCGGAATCCAACGTATGGAATTCTGTTTGTGCGACGCTTTCTCTTTACTGCAGCTTGGTTCATGAAAATCCTGATTATTATAAGCATCAATATTTTGATCAAAACCTCACTATACGAAAACGACACTGGCTTGTAAATATCAACTGCATCATTATTATAGGCATCAATATTTTGATCAAAATCTATTTGTGCGGAACCCTCACTATGCCTAAACGACACTGGCTTGTAAACATCAATCAGTACTTGCTCCTTTGCAATACTGACGTAATTTAAACACCAAAACACCAATAATCTAGATTTACTCTTAAATAACACCGAAAGCTGTAAAATAGCTGTCAGCTGCACTTTATGCATTGGCATTAGGATAGAGTACACCTATTCCAATTTACAACTCAAGGTGAATTAATGATTCTCTTATAAATGTAACGGCATTTGTAGAGATTACATACCCACTTTTAATCAGCCATTAATAATCTCGTTGAAGTAGAATTAGAATAGAATTAGTGTACACCAATTAAAATCCAGTGGCATTATTCGATACTTCAATGCAGCCCGCACCATTACAAGAGAGGTAAACTTTTCGTATTAACCAGTCGTTAACAAGCTTTGGACATCTAAACCAGCTAGTAGTATCACTTGCAGCAAAAAGATGGACTAGATCATTTTAAAATTCTACTTAAATGCTTTTAGTATATTTTTTCGCGATTATAAAGTCATTAGTCAGCTATGCTGTTTAATAGTGTATAATCTTTCCTAAATACAGTCTAAAGACTTGTCCTATCCTTTAGTAAATCTGCATAAAAGCTGTAGACTGTAATGTAGCTTCTTTATGACCTAATTCATCGCTAATGTGCTACTTGGGCAGTAGACACGTGTCCTGCTTCGAGTTGAAGCTAGTAAGGCAGTACCTACAATGACAAAGAAATAGCGGTAATATAGTCAGGAAATTGCAAATTAAAAACCGAATAATATTTTCCATATATTCAAATTACAACTATGATTATAAGACAGTTAAGTAGATGAAATGGCTTTAATACGGCAAATTGAACTATGGCGTCATTTTCCATAACATTTAATTTTCCCAACTTTACTATAGAGCCACCTGTAAGCTATATCTCGTCGCATGATTTCAAGCAATTGAGACTTCTTTCGACGCTATCTATTTTTCTGTATGTCTGAAAGTCACTGAACTCATGCTAAACGACCGGACCGATTTTGATAATTTATTTGTGTGTTGGAGTGGGTGATTAGATTCAGATTCACAATTGGACCCGGTAGGTGAAGCTGTGATCAAGTTCTAGGAAACCAGACCACGTCTGTCCGGTTAGCTAGTATCCATAATTCCATACTATAATACTATGAATTCGAAAGTAACTTTAGTCCTTTTCATGCCTAAACCACTGAACGGATTCGATAAGGAAATAGATCGTATCTTGGGGAAGGACATAGGCTACTTTTTGTTCCGGTAGCATGTTCCCGTGGCATAATTTCCCAGATTCCCGCGGGCGAAGCTGTTAGCAGAAGCTAGTAATATATAGTTTTACCAACTGACTGCAAGATAATGCACAGCCTGAACCACTAGACAGAGATACGAAAGTAAGAGGTTGAGGCCGGAATATAAGATTTACAAATCCCTGAATGAGAGTTGCATGACAAAACACATCGTAGCAATGTATGTTGAATAGAATTTTTCACAGGATCAGGGTAAAGTTGGCACAGGACCAGGGTGCCGCTTCTCGAAGGCGGCTACGCAGCTCACAGTATAATCATATCTTTTTGGATCTAACAATCTTTTTGGTGGTTCTGGTAAAATTGGGAACTACATTTATTTTCAAAGTAAGAAAATGTTGGGAATTTTAATATTTAAGAAGTGTTGTGAATATCTATTGACTTTGCATGCATTTTAAAGTATTAATCCTGTAAAAGTGTAAACTTCATTTGCTGAATTTCATTCATTTGACAACATAAAAATTTACTCTAGAGTCATTAAAAACAACATCATGAATTTAAAACTCTGGTTACGAATAATCTAATTTGAATTTGATTATCGAAAAAGTAATTTTGGAATTAGAATCTCAATGCAAACCACAAAATAAAGCTATTTTTTTAGGAGAAGCCTTTGCCGAGTAACATTAGTTAAAGGTACATAACCGGATACTATTATTTTAGTTTATGTTAATTTGAAAATGTTATAAGATTTTGTCTGTATTTGCATAGGTACTTACTGTGGATCAATTGCATTTATTTTATCAATGGTTTATTTCTCAGACTACCTTGTTTTAGTATATTAAGGTCTCAAGTCAGGGTATAAAAGGTTACGCACATGAAATATGTTTAAACTATGTATAAATCGACTATTATACATGTGCCAGGTTGGCGAACAGGCCATTGCTTCGCCCTCATCATCTCTGCCTAGCCTTTTCCTAACTAAAATGGGGTCGGATTCCATTCTAACTGGATGCAGCTGAGTACCAGTATTTTACAAGGAGACCTCCACAACCCAGTTACTGGGTAATACGATACCCCTAAGACTGGTTGTCAGGCCATTGCTTCGGCCTATACGTATAATGCAAAGTGGTTACTACCACCCGCCACCATAGGGTTTTCGCTGCACTGTCCTCCCATATTTATTAACAGTGTCATTTGAAAACATTTAAATAATGCCAATTATTTTTAAAAGAGTAACCATGTATTTGCTTTCCGGCTCTTCTCCATAGGAAACGGCCAGTTGGAACCGTGCACCTAGTTTCTGACGTTTCAATAAATGCCAATGTCGTATGTGATTTTTATTTCCTTTTTTTGGTTGTCAACCTTTGAGTCACCGTTATAGTTATAACTCACGTTTAAAGACTTTAGTTGCCGATGACGTCAAATTACCTTGAAGTGGGATGATTCCAACTAGTCTTTTCGTTATCATTCGCCACTTATTGAACTCTTTTGTACAGTGATATTGATACACTTGAGACGGGGTAAAACATTATTAACAAAGGCGTTGTTTTGGGTACGTTGATATCATTTACTGAATTAGAAAAAAAAATATTGATATTAACCTTACCTGCTTAAGCACATGTCAATAAAAGTGGAATGTTCTTTTGTCATATTTTTGACTGACAGCATTCTGAAATATGCTCGTCAAATAAAGTAAACGATTAATGTTCTATCCATTTATATGAAAGAAAGTCGGGTTAGTTACACCATTCGTAACTCTTGAGTTATAAATGGTGTAACTAACCCGACTTTTTTGTAACTAAAAGACCTCACCAAAATCGGACCGATTCTGATGATTTTTGGTTTGTTGGATTTGTTTCCGCCCCGAATAGCAGTATAACTATTAAAACTCGGAGAAAATTCACAAAGAAAAACCAAAAAGATTTATTCATACATTTTGTATGGATCGGGTTTTTTGATTTGAGGTGGTGTGAAGTTCGCCGGATCAGCTGGTAGTAATACCTAAGTATTTAAAAATGAAATGCTCTTCTTTGGTGAGTGCATCACTTGAGAACGGTTGCACCAGACTTATTACTTGTAATTTTTTTTTATTTAAAATAAAAATCGTTTACTTTTACCTTGTTTGTAAATATGTGAGCACCATGTGTCTATCAGATAATTAATTTATATGTCATGGTTTCATTTTTAATTCTTTTACCTATTGTGGTATAGTAATTTTATTTTAGGTGCATCGTATTCACATATTATTATTATATAATTAATGTATGCAAAATATTGTAAAACATTTTAAAAGAGTAACGGTGGAGTTTCTTGCCCATTCTTCTCCATACGAAAACTACCTTTTGGAATGGGCGACTAGAATCAATTCTATTTGTTGTAGTTTCTGACGTTCAAAAGTGCCTTTTATGTGCCTATTTGAAATAAATGCTTTGACTTTGACTTTGGCATTTTTTTTTATGCTTTTGTAAGTACCTAATAGTCTGAATTAGGTACTTAGGGAAAGAAAAATTGGAAAAGTTTCCCGGATAATTTTGAAATTTGGGAAATACTGAACGCCATGAATTTCCACCTAAAACAATTTTTAAAGTGAATGTGAAATAGCTAACTTTTTCATTAGTTTGAGATTGTGTTTGAGATTTTAGTACCTACGTAAATATTAGCTGCTTATCAACTCTCGGGCATAACAACAGAAGCAAGACCGTTTCTGTTTTATGTAGTTAGATGCCAATGTCAACTACTTCCAGTGCAATAACATGAACTAGGCAACAGGAATATATAAACAAAAGAAAAATATTTGGGACACACACAGGAAATACAAATAGTAAAAAAGGAGCATTTAAAACTAGCAAAGTTACATTCAAAACAACAACAAAAAAATAAACAAAAAAAGACTTGTGCGAGGCCAAAAAGGCTTCACATACGCCAGGCTATATATACACCTTTCATATAAAAAGCGAAGTTTCTCTTATAGTCTTCCGTAACACAGTACAATATTTAACACTATACATTAAAAAAAATCCTTTATTAAAAAAACAAGCGAGGTGCAAGAAACCATGAAACACGAACACGAAATGGGGGAACCCTTAAAAATTTAAGTTTGTTTATTTTTATTATTATTTGTTATTGCGGCCGTAGAATAAAAATAAATTTAAAAAATTTAAATAATATAAATTTTTACACACTGTAAAAATTTCAAGTGCCTACCTATTACGGTTCAAAAGATACAGCCCTGTGACAGACGGATGGACAGCAGAGCTTTAGTATTAGGGCACCCTTTGGGTACGGAGCCCAAAAAAACGGCAGAAAATAAAAATTCGATGCGCATGGTTTATTAGTTTTTTCATTCATAATCCCAAAAAATCTCTGAAAACAGCCAGTTTTAATCAGTATGAGCTGAATTCCATTATAATAATTAAGTACCGTTCGTAGGGAGGGTCTACATACAAGCCATTATTGCAGGCTATTAAAACAAAAACCTTGTGCTTAATTGAATGTATTATATGTAATAACTTCGGCGACAGCACCTAGCGGAGAACATATAGAATATATGTACCTACCTATTTCCTCTATAGTTTGCTCTATTTTCTGTTATATTAACTGACTTCATTTTTTGTAACTGTAAGTACACATTCACATATAAATAAGGATATCGAAGTAGAAGTAGGTATTTATTAAAGTCAGTACCATATTTTTTCTCGATACGTTTTTATTTTTAAAATAAGTAGGTCGGAAATTGTCTCTAAAGAATGCAAGACTGAAATAGAAAATGTGACAAAAATATAGACTTACCAACATCACAGTTATTGGCGGTCATCTTCCGTGACACTGGGCACAACTCAACAAACAGTTACTTTCACGTAATGAATACTTATTTACTAATTAAAAACTCACTGAACTTGAAAGCGCTTCAGCGTACGCACATAGTTTATGCTGAAAGCACAGCGGTCACTTTACTCGAGAGTCTGAAAGCGAACGAGGAACCCGTGTGATCTCGTTTAGCGTCCCTCCAATAATACTATCCGCCGCATGCGCACTGCGTTCAATTGCCATAATAGAAAATACATTAATCACTGGACGTCGAAATATGCCGTACAAGTATGTGCCGCACAATCGCCACGGTTTGAAAATAAGCGAGTACCAATTATTCAACAAGTATCGTGAGCAAGACGCGGGTGACGAACCTACGACGTCATCACTATGTTTTCATATCTGAACAATAAATAGGCAACTATGTACTTTTTCACAACTTTTTGGTTCGTAACAATGGTAGTTAGTTATTGCCTTTTTATGGCAATCTATATTATTTTAATAGTAAATGTAGTCATGAAATTATATTTTTCATAACATTTTTTTTCTTACCAGTATTGAACATTGTGCAATTTATATACCTACTTACTTATAATTCAGTAAATATAAAATGCTTAGAACAAAATTCCTATATCAATATTTTATTGAATAAAAACTTATTTATTAAATAAATATTGCTATAAACTGGATTTGCAAGCAACTAAAGTAATTACTTTAGTTTGTTGAATGAGAAATGCTCGCATAGGATGAAAAAAATATTCCAATGTTTACGTAATATCCTAAGTTTTACTGTATATAATATATAAATAATTATGTAATGTGAAGATAATGAATATAGAATGTATTCTAAAAAGTAATGATAGAAAGTAAATAGGTATCTATACTCATAAATTGTAAAATTTTGCATGTCAAATATCTGACTATGTATTAGGAAACTTATTTAAAATTTCAGACCAAAGCTGTACTAATACCTATTCAAATAAATTATTATAATTATAAAATAAGTTTAAAATAACTTTGGCATTATAATAATAAAACGTTTATTTAATGCATTTTAATATTCATTAAGACAAACAGACGCGACATGCGATATAATCGCGCGCGACACAAAGGCACCGCTCGTTGCGCGACTTGCTGTGCCTTTGTGTCGCGTGTCGTGTCGTGTCTGTTTGAAGGAGCCTTTAATTGGCACGAAACATTTCAATATTCTTATGGCACTTAAAAATGAATAAAATTAAGAGATTATTTGTCTTGCCACTAGCTAGAGCGTCGACTAGACGGACAATTAATTTTATTAAAACAGGTCCGCCACTTCACAGTTCTATTGAAGCAAATATGTTACATAATGAATTAGTTTGAGACCATTCATCATTGTGCGGCCCTTTGTGCGACAAGCCCATGTAATATTCATACAATATACGTTGTTTAAAATGACATTAGTGTTATTGATACCTGCTCCTAAACAATCGTACTGTATGTTAATTTAAATAACTAACTAATAGGTATCCAATACACTTAGAAATATTTAAATAGATAACAATGTCCTTGTTACAGAAAGATACTCATCCATGTTAGTTCAACCGACTTGGCACAAATTCAATAGTATTTTTAGTTATTCAGAGTCGTTACTAACAAGATTTATGAACGAAGTTGTAGTAAAGAACTTTCATTTAGAGTGTCGTAAAAACTGCCAACCATGTGCTTTAACAAATGATAAAAACTAGTGTACATTGGCAAAACGTCACGTATTCAAAGCCTGAAGCCATGGCCACACAAAACGGGCTATTAACGTCGAGAGCTCCGCATTGATGGCTATATTTTGTTCGTATCACGCAAAAAAGGGATATGTTTGTGTAGTTGCATTAGCTTACAATCTCCGTGTTCGTTAGGTGCACTAGCGAAAGGAAGTCATTCCGGCAGTAAACAATAACGCACGGTCGGAAACGTCTTTCACGCTAGACCGGCTCCGTCGAGTTGGCAAACGGCGAGCCTGTAAAGAGCGGGCAATTTGCGCGGTAACACCCGCCGGATACTAGCTGCTCATTAACTATGAACGCCGTCATCAACAACTCTTCTTCAGCAGAAAAAATGGCGTTTAACAGTAGCACTCTCCACGAGTAAACGGTGCGGTGAGGTGCTTTTGAACGGCCACCGCTACAAAGTGCATATAAATTGCGCTGCGAAATTGAAGCGGAGATATGAAAGGAGTGGTAGGTAAACTTTTGAAAGACAGGCCGAAGGCAACCCGCTTTGAAATCTACGGGTCTCTATAAGACGCAAAGAGGGTGGTTTACTAGCGAATAGTTGGTATTGCTTTATAGCTGAAAATGAAACTGCGACACGAATGGTATGTGTTTACTTAACCTTAGGGAAGCTGCACACTCGATCATTATGTAACTTTTATTTTGTTAGAAAATATTTAAAACAAACTTTTATTTGGGTCATACGTACGTAAAATCAAGCTTTTTCATGTGTTTTTACACATACTAAATTTACTTTCCCTTCAAGAAAAAGAAAGACGAGGAATCGTTTATCTTGGCGATAGTAGACCTCCTTAGCATATTTAACATGCATGAACTCTTTCGTTACAAATGCTCCCCACGTTACCGACGGAGAGCTCGCGGCTAATCAGATCTTCAAATGACAACTTTCTGTGGGCTGCCATTGACTACAAAATACTTATCACTTCGCTCTTTAGAACAGGAATCGCTGCAATACAATGATTTTCTTTATATTCGTTTTAATGTCGTCAAGCTTGCCGTAACGAGACTGTTGTAAAAATAGACTGGACTACGGGTCGTGTGCTGTATTTTTAGGGTATAATTTAAAATATTATGTTGATAATGTTAAATGGGATGGGCAGACGACATTGTTGCCATCGCGGTCAAAATCTGGATGAGGCTGGCATAGGAGTGTGGGTGAAATCGAGGGTGCCCTGTCAGTTCACCAAAAATTAGGTAATATACGAATTTTTACTTGACAAGCGACGATTGGAAAAAACATGATTTGTCATTTCATCATTATACAACAACAAGTTTGCCAAATAATTCACTTTACAAAATAATTACCAGGTAAACTTTTGTTTAATAACGTCTTATTTGACAAAAAAATCATTTTTCATTCATTTTATCTCTTAAAACAACGTTTGGAATAATTTTTTTTACATATTGACTTAATTTTCTAAAAACGAAAAACGTCATTCCGATTTTCAATACTCCGAATTATTTCCAAATTATCTTTTCTTCTTTCGCTTATACTTACGTTCTCGTTACCGCACCCGAACTCAACGAACGCAATAGGTGACGTAGGATGCAAGAGCGAGCGAAGGGCACCCGAGGTTAGGTTTGGTTAGGTTACTTTAAACCCTTTACACAGAAATAATAAACAGAAGAAATAAGAGACGGAGCCCCGCAAAGCGCAAAGCGGGGCTCCGTCTACATATGTAGGATGCAAGTGCGAAAATACCGTTATGATGACTTTTTGACTGGTTTAGAAAATTATATTTTGTATAAACGTGATTTTTCCAAAAGAATCTAAATATTTAGTGAAAAATGTTTAAATGATTAAATGTAATCGGAAACATTTGTAAAGTTCTCTTTTAGTTTTTATTTGGCAAATGCTTCATGTTTGTATAGTGAGTGTTTATAAAATAAAACATTCGCGGAATGAGGTGTTGGTGAAATAAATAGTATACGAAACGTTGGTTGTAAACAAAAAAATTGTCAATGGATTTTTGGTGAAACATTAGTGAACCGAAGTCGAGCTGTGGATGGATGTTAAATACTTTATGAATTACCTTGAATTACCTACCTATAGCTCGTACGCAGACGTATATCTATCGTTTTAGTTCAAACAAAAAGCCTCCTTGTACCAATATCAAATCAAAGAGTGAATCGGGATTTGGGGGGTTATACTGTGGTTCATTGGAAGCCTAATAAAAAGGCAGAATTCAGCTCTATGAAAAGGCGTATGTTTGAATGATACAAATATAGCCTACAGAACGGATTAAAAGCCTTAGGCCTTGTGCAGTTCAGTTCGAGCTAACTGCAAATGAAAGCGTGTTTCAATGGAACAATTTCGCGTATCGGTTCTATGGAATAACAAACGATGATCGCCCGTTTGGTAAACACCTGTGGTCCACTATCAAAGCTTGTTGAGTACCTCACAATCCTTGAATGGTGGAACGATATTCCTTGGTGCTCCGTGCTATTAAAGGATTCCTTGTAAACTGTTGTAAAGCGCTCAGTTCTAAGCTGACCACTGAGTTGTTTCTTGAAACGCTCGAGGGTATTGAACATTGCTCGGGCCTCATTTGCGTTTATTCACAAATGTCAAAAATGTGAGTATGATGCCTACTATACATCGGTCAGCGGGATTGTCCGAAAGGGTTACCGCTGGCCCGGAACATAAAGGGCCAAGGAAGGAACACGGGTGGGTTTTAGTCATTAAGAGTCTGACACTCCCTACCGCTCCATCCAGAGCGGGAGGAGTCATTTGATGATATCCCATCCTCAAAAAAAAAAAATGCCTACTATACAATCACGTATGTACCTGAACTTTATGCTCAGTAGTCTAGCTAACGACTACAAGACCAACGTAGCAGCAAGGTCAAAAATTGATAACTGTTCCAAAAATTCTCATCTAAGATTTTTCAAAGCGGTTACAACCGGCCCCTAACTTAAGCTACTTTGAAACATCAAACGCCGTTCAGTTTGAGTGGACATACTCTTGCATATGCTTCTCGTTCGCTTCAAACCCCACTGAAAGACAACTTGTTTACATTTTTCAACTCATCTCGCTGAATAGCCTTTAGTAAAACCACAGGAAATGTCTATAATGTTTGCTATTCATTTCTGGAATGAAAAAGCTTAGATGCACCATGTTTGTGCAGGTGCCATGTGACTATAAGGTTTTGTCAATATTATCTAAATATTTGTCTTTTCGGGTTTTTATCGTCAGTTCAACGCATGAGTCTTTTTTTAAACCACGATCCTTTTGTGGCTGCATTGTTATTTTCTTAAATGTATAAAACCGTAGTGTATGGCATGATCAGCTTATAATATTCCCACTTCTGGGACACAAGCATTCTCTCTGTGAGAGGGAGTGGGCTGTAGGTAATCTAGCACGTGGGCCCAGTGCGGGTTGGTAGATGTCACATGTATTCGATTTTTTAGTTCTAGGACATTCCGGTTTTCTCACGATGTTTTCCTTCACCGTTTTGAGAGCAGTGTTGATGAAATTAAATACACAAAGTGCCTACCTGGGTTTGAGATCACGATACCAGTGGGCCACCACTCCTCTCACCGATAACGTATACGGATATAAAATTATACAGAAGTTAGAATGTACAGACACCAGCAAATCAAGCTATTACAATCTGTCAAATTTCTTTAATAGATTTTCAACTTTATTGCTAAAGCAAAAGTTGGTTCTAAGTTGATTGGGAAAATTTTACAGTTTGGGGTAGCTTGATGTGCTGGCGTCTGTACCTTACATGCTAAAACTCCAAGCACCTATGTAGATTGATTGAGTGACTCTGAAACTTTAAAGATAACTAAAGATACAAACACAAGCTTTATTTCAATGGGATAATGACGTAAGCTTCTTATATGATAATTTCGATTAGACCCTTCGTAAGTTTTTTAAAGTAAACGGCACGTTTGAGCGAGCTAAACCATTTTAAAAGGTTTGTATAATAGAACCCCGGTCGGTCCATGATTTGTTCCGACGGGTTTTCTTGCGGTACGTAAAGACATCGCGACGTCAGCTTGAAGAATATTCTTATTTATCAAAGAGTTCAGCTCTCGAATAATGTTTGTATAGGCACCGAGCGCCGTATGAATAGTTATTGATTTTGAAAATATTATCCCCGCTTCGGTTTTGAAATATGTTGTAAGTTTTCACAATCTGCTGATTGCGATTCGAGAGGAATTTATATTCTTATGTGATTTTTATTTCCTGCATATTGAATAAATGAATTAATCGTTTTTAAAGTGGTATTGGTTTAACTTGCATGATTTATTTGTGTTAAGACTTCATTCCGAAAATTGAAAACACAGGTTTTCGCTTTACAAATCTAGCCTATTGACCACTGAATAGGCATATGCATATGGGCAGCCAATTTGCATTAATTACCTACTTAGTTTACAACACTATTATGACATTTCCATGAGTGAAACAAAATCAGATTCTCCCTTACAGCCCCCACCCCTTCATCCCCTGTTCTAGAAGTTCGTAATATTTCCCCGTTTGTGGTTGACATGCAAAACTTTCTTTCCTCCGCTGTTATTGGTTCTACAAGCAATGTGGCCTAACTAATTCTTTGAGCTATGACGGTAACTTTGGTTCTTTCACAAAATTTTCCCTTTCCGTATTTTATTACTTAGGGGAACTTGGAGCATTGTTCTCTATGTCCTGTTGAGTGACCGAGTTATGTATGAGGATAGACGTTTTAAGGGGATGGACTACCCTAATGAATATAAACTCAGTAATAGTGACAAAGCTTGAGTAGTTAGCTGTCGAAAGTGTGTTATAATTTGTAACTTTTGAAAGGCTCTCTGTGAATTGTCATTTGTTAAGTGGTTGATCTCTCACAGAGAGGCGATCTATGTCCCAGGACTGGGGAATTTTATAGGTTTTGATTTTGCTACGTGGTTGAGTGTGTAACATATTCGTATGATAAAGTTTGCTGTCGCACGTGCTATTGTTTGTGTATTCCAGAGTCCGGATATCATTCCTGTATAGAACCTTGACAGAGTTTTGATAAAGTATTTTTTTTTCTTTTACCGGTAATAAAAGTAAAACATAGCTAAATAACATTAAACAGCAAGGTATGGTTTCAAGGTAAAATTGTTAGATTATTTTCTACATAGTAATGTCACTTTCAGCGTTAAATTAAAATGAAGACGTCTTGAAATATTGGCAACTTCTTTCACACCATTATCGTATTATATTGCTTTGGGGTCTATTAATCAGAGGTTTGGACGCTTCTGATGGTTCTTATAACTTTTCGTGACAATGTCATCATAATCAATGCTGCAGCCAATCCATCATGGGATAATCTCACTTTGATAGATGGGAAAGAGAATTATATAGGTACTTCATTATTGGCTGGGCCCTCACCCACGTCGGCGTCCCATTTCAGTCCATGCAACTTCAATCCGGCCTTTGAAACCCAACGCGGTAACCGGGTTTTTCATAGTTTTGACTACCAAACAAGTTTCACAGAACTTTTACTGCAGCAGCAATAGCTGTATGGATGGATCTACATACTTAATATAATGTGGTCTCCAAAACACAGTGTGGTTTCCATAGTCAATCAAACCAGAACTGACCGCAAGAAACCTTGCATGCCGATATATTCTTGCGATGTAGTCCCTTTACAGAAATATTTATGTATTTCTATTCTAATTACGAGCGAAGTCGTGGCGGACCTCTAATATCCTAATACATATTATTGAAATTCGATCAACAATGCGGTCTGATGTAAATTTAAGCAGTCATGAAGAGATAGTCAAAACAAAAATGACACACTTTCCTCCATAATTGGCACCGATAATGGTGCATTTTCACAATAAACGTAAATGAGGTTAGTGGGTTTAACGTCATTTTGATTGTGATGCAACCTGCATAATTCGCTGTTTTATAATTAAACTAGCGACCCGCCCCTGTTTCGCACGTTTTTTACGACTTGACAAAACATCGATATTTCTTTATTAAATGTAAGTTTAATATTAATGTATTATACAAATAAAACTTCCGAAATAAATTCTCAAAAATTTAGATAAGTAATTTAAATGATGAACTAATAATGGTGAAACCCGCATCAAAATTCGTTGCATGGTTTAAAAGAAAAAGCAGTTAGACAGACACGAAAAGCGAATTTAATTTATATTATGTATTAGAGATAATTCAGTTACACCTCATCATCAATTATCATCATCTTCATCTTGCAATTACTACGATTGCGACACATCTTGCATTGAACAAAAGCAGAGTCATGCCAGTCTTTTAGCAACTAGATCAAAGATTAGAGAACGTGCTTTTAAAATAATTGCCAGGTCTTTTAGAACTTTATTTAATGAAGGCAGCGAAGCTATTTGCTGATAAGTCACAGGATGCGGGTGCCGGCACGGCGGTGCGGACGCGGAAGCTGCCAATTACAGGTGCATCTACCGGTTCATCCGATGTTTCATCGCGCTAAACCTCACCAGTATTCGACCCCCGACTCCGTAAACCGCCACAACACAAATAAAAGCTGGGGAGCCAATAGCCGATTCAAGAAATACTAAAGGTAGAGCTCATAAAATAATATTTTATTTTTATGAGAGGCTTATTTGTCAGTATTGCATTTAAAGCAAGTTTGTTCGAAACTCGAAATTTCAGTCGATAGAATATTCATAGTTAAACTCCAAGATGGATATGAACATAATAGTTGATATTTTGTAGATATATGTAGGTTCTTCGTAAGCCTCAAACCAGCAAGCAGGTGCAAGAATTTATACTCACCGAATAAAGTTCAAAATTAGGCCGTGAAGTTAATTCCGTGTAAGCCAACACTTATCTAATGCATTAAAGCACAAGTGGCTTAAGAGAGATTTATGCTGGCTACTTCTGCAGGTAGCAAAAATTTAATTAACATTATTTATGAGAAGACTAACAAAAAGTTCTTATGGTTTTCTCAGGTGTTACAATGCGATTACCGATCCATTTTATAAATGATGTAAACATTGACAATTTCAGGCTTAATTCTAGGCATATAAATCTTAGTCTATTATATAAAGACTAAAGTCTAGACATTCCTAAATAACTATTAATTTACGACTACGTAACTCAGTGCTTTAGGTATCTACGCCTCTTCCAAAGTTAAAGAATAACATTCCTGAAATAAACTATTGTTTCGAATCCCTCCCCAATCTTTTATATTATAATGTTAATTTTATTAAGAACAACTTAATACTTTATGCACATAATTTCGCCTTTATTTATTACGGAATAGTATCCAATACAATCCAGCTGATAATTTTCTTCAGAAGTGGAAAAAGAATAAAAGTGTTTACCTAATACCTTTATTATGGTCTATAAAATTTCAGCTTTCAGTTTCGTTACAGATTAATATTAAAGAGCTAGATTGTGAATATCTAGATAACCACTTATTAAGGCTGTTTATAACAGAATACTTAGCCAGTTGTCCGGTAGGTACGTAAAGAAAGAAAGAAAGAAAATACATTTATTTAGCACAGACTAAGAGATACACAATGCACCAGATAGTTAGGTATGTTCCTATCTATGTGGTACCTACTTATTAACTTTTTACACACAAACATTCTAAAAACTGTATTTTGAGCATTAGAATTATTTCTTAGTTTTGACTTCGCAACGATGTTTAGGGTTCCGTACCCAAAGGGTAAAAACGGGACCCTATTACTAAGGCTTCACTGTCCGTCTGTCCTTCTGTCACTAGGCTGACTGTCTAGCCATCACGGTTCATGAGATACATCTCATGAACCGTGATAGCTAGACAGTTAAAATTTTCACAGATGATGTATTTCTGTTGCTGCTATAACAACAAATTTTACAAACAAGATTAAATACTAAAAACAGAATATAATAAATATTTAAGGGGGGCTCCTATACAACAAACGTGTTTTTTTCGGCCTTTTGCCTTCTGTGTTGCCAGTTTATTATAATGTTTAGATTACATATGAAACGAGTTTAATTTTCATATCATTTTGTTGCACAATCAACTAATTGGCGAATCATTTTAGTGTCCCATTTATTCATCAGGCAAGAATAACTGTAGAAGTTTTTTTTAACTAAGGGCCAATTTTCCAATTAGCAGATAACTTTTATCAGTGGAATATAAGTTGCGGATTGATATATTTTATATATATATATATTTTTTTTTTTTTGTATATAAAACCAACATAATAAATAATTTCACCGCTATGTAGGACAAAGCGGAGAAAAAAGAACCAAAAAATCGAAGAAAAGTGACATCAACCAACCCGCACTGGTTCCGTGTGGAAGATATACCACTCCCTCTCGAAGATTGTAGGATAGTGTTCCAGCAATAAGAGCATTATAAGCTGATTATATGCCATAATTATTATTTAGATAAAAATATCTGACGATTGAGAAATCGGCTCTTGTTATTCATTGAACAATGATTGTTTTCAGGGATTCAGTTTGACCATGAACCGGTTTAGGCTTGTAAACTAATCGGTAGTAATCATTACAATAGCCCTTTTGAATACCATATTGAAAGTATTGTTTTCCGTATGTTTAGCATGAAATCAGCTTTGTTTGTACTACAGCCAACCTGTCGGCTCTGCCCCAACTGAAATTAAGCGTAAAACGTATTTAGCCTTTTATTCCGCTGACTTTAACGAATACAAAATGGCGAGAGCGAATAATCAGGCCTATTTACATTTTGTTTAGCCCACCTGACGCCAGGGAAGCGCAACACCGCTTGTGTACCTACCTATCACGATAAAGTAAATCTTTTAATTTCCCGCGGTAAGTATAGTAGTAAAATCTGAATTTTAGGATTTAAGCATTAAAATTTAAGAGTTAAATTGTGAAGTTTTATATATGAAAAGGCAGCCATTTTATTATGATGACGGTGCTCGGTCGAAATCTGTACAGTCAAGTTAAATTAAATCGAGTCTTGTCTCGGAATAAGGGTATAAAATTGTTCGTCTTTTCGAATGCGCTATGAAACAAATAAGTAGGTACGTACATATATATTGAATTATTCCACTTTGCCCCACCGGCTGCCCCATTGGTGGGGTAAAGTGAAATGCCTAAAATTTTGCAGTGGAATCTACCCTACTACTTCGACTTATTGGGGCACATTCCACTAAGTTTTGTGTACAGACGCCAGCACATCAAGCTACCCGAAACTGTCTAATTTTGCCAATCAACTTTAAACCTTATACTTTAGTGATAAAGTTGAGAATCTATTAAAGAAATTTGACAGATTGTAGTAACTTGATGTGCTGGTGTCTGTACATAGTTATATTTTATTTGTAACAAATCTTTGATTTACGACCCGTATCCTTCCAGAAACAAATAGGAAATAAAAATTTACAAAAATTATATTTTTGTAAGTACTTACCTTTATTATAAGGTGCCAACCCTACTGGGGCAGAATCCTACAAGATTTTAGAGTGGTAGAATCTGCCCCACCAAATCGAAATAGTGGGGCAGATTTCACTGCAAAATTTTAGGTATTCCACTTTGCCCCACTAGTGGTGGGGCGGCTCGGTGGGGCAAAGTGGAATGATTCCTTATATTCATATGGTGACGTCATCTATTCCAGAGGGTGTAGCCTGTGGGTTTGGTATTATGCGAGGTTAATGTGTTTTTAATGTACCTTTCTTAAATATTCTTGGAGTTATTACGGCTATTTCGAGTATAAATGTTATTGTCATCACTGTTTATTGCTCAGAACTACTTTTGTACTGAAAATTCCATGTTCTTTTCTATTCATCATCATCATTAGCAGCCGTGTTCTTTCCTCTGCTGAAGGGTCTCGTCACTTTTGTGCCAAGCTCCTCTGCGAGGTTATTGCGTAACACACTAACTTTGCCACTGTTAGTGGCTTTCATTTTGACAGTTGAATAACACTCATTGCGTTATTTACGTTGTTGAGTAGATACATTTTTCGAACATAATAATATGAAACAATAGATTTGCAATATCCTTCAAAATTATTCAGATTGTGATTGTAAGTGTGTTACGAAATTAGGATCTTCCTCGCGATCTTCTCTTCAATTCTATTGCTTAGTATAAATACTTTCACCGTCAACTGTGATTCGTAAATATTTCTTCTCTCTAACCCTTCTGATAGTACCTATCTTAGACGTGCCTCTGTGGAAATCAATGCGTAACCTTATTTTACTTTCAAATCTCATTTATTTTCAAATTATATTATGAACCGAAAGTTTTGGTTGGTATTTAAATATATTTTTTCTAAGTCTAGGATTTCAAGTAGTCCGAGACAAATGTGATTCAGTTGTCCTCTAGACAAAGCTTTGTAACTTACTATAGCAAAACTTATACAGCATCAGGACCTGTTGTTTTTTTTTTCATGGAATAAAGTATACGTAAATAAATAATATAAATAGGTGAAAAAACATAGCAGTTTTCTTCAAACTCCCAATTGCAAAGATCTCATTAAAAAGGGTTACTAGATCACAAGAACACCACACAACTTATACCTTGACAATAACATACTATAAATTCACACCTAGTGTATTCCCCAGAGGGGAAAGCAGAGTTATGTACCTTTTTTGTTGTCGGGAGGAAACCTTCAAAAGGCACCCGTCCTCCGGGGAGGGAGGTCGGGGAGTGTGAGATTTTTACCTCACTAAAACCACCCCGGTGATCACCATCAGCACATAGGGGTGGTCCCGGTTCCTCTTAAAAGACCAATTCCGGAACCCCCCGTGCAATGCCTGTAAGGCACATCCCTGGGAAGACTGTAAAGGGGCCTCCCCTGAGCCTCGCTATGCACGGCAGCACGTGATCACTGTGCCACCGTCTTCCCTGGGGTCACTTGGTGGGCGGACAGAGTCCCCACTCTGTGCGCCCGCGACCCCAAAGGTCCACCTACCTTGTTTAGTAAGCGGGTTTCGGCGTATTAGGCGCCACGGCGGTTGCCACCCCGACGCCTCCTTCTCCGAGCAGGATCAGCCCTCTCCCAGAGTTATGTACCTATAGTATGCCCAGATTTCGCCAGTTATGTTCAAGTCCCGTAGTATCTAATGGCTCATCTATTAGGCCCAATAATAGTTTTCACAACCTGGGAATAGAACCTAGGACCTTATACTCAGCAGTAGGTTCTTGTACTAGATCCTTGAAACTAAGAAAAAAAGTGTAAGCATATGTATAATTCTGGTTGTCTTCAAAAAACACTTTTGAGAGCGAATCAATCTTTCTATGCAATCACAGACGTGCACCAAATAGCTCCAGTTCAGCATTAAAAAAAAAAGCCAAACATGACGCAATGCTTACCCTGACTTCTAGCTTACCCGTTTAGCTACTTACGGATGTTCATTTTATCTCGGGAGCATTACCTACAACGTGTCGTTATTCTGCAGTGGCTGCAGTGAGCAATTGGTCCTCAGAGTAAAGGCAAGCCTAACTAACCGTAAGCGACTTACACGATGCAAGCATTGCTTTGTTAACTGTCTTACATTTGCAGTTTTTCGTTTGAGTAAGAATAGCTCCTTGAACTTCTTTCATTAATAAGTTGTGGACTTTACAGAAGGTTAGTCGCCCTCATATTTGCCACCCTAAGGATGAATGTCACTTACACGTCATAAAACGACAATGACTATTGGTCTATGTGACAGTTAGATAGGTTTATAACTGATTGTGTAGTACGTTCTGATTTATGAATTGCAAGTGTGTGCGCGACTGTGTATCTATTGCTTTTATTGGACTACATGTGTCGTAGTGGCGCGGTGGTGGGGGCGACATCGGGTTCCGATACATTTTCAACCACCGGGCATATCTTCTTCTTTCATATATCTATGGTTTTAACCTTTGTGAAACTTCAATTTGTGTGAGGATTGTTTTCAAAAATGGTAAAGCAATTAAGAATTCGATCATGCCTACTTACTTGAGAATCTCAAGTGAGCGTGATATAAAAATACTGTATCTCAAGTTGAGATACTTGACGTATTTTTATCTCACGAAGCGACGCGCGCTTTACTTGTGTTAACTAAGTGTAAAAACATGTTGTGAATGTGTGCGTGAAGATGAGTAGCGTCAGCCATCTACATAACACAGACACGCACACACGCACTTCCAACTTCGCCATTGTCTCTGACGTTACCGAGGCGCGAGGGCTCTTGCGCTTATACGCACATCCACAGCGTGTTTGTACTTGTACACTTGCTAACCACAAATAAAGCGCAGGTCGAAATAAAAATAAAAAAACCTACATAATACTCGTACCAAAAAGAAAAATGGTTCAGGTTCTACCCGCGATGGTATGAATACCATTTACTTATATCCAAATAAGTGCAATATGAAAGCACCTAGACTCTAAACTAAAGGTATTACTGAAAATACATTGCAATAAATAATGGAAGAATTGTATCAGGCGTAACTTGATCGATTGTAGTGACTGCAACAGTGAACAAAATTCAATACCAACTAGTTTAGACCCGTATTACAAAAGGAAGAACAATGACAATATGTTAGCAAAGAACTTCTGGAGTTTGTTAGTAATTTCTACTTATTTACTGTGGATAGGTAGTGAACAGGAATCTTCTGTCTGGGTACGCTCGTTTCATCGTAAGACTTCATTCATTGCTCGAGATCAAGAGTGCCTTAATTGAATCAATGATGGCGTGAATTTATTGTAGAACAAATTAATAGTAAAAGGGTCAAGAAATAACAAACGCTGCTCAAATCATAATACTTTTAAGGGTTAAAGTTAAAGGTTTCAGGTATTTATTCACAAAGACACAAAAATTACAATTTGCAAGCTAACACTAAAATAATACAAGTAAGTATAAAATAAAGAAAAAGGTAGGAGCTCATTGGGCATCAATTCATGAGCTCCCTTTATTTGGTCACTAAAAATACTTATACATTTTATTATAGCCTATTTGGTGCTTATATAAAACCTTTTTGAATACTTTGAAAAGTAGACGACAGAAATACGAGACAAACATTGATTTATAAAAGGAATAGAAAAGGTGAATAGAATAGGTTGCAGCTGAATAGTAGTTTTTTACATGAAGCGACTGCCTATCTGACCTCCACAACCCAGTAACTGGGTAATACAATACCTCTTGGTAAGGCTGGTTTTTAGACTTTCGGTGGGGCTTCTGACGACCCGTAACGACTGTTAAAGATCTACGACGGAGGAGTCCCAGTGTGTAAAGATGGTCATAGATCCCGGAACAACCCCGGCAAACGTACTAACCCTGATAACCTGATAATGAAACCATTTATAACTACTAAAATCGGGTGTACTTTAAACTAGTGATATTATATCGACGGTTTCTTCACTGTTACTGGGCGCAGCCAAACGGCCTTCTGGGCTATGATCAATATATAATAATATACCTAAATCCTTATTCGAAAATGCCACCAAATATTAAGTGGCTCTCCCTTGGGTCGGGTCATGCGACGTTCGCTAGAATCGCAGAAAGACGAATTGGAAACTACAAACAGCTTAAATTTATATCTTTATCCGTTTCAGAGAAATTCGACCGAGAGTCTTTCTACAAGAAATTCATTTTTGACATTTCCATTCGGCAGAAACCTCGTAGCAAAATTAAAATTGTAGGAGATTTTGTGATAAAATTAAATGGATTCTGTAAAACCGTATAAATGTGAATAAAACTTAACGATATTAGGTACCTACATTATTATTTTGGGCCAGTGCGGTTAATTATTTGATTAAAAACTGAGCAATAAAAGTTAGAAGGACATTTAGAATTACCAAAATCTGATAATAATACAATCTGAAGTAATAAAAGAACCCAAGTGCCCGTCCTAACGATATTGAAGTTCATTTAGTTAGGAGGAGGAACATTTTGATTGCTTTCTTACTAATTAAAACTAAGATAATTTGCGAACGACGGTTTTGACGAGAATGGAGTAGAGACCGAAATATTACGAAAAAGGATTCAATGGTTTGTTTCTTGTGTTTCATACAATATTATCATCAGCCGTAATAGCCGTATAAGTAATAAAAATTCGTTGATGATCTCATCTTAAACCATTTCAATGTACAGACACCAGCACATCAAGCTACTACAATCTGTCAAATTTCTTTAATAGATTTCCAACTTTATCGCTAAAGCTTAAGGTTCAAAGTTGATTGGGAAAATTTTACAGTTTCGGGTAGCTTGATGCGCCGGCCGTTGTCTGTATAAAATGAAAATTATGAAAATAGATTTTCTTGAAAATAAACCTTATTTTCACAATAGCTAGGTATTTCTAAATCACACCGTCCTCTTCTTTGGAATACCTATGTACTACTGCTACTCTCGTATACTAACGAGCTATCTGTTAAAAACATTCTATGAAAACAACATTCAACATTCAACAACAACAACAACAACAACATTGAACATTCTATGGTTGACTGGTAGAAAATACCTATGGCATTAAGTCCGCCTCTGTACATTTATGTGCTTGAAGTATTAAATAAATAAATAAATAAAAAGCTTAGCCAGCAATACTGTCTGTCCATCATCCTAATTGCGTAACACACTTTCAATACCAACCTGAATAATTTTGTAGCTAATCCATTGCTTCATATGTTCCAAAAATTTGTCTGAACAACAATGTACCTATATTATTATAACGCAATGAATGTTGTTGAACTGTCATTATGAAAGCCATTGCTACTGTTACTGTGTTACGCAATTACCCCGCAGTGAGTGTCGTATGTGCCTTTTTTATATTTTTATTGTTTATTTTTTATTTTATTTATTTTATTATTTATTATTTTTTTATATTAGGGCTGATTTTTCAATCGACAGATAATTCTTATTCGTGGAATAACATTGACGGCTGTCAGATTCAGTAAGGGACAACTGTCAAATATTCAAAATTATTCCTCGGATAAAATTATCTGGCGTTAGAAAGATCAGCCCTTAAACAAATAGAAAAAATGGCATTTTATTTTCTGAATATTTTGGTTCCGTGTAACTTATTATACACAAAAGTATAGTAAAAAATAATAAAAACTTGAATCTACCATACACGGAGTCAGTCAAAACGACATAACTGCAGCTATAAATCCAAGTCAATGTTTAAAACAAACTGGGCACTACGCCCAAGCTTTGTGTAAATAAAAACATATAAAAATATATATAAAAGTACCAACTAGCGGTCAGTTTGTCACGCAACTTCTGAAAGGCAAGTTACATGGAGGCAATCTGTGACGTCAGACGTGCAGCAGTTATAACTAACTAGTTTGGCAACACATATAATTAATTAATTTGTTTGCTGGGCATTAATTTGATACCGACCAACCACTAATGAAATAGTTGGGTGGAATGCATTAGCTCGCGTGAAACGTACCTCCTACATAGTTGTTTCGTTACCTATATATTCCAAAATAAACACGTTCACGTATAATGTGAGTTATCTCCGAGTGACTGCTGTAAAATATTTACATATAAAACAATAAATCTATCTTCAGAAACGTTACGCTAAGACATTACGCATCTTTTAATGTTCAGAGAAACAAAGGAACCCAGTTTTTGTAGATCTGAGTAATAAAATATTAATCTCGTAAACCGTTCAAATGCTTATATGATAAAGGCACTGCACTGCGGCATTTTCAAGTAGCTTCCAAGTTTACTCGAAAATTTGAGGCCTCCGAGTCAAGTACCTAGAAACAACCCTAAGTCAGGCTTAGTTTTCTTCGTGAAACAAAGCTCTTCCGTGAATTTAACAACTTGTCAAACTAAGTCCTCTAACGACTACAGCAATTATTGTAGTGACTCCTGAACTGGCTGATGTTCTAAATCGGTTCCACATTCTATGAAAGCACTAATATTATCTAAGTACATACATAAAACCGCTAATGAATTCTCTTTTATCAACGTTCATTGTTATAATGAATAGGTATCTACTTTATGAAGTAATCAATATTTTATAATCCACATTTCATACTATTATCTGTGCGAACCACTGTCAATATACCCTTTCAACTATTTTGCAATAATATTCAAATTTAATCCTCCAATTGAATTGATACAAAAGACAATTAGTGGCCGGGAACCGAATTAATTTAATAAATCTGCCTCGGTAGACAATCCAAATACGGACTAAGCCGAGATAATCGTTACATTTAATTAATTTAGTAAAGTCTTCATTACAAGATTTGAAGACCGTACCTATTCTTAGCAGTTAAATGAAAGTTACGAGTGTAATCTCAGGACTGCTTTACCAAAGTGAGTTCAAAAACTGTGCGGACGAAATCATATAACACGAAGGAAAGAGTTGCCCTATTACCGCAAACTTTCTCGCAGATCTAGCTAACAGAGTTTGCTCAAACGGTTTACGTTGTAAGTACAACGCTGATGTAAATACAAAAATATTTTAGTACTCCATTCTGAATTTTGTTAAGACTTCAAAACTTTTAAAGCTGTTTTCAAGTTGCAGTGGATAGGTATTTATTTTGTTGGTGGAATGTTAAATGAGTTTGTAAAGAGTTGACTAGACAACGTCAATTGTAGATCTCGCTTAGATACTTCGTAGCGTAGTGTTAGATTGTTAATTGAAAACATTTTTTTCTTTAATGCAACAATGTGTTCGCTATTGCATTGTTATCTAGAACAATTATCAAAGAATCTATTGTTGGGAATTCCTTAAGTATCTACGGGCTTACATTTAGTGGTTGTGAATAAGCCAGGGGTGCAGCACACGCAGGTACGAGTACACACAATTATTCACACGGCAGAGGCACGTCCGTCGTTCCGAAACCGGGTAATTTACGGGCGGCCTGATCTGTCGCAGCGCATCGTAAACTCCGCGCACTTCACGTTCAAACTCACTATTTTACAAATGTAGCAAAACGTGACGTTTGTTTGTAGTCACAATGTTTTATTTTTAATTTATGTGTCACAGAATTGTTGGACCTCCTACATGATCTGGTTATTTATTTATCATTAGACTTTGCGCCCCAGACTTGAGAATTGACGTTCGAATGTTTTTCCCGCTCCCACACTCGAGCGGTTAAGCCCACACTCGAGGGGTTTACTAGTAGCTATTCAACAGATCCGTTATCTAACGTCCAGGTCAGTCATCAGATAAAATGAACAAGACTCGTTGAGGCATGTCTAATAAGCCCACACTCGAGGGGTTTACTACCAACTGGTAGTTATTCAAGACCAGTAGTTATTCAAGAGTTCCGTTATAGGTCTCTGACCAGCTCGATAGTACCATATTATCTTGTTTACATCGGAATGCATATATTAGTGAATATTCAAAGTAAAGACAACTAGAAGTGATTTATTATTCAAGTACTCCGTTATCTACCGTCCAGAGACGTTCTACGGCACATGGCCATAACTTTTTTCACACAGCGATTTGAAATAAGCCGCCATAGTAGTTACTGCTATATATTAAAATGCCTATCTAATGAAATATGTTTGGTTGTTATTGGCCGTGGGGACCATTTTGTCCGGGCCTCCTATTTCTCTTTCCTACTCCATCATCAGCACCTGATCACCTTCTATCTATAAACCTATTAATTAAGACCATTCCAAGGAGCCCAAACACGATACCTCTGCTGTATGTTAAGGGAGTTCGATATTCTGCAAACTCCAGGTGATGCTACAGCAGCAGTTCAAGGTTACTATGTTCTTTTAATATCATTGAAGTAACGAAATATCAAATTTCAACTCAATCCGACCTGTAGAAGATGCTCACATCAATTCATCAACTAGGAAACAGCTGATAGTCTTCAAACGGTTGAACCGATTTTCATGAAGAAGAACAGCTAAGAACACTCTTTATCAAGCCACCTTTCAAAGAAGAAAAAACATCAAAATCGGTTCAGCCGTTCGCGAGCTACGATGGCACAGACAGACACACAGATACACAGATACGCAGATACACATGTTAAAGTTATAACACCCCTGTGTTTCTGTCGGGGGTTAAAAATAGCATTAAGTACGGTCACTGACAATGTGCATTAACATAAAATGATTTAAGGAATTGCGGAAACCAGGTCAAACGCCCATAGTAAGCGGGTATTGTGGTTACAATTACCAAAATACGTGTTCAAAATTAATAAAAGTCGTTCTGTACAGATCTGGTGAAGAAGTTATTATTTCTGAGTGGTTTTATTTATCATCGCCCATAAATACCACTGAAACCGAATTTGGACGCATGGGTGGGACCCGGCGGCGGTTTCCTCGGTCCCTTTATATAACAGATTTGTCGTAAAATGAAATATTCGACGCATTAATTTTTATCAAATTTCCACCGACCTTATTTAAGTGGTAACTGGCTTGGGGTCTGGTCCTAGTTTTAACGTCCTGGAAAATTTAGAAAGGGTTGAACACCAACCTATTGGGTTATTTTATACCAGCCCAAAGCTTAAATTGCTCCAAATACACCTAGTCCTGACTTTCCTCCTACCAAATTTACCTATCTACAACTGAGAATTATGTAGTACATACATACATGATCACAGAATAGGAAATACACTTGTCAGTCAGTGCCTTTAACAACAGAGAGTAGCTTAACGATGGAGAAGGACCACCCCCTATGGCCAATCCATTAATTACCACACACACATAACGGTACAGCTCCAACTCTCCAACTTTATCTTAATAAATCGTAGATACACACCACCTACCAAGTATACCTATATAGACACTTTTGAAAAATAAGGCTTTAGTTAGTAAGTCATAGTTCAAACAGACAGAACCAGCGAAACAAAGTAATAGAATGTTCTAATAGAACTTAGCAGCAGAACTTTGTTAACACCCGCACGCTTCAGTACTTCGCTTGTATTTACCACTATTAGGAATCGATGGGTTGTAATAATTGTTGGTTGTTAATTTTATGTACATTTTGTGACGTCAGTATTTTGAGGTCTTTACGTAGGTATCGGCGTATACCTACTCGTACATACAAATACGATAAAGGCAGATTTCAAGTTATTTAAGACAAAGATAAGCGGTGTTAATATCTAATAATCCAGTTACCGCCCTTACAATTGACATTTATCTCGAGAGAGTCCAACTGTTAATCAAAGACACGGAATATCACGGAATATCCAACTGAAAGGTTCCCACTCGGTCATTTCGAACTTCGATTAATTATAAGAATTTCCAAACTCTAATAAACTCGCGATGTTACGGAACACCTAAACAAGTTACAGCCAATAATTCTCGCAGTATATTTGATTTATAACTATACACACAAGTTCGGTAGCAAAACAAAAACTAGAAAAACAAAGCGGCTCCCATGAGCTTTGCTGTAGTCGAATATAAATAAATATAAATCAGGACAGAATCAATTATGGGGAAAAGATTCGAGAAGCCATGTCTGCATTTATGTGTCGCATTTCAGGGATGAAAAAGCTTTTTAACATTACAATGAGAGCCATTTTATATTTCCTGATGTAATAAATCAAATCTCCTTGGCGTAGTGACGTCCCCCTTGAATCTCGGAGCCAATACTGAATGGATTTAATTCCGTGTTTCGTAGATGGGAAAAAGAACGTTCATCGTACCTAATTTCGAAAAAGTATGTTTGATTGTTAGATTGGCTTAGGGGTCGCAAGCGTGGCAGACGAGCTGAGGCGCACCGAAGATATTGGTTCAGTTCGTAGCTCTGGTCGTTCTGGTTGTTTAAATTTGCTGTTCAGCGCATCATTATAATACATAATCAGCCTCTAATGATCCCATTCCTGAAACACAGGCCTCCTCTCTGTCAGAGGGAATGGGCCGTAATCCACCAGCGGGTGTCACATGTCTTCAATTTTTTTGGTTCTGGGACATGCCGGTTTCCTCACGATGCTTTCCTTCACCGTTTTGAAAAGTGGTGATGAAATTAAATACCTACACAAAGCGTCTGCTTGGGTTCGAATTCACGACGTACAACTCGTAATTTGGGGCTGATACCACTGGACCACCACTGCTCTCATCGTCATCATAATAGATTCGGTATTTCGAATAAGTAAGGTGACGATGGACGGTCCATTATTTTGGACCTTAACTCACGACATGCAGCCATCATAAGGACCAAATCAACAGTAAATGTGTTGGCCAGACTGCGGTGAGGGCGCAGGGCGGGCGCGGGTGCGGGAACGCGCGCAGGCTGCCTGTCCGCACTGGAGCGCGGCTGCCTTCTGCGTGTTGTCGTGTCCAGTGTTTGTCAAAATATAATATGGACGAAGAAGACTTATTTTTAATAGAAAAAAGCTGTTAGTTTTAAGTTCACATAAGTAGTTTCATACCTGCGTGAAGTAAGGCAAATCGTGTTTTAATTCGAAATAGAGTAGCACGTTGTGAAGTCAACTGGGAGGAACTACCCTAACGGGTAGTTGGGTAGTACGGGTAGAACGGGTAGCACGGACGTGCAAGACGACGACTTTCAACCCTACACAATACATTATAGTTGTACGTGGCTTCAGGCACTTGACGCAATGAGTGTACTCAGAGTCTGTTTTTTAAGAATATTTATCTAGACAAAGGTAGCTATGCGATTTCTTTGGGATAAATCTATCTTCTTAAAGTGACGCTACGTAATTCGAGAAAAAAACACATTATCATAATTTTTTCCGTATCCACTCGCTTATTGGTTGATTACCTACTGTGTAGTTTTTCGTTCATTTACTTTGTCGTTTAACTTGCAAGAGACTTTGATAACTTGTATAATGATGCTCCTTTTAAATTGGTTCACCACTCCACCTAATACGATTTACCCAACTGCACTGTTAGAACGTTACAACGTTTTGTGGTATCATCCTTGACAAAAAACAAGCTACGATCGTAGTTCTAGTATCTAATGATAGGTTAGGATCAACATTATCCTTATAATCCCTAACAGGAAAGAATAAAGTACAGACGGAGATGTTCTAATTGAATGTAAATCTTCGTGGTCGTGACTTGACCTCGCCTCTGTATTTCATATAACACGAGATAGATGGCGCTATCTACCGCTCAACTTTTTATCCGGTTGAAAACCTCAAACGGCTCTTTACTTGAAAACGTTTTAAAAAGTACTTTAAAGTTTAATTACAAGAATTAGAGGTGACTTAAATTACAGTTGCGTTTGTGAATTCGACCATCATCATAGAGTAAGCCGCACTTCAGTGGTAGCATTTTGACCTTGAGTTGGCCTAGCGTAGTGGATATGGAGTATCAATAGTATTTGAGGCCAGCTTATACTGTTTCTCCAGATGGAGTTGGCGGGATGACCTGGACTACTTTAATAAAGATTGGTTCTTAGCAGCTCTGGGTGCTTACTCTTCAATTTAATTCCGATAGATCGACATTGGAATTGTGACGTTTCGTACTCTTGAGTTTGGGCTTGGCGTGGGGTAATTGTTGACAATATTGTTTTCAAGAGTACCGAATCACGTCACTGTAAAATTAACATTGGAATCATATTGGCATCTCATTGGAATTAAAATTAGTTTGGAGAGTAAGCCCCCTGGACAGAGAGAGGTGGAATGAGAATAGGGAGGCCTTTTCCATGCAGTGCAAGTGAGACATTAATGGCTAACATAACATATATATATATAACAATAAAATATACTGTTTTTGTTACTACTGACGGTACTGAGGTACGGCCTACCGTACCCATGAACGAAAAACTCAAAACTTTTCGTTGAGAATCAAAATAATTATTACATTGAGAAAGATGTTCCATTACCTATACTACGTAAGAAGGTACCTACAATAATCTGTTATTATTGAACTGCCGGACTGATATCGCAGCTGCACTTGACATAATAGTCACCAAAGATAATTATATTCTGCAACAATCATAGTGACAACAACAGGACATGTTTCCAGAATCAGTAATAAGCTTTTTTTTACCTGAAATATGTAATATATGTACTAAAGGAATCAAGCGGCACTCCATTTGAGTTATTTAGTAAGGAATATTACGAGTAATCCTTTCAGTAACAAATTCTTTCAGTAAAAATGTAGATTTATATAAACACTAGCTTGTGCCCGCGACTTCGTCCGCGTGAAATTTCTTGTTACTCCGACCCACCCCGTCGCATCGCATCGCCTGCCCGCGCTATTACTTCGTTTTTGCTTAGCTTTCTGACTTTTATTCTTTTTGCTCGGCTCCTAAAAATTATAGCGTGATGTTAAATAGCCTAAAGCCTTCCTCAAGAATTGGGCTTTCAAATGCAAAAATAATTTTTCAAATCCGACTGATAGTTCCAGAGATTAGCGCGTTCAACCAAACAAACAAACTCTTCAGCTTTATAATATTAAAAAGTATAGATATAGATAATGTTACGTACCTAGCAAATGCAACTCACTCATGGCAAGATCGTTGATGATCGTAGATATATTTTTGTTTGTTTTTGTAGATATATTATAAAAGTAATCGGCTTTTACAATGTACACTGTCAAATTAAACTGTTAAGGCTAGGTATGTGAAGACAGTGTTCTGTAGGCTTTTTAACAAGTACTCGTACTTAACAAAATCGTCTATAATTTTACCCTTTTGGCGACAGAAACTAGTATTTTTCATACGAACCAATGAGCTTAATGTATAGGTATGTATAATAACTTTATTTCAGAGTATTCATTACAGAACATCCATATTTCTGTTAGTACTTAAGAGCTAAGTTAGTAAACCACAAAAAGGAAAAAACCGGGCAAGAACGAGTCGGACTCGCGCACTGAGGGTTCCGTACCATCATATGTTTTTAATTCTTCATCGGCGAGGCCTATATTCGTCAGAGAATTTTAACACTGTACACTGCGGTGTAGAATATTGCAGTTTTACGTCAGCGCCATCTTTTAACTGATAGTGGAACTAATGTAACTTTTGTTGATGATTTCTGAAAAAGGGTGCTATTTAGAGACTTAGTTTTATTTTTCCTGTAATCTTTACATAAACTTCTATCACATAGAATAATTTCAGATTTTTCTCTATGCAAACTTCGGAGATAAGGGGGAACGGTATTTTTTTTTTACATTTTTCCTCAAAAGTCGAAACCTATGGAGCTTAAAAAAAAGAAAAATGTTTGAGAATGTCCAAACTGCGCTCTTTCATGTGATACTCTACATGCCCTAGTAGCCCTACTTCGAACTTTTCAGACATATATTTTTATTTCTTTCTTATTTGCAAAATAGTTGGGCAAACGTCATCTAAAACTATTTCAAATTTAAAGTTGATAGCATTAGTAGCTCTTGAGATATCCAGCTGTGACAGACAGACTGACAGTCTCACCATAAGGGTTCCGTTTTACCATTTTGGTACGGAACCCTAAGAACTTGTAGTTAAATAGACACGTGAAGTACGATCCAGTGTCTAAGAAAAGGACCATCTGACCGGTCCACTATTACCTTCAGAACGCTGTTGGAGCTTCTTCGGATATGCTGCAATATGGAGGCCAATCGCTTTCTCATGATGGCATGAAAGCCGGGCCTCCATAAACATGCGAGACGCTCTACCGCATCTCGGTAGCCCCAACAACATCCTAAAAGCATTATTATATTGTACACGAAGGGCATTGAGTGTCCGCTACTTAACCATCACTGCTACGATAAGAAGTTGTTATTAAGGCGACTACGTGATTTAAAGCGGGGTCTTTGTCAGACTGTATAGAAAAGAACGAGAAGCGCGATGTCACAACGCTGGTAATTTATTGCAAAATATGAAGCAATTATCTATTTACAAAAAATCTATTGCTTGGACTAAAAATTTAAACACTAGTGTTTTAGTATGTTGCTTATAGAATAATCTGACAAAAAATCATAACGATTGTGTGTATATTAGTATGGTTTTTACTGTAAAAAAAAAGTTTTTAGAGGTATCTTCTTGATTTTTTCTATCTTATCAAATTAGTTGTATTATGTTTTAACACATTATCTACATAGCATATATTCTGAAGAATATCATATATTTTTCTGATTTTGTTTACTGTAGTCGATGATATACTTTTATTGCTTCTAAAACTTGCGTTTTTTTGCGTTTAGGTCCTGTAAGCCCCTTAAAAACAAACGCGAACTCGTTGATGTCACAGCTGTGGCCCTGCAAATGTAGATAGTCTTGGTTGCCAACATTTGTCTATATTCTGTTGAGTGATATAACTCTAACAGCGGGGTAACATACTAACAGCAATGGTAGTACCATTAGCAATTTAATGGTTTTCATTTTGTCAGTTCAGTTTGGTTTGTTCAGTTCAGTTTTGTTCAGTTTGACATCCATTGCATTATTTGTTCCTGAGCACACAAATTTTTCGAACAGAAATGAAGCAATGGATTAGCTATATCCTTCAGAATGATTCAGATTGTGGTTGATAGTGTGTTACGCCATAGGGTCTGTTTTTATTAGGGTTCCGTACGCAAAGGGTAAAAACGGGACCTACTACTAAGACTCCACTGTCCGTCTGTCCGTCTGTCACCAGGCTGTATCTCATGAACCGTAATAGCTAGACAGTTGAAATTTTCACAGATGATGTATTTCTGTTGCCACTATAACACCAAGTACTAAAAACAGAATAAAATAAATACTTAAGTACGGATCCCTTCGTTTGCGAGTTTGACTCGCACTTGGCCAGGTTTTTTATTTATATAGATTTACCGTGTGCGTACACTACAGAAATTACAGGAAGCAACAGAAAATAAAGAACTAAATCTAAAAAACAATTAAAGGTAAATACAGAATTTTTATATATTTAAGTAGAACAGTTAAATTATTTGTATATAGCAAAACAAAGGGAGATACAGCCGTCTTATATCTTAACAATTAACAAAAACTAGAGAAAAACCATGAAAAAGAAAAATGAGCGCACTAAACTTATTATACTATAAAAACCTAGTGATATATAAACCTAGTTCTATTTTGGAGCAACATAAATATTTAAATTACTTTCAATCCTGTTAAGGCACAAAGGGCTCCCACGGGATAAGCAAAATAATGTATTTCTAAAAAGTTTGAATGGATTATCCCGTAAAACTCATGAATCCCTGGAAGAATAGAAAGCCTCTAATTGGAGCATAGTTTTAATCTCTCGTATTTAACAGTTTTCTACAATAGAATCAGAATCCAAAATATACGGTAGTCAGACTCGATGTTGTTTTCCCGATTTCCACGTAGACGATATGGATGATAATTAGAATCACGATTATTGGATTCTATTTGAATACCCACCTAAGTCCCACACCTTGACAAACTGACAAACAGACAAGTGAGAAAAGAACAAAAACACGTACAAAGGCGATGCTTATCATCTACAAACTTAGGTGAAGTGAGTTGTCAATAGTGTGTATAGTACTTATATAATCCCTAGCATCAGGTGGAATGACTGCTTGATATAAGTTTTGACTCGGCAAATAGTTCTATCGGCGATGGATTTATTCTTGGAACCAACCGTCGACTAAGAGTGATTTCGGCGAACCGTACCATCGACGAAGAGGAGCTCGCTATATCGTTCTGAGCTCGATTTTTATACAATAGACCGGCTGGTACATATAATTTATAAATAAACATCCGCTGGTACGCTGTTATACAACCAGATGATAAAAATGTAAAGGCTCATTTCCATTGGTCGATAGGGCTTGTATGCAGGGTACAGGAGATTTACATCCTAACCCTTTTTTTTTCGGGCGTGTTAGGCGCCAAGGCGATTGCCACCCCGACGCCTCCTTCTCCAAGCAGGATCAGTCCTCTCCCGATCCCGCTCGGCGGCCTCCTTCTTGACCATCACGGTCTCACAGAAGGAGGCTACTGACGCCCAATCCTCTATCTCTGCCAGCATTGCCCTCACTACTGCCGGCAAAGACAGGTCTCGCCCGATCCTGGCAACCAGGACCCGCCACTCGGAGGCCCACGCAGGGCACTTCTCGAGCGTGTGTTGTGCGGAATCCAGCTGCCTCCGCAGTGGAGGCAATTTGCCGTGGCCTCGCCCGATTCTGTTCAGGTACTCACCGAAGCAATCATGTCCGGTGAGCACCTGGGTGAACCTTAAGGAGATGCGCTCCCCTCTTTTCAACCAGGCTTCGAAGTGCGGCAGAACGGCTTCGACAACGCGCTCGCGCCACAGCTCGAGCGCGTATCGCCGTTCCCGCCGCCTCAGCCTTACGAATACGCTTCCTGGCACACTATTCCCGCTTTGGCGGATATCGCGAATCTGGTCGTAGATCTTCTCGTCCATATCCGCCAGGTCACATTTAACCTAGGACCCGCATGTAGGGAACCGTTTTCATTAGTCGAAACGGCCCCATGTGGAGTGCTGAAAATTTCTGTAAAGCATGCCATAAGGCCTGCATGGCCCGTATTCGGAACCGTTATCTTTAGTCGACAGGGAGCGATTGATACAGAGAACGGCACCGCACATTTTGCAGTTGCTTTGAAGGGTCAATTTATTGGGTGTGAGTCTCCGCACGCTTTTTACTGATCGTTGAATTTCAATGGTCGCTACACCCGCTAAGGGGATTCCCTGCAGTCGGTGTACTGAGCGCGTTATTGCCTTATGACTTTGATTAGTCATTACCCCACCGCAATAAGTCCCCGCATCCGAGTTATCGACTAATGAAAATGTGCCATTAAGGTAATATAAAATTAGTCAAAATTAAACGTAAGTGATCCGATTGGCAGTTGACAATTCAGCCAATCAAACAATCACCACAGTTTACGATTTGGTATCTAATTTTTGTGTTCATTTTCGTTCCAGAAACCGGGCGTAAGCTCACTCATCATTTCGATAGTTCTTTCTAGAGAACACACCACACTCACAACCACACACACGCTCAACTCAACACACACACACACACCCTTACACACACCCACACACTCACTCATTCACTTTAGAAAGAAAAATTGAAAGTTGAGTTGAGTTGAAAGTTGAGTTGTTGTTGTTGTTGTTGAAAGTGGTCAAAGAGACACATAATTATGTTCTGATTCCGGTTCAAATACCGATTAACCTTAGTTATTCCTTGCTGTTGACTTCAGCACCACGGTATATTCGCTTACAGAAAAATCTTGTTCAGAGTGTTGTTCCGGGTCTGGGTAATCCTAGAAACTCTTACGGCCATTTTCAATAACCTATCTATCTTTAGTTCCAGTTACTAAAGATAGACAAATCTATCCTTTTGTCCTTACTTGCTTATCAATAACCTACCGATAGATAGCATTTGCTACCGAAGTTGTCTATCTATCATTGGGAGGACCGATAGCCTACTAGAGATAGGAACGCTCATACAAATCGTCTTACTTGCATTTCAATATAAGTTTGAAGTTACTCTCCAGTAGATGTAGCTAACTCTAGTAACGTCATTTGCTTATCTGTCAACATCGGCCGTTTACGCGGACAAATAGTCAGATAGCCTTTAAAAAATTTGTAGATTCGTGTTAAATAATGGAATATTTTAGCAGTGATGATAGTGATATAGAATTATTTCAAATTATATTAGATTTAGATGAAAGCAGTGAGAGTGATACCGATAACATACCGTTACAGAAGGAATATAAACAACGTGTGAATTATATGACTAAATTAAATGACTATGAATTTACGTATCGATTTAGACTGAATAAAAGTGCTGTGAATCAGTTAATTAATTTAATACAACCATATTTAAGTGTAAAATCTAGAAGGTAAGGTTAATTTTATCTGTAGACACTAATTTTGGTGCTTACATTGCTGTATCAGGTTATAATCAAGTTCTTCTTTTTCCAGAAATCATGGTATTTCTGCCCTTCATCAGACACTTTTGGCTCTACGATTCTATGCATTGGGTACTATGCTGGTGTCCATTGCAGATTTTATCGGAGTGTCTATAGCATCCGCTAGTCGTATTGTCTCCGATGTGTCTAGAGCCATTGCAAAATTGTATCCAAATTTTGTTGTGCTACAAAGTCACACTCAACAAGAGTTCTACAATATTGCTGGATTCCCAAGAGTACATGGAACCATAGATGGTACCCATATATTAATACAATCACCAAGTGGGTATCCAAAGTCAAAATATTAGTCTCTACTACTAATAAAATATAAGTCTCTACTACTAATTCATACTGCTAACTATTTAGATACATGAGAACTTTAATATGTATATATTAAGGTGCCTATAATTTTCATTTTACAGATTCAAATATAGGAGAGGAATTCAGAAACAGGAAAGGAACATTTTCTATCAATGTGCAAGTTGTGTGTAATTCCTCATTAGTATTTCAAAATGTTGTTGCTCGATGGCCAGGATCCACTCATGATGCAACTATATTTAACCACTCTAATTTAAAAGGTTACTTATATGGTTATGTTTTATTATGTGAGTACGACTGTTCCTATTGTATAAGTCCTACATTATTATAAAATTTGCAGATTATTGTGAACAAGGTGGACTTGGAAATCGCTGGTTACTTGGTGATAGTGGCTATCCGTGTAAGCCCTATCTATTGACACCATTACTCAACCCAAATACTCCATCTGAGCAACGATACAATGAAGCACATATTAAAACAAGACATACTGTAGAAAGGTTAGTTTTATTTAGTAAATACTAGATATAGTGTAAAATTATAGAAGATAAATTATTAATACCTACTTTAATTTTAGATGTATTGGAGTTTGGAAAAGAAGATTCCCCATACTGTCATTGAAAAGCAGGTTAAAACTTGAAAATATGCAAGCAGTTATTATAGCCACTGCAGTGTTACACAATATTGCCAGAAGTATGAATTTGGAAGAAATAGAGCCAGAAATATCAGTTCCAGATACAACACAGGAACATAATGTGATTGTTCATGACTATTCTCCTTCTGAATTTACATCAGAACGGCAATTGCTAATAAATAATTATTTTCATGTGTAAAATAAAAAGATAAAATACATACATGTGGACCACATTTTTATTTTCCTACTCTTATGTCACAATATTAATATAAAATCTTTTTACCTAATTAATAAAAGTTTTTAAGTAGTAACAGAACTATTTAACTAATCTAGGAAATTGAAATTGTTTATAATTTTTTATTTTCTAATGTAGCACTTTCTAATCTAGCATTTTCTAATCTAGCATTCTCTAATTCTAACTTAAGTTTAGCTATATTAATCACCTTTTCCTCATTTTCTAAATCAATTTTTTTCTTCTTAGCTATCAGGTACTCTGCTAATGCATTTTCCCTTAATATGCGGGCCTTGCACTTTTCTTCTTCCATCCTGTGTTTCCGCTTTGCTGTAAAAAAATTTAAAATTATTAAAAATGCCTTGCCACTCTACAGGCACATCAATATATTTAATTAACTCTACAATTTTTAATTGTTTTATTATTTTACATTAAAGTTTTGCAATAAAACAAACAAAAATTGTTGAGTTAATTACTAAAACTCAGTTTTATTTTTCAGTCTTATATGAAGTACGCTAAACCAGAGATATGAAATTACTGTAAATAAATAATATCTTTAAAATAATTTAAGAAAAACGCCACCCTTCTAATGTTCATAACAAAAAATAACAGCCACCCACCTAATGTGCCACTGCCGCTAGCTCTACCGAAGTAAAAGTTTTTCTGTTTAGGTGGAGGTGTCTCAAGAATTTGTATTTCCTTCAACACCTCCCTCTCATCAACACATCCACCAGATATATCATCACCAAGTCCACCTCTATTAGCATTAAGCTCCTCACTCTCAACATTCTCTATTTCATTTAACACAATGAAGTCTCCTTGAATGGCGGCATCTCCACCAAACTTCACAGAGAATCCTTGGCATGTGCTGCCTAAAAGTGAAGCTACCTTATCCAAGACTTCATCAGGTGGGAAGTAGTCCTTGCCACCTCCAGTCTGTTGAAAAAGAACAATAATTAAGTACTATAAATTAAAATTTCAATTGACTATTGTGAACTATTATCAATCACTAACTAACCTTATTATGGCTGCTTCTCATGTTTGCACAGCGTTTGCGAGCAGACTTCTTCAAGTTTTCCCATTTTAAACGAAGCTGCGCAGGAGTTCGTGGGAAACTTGACACCGACGAATTAAAATCAACTGTTAAGGTTTGCCAAGCCTGATCTTTCATTTTATTGTTGGTTGCATTCGTCGCTTTGTTATTTATCACTGCATTTGCCGCCACAAGTTGTACAAGCAGCATCGTCTCATCTTTGGTCATTGGTGCCGATTTGGTTGACTAAAAAAAAAGAATTTTATAAGCTTAAACGCATTAAGGAATGTAAGAATTATTGACAGTTTAAGTGTTACTTACAGAATTCATTTTTATTCACTTTTTACGTTAAGACGTACAAAATACGTACAACACGGTCACATTAACTTGACGCATCTGTGGAATGCGAGGCCCCGCCCGCTTCCCCCCGCATTCCCTTAGCTCGCCCGGCAAGGGTCAGTATGGTCAGCATCTTTATTCTATCTATTCATCTATATATTTTTGACAATCAACATAAAATAGTTTTTTTACTACCTACACTTCCTGCAAATAAAGATTTGAAATTATATAGGTAGTATCTACTACCTACATACATTTTTTTTCTTAAAAAAAACGTTGCCCCTTACTAGGAATTTCTCCTGTGTCGTAGGTGCGTTTAGTTGTTGATGCTTTTTTGTCACACCGTACTAGAGTGCCAAAATGACGTCATCAACGCCAAGCGTCAAGTTAATGTGACCGCGTTGTAACTTGAACACAAAGAAAAAACAAAGCGACCGTGGCGTCCGTGGCTGTCAGTGTCAAAACTGCTAAAACGTTTTGTTTCATGATTAAACTTAATAACTAAAGTGAAATAATAATTTAATGTTAATTCATAGTAAAAATAATGAAAAAAATTACATAATTAGTACTTATAATAAAAAGAAATAAATAAATAATATTTGTTTTTAGCATTAACATTAGTGTAGGAAAGAACGAAACGTTTTAAGAGGGAAAATGTTATCCTTCGTTAGTTGCAGATAGATAGCACCTATCTTTGATTGTGAAACGCAAACTATAGATAGATAAGATTTTGCCGTCTATCGGAGATAACTATCTATCCGTAACTGTAGATAGGTTATTGAAAATGGCCGTTAGTGTAAACGTTTAAAACCAACTTTACCGACTCGCACTGGGCCCGCGTGGTGGATTTCAGCCCACTCCCTCTCACCGAGAGGAGGCCTGTTTCTCAGCAGTGGGAACATTATAGATTGAATATGTATATGACGGCGCGACGGTAGCGCTACCTTTAATTTCTAGACTAGAATGACAGTTTCAGTATTGTCATTCTGGCGGAACGTCAAACGGGCAACCATCTTGTGGCACTTTTTCAATGGAGCGCGACAGAGGTTGCACGTCATCGACGAATCGCCTTTAATCTGCGTTAAATTAAGTTTATTCAAGTGTTAATCGATTTGTATCGATTAAATAAATGTGTGAGAATCGTATTTCACCTTTATTTTCATCTTACCTAACCATTTACCCACGCAAAGATGGACCCATCTAATGATGACGGTACAGAATTGTTGTTATATATGTTATGTGTAAACCTTTAAAAAATGGAGGACCATGTCAAGCTGTAAAAGTTTAAACAATGAAAATTCCTATATAGCAATATCATACTTTACAAAAGTCTGTCACAAAAGTCTAGAGCATTTTAGATTAGTTTGCAAGATAACCCCGGTTTTGAGATACACAGAATTTTTTCCACTGAAAGTAAACAGCAGGAAATTTGCCTCTTTCTCACCTGCACTTACAGAACTAGTGTTGCACCAACACCTACTAACATTTTATATCGTCGCGTTTGAAAAATATAATGAGTGGAAAGGTGGTTCACCTTACCTTAAACCAACGTAGTCCCCAACTTTTCCTGACGTAATTTAATTCCACCGTTATTTGTACTGAGAATAAAGAAACAAAATGTCGCGTTCGTCACTTCTGTGCGTAATTAGTGTAAAACCACAACTCCACAGCTGCCTCCCACGCGCAACGGCGCAGTTTTATAACAACGCTTGCGACATTGGCTCAACCCGTATTGCGTGCAAAACGTGCAACACAACGGTTACAATAGCCGTTGTAAATCTTTTAGACGAATAAAAACTTCCCACATAGTAAGAGTAGTTAAGAGTTTTAGTAGCCAACCCTAAGTGCATGTCGCCGTAGCACCGTGCGTAGCGGCGTTGCTGTAGCCGCGTAGCAAGGCAGCTCAAATGCTCATTCAGTTACATAATTCGATCATCCGAATTATTTATTTTAATTAATTATTGATGAAAGTAACTCGTTTCATTATTCAGCTGTCATTTAATCAATTTAATTGAATACGAGCTTATGATTCGCGAACAGCAATTGTATCCCGGGAGTCACTTTGTCCAGCAACGATTTAATGTTGTTAATGATATATTATAATGTTCGCTTGTTTTATCCTGCAGTATTTGCATACCTATTTACGGTCCGTATTAAAATTATCAGATGAAAATATAAACAAATTGATCTCAAAACATACACAGGCTGTGGATACCAATTTCGAATACTTACATAAACCCGAAATTCTAATTTTAAATATAAGTAAATCTGTCATAAATTATTAAAGATGTTTTTCATTTGACAATTGAGGTATGACCTCAATTTTCTTCGATGTCTTTTCAATTAAAATTAAATACCGCTATTCAAACTATATTGTTGGAAAACGTGGTGAGGTTATAAGTTTATACTGAGAACTTATATACAGATGAATGATTTAATAATTTCCCTTAGTGAGCGATTGCGAAAGAATTTATGTTAACACTTTCATCAGATACTTTTAGAACAGACTATGTATAGTATTGCATGTTAGGTCTACATTGTAAGCCTGAGTTGGAATGAAATGAATGATAGTATTTACGTGTTTAGTTACAATCCAGCGCAGAGTTAGCGAACGTGACCGAGTAAAGTATGTGGCTGCATAGATTTATACGTCTAAGGTCTATTAAAACTTGGTCCAACGAAGTGCAAGTACGTGTCCTGTTAGAAATGTTGGGAATTTGTTTTAGCTTTTTTGATCGTACACTGTATTTTAAATCTATATGTATAATACAAATACAAAGTCGGGTCAGTTACGCCATTTATAACTCAAGAACGGCTGGACCGATTTTTATGATCTTTATTTTGTTGCATTTGTCTCCGTCCTGAATAGCAGAATAACTAGGTATTAAAACATGGGAAATATCACGAAAAATCAATACTGAACATAATTCATTTTCTCATACATTTTGTATTTATTGATTCTGAGGCGATAAGAAGTTCACCGGGTCCTCGCTAGGTAGTCCTAGTATAAAATCAAATAGCGCAAGCATCAAAACTGGGCGAATAATCTGTGTGTCGTACCTATTCTAAGCATACTCGTTCGAAGCAAAGAAATTTATTGTAAGAAAAATGTACACCCATGTAGGTACCTACATTTTCCTTATCTCATCAATCTGCCACCATTCAAGCCGCAAAACTCAAAAGATTTACAACATTTCCGCCGCCATCGATCAAAAAACGACTGAATGCTTCGCCGACGTAAGACGTTGCCTTTTTCGCTTAAAACTTGTGTTCAGGAAGTTCTTAACGGCAAACTTGTGGAAAGTTTTTTCCGTTGTGATCGAAGGCGGCGGGCACTGCATCACGTGTTGCCGGGATTAAGCCTGCAAGCGCATCAACCCTGCAGGCTGAGAAGGAGGAGGCTGGGAAGCCATTAATTTTGTTCAGCGCCTTACAAGTTACAGCGGACGCTAAGCCGCCGCCCCACTTTGACTGCATTACAAAAAGAATATTATGAAGTGTCTGCACAACGGAGCTGGATTACAATGAGTCGCCTTGTGCCTCTCCTCATATTGCTCACTTTGCTGAAGATTTTAGTCTTTTAAATTCTTTGTCTCCTTATTTTGAACAGACCGAGTTAATAGATTACCTTTTAGCTTATTAAGATATTTCTTCGAAAGCTGCTAAAAGTTCTGATATTAAAACGTTTTGCGGTTAACTTGACTTTGAGATTTTGTTCTTTGAATTATGCTTCGAGGAAGATAACTATTTTCTGTGTGGGAGCTAATTTGATATTATCTTTCGATTAAATTCACCTGCGGGCTTTTCAATGACATCTTCTGAAGGTGACTCTTTTCATAAAAGATATAACTGGTCTATTAAATTCACATTATATAATCTTTAGGTCGAATTATTCCTACTATTTACAAATAAAACTTTGACAAGAAATAGGTATATTATTGCCACATCTTATTATTCATTTTCTGTGGCGACTCTGAGTCCGCAGGCACGTGAGTGCACGCATTGGGCACGCTAGTCGTCTGCAGGAATTTAATTTTTCCCCTCGGATTCTTGCCTGAGCCCGCGGAGTCACGACGTATTCAATTTACTGCTAGCTAACACATGAATACAGATTTTTTGTCCAACGATACTCAATAGGGCCGCTATCTACGATTGTATGAGTTTTGGGGAGCTTGGTGGTTTTTTAAGTTATGCTCGTTTACATATTTGATTTTTCGCTGTATGGAGGTTGTATGGAGGGCTGTATGGAGTTTTTTGAATAGATTTCTGAAATCATGAAACACCATTAAATACCTACCGTTGTCGTGTCTACTTATCCCTAACAAATAAAGGATAGTAAGTAGACAGAACAATTTTAGTTTATTAAAAAAGGGCCTACCTATTACGCACTCTAAAGTGGAGCGAGGGAGGTGGATAGGAAGGCGAATCAGCTGGGATGTCGGGACGGCTCCGGGGAAACGGCCGTCGAAAGTGGCTCTGCGGAGCGGGCGTCGGGTCAAGTCGGCGGCACAGATTGACAGCGTATATTGCTTCAACTAGGGGATTTTATCTTGATACCACTTTGCCCACTAAGAGACTTTAACTCGAAACCACCACTTCACAGCTCTCCGTAATTCCACAATAACTTTCCAGTTCCACAGTAATTCGTGTCCTCCGAACTCCTTTTCTCTTCGTTTTTCGTTCGAACACTTCCTTCTCCTTTTTTCTTTTTCCCAGCCATATCTCCATCTAACCTGCCAGTTTAGTCAACCAAGACGTATAAAACCTCCTTGTTAGAGCTGAGAGTGCATTTAAGAATCTTATAATTATAATTTAGAATTCCGTTATTTAGTATACAACGTAATTAAGTTGAAAAACCAAATTTAGACTATCCAAAACGATATAAAATGATTTTTAGTAAATACAATCCTAATACAACCTTCCTTGAATAGACTGAAGAAATTAAAAGAAGAAGTAGACATCAGATTGACTCGTTTGACTTAAATGTTATAACGAATATAAAATAAAAATGTCATAAAGAATATGAATGTGTAAAATTATGGGAAATTACAATGGAAATTATAATTTATAATCAGGTAATTCTATAGAGACGATTTGTTTAAGAGCGATTCGCAGAGTACTAACACGGAAAATACTCAAATTCTATGTTTTGTGCCTCAGCCAAAGTGCGAGATATAATACCTAATAAGAAAATCGTAAAAGGATACAAATTCATAAATATGATGAGAATGAATGAAAAGGAAGCGTAAGTACAGTATCAGTAATAAACAGATACTATACCGTATAGGTCTACCAGAATCTCATGGCATAAAAAATGTGATTTTCAAATGGATTGACATTGGCATATGAAAATCACAATGTTTTTTTATGCCATGAGTTTCTGGTAGACCTATACCTACGGAATACACATAGAGCTCGTGACACTCAATCAATATGTTAATTTTGGACTTCCATGCAGACAGAGCCGCGAGCAAAGCTAGTTCTGTAATAAATTTTCTAATAGCTCACTCCACTCGTATTTGATTATACAATATTAATTCATCCACAGGAATTTAATAGAGACAAAATACTTTAAAATGCGCTTGGGATTTTAAACGACCAACAGTAAGTAGGTACTACGTGATACGAAATGTTCGAAATCAATTGATAGCTTCATTTGGGAGTGGAATCACCGCGTGTAATCTGAGTTGCGTCCAACCGCAATGTGCCAAATTTTCACTATTGAAATGTGCGGTAATACCTTGCTAAGTTTAAACTAAATGCTTTTCCATAATTCGAGAATAGTTACGTGTTGCCGGCCAGTTACTATGTTTAAAGTGAGGACATAGTTTTGAAGTGTCATTTTTATGAGGAGCATCCAACAGTGGCCCGGACAAAGTCAAGTATGTATGAGTTTTACTCGTGAGCATATTTCGGGATTGTCTCACTACATACTTTTACGAAGCTGCGTGCCAACCGTTTCTACACATTCGTGACCTGAAAAGTATAAGTCTAACAAATTACAGTTATGTGTGAAGGAAACGATGCATTTAATTTACTACGTAAAGGTAGAAATTAAACACAATGACTGCGCTACCTCATTTCTTAATTTAATCCTACGCGGTTGGTTACTACAACTTTGTTATTCCAACATTTTAGCTCTAAACCAACTCAACGGAAGCTGAAATATTAAGTTTCATTCTAACTTAATTCCTTACTACGTGTTTCAAGTGTGGTTGGAAACGGAATCCTGATCTTGAACAAAATTACTTAAGTAGCAATTTTGTAGATGGTACGAATTACCTTCAAACAGCCGAGTTAAGTGCAAACATGAAGATTCGAACAGAAACTGAATTGCGAAACTAAATCCTTTCGAGACTTGCACCTACTTCCATGATACGAGCTGTGAAACATTCTCAGCTGAATATCTCTTAAAGAAAATAGATTTTTCACGTTATAGCTCTGGACTGCAAAGAAAGCATCTTAGGATTATTTTGTTTCGAAAATGTAAAACCAGTGAAAAGAGAAGGAACTTTCATTTTGGTTCGTATTTATTTCAGAATGTTTGATTAAAATACATTTGGTATCTTTTATTGGAAGATATACATAGCTTTGTTCATGTTTCATTGTTGTTTGTTTCAAAGGCAGACAAACGCCCTTGAGTTTTCTGTCTGCCCAAAAAAACGAAACTACAGAATCAAACTCATGACAGGTATAGCCCGGAAGCAAATAGGTTAGCTACTTCAACATTAATATGGTTGAACTTATCACATTAAGGGCGAATTTCACCAAACTTTTATACCTAGAAAAATTTTATCCTGAGAATTAATTTTGAAGTAGAGAACAGTATTTCCATACTAGAACTGTCAGACGTCGATTTTATTCCACGAAATCTAACTTTGGTAAAATCAGCCCTAAATCAAACAAAACAGACTCGTTACTTGGCTTTGCTCAATTCAAAGTCCGAGCTAACTACCCGTACAATAACATAATATCCGAATAATATGTTTCGTCAGCACCATTCGTATTACTTAAGGATCGTTAACGGCTTTACCCAAGTACGTTTTATCGGGATTACCACACCAGCTTCGAACCTTACTAAAGCTTTAGATATTGCTGAAGCGTTTATTGATTTCTTGAATACATAAAAAATACACTTTTCACCGTGAAAAGGTTAAGCGAAGTGAGGTTGAAGTGAGTTGTCAATCCATCAGAAGGCCAATTTCCGTAATTAAAAACGTTCAAAATCTAATCGCAATCTCATTTCAGCGACAATCAATGTCAAAAACTTGTCAAAAATGTAGGGAAATTGGAGGTATTTTTGACAGATTGAGACTGAGATCCGACTGTGAACGTTCTTAAAATTACGAGAATCGCCCCTCAGATGCTAGCTAGATTGACATTATTGACAGCTCACGTCACCTAAATGTTAACGGTGAGATTTCTGCAGAATACATTTGCTGGCACACAACACTGTAATCTCTGATGAATGCCATTTCAATCATTGTCCTTTTCATTTATTTTCCGCGATCTTTCACGTGATATTGACAGCATAGATAATATAGACAGAAAAGATTGTACAGGCTGCGTATGTATAGATGTGTATATAGTGCATGTGCCTGTATTGCTCCAGTTTCAGTCCGGGTTTTGTTAAATTTTTGGGAGCCAACAAAAAAAAGTAAAAGAAACAAAGTCCTTCGCGTCTAATTTTTTTTTGTAAACACATCATGTAGACTTAAGAAAACTTAAACACTGTTTTTTGGCAAATAAACATTATCTATGTTTAATTGAACATGCTTAATTGACCCCTTAGACATTTTAAATACACAACATGTTAAATTAACCCCTTAGACATGTTTAGATATTAATGTATAGACAGACAATTAACCTTAGGGTAAAAAAAGCAATTAACAGTATATCAACAATATCGGCAATATGTATTTCAAGAATCACTTGACTTCGATGATTGACGCTAGATTCAATCATGTACCGGCTGCACCGATTACCTATCACGTCTTGTGTCTTACATCAACGACATTTAACTTTAGGGTGATAAAGCAATTACGAGGTTGACTATGCCTTCACTACGTATTTCAAGAATCACTTGACCTCGATGATTGACACTAGATTTAATCATGTACCGGCTGCAGAGATTAACTATCATGTCTTGTTTCTCACATCAACCTCTATTGTTAAACATGGACCTTCCATTCAACTGACACATATCGAGCCTTCTGCCCCGCGAAATCTCTTGGTCAACAACAAAGATAGAGCTACAAACAACGTGCCCGAAACATCAATCAAAACACATGAGTGATTTGGCAAACAATAGAATGGGCATTTTTTGTTTGCTTATTCTATTACCATGTTGTCGAAGTGTACTTACATCTGTTCTGCTACAAAATCTCTGTAATAAAATAAAGATTTTTGTTCGTTAACTCTTTTTTAGGCTAGGCTTTATGTATAGATTTCATTAATTTTTTAATACAAAAATGGGTTTATTTTCAATTAAGTTTACGAAATCCTACTAACGTATTCTTTTTCTGCCATTAAATTTCTGATATCAGCCTTCATAAAGGTTTATTTAGATACAAATCTAATTAAGTATTGTAAATTATTCAAGGCTAGCGTCCAATTTCTCGAAAAATCTTTTGTCCCGCGAGAAAGAAACACAGATAAACATTTAACAAAAAAAAAGATTCTTAACTTTTTATACATAATTCGTAACAGAATGAGGTGTAGCCGTAACTACAATCAGCCATTCGCATCAGCTTGTAAATAGGACGGACAGCCGGGACGGGGAGAAGTTGAGTGATCAGATACTGTGGTCACGACGAGTGGTACAATTTTGCATTTCTTTAAAATTATGGTACAGTCAACAAAAGAGATAGGTACTTAGGCAGGCACCTTATCAATAATTAGGCAGATACTTTATGTCCTCACATTTATTTAGTAATTTGGCAAAATGGGGCCATACCTACGTATAAAGTACAAGCTAATATGGGCAGTAATCGATATATACCGGTACCTACTGGATAGTAACATCGGAGCGTACGTTAATGACCAGATATATTCTTGTCAGTTTACGGTCTTATCGGAATCGACGTCCCATCCATTATGATCGAAGTGCGGGCTCTGAGATCTGTCAGCAATTTGACGCAGCCACGAGAAATTAGGTTATGCAAATTGGATGGTTATTGAGCCGCCCCTCTTTGTCATTCAAGAAATGTCAAAGATAACACTGTTAAAGTCGTCGAGATAAGCCGATGGAAAAAATACAATCAAATTGCAGATTTTTTTTGTAGTTTTTGTAACTGCTGTCATGTTCATTCTCAAAAGATGAGAAGAAAATATTATCGGTTTCGACATTCCTATTATTAAAAAAATAATAATATCATAATATATACGTACCCTAACATTTTGGGCATTTGTTTCTTTTCCTTTATCTCGGCGCTTAGTACCAATACCTAACTAAATACCTACTCCATTTACTTTAAAAAGAAGTAGATGCGTGTTGCCCGCGATAGGGTTGCGGATATATTTCATGAAGTGAAACCGTAATGTGACAGAGGAGTACCTATTACGCCCGCGCCATTGTCATAAATGTCTACTTAACTAGAGTGGCAAGGTAAAAGTAGGAAATGCGGTTATTATCGATAAAGTAACTTTATTCTCAAAGCCGGTGTATTATCAGGTATTTTAAATTCCAACCGAGGGGAGAGCTACGATACTTATTGTATTCATGGTGCAATGAAAAAGTTTTCTGCTTGAAAGGGCTGTAAAGCCTCTTTTAAGTAAGAAAACTTGTGGATTATGAGTGGATTTGCTATGTGGAATTATGACAAGGCACAAGTAGTAGGTAGATATACATAAAAAGGTTAGTTGCCAACGTTATCTATTATACAATTCAATAAAAATGGTTTTCAAGCTTTTGTGTAACTTCATTTGGAGCACTGGAACCTAGAAACATTCTATCTCACTATAAAACGGAATTCCGAGTTAGTTGTTTCAGACTTTAAAATGGAAAGACAAATTAATTAGTCAAAAGCATTTTCACAGTACAGTGCTTGATAATTAATTAACGCCTAGTTTTAAGTAAAGAGTTAACAGCAACGAGTCTGTTAGCTATAAGGAAAAAGGCAGGAGTTTTAGAAAAAAAGGTTTAGTGTGGTGGAGTCGCCCCTCGGAGGTAAACTCAGATTATTTGCAAGCACCGCGCAACTGTACTAACAACACTAATTAAATCAGCTTTCGTCTGTGAGAACTTCACTGCTGTGGAAAGGTAGAGGCCACGTAAATAAAGAAACATCGACGAGCGAGTCAACATACAGTGTAAGTACTATTCCAATTACAACAAGGGTGAATTAAATCTAATTAACTGTAGCAAGTTTTGATTTGTTTGGAAAACTTAAAAAAACTTATAATCCTTAATAGAGACTTTTGTTTTCAATTAGGTTTCTACCTTTTTGAACAGACTTTTATATTTTATTTTCCCAACCATTAGAGTCAGGTTCACCTACAAAAGTTTCATAAAATTCATTTTCATCCCCATTTCAACGTAGATAATTGTCAGATTAAAAATAAAAAGTAAGCGTATTAACACACAACACAAATGGTATAGAAGAGAAGGTCGAAGTGTATTCTTTTACCGTCGTATTTATACATATAATATATGTTTACCTCTTCGTGACTCCACCGCCCGTGCGATAAAAAAGGAAGTGCCCTTAAATTGTTTGTTGGTTCCCACATGAACCGCTGAACGGATTTTGATGACTGTGTTTTGCTTAATATTCTATAAATGTTACGTATCTCTTTTGAAATATGGTGTTTAGGGAATCTCTACTGAAACTTCTGTAGTCAATTGTTTTATTTTTGACTAGCTTCTGCCCGCGACTTCGTCCGCGTGAAATTTCACCCTCCCCCCATTCACCCTCTTAGGGGTGGAATTTCGAAAAACCCTTTCTTAGTGGATACCTACTCTTCACAAAGAACACATCCTCCAAATTTCATATCTCTAAGACCAGCGGTTTAGGCTGTGAGTTGATATATCAGTCAGCCAGGGCTTTGAATTTTATATTATATAGACTTATTTAAATCATCATCATCATAACACCAAACCTGTATTCCCCGCAGGGTTAGGCGGAGGCGGGAGGTATTCGGGACACCCGCATTTTGCCAGTTAAATATTTGCACATAATAAACTATCCATACAAAATAATATTTATTTTAGACCAAAAAACAATTCATTGTTTTAGAAGTTAACATCGCCACCGCTACAAACGTACGGTTTCAATCAATTTACTTCACAACACAGTACTTAATACGTGAAATGTTCATTCGAATCGCTTCATTTCTTTTGTGTGTTGCTAAGCTATCTTCTTCCTTATTATTTGATCGTACCCTCATCGAGAGTAAAGTAAAGACAAATTAAAACTATTCGAAAAGTACATCTGCAAAGTTTCCTGTTTGGCTAATGGCGAAGTTCAAAGAATATATTTGCGGGTGTCCCTAAATGATTGCGGATATTTATACGAACACTTACTATTATTTACGGTGTCAGGGAGCGCCATGTATCACGCTAGGGCTACAGCGGCATAAAGGCGTGTCCTCAATACTTGGGGCCTCAAGCATTCGTTAACAACGCGTAAGCGCCTCGTATAAGAGAGGATAGAAATGTTATAAAGTATCTTCCGTTTTTGTGTCCTGTGTGCTATACATATTTTGTTCAAACAGAAAGCAGTATACTTGTATTTATCTTTTATCCCGTGCGCAGATTGTGTGCAAGATAAGGTATTTTTCTTTTGATCATCTTTACCTTGTTTAGAAAAGCCACCAAATTGGCTGCTTGTCAAATTGTCGCTATTACAGGTAATATCTTTTTTTTTTCTAACGTGATCGAGGTTTTATTTCTAAATAGTTCTATAAATTTTCAGAGGAATAATAATACTACTGGTAGAGTGCATTCCACACAAATTGGTAAGCCCATAGAACAACAGCACTTATTTTGGCATCATTCAACCATCCACTACGTGAAAAAGTCAACGTTTCGGTTCAACAACCCGGAACACCACCACATCACTTACCCACCACCATTTTTGCGGATGCATTGTCAACGCTGAAATAAAACATTATTCTTCTTTTATTTGTATTTATTTTCCCGGATCCGTTACAATGCTTGCGGTCACGGATTGACTACTCCTGCCTGCAGGCGTAGCAAAAAGCTCAATGCATCGCACATAGTGCAAACAATTTGCCAAGTTATTTTTAATTCAATTCCATTTAAACAATGCAATTTGCATCATCTGTTTCTCGTTGATGCCTAATGAGGTCTAACCGAGCAAACTGCTGTGTTACAGATATTGCCAATGATATATTAATATTTCCTGCATGTTACAGTTGGTTTTAGGAATGAACTAATCCTGGTTCAGTTTTAATTATAGGTTGTACATTCAATTAACGATTTATATAATATATTAATGCAGTATTCACTGCTCTTTTCATAACCAAGATTAATTTTTAGATCACCCAGATTCATTCAGCAGTTTTAAATCGGAAAATAACTTCGCAAAATGAGTTCGCAAAGCAAAAAACACTTAAATGGTAAGCAAGTCAGAGCTATCGTTTAGAGCTCTGACTGAACATTTTTTTTCAAATTATCACTTAAAAGGCGGTAATATTGAGCGTTAAATACATTTGAATTCGCTTTCGCTCAATAATTGAGGTTGGTGCTAAGTGGTTCGAGACAAGTAGTCTGAGCATCACCGAATAATGTTCTGTGTAAATTGTGGGCGAAGGGCCCTCGGCTCCCGGTGGGAGCATCCACTCGATGGTACATAACATCATCCTTCATAGACAGATGCTCATAATTATGGCTGTCGTATCATTGTGTTTATAATGAGCGATAACAACGAACTTGTGCTAGAGCCGCTAATTCGACACGTCAATTCTAGTCGCAGTGTTGTTGTTTTACTAAAATGAAGCTTTAGCTGACGCAACTGTTACTTCTAGCGGAAAGCCCTGCTTCAGTCATTATTCTGTCATGTGGAGTTAAAATAAAAAATCCATACATATATCAATATGACATAGTTACATAGGGCTGAATCTTGACATCAGTGTTTAAAAATGCACCATCATTGCGTGTCACTTTAGGAACTAATGAACCATGAAAACATCTATTTAAAAACATTAGGTTCTGTTATAAGTTCCATTTAACTCGCCCCGATGCCTTTAATAGAGTGTCAGTATTTCGAGAGACGGATGGTAGGTACACTGTGTCGTACTTAAGTTCTCAGCCGGTCAAAGACGGGGAAATTATGTCTTTGTTTTTGTTGGAATATTAACTCGCGGACTAAGTTGTAAGTCGAACGCTAAATTGTGCTTGTTTAGTGCTGAGACAAATAGCGGTCTCTATTAAAAGAAGACTTAAGTCTTATTACGTCTTCTAGGGGTGCCACTACTACAACCAATAAAACGAAATGAGTAGAGTTGAAAGTGTAAAAATATGTACGTTTAAAATTGGCCACGTACAACAATAATTTTATTTTTAAGTGCATGGTGTAAAGTTCCAAGGTGTCTTGTCTATTGTATCACTGAGTGGAAATATAAGAACTAACACGGCATTAAATAAAGTGCCAACTTCAAAGGACAGAGGAAAATACACTGGGCCGCAAAGAAAGCGGGTCGGTCACAAAAACCTCAATAACATCCAAAATATTAGAGCTAGCTTTATGAAATAATGACTGCATTATAGACAATTTTATAGTGCCTAATTCAATGTAATAAAAGTTTAAGATCATAAAGTTTATTTTGAACTAGCTTCCGCCCGCGGCTTTGCCCGCGATGTATTTCGATAAAAACTATCCCATGTCCTGCCCCGGGATGCAATCTATCTCTCTGCAAAATTTAATCGTAATCCGTTCAGTTGTAAAGATAACATACAGACAGACAGACAGTTACTTTTGAATTCATAATATTTATAGTATGGATAAATTAAGTAAAAATTGCCATTTTTCGAAACCTAGTGAGGTTTCGAAAAATGTGTTACTGTATCAAATATGCAATTTTTACACATTTTAGTATTTGGTATTGCCACCACGAGCTGTTATACTGCTGAGGAATATTCTCCCATTCCTCTATCAGCGCTTCTTTCAGTTCACGAAGCGTAATTGGAGAGGAATTTCGCTGGCGTACACGTCGTCCCAGTTCATCCCAGGCATGCTCGATAGAGTTCAAGTCTGGGCTGCGTACTGACCACTCCATGCGTGTGATAGCGACATCTTCAAGGTAGACAAATAATAACCGAGCTGTATGGGGACGAGCGTTACCTTGCATAAATATGGCGTTTTAACCCATGTTTACTAAAAATGGGCCAACATCCTCATTTAATATTCCATTGGCCTGAAACATAGATTTAAGTAAACCTATATCAGGCAACGAAAGAAAAGAAAGAAAGAAAATTTGTTTATTCTGCACAAAAAAAACGCACATTGCAAATAAACATTAAAAAAGACATAAAATACACACACAACGTAGTCAAAAGCCTCGTACTCAAGCTTAGAAAATGTTGACAACGCACTTCATTACCTTCAGACTTATTTTTGACTGTAATCTCATATTTCTCATAATCTATATCCAGATTATTATAATCCTATTATAGGCCTAGATTAATATATACTACTGAACCATATTATTATGTACACTTTTTGTGAACTTATTATTTCAATAATTTTTTATTCTTTTTATTCACGTATCCTTCTGCAGTACTTTGCAGAAAGATACGTTGCTTTTTTGTAGGGCTTTCGGAAGAAATTCTAGCCCACACGTGTATGGAGCCTCCACCGTATGGGACTTTCTCTTCAATGCAAGCTTTGTTATAGCGCTCTCCTAGTCTTCTGTAGACTCTTTGCCTCCCATCGTGCATGTATAGCATGAACCTCGACTCGTCCGAAAACATTACTCTCTTCTCCAGACTCTTGACCAGTCATCCAGAGTCTAATTCATGTTTTCTCTAGCGTAACTAAGCCTTGAATTTCGATGCTGCCTTTCGAGTTATAGACTATTTGCAGGTCTAAATGGCTTCAAGTTTGTTTCAGCAAGATGCAGCTACACTGTACGTGGTTGGATTGCTCCTTCTAGCACGCAGAAGGTGATTTTTGACTTCAACAGCCGTTAGAAATCGATTTTTCAACATTGTTGACACCATATTATATCGATCCTCCCGCTCTGTCATGCACCTTGTTGGCCTGTTCCTGGTCTGCGAATATTCGATGCAGTCTCTTCAAATCGCTAGATCACGCTTTGAACGGTTGATAGCGACACACCAACAGTTCTCGATGTATAACGCTGACTGCGCCCGTCTTCAAGCATTGCCAGAATTCTGGTACACTCTTCAGGGCTTAGTGGCATGTTTTTAATTGATTTTGATCAGAATAATGAATTTCTGCACAATAATGCCATATTTATAAACAGAAACAAAAGTCAAACAAATCGTTTCAAAGTTGTTAAAATTTAAAAAATAGTCTTTAGTTTTTATTTGGGTCAATATCAACAAACTTAATATTTTTTCAATTTTGGTGGCGAAATTTTTTCTTCAGTTTACGTGAAAAATAAGGACCGGTGGCGTGAAAACGCCACCAAAACCACCAAAATTGAGCCACCAAAATTGAAACCAGATATAAAAAAAATCTCTAAAAATAGGGGTTTTTAGTTACAATTAAATTAATATCACTGATTTATGCGTAACCCAAATCACTATCTATAATGTGTAGCTTACTATTAAAACACTTTAAAATTAACAGCAAATCGATCCACCAAAAATTGAACAATTTTTATCCCCCGTGCCACCCAAGATGATACTTACGTTTTTGGCGGAAAATCATAGCACTAATCACACACCTGTTACGCGCAAGTGCACAACTGAGAGATGTGAAATAATAAAATGTGATTGATCGCACACGCACGAACACGAAGCTTCATTTTATAGTATGTTGAAAAAGTGCCACCAAAATTTTGATTTTCACTTGGACAAACTTTGATCGACTACCTGTGCTTTTAAATTAGATTTTCTAATATGGTTTTATTGTTTTTAGATAATGTGTCTTAAGCATATACTAACGAATTTATTTATTTTTTATTGTACAGCAAATTGTTGCTTTGGTGAATGCAATTATATCAAAAAATGGAGCTGGGACAAGCCACCTAACTTGAATTTTAAGGCGATTTATTTTTTCCCTATTTATTTAAATACACAGTTATAAAAAAATGTGGCCCTAATTGAAACAAGTTACGTAGCTTACTATAAAAAAAATAAGAAACATCCTATCATTTAACACCTCGATTCTCAGCGTGGACGCGTAAAATTTGCTGCTGGGATATTCACCTATTTATGGATTTTAATACAATGACCAAAAAGAAACAAAAAGGCTTTACTTTTTCCTTTGTAATTTGTAATGAAATACATAAGCTTTAATTTAGTTTTTATTTTAAAAGGATTACTTAAATATTTTGAAAGTTATCGCATTTTTTATAACCGACCCGCTTTCTTTGCGGCCTAGTGTATAAATGTGGAGAAAAAATGCTCGGCTTTATTTGCGTTGCTCGTATGTTAGAGTGAAATATTTGTCTATAAAGTAACCGGTCGGCCCGGCTGAATGCTAAGTGCTTCGCAAACGGGGACGCATAAGCAGAGATTGAACAATGTAATTCATAAAGCTGAAATATTGTTTAGCTGTAATTTTTAGCGATTAAACTTTTACCTGTGGCGTTTCGTTTGTAATGAATGCACATCAAAACTCTTCTAAATATAAAAATCAAATAGTACGCCATACAAGAGTTTTAAAAAGGTTTTATAATTGGAGTTTAATCGTTAAAATAAATGTGAAGTGAAGCGATCGCGGAGTAGTACTTCAACTACCGACTAATTCCTATTATAAAGTTAAGTGTTTTATAATAGATTTTTCGATTCGTTGCGAACATTTGTGAGGAGAAGTTTGCATGTTTTAAGTTCCATTATTAACGATCGAAATCGAATAAGAAATTAACGACGGTAGGGTGATAACGAGCTCAGGTCGCTGGTAATTAACAAGAGTTATAATTTTAGTATCACAATTAAAATATTTAGGGATTTGCTGGAAGAGTCTGGTTAGCGTGATAATGGTTTCACCTTGGCGGGCGCAAAACTTAGTAAAAGGTTTTTGGTTTTAAGGCTGTTTAACAAGTAAGTAACTGAGGACATTTGACGAAAAAACGGAGGAGTTTTTTTTTTAAATATCCACGCATAACTTTTTACAGAGTAGTCTGATTTTGATAATTCTTTTTTCGTTTGAAAGGGTATACTCTCGAGCTGGTCCCATTGTCATCAAGTTGGAATCTGATGAGAGGACTCCATGGAAATCGAGGGAAACCTCAAATTTTATAGGCAAACCTATAATGATTTGGGTTTTTTAAAGCAATTTGAGCATTTGCTCTTGAAAATCATTATTTGGTAAAGTGGAGCTGATGATAAAGACCACAGATGGCCATCGGAACTACTCAATGATAAATATTTCACGGGTTGCGATACGATTACTTTAATACGGTTACCAAGCAATTCATTCTCGTCACAATGCGAATGTTGAAATGGAGCTGATGGTGAAATACCAGCAAAACTCCTCAACAATTAACGTCCCTGCATCGGGAAAAGCAACATTTTGTAAAAGGCGATGAGCAAGTTGACATTATGCCAGTGTAACTAAGATAAATTATAAGCAGACCCACTAAAAAGCAATAAATAAAAAACTTTTTAATAACAAAATTAAACCGCCGAAAAAACTGAAAAGCAAAAAATAATAAACCTTTTTTTATTTAACCTTAATAACTAAGTTCTTAAACGAATGTAAGTCTACCTAAGTAATTTTGAGTCGGCGCCAAACAAGTAAATTAATTAATTACGTAAAGCGTGATGCGCGGCGGCAGCGCGGCGCGATACGCCCCTTCGCCGGAAAATGCCTAGCGTTCACGAAGTTAATGTCAGCGAGACAGCAACCCGAACGGGCACACACGTGAGGGCACACGTCGTTGCGAGTGGTCCTGCAGAGAGCTCATTTTTTGGAATGTTAATGTTTATCGCTGGAGATTTCAAGTTGCATTGTAAATTTGAATATGGTTATTTCTTTAAATTAAAGGCTCCTTCAAACACGCGCGACACGCTATAAAATCACGCGCGACACAAAGGCACCGCAAGTCGCGCAACGTGCGGTGCCTTTGTGTCGCGCGCGACTTAACGACGAATTATATCGCGTATCGCGCCTGTTTGCAGGAGACTTTAAGGTAATTTAGTGATCTTTGTTCATTGATTGATTGGCGCCGACTCAAAATTACTTAGGTATACTTACATTAGTTTAAGAACTTACTTATTAAGGTTTAAATAAAAAAGGTTTATTATTTTTTGGTTTTCAGGTTTTTCGGTGGTTTAATTTTTTTGTTAAAAAGTTTTTATTGAAAACCCTATCCTTCCCTTCCCTTTATTTGCTGTACAATAAACATGTTTTTGAGTAAGTTTAAACTAATATTCGGTCCCTGTTTGTTAATGACGTTCGTGGAAAAGCCTTCAGTGCGGGTATTACTCGCAGCTCCAATTTTTACTTAAAACAGACACGGCTGCCTCGTGAAATTAAGTTCTTCTGTATGTACGACTTAATTATTAGGAAAAATCACATTCAAATAAATGCAGTCAGAAGCAAACGTTTTGATATTCTGACATTTTAATTATACGCTTTGTTCTTACGATGACTGTTTGTGGCAGCTCTATTCGTCGTAGGACACCAATATTTAATTTTGCTACAATATTCATTAATTAATTTCTCTGTAGACATTAGGCCTTGTTAATTAAATTAAATCCAAAATAATTGGTTGTTATTGACTGTTACAAAACATAAAAATCTTATTACTTTATTAGTAATAGAAGCTGAAAAGCTAAGCAATATTGTGTATAATCTAAAAACGAATTAAATTAAAAGTCATTTATTCAAACTAGGCTGAGAATCAGCACTTTTTGAACGTCAAAATTACATAAAACAGAACCCCCAAAACGCCCTTCCTTCATTCACCACTTCCTAGTGCTTTACACTTTTTATTTGATCTTTATTCTTGTCTGATGTATGTATCGTGTAATGCGCGTCTTTTAGTCTGTGCTAAATAAATGTATTTTCTTTTATTCTTTATTTAGCTGAGAAGAAGAAGTAGCGCAACAAACTCCCTAGCAGCATAGCAGTCTGTTCAATTAGAAAAACTTGATTCTATACAATAGTAAGTAATTTTATTAACATTAACATGAAAACCCTTAGGAACTTACCAATGCTACTAATGTATTATCAAATCACTCTTATAAAATATAAATATGTAACAAAATGTTCCACAAATGAGTAGCCATTCGTAGTTTTAAGATACAGTTTTATCAAAGCTTTTACTCTCTATAAACCGGAACACTATGATAAAGCCGAAGATAGTAGTTACTTGCCATCGTATAAGAGCACCCCTGTAATTCATTTACCACGGTTGACTCGTACAAATTGAGGAGCTAATATATACCTACTATGTTTTATCTCTCGTTCCCGTTTCATTATTATTATTTATGTTCTTATTTTTCTTATATCAACAGTAAATTGGTGTATATTCCATTATTTGGATATTTCTTATCTTAACCTTTGTCGTGTTTGGTTCTGAAACATTATATTGGACACGGTAACTACGATAGGAAAGCTACCAGATAGGAAATTTACAGACGCCAGCACATCAAGCTACTACAATCTGTCAAATTTCTTTAATAGATTTTCAACTTTATTGCTAAAGCATAAGTCAAAGTTTATTGGGAAAATTTGACAGTTTCGGGTAGCTTGATGTACTGGCGTCTGAACTACAACACAACATCATAGGCTACGCTTGACCAACCTTTACTACCCAAAATAGACACCGTAGCAGCACGCTACGGTGCTACAAAACCGTAGCACCGTGCTACGAAGATAACAATATCTGTGTAAATAGGTACGTACCGCAAACTATGATGAAACATAAAACGAATTATTATTATTTGACATCATTAAATCAGGCTTTTGAAAGTATAGTAGCAAAGCTTACCAAGAATCAAAGCAGTTGCTTTCTAACTAAAAAACAAATCTAAAAGAGTATCAGAATTCAAAATTAATTGCTTTGGTACCACCAAAAGCCGCGTTTAATGTAAAAAACAGTCTGTAAATGTATACAGTTACATTTAGTGTACATTTTAAAAGAGCAACAGTTTTCTTCAGCTTGTAGTTCGAGTATCGTCGGAAGGGGAGACAGTTTAAATAACTTGCAAGTTGTTACGCCTGTAATTAAACTAAATTGTTGCTAGCGTTTGACACCGGAGTCTGGCAATCATGACTATGAAATTAACTAAATGGGGAATTATTATTCAACTGCGTACTGCATAATTGTGTGGTGCAGTGATATACAGCTGTGTATACTGATGCATACAGTCTGTGTTATTTGTTGTAAATGAGTCAGAGAGAGATACAGATATTTAGAAATAAAACAGCTGAATAAGAGAATATTCGTGTACGAAATATACTTTGTATGGGACAGTTGATAATTTTTTCGCGATTACGATGTTGCTCCCATGAAGAAAGTTGTCCAGATGGTCTGTGCACACCCTTAAATATAACGACACCTTTCTGATACCAGCTGTATGGTTATAAAAAGTTTTCATAAAAAATATTAATAAATATTACTTGTAAAAAACACTTTTTCCAAGCAATATAATTATAGTCTATTCGTCTCAACGCCCAATCAGAGCACAATATTTCTTGCGCTAACTTGTTGAAATGTGGTAGCAATTTCTATAACCATGTTATGTTGCGCCAACGTTTCGGCGCAACAACCCTTATCAAGCTAAATAAAATCGGCTATGACAGAAAAACGAGTGATCTTATTACAGTTCCGTTTTCAATTTTACGTTGTGGAACTCTGAAAGCGAGTTAAGTTAGATAAATTTTTATTTTTTTTTCCGTTTTCAGTTTATTTTGTTATGTTTTAGTTCTTTCAAATAATTTATTTATTAAGGTACACCAACAGCTTCTATGTATACTTAATATTCATAAATACTATAGTATGTGTAATTGTGTATATCACAATAGTCTCAGTCTTACACCGTTGCCAATTATTAGGTTTACCAGCAATCTCAGAAATAAGTGATCACACATAATAATAACAAAACTAAAAGCTTAATAACTTACTTAAATATGAAGAAATTAAAAAAATAATAATAAAAATATATATTAATACATTTGTTAATTATTATTTAATTATGGGAAATAAGAGAATTTTTATGAAATAGAAATAATTTATTTTCTTATAATGTAGAACGATGATGTGTTGTGTGTACTTATGTGTGTGTGTGTAATGTGTGTATGTGTGTACGATGTAATTTTTATAAATAGTCCCGATACAAGACTTTTTTCTTCTTATTTTCATTTCTTTTTCATTTTTTTTTTGGCCTTTGTCATCACATTAATTGAAATCATGTATTCTACGTTACGTATTTTAAACATACACAATTAAAATACTTAATAACAAATAACATTCTAGCCGTTGGCTCTTTTTTCGTTTTCACAAAGTTTGTGTTGAATTATCCAGTGCGTGTCTAGTGCCTTATTATAAGGGTGGTTTATTACGTGCCAAATTTTACAAAAAAAAATATATTTTTTACTATCAAACACTGTCCCACTCCTGGGTAAAGGCTCCATTCCTTCCATCTTTTATCTTTCTTTCTTTTCTTTTTTCTTCCAGTTTTGACGGAACCTATCCATTTTTTTCTTTTCTATCTATTTATTATGTTAGAAAAATTCAGTAAGTATCATATTTTTAGTAAATAATAAACCATTGTACTATTTAATATGATAACCCAATCGCCACTAGGCAGTCGCTCCTTGTAAAATACTGGTATTCAGCTGAATCCGGTTAGACTGGAATCCGGCCCCAACATAGTTGGGAAAAGGCTAAGCACATGATGATGAAATTAATCGTCACCTAACAAAAAAATAAAAAAATGTTTTACCATTTGTATGTGATATCAAATGCATACACGCGGCAATGTATCAATGGCAAAAGAACACCATGTGTGTACCTATGTATTTATGTACACCTGGTGCAAGCCCCAGTAGGTACATAGAGTAAAATGTAAGCTACATATAGTTTTTGTATTTTTTTCAACATCAAACGGCACGTAGGAAACAAGATGAATGAGAATGCGTTCGCCGAAAACCTGGAATTGGAGAGCAAAATTTGCATTCCATAAATTACTGCCTCTGCAGTGTTTTACGAACACAAAATTAATTTTTTATCACACCTGCTCTGAAAATACATACTAATTATACCAATTAGAGGGAAGAAACGCCTTTATCCCGCCCTTCAAATCCTTTCATCCCAAGGTATGGAAGTTTGTATGAAAATCCTTCCGACCCAAGGGTGGGAAGTATGTATGAAATTCCATTACATACCCGGTTTTTCTTTTTTTTTTTAATTTGTCAGCAGTCATACTGCCAAGAGACTTTAACTGTCTACTAATTAAATTTCAAGTAAATTGTTACTGGCCACATACAGTTTTTTTTTTTTACCAGTTACCAACCTCCTTGGTGCATACAGAAAATTAAAAACGAAATTATTTTTGTATATAAAACGCGGACTTCTTAACAATTCAAAAGTGCCTGTAAATGGTTTAATTGAAAATAAATGGTTTGAGTTTGAGAATAGAAAGGAGGCCTGTGTCTCATCAGTGGGAACATTATAGACTGATTATGTATGATTTTGATACACTTCAACGTGTACCTAAGTATTTTTTGTTACTAAGGCGTCGTGTAAAAATAGCTGCACTTTTAATAATTGTACTTTTAACTAAATATATACATTTCTATGCATTTATGTCCATAATTTTCCGCGTAGGTGTAATAAAAAGCACTATACATCCCTCAGGATAAAGTACAGTTCCATACCTCAAATGGTTTGCGCCCCTCGCAAGCTCGTGGCGCAAATGCCATAATCTCGGTATGGAACTGTCACTTTCTTCCCTCTGAAGTAATGTACTATAATGTTATTATTCAAACATACTAATCGATTAAATGTGAATTATGAGGGTTAGGAAACCATAATTAGAAAGCTGTGATCGAAAATGTAATAAATTAAAAGCAACTTTGTAGAAACTAAATCATTTAGGTATTTGCTGAACATAAATGTTAGGAACCACACATTAGGTTAATTAACATTGCATGCGGTATCATGTTAGGCATTTTAATATTGATAAAACTTATAAATCATTAATTACTTAAATTGACACATTTGATTTCAAATTGCAAATTATCGAACTTTCAAACGTGTATGTAAAGTACCAAAATATGAAATTATTGTTCGAAATTGTGCACTAATTTCATTCTAAAACCTGCAATATTTTCAATAAGTTTTTCTAAACTTTGTGATAAACTGAACACATTCCACTGCTTATTTACAAACTAGCAGCGCCCCGCGGTTTTACCCGCATAAATGTCGATCTCGTGGGAATATCGGTGTAAAAACTATCATATATGTCCTTTCCCAGGACTCAAACTATCTCTATCCAAATTTCATCTAAATTGGTTCAGCGGTTTAAGCGTGAAGAGGTAACAGACAAACAGACAGACACTTTCGCATTTATAATATTAGTATGGAAATACTTCCATACTAATATTATAAATGCGAAAGTGTCTGTCTACTAATATTATAAACTATACTATACGAATACTAATATTATAAATGGAAATACTTCCATACTAATATTATAAATGCGAAAGTGTCTGTCTGTTTGTCTGTTACCTCTTCACGCTTAAACCGCTGAACCAATTTAGATGAAATTTGGATAGAGATAGTTTGAGTCCTGGGAAAGGACATATATGATAGTTTTTACACCGATATTCCCACGAGATCGACATTTATGCGGGTAAAACCGCGGGGCGCTGCTAGTTTGTAAATAAGCAGTGGAATGTATGTGATATGTATATCCATACGGATAGTGTGATGTGATGGTATTCATCCCACGCAAAATAGACTCGTTACTTTATCCTTTCATGAACAAAAAACCTAACATAACTATGTAGTTTAATCACGTACACAATTACATGCCTAGCCTGTCGGGACCATGAAACCAACCACGATGTCACGACATTAGTTTAAACGTGTTACAGTATTTCATAAGTCCCAAGTAGTTTGGAGACCGGCACCGGTATTTATGAGCGAACTTGGCAAATCATTCAAAGGAAGCATAAGTCGCATACGGGAAAATTTGCTACCTCCATGCGTTCCGAGATGCACACAATTTACATTAGTTAAACTACAGCGGCCATCTTAAGTTCGACTTGATTGTCAATTTTATTTACTGCAAAGAGTTTGGTAGTTAAGTTGGATTTATAGGAGGGTTCCTTATAAAGCGATGGGGTAAGTTAGGTACATATGTGTTACATTGTTAGAAGGAAACTGATACATTTTCACGTAACTTTAATTTATGGAATCAAGAAAATAGTTTCAGATATTTTTACAGTTTTACTGGCCGTCAAACTTGTCCTACAAAACATAAACCAAAACTTCCTCAAAAGCGACAAAAACCTCACAAGCTCTTTTAGTCTGATTACGACCCACAATATATTTAATAAAAAGCAAATGAAAACATTCAATGAAAATGTTCAGTAAAAATACAGAAGCGGCCGGCGAGTAACTATTTAAAAAAGCGACGCATATTCCAATATAAACCCCATTGTATCGTGAAATTCTGCATTGTCTGTATTTGTAGAGGAAAAAAGATAAATGTTACGGGTAATTACTTCCACACACGTTATAAGTGACCATAGTTAACAATATATTTCATCCAGTTATATGAAAAAAGTATTTTAATACTTGGATGATTGAGTACGAATGGACTTGAACTGAAATAATGATGATTAATATTACTATAACTTGTTTAATATTAGCACAGTGTTATTATAACCTACCAGTCTGTATTGAAGAATACTTACTGTGTGCGTAACTTTTAGATCAATTTTGATTTGTTAGAGCTATTATGTGGGCACAGTGGTGCATGCATTGCCAGGACCGCACATAAATCAATGTCAAAAATGGAATTTGCACTTTTTACGATGAATATTAATGAAACTTTGTGGGCTAGTACAATATTGTACGAACGCAGAACAATCTTAAACAAGTCCAATATTTTACACCTAAATATTTCACTGCTTTTGAATAAAAGATTGAATAATATTTTTCTTGGAATACCTTTACACATGAACTCAACACATCAATCTAAAAAAAATTGTAGGTCCAGCTTTGCGTTTTAAGCGGCTAGTTCACAGAATTTGTTTATCCACTGGGTATTTCGAATCCAGCTGAATTAACAAAAAAACAAACGAATATTTGTCATTGGATGAGCATGACATAGCCATATTTTATTTGCAGCTTTTTATTCAATATTGCATACTCTCAGAAAATATATGAAGTTATGCAATTTTAAGTTCAATCATTATTTCGTAAATAATTTTTATTTTGTAGGTTGATAGGTTTTATAAAAGGTAATTTATTCCTGTTGATATACACACATCAAAAGTGCCTAGGGATCAAGTACATTTTTAAGTATAAAAAAATATTTAACTAATAATTACCAAATCTAGTCTTCCAGACTGGCTTCTTATTTTAAATCCTATGTTTAAGTTAACAACTTATCCGTGTAATTTGTAAAAATTGAGAAAATTGCACTTATTGCAAATTGTGGGAAATTAACCCAAGTTCTTGTCGTCAATTAAATGGCAAAATGGCAAAAACAGGCAAAAATGAGGATTTTTAATGGAACTTTCAGCGACTTTCGGGAACGCAGACATACTTCACGTAAACGATTTCGGATGGTTTGGTTATCAGCAAGTCTGAAGAGCTGTGCGAGTCTTCGGTCAGCGTCGTAGCCAACATCATGGCGGTCATGGTACGATTCCGTCGAGGCAGTATTTTGGATGTACCGGTCATCATCGTCCTCCATGTCGCTCGGCCACGCTGCCCGTGATACGATATCGTGTCCAGAGGCGGCTTATGACGCTCTATGTAGTGCCAAGAGCGACAGCCACAGTAAACGTACTGTGGCGTCGGAATGTTGCAAGCTGGTTCAAGGCCGTTGCCTGGAACCAGCTTGCAACATTCCGACAGCTCTCATCATCCCTTATTGTGTAAAATGATGTCGTCACTCCATTTCGATGCAGAAATTGTAATGGCTTTATAAAAACACTATTACACACTTATACAGGAATCCTGATTGAAAGTTGGTTTTCTATCTTTAACCAAAATTTGAAGAAAATTATTTATTTAAATAGTGAAATTAAGTAAAAATAATTAATAACGATCCAAAAAAGTTAAAATAATAATCCTCAATTGCGGTGAACTCTAAAACGTGCTTATCCCTAGACACTTTTGATGTGTGTGCCTTAATATATTCGGCTACTAACAACTGCCTGATTTTTTCACCTCATGTGTATCTAGGTAATTTCTCCAATGCATTGTTACGCAGTTTAAGCACAAATTAGACTTAACTACTTTAGGTTAATCGTTAGTTCAGAAGTTATAATTACCAACTATTTGTGCGCACGAGATCATAGCGGGTCGGCTGGCCTGTACCTACCCACCGACTAATAACCTATCATTGAAGTTATACATATAAGTTTAATTCATACTTAGTTATTCTCAATGTTTATACATGATAATGTAGGAAACTATTTGTCTACATAAAGCTGTTTCTAAAGTAAACATAATTCGGAATTCCGAATTTCAACTCGAATTTGTGCTGTCTGTCTAAAACCCATTAATCTTATCCCGTGGCGTTACTTGACTACATAGGTACCTACACATGTACATTCATTAACAAAGTTATCGATTTAACGATATTGTTTGGTTAGAATTTCAATTTAAATGGGATTTAGGGAGAATTCAATTAAATCTGTAATTAGTTCGCTTAACCAAACTAGCAAACTTGTACTATAGTTTTTTGATTAGAAACTAATGTTTTTAATCAAAAAACTATACTAAAAGTTTAGCTTTGAATACATATAAAAGTGAAACACACTTTATTGTGATTCCAAAAACGATTCAATCATGAAATAAACCTGATACGTAGGTAAATAAAAAATGTTATTGACTTATGTCGATAACCGTCCGTGTGGCGTACGTCTGCTAGTCAACTCTATCGTATATTCACAAACTGGATCTTCTATTCAAGTTGCAGTTTCGTATTCGGAAAACCCGACCGGCTACATCGAGAACTGTTCCGTCCCTCGGCGATACGGCACGAAATTTGTAAAGATGTTGCCTCCAGGATCCTCTTCAATAGGGGCGACAAGTAAACCATTTTGCTACGAAAGAGAGCCAACTAGATCGTTCTGTACAAGACCCCTTTCATGTGTAAAACGGGCCTAATATTAATGAACCCGCTTTTGGCCACCGTCTGGATAATCTCCAGGATCTTTTAAATAGCCGTATGCAAAATTCAATTGGGTCTGGTGCTGAAATCCGTTTTTATAACGCTATTAAAACCTCTTGGCGACATAATATCACGATTTGGCAGTAATTTGAGTTGCGCATTATCCAATTCATTTCTGCTGCTTTCTATGTGATGTCAGATGTGACGTAAAAGTGTCAACCTGGAAGTATATATATATATATATATATATTTTATATAAACCGACAAAAGGCCTGTAACAAAACAGAAGACTGTACTTATTAACATGTTTTAATAGGGATAATATAAAAAAAAAATTACTTTTCAATAATTATTAAATGATAAATGATTTTATTTTTGTAAGTAGGTTTGCACAAACACTTTTACACGTCAATCCTATTTTTTTTTAAACTAGATGAGGTCGGCGTTTCCTATCTGACTACTCTGAGAAGAAAGGCCGAAACAAACTCAGAGGTAATTATATTATAATCTAACTATAAAAATATCCAATCTTGATTTACTTACACAAAAATTCTCCCGCCATATTTCTTTCACGGAAGACAGACAATGTTGAAGGCCAAAAGCGATCCCTAACTTCCATCATTCGCAAAACCAAAAACGGAAGGAAAATGGCGGATACATCTACATGTCCCTTGTCCGTTTAATGCAAAGTAGGGACGCATATTATATTGTTATCAAAATGCAAGAAAAAAAATTATTTGGATTTTTCAATTATGTATATTTTAATACACAATATGTCATTTTCTAAATAAATATAAAAAAGCTGGCCAAGTGCGAGTTGGACTCGCACACGAAGGGTTCCGTAACACAAGGCAAAAAGCCGAAAAAACACGTTTGTTGTATGGGAGCTCCCCTTAAATATTTATTTTATTCTGTTTTTAGTATTTGTAGTTATAGCGGCAACAGAAATACATCATCTGTGAAAATTTCAATTGTCTAGCTATCACGGTTCATGAGATACAGCCTGGTGACAGAAAGACAGACGGACAGTGGAGTCTTAGTAATAGGGTCCCCTTTTTACCCTTTGGGTAATGAACCCTAAAAAGCATCAAGAAAAGGGCCCAGGTAGCCGGTAGTCAGCGGCCCCAAAGATTTGTATTTAATATAATGGAATGGTCCGTCAAACGTGACTTTTATGAAACATTGCTGTTGGCGTATCAATCAGTAATCCTTCCCTCCGGCCGCGGTTAATCTGTCTTAATCATAGTTCAGGTCAAGTGGTACGGTTGTTGTTACGTTCGTAAAAGTTAAGAGCTCGACCACGATTCCTTCGATTATCCTTGGATTAACCTCTATATTTGTGATGATTCATATACATACATATTGAAGTATATTTTGGCAGTAGTAACAAATATTCTATGACATTTAGAACTGAAATCAAAAAGACTCACAACATCAATAGAAGTTGCTTTCCATCTAGACTTCTCTTGTTTTGTTTCATAAAGCCACCAAAAGCCTTATTGATTGCAAAAGTTTACCAATTACACTTTAAATGTTCAAGTAAAATAACTGTAATATTCATGAGTACCTAACTACAGCACTTCAGTAAATAATGCCGCAATTTACATAAAACTATAAAGTAATTAGACGGCTTGTTTGTGACGTCACCAGGCGAAACGGCTAAAAACAAGTTGGTAATGCAAATTAGATTTTATAAGAAAACCTAAGTACAGCTGACATTTTGTTGCAACTATCACTGAACTGTCGTTAGCTATGTAGGTATGAATGTAGGTCCTATTCCCGAATACTACAGAACCTCGTATAAATGTTAAAGGCTCCTACAAACAGGCGCGACACGCGATATAATCGCGCGCGACACAAAGGCACCGCTCGTTGTGCGACTTGCGGTGCCTTTGTGTCGCGCGCGAATTTATCGCGTGTCGCGCCTGTTTGAAGAAGCCTTAATACTAGTTAATCATAATACGGATATTGGAAAACTTCGTCAAAAATTTGAATGAGTTAAAAATAATACCTACACAATACACTAGTGAACATTTTTTTTCCAATAGTATTAAACTGACAAATGATTTTGTATAAAATTGTTGCCATATTTTCAACATCGGGTCGGTTCAGTCAAAAACCTAACTGAATATTTTAATAGGTTGACGTACATTTTGTAGCGGCCGTAGCATTCAATACATCTCACTGTTTCGCCGACTATTTTAGACCTGCCCTTGATTGACGTCAGTCACACTGAAATATTGTAGGATCGAGCATTTTTAGGGTTCCGTACCTCAAATGGAAAAAACGGAACCCTTATAGGATCACTTTGTTGTCCGTCTGTCCGTCCGTCTGTCAAGACCCTTTTTCTCAGGAACGCGTGGAGGTATGAAGCTGAAATTTATATCAATTACTCAGGTCTACTGTCCCTTGAAGCTGTGAAAAAATCAAACTTCTAAGCCAACGCAATCAAAAGATACAGCCGTTTATGCCGCAAATTTTCGACACTTGCAAGGGAATCAAAACCTACAGGGTGCTTCCCGTGAACTCAGAATCTTGAAATTTGGTACGAAGCAACGTCTTATAGCATAGATAAAGGAAAAATTACGAAAACCATAAATTTTTAGTTACATCACATAATATATTTTTTTTTAATAATTTTAAACTTACTACCCATTTCCTCATAAACGCGTAGAGGTATTAAATTGAAATTCATACCAAATACTCAGGTCTATAATACCTTTAAGCTGTAACAAAATCAAACTTCTATGTCAACGCAATCAAAAGAAACAGCAATTTAAGCTGCATATTTTGAAACTCGCAAGTACTCGCAAGGGAATCAAAACCTAAAGGGTACTTCCAGTCGACCTAGAATCTTGAAATTTGGCATGAAGCAACGTTTTATAGCACACATAAAGGAAAAATTCCGAAAACCTTAAATTTTTAGTTACATTACAAAATATATATTTATTTTTTAATAAATATAAACTTATTACTTTTTTCCTCATGAACGCGTAGAGCTATCAAGTTGAAATTCATATCAAATACTTAGATCTAATTGCCTTTAACCCGTGAAAAAAAAAATTCTAAGTCAACGCAAAAACGCAAAACGCAAAAGTACAACCATTGATACCGCATATTTTGAAACTCGCAACTACACGCAAGGGAATTAAAACCTAAAGACCACTTCCCGTTGACATAGAATCTCGAAATTTGGTAAGAAGCAATAGCTTACAGCACAGGTAACAGAAAAATTCAGAAAAGCTTAAAACCTTGTGTGATATCGGTCGTTCCTAATAATTGTATGGTGGTGGGTATTTAGTGTCATTTCGCAAATAAATCAGTCTGTCGTTTACCCACGTATTTCATTGACGTTACATTGGCGACGAGGATGGGATCTTAAGTAATTTCTTTTAAAATATCGGGTTTCGCGTGTATCAAGATGCCTATAGGTAAAATTGAGTCGTTTAATTTGAGTTCGAAACAGTGGCCAGCCTACATACGTCGAATAAATCAGTATGTACGGCTTAACGGAATCGACGAAGAATTAAAAGTGCCTATGTTAATAACGGTCGTGGGTGAAGAAACGTATGCGCTCATGTGCGATCTGTGTTCACCAAGCTATCCGGAGAACAAAACATATGACGAAAGCCGTTCGGCTCTCACTTGCGCTGAGTTTGACCCTTCCAGCGGCGTGTCTTTAGTATCACTGTCACCGCCGGACGCATCCTCAAACACCTCACCTTCGGCACCGTTATCGACCCCCGGTTTGACTATCCCAGAGCCCGTGGCCTCGGCTACGGCCCCGTCACTCACACGTGATAATGAGAATCTATACACATAGGACATTGAGGAAGTGTGTAGGTCATGTGCTGCGTGCCGCACCGTGCAGGATGCGCCGCCACGGGCGCAGTTGCATCCCTGGGAGTTCCCACTGCACCCGTGGCAACGAATACATGCTGATTTCGCAGACTGCGGCGGTGTGCGATATCTTATCATAGTAGACGCGCATTCTAAATGGATAGAGGCCCTGTCGATGCGTGGCACGAACGCAGCTGCTACTATTAAAGCTTTTAGATGTACATTCGCGCGTTTCGGTTTACCATCGCAGCTCGTGACTGACAACGGCCCGCCATTCTCTTCACAAGAGTTCAAAACGTATTGCGAAAAGAATTGTATCAAGCATACAACTACGGCACCGTATAGGCCCCAGGGAAATGGCGCGGCTGAGAACGCAGTTAAAACCGTAAAAAAGGCAATAAAGAGAGCTATGTATGAAGGCGAGGACGTCAATGTCGCCATAAGCAAGTTTCTTTTACAGTACCGAAATTGCGAACATGCAACGACAGGGGTCTCGCCTGCAGTGGCGCTCCAGGGGCGGCGTTTACGCACCCGACTTGACGCGTTACGGCCGGACGTAGCCGCTACGGTACGCGCGAAGCAAGAGCGTCAGGTCGCTCGCGCTTCGGGCGCCGAAAGGGAATTCCACGTTGGGGATGCAGTAATTGCTCGCGATTATACGGCGAGGGGGGACAAGTGGGCCGAAGCCACAGTGGTTAAAAAGACAGGGCCAATTTCATACAAAGTTGGTTTAGCTAATGGGGTTGAATGGCGTAGACATGCCGACCAAATAATACCGGCAAGTAGCAAAAATAGATTCTCATTATCACGTGTGAGTGACGGGGCCGTAGCCGAGGCCACGGGCTCTGGGATAGTCAAACCGGGGGTCGATAACGGTGCCGAAGGTGAGGTGTTTGAGGATGCGTCCGGCGGTGACAGTGATACTAAAGACACGCCGCTGGAAGGGTCAAACTCAGCGCAAGTGAGAGCCGAACGGCTTTCGTCATCGGTATCACCGCCACCGCAGGGCGCGTCAGATCGCGCATTGCGTGCGTACAACCGAGCGAAGAAACAGTTATCATAGTTATTTACCTTTGTTAGTTATATGCCAATGTTAGTTGTTTACCCTTGTTAGATATTCTATTGTTAGTTATATACATATGTTAATTATATACCATGTTAGTTATATACCCTTGTTCAAGTACTATTGTTAGTTATATACCGTGGTTAGTTTTAAGATGTACTTGTTGTAATTAGAAGACTTGATGGGGAGAGATGTGATATCGGTCGTTCCTAATAATTGTATGGTGGTGGGTATTTAGTGTCATTTCGCAAATAAATCAGTCTGTCGTTTACCCACGTATTTCATTGACGTTACACCTTGCAGGTTTGTACGGAACCCTCGGTGCGCGAGTCCGACTCGCACTTGGCCGGTTTTTTTTTTATGAATATGCAAAGTTGTTTGTAAATCCTTAATTAGAAACTACCACATTCTGTTTTGGAAACGCAAATTATATTTATTTTAATTTTTACTAATAGCTGTGCCCGCGACTTTGTTCGGGTGCATATTCGATTATATGAGCTTAATTTTTTTTTTGCGCGGAACCTATTTATTTTTCTGATATAAAAGTTCTAAAATCTAAATTGCCCCTTATAACATCAGCTATCTGCCAGTCCCATCAAAATCGGTCCAACCGTTTCGGAGATTAGCCGGAACAAATCGATAGACAAAAACAAAAAATAAAGTCTTGTTGACATTACAAACATTTATTTCAATTTTATGTATTTATATGTATAGATGTAGATTTAAATAAAATGATACTAAATAGATGAGTAATTTTTACAACAAGCCTTGATTTTTAAGCATAGGCGAGTGTTTTGAAAACCAGAGCATACATCCCGTCAAGCCCCGCGCGCACCCTATGTAGTACGATACAATAGAAAATAAATTGTGTCTCATTAGCGGAACTTGAGAGGTCATCGTTATTACTGCCGGTTTTAAAGATAAATAGATTATCATTAGCTTGCCAAAAATAAGCAACGCTTGCGGAACTGTTAAGGCTAGCTTTTAATCGAAAGGCTTACATCTAGTACAGACCTTAATGCAACTTAGCCAGAAAGGTAACAAGCACAACATGCTACCCTTAGCAAGGCTGATACAGCATCATCATTTTTGCCGAAAGACGTCCACTGCTGGACATAGGCCTCCCCAAGCATCGCCACTTCAATCGTCTGTGTGCTTATCGCATCCAGCGGATTCCTGCGGTCTTCACCGGATCATCGCATCAGTCCACCTTGTGAGAGGCCTTCCAACGTTACGTCTACCGGTACGCGTTCGCCACTCTAGAACTTTTCAGTCCCTTAGGCCATCTGTTCAGTGAGCAATGTCCCCAGCCCACTACCAAAGCAGAACCAATGTAACCGACATAGCCCGAAAAATTGCGTAACTTAATTGCAATTGCATTTCTTGTAATTTCGTAATTTTATAGTACATTATGATATAAGTGCGGTAAGTTGAAAATTACAGCCGAGGCGATATTGCTTGCCCGAGCCGTAGGCGAGGGCTAAAAGAAAGCAGAGGCTGTAATTATCAAAGCGCACGTATGTCATACGACGTTTTATAACATATTTGCGAGGAAATATATAAAACTAGGACTTCGGAATAATTTTTACTTCTTAACAAATAAGCGATGCGCGCGCGTTCCCGCTTTTTTTTCAGGCATAGGCACAAAACAGCCAGTATTATTAAAAAAGTAAATTAATATTTTTGTTTTTGTTACAGATATTAATGGTTGTAATTTATTGTCAAAATTAATTAAATTAAAGAATTAAATGTTTATTTATTATATTTTATCTCCCAAAGTTAATTTTATTAATAAAATGTTGACTACTTTTCTGAAATAAAAACTCTTTGCTAAGATTTAAAAAAGTACCGTTCGTTTTGACGGAGCATCTTGATAAACCGTGCGATTTACTTTACATTACCGCACAAGTGCGTAATGAGATACATTACGATATTGAAATTGGTGAAGTAAGAGACCCTTTACGAGCAAATATGTTATAAATAACATTTACAGTCTGATCTGTCTCAACCTGTCAAAACAACCTCTAATTTCCTTACATTTTTGACAAGTTTTTGACATTGATTGTCGCTGAGATAAGATTGCGGCTAGATTTTAAACTTTTTTAATTACGGGAATTGGCCTTCTCATAAATAATATTTTTCAGACATCTTTTCCGACAACATGTGTAAGTATCTTTACATAATGTTCCAAAAGTCTTTGCAATAAAAATAACATATAATATCGAAGAAATTGTCTTTGATCTGTTTCTTAAGACGTAGAATATTCATTTGATAGAATATAGATAGTATCTTGTTTCTTTAGTCTTTCAGTATCTACATAACATCATTCTTTTGTAACATATTTAAAAGTACCTAAATGAAACCCTGGATAAAATATGGAAGAAGTAAAGTATTCTAAAAAACAAGCAACTTGCGTAATAGAACTTGTAATATATTATTTTAAAGCAATAGGTGCTTAAAGGTATCATCCGCCCCTCGTTACCTAAGTGACGAGACCTCTTTCGCATATTTAGATAACGTATACCAATAGAAAAATCAGAGCTTAACAAAAATAAAAGATATTATTCTTACAAATTCAGGTAACATCCCAGCCGGATCCTATTAGTAGAAGCAACATTCTAAATCTTGCTAGCTTCAGATGATCTAAGTGCTTTCAGTGGAACATTTACATTTTTCGTAGTAAAACGTCTGTTGTTTCCAAGAAATGTAGGTAAGTATTTAGATAGGTACTTTTAACGCTGGGCGCATTAACTGGTCGTTTAAATAAAAGATATATCTAAAATTAAACTAGTAATCGTTAATCGTTAGTAGTAGTTAATTTATTATTAGTATATAAATATATAAATTACTAGCTGAAGCGTTTATTTGTTTGTGTGTTTGTTTGAACGCGCTAATCTCTGGAACTACCAGTAGGATTTGAAAAAATCGTTTTGCCTTTAATAGCCCAATTCTTGAGGAAGACTATAGGCTATTAAGGCTATAAGCATCACGCTAGAACCCTTGGTAACCGAGCAAAAAGAACAGAAGCCAGAGAGGCCGCTAAGCGAAAACGAAGTAATAGCGCGAGCATGACGATGCGATGCGACGCGACGGGGTGGGTCGGGGGAACAAATTCGCGGGCAGAAGCTAGGTATTTAAATCAAATAAAATTAGTCTATATATAACACTGCACATGATGATGCGCTCTGTCAGCTCACCGAAATGAGGCTATTATTTTCGCGTGTTTGATATAATAACAAAAGTTCTAATGATCATAAAATCTCAATTTCATTTAATATACTTTTCTTTAGTAAAACGATGAAATGATATAATGAATTATTGAGATAATTTCATTTTGCTTAATTTTACATGGTATAATGGACATTTTCTATAATGGACATTTGAATTAGGTAATATTCAATTAGTATAATTTTCAAAATCTATAAGTAACGTTTAATATAATTTAGAAACGTCTACTTTGTTTTTGTATATTTTTGCAAAAAACTGATTAGATTTTACACGGCTGCCATTTTCGTTAAGTTAAAACCGTGACCATTAAGGTGATATATTGAAAAAAATGTGGTTTTTCTATGTCGTGTAACTTATTAAGTATGTGGAATAGGGATTTAACATTTTGATATATGTTTTTTCACTTTTTGATCTAGTATTATGTAAAAGGAATACACGATTCTATGAATTTATCTCGATACAATATAATTGCAAAGTTATATCTATTTTTTTACTTTTATCAACATCACGGCGTAACTCTTAAGAGTTATACAATTAAATTTACTTTAAAACATAGATATATCAAAGTTTACTCAATGTAGTTTTAAATTTAATTTATTTATTTTGTTAAAGAAGGAGTAAATTCGTTTTGGCACATACGCCGTTTTATTCCGAGCGCACGCACATAATAGCCATCTTATATTTTTGCGTTTCAAAAGTAAATGCATCAGTTTCGCTCGCTAAGAGCGTTACTCCAGAGCGGCGCACCTCGCGTTTAGGTAAATTTACTCACACAGCTATACAGTTAAATGCACACACAGCCGTCTGTGTTGGAGCGCGTATCATACACCGCTTAGAATCATCTTGATACTTAGCCAGTTTTTAGTTAGTAGGGAATGTTTTCGTTTTCCGTAAGCGGGATTCAGTTTTTTGTTTATTGTAATAAATGAGCAATTAAATTATTATTAGTTAGGTTAAAGTAAATAAAAACAATTTCGTGTAAAATAAAATCTTAATATTTGTTGTCTCTAAGTTTCATGGACCTAGCTTTTCGGGGATCAACAATTTCGGGTAACAGGCATTTATTGTAAAAGCTGACTAGCCGATGTTCCATATTTTCGCTCCAAAATTTATCGTCCCTGATTATGTTTTCAGTCTTCAATTTAAAATCTTTGCCTGTCCACACAGCAAACAGATAGTAATTTCTGTTAGTTATATGCAGCTGCCCCTGTATCTGATAAAACCAGTCATGGCGTCGATTCACAGATCCATCTATTTTCCAGAATTTAATTTTTTTTTTGGCTAATAGCAAAATCTGCCTCTAATCCAAATGCCGAACTAGGACATTTAATTTCGGTGATGCCATCATCGTCGATTAGTCCATCCAGCGAAGCACCTGTAATCATAATAATTTGAAACTCAATACTCTAATTACTTCTTTTTAATAGAATTTAAGAATACAAAAATAAATTGTTTGTTAGAAAAATCTAAACTTGTACCTGCAATTGTTCTATGGCCACTTTTTCGTTTACTTTCCCATGTTGAATACTAGGGATATGGTCCAAGGAATATGAGTAAAGAAATTGTTTAACCAAAGGGGCTGGGCTAATAGTCGATCGCCGTTTGCACACTTTACAGAATGAAGAGGCTGTCAATAAACAACGTCGTAGCTCTAGCCAAAGTGCACTCTCTGCCTGAAGTACAGTATCCCTTTCAACTTCTTGTCTATTATTTACCTATAACATAAAATTTGGAAATATATTTTTAAGTCTAATATTATCAGAAACAATGTACAACATGTATTTGAACTTATGAAAGTATACTGTAAATACGCACTTGTTCTTGAAGGTTCTTGTTTTATTTGTCCTAAAATATGTTTATAAAGACCAAGTCATTCTTACAAGATTCCCTGCGTCAGGATCTTGAATTGAAGCCGTTTCTAATGCCTGCAAGTTTTCCTGAATTTCCAGTGTTTTATCACTGTCTTTTTCATTTTCTTGAGTCTGAAAATAATATGTAGAGTATAATATAGTGACACAAACCGTATGCACCATGACAGGCGATCGATTGTCGGCTTAAGATAGCACATAACTAACAATGTTTTTTTTGTGCTAAAATATGTATACAAATGACCAAGTAATTCTTACAAGATTCCCTGCGTCAGGATCTTGAATTGGAGCCGTTTCTAATGCCTGCAAGTTTTCCAGAATTTCCAGTGTTTTTTCACTGTCTTTTTCATTTTCTTGATTCTGAAAATAATATGTAGGGTATAATATAGTGACACAAAAAGTAAGCACCATGACAGGCGATCGATTGTCGGCTTGAGATAAATAAATAATGAAGAAAGGTCTTATTTAGTTTTGGTTTAACAACTGCTCAATCAAAACCAAGGAAACACGTGTCTGCCGCAGCTAGTAAAATATAAAGTAAAAAAATAAAACTTACAACAGAATTTTTATTTAAGTCCTGGTTTTGAAGTATTTGAACTTCTCTTTTCTGCCTATAACAACGAATTGGATATTAACTTTACCTTATTACTACTGTGTTTCATAAAAATATCCAAACAAAAAGTAATAAAAAAAAATTACTTCAAAAAGTAGTAAGTATATTGTTTCTTATTACACCTAATAAAAATATATTTTTTATAAGTAGAGAACCTCGGTAACATACCTTTTAGCTTCATTAGCCTTGGCCAAATTTTCGTTTTTTTTTGTTCCCATATAGCGCCTTTTGTTAGCCATATCTGAAAAAAAAAGTAAAATGAAAACATACATAAAGAAGTCTAATTTAATTTTTCTTAAGTTAATAGAACACCATTACATTAAAATATGTACTCACCAGTTTTGTAATATAATAAAAATATATTATAATAAAAAGTATCAACATGTCCTAGACGCGCTAAAAACTCGCGAAAGTACGATAATATTTTACGCGACTCGCGGCTACGGGAGCGACACACGTCCTACCTCTGAAAGGCCTCAGCCGGCACTGAGCGCTGGCGTGATTCCGCGCCGATTATATAGCAGCACTAAATAATTCATAGTAAAATAAAAAAATAAGTTATTAAAAAAATATTTGTACCATGTTTTAGAAGGTAAATGTCTTCGTTTACTAGGCCTAAAATAACATATAAATATTTCAGATTTCATCCTAAACTAACGCGTTTAAAATATCGAAAAGTGGCTAAAATTGACACTTTTGAATATACTTTTCTTGAATGAAAACTTACAGTAATCGTTTTTTTTTTTCAGCCATGCACTAATAAATGCTATTATTATTTATAAAGCAACGTTGTTATAAGTTTGTCGTATATGGTTTTACTAATACCTTGCATTTGCGTAGACCGTCGATCGCTAGTTTAAAAAAAGGCTTGCATAAAAACTGTTCTAATGAGAAAACTGTACGAATAAATGAAAATGTTTTTCAGCCATGCACTAGATTATGAAATTCCCATTAATATGACGTCAATATCTTATCTATAAATTAAACAGATTATGGTTTTATTGTCCGTCGGAAATCATCAATTTTGACTCCAGCGTGGCTCTAACGGATCAACCCTCTTAATAGACCACTCGCCCGGACTTATTTTCGAGGTAGCGCCTTAACGCGCGAAGGCGAGCGAGTGAAGCGAGCGTGCCGCGGCGGCGACCGCGCGCCGAGCGCCAGATCCCCTCTATTGTTGGTGAATTATTTGGGTTAGATGAGGTTATAACAGTATGATAACATTACAGAATTTTGGCTGAAAATTAGTAAACATGAAAATTAGGTCAACTAAACGTTATAGAACGTGTACCGTTAAATGCGCAAAACATCTTAAGAGGTCATTGTACTCATCATTATGAACAACTTTTACGATGGGAACAAACTTGATCTCGCAAAAAAAAAAAACAGCTGTTTAGTAGGTACATTTTGACGAGCTAAGCGAACATAAATGTAAGGAACAACTGATTTTTTATGCGATTTCAGCTTGGTTTCAGCTTGAATTGTCCATAATGATGAGTACAATGACCCCTTAAGAGGTTTTGCGCATTTAACAGTAAACCTTGTATAAAAAGAGCATTATACAAATTGTAAGTTATATGCAATGAACGTTATACTAAATGTTATTAGAGCAAAAGAAGCTTATATGAAAGTTTTTATAGCATATGAAAATTATATCATGTGAACGTTATTTCAAGTGATAGGTATGACTATCACTTGAAATAACGTTCTCAATAATACTATTTGTTATTATGCCATATATTACTCACTAAAGTTTTTACAGTACCTACTTGTATTATGATGAAACGAATGCGAATCGCAACGGATGTACAAGTAAACGATCAAAACAATTGGGTTACGTTTAATATGTTACCAATTCAATAATTTGAACCGAATGCTGTAATTGGAGTTGGTAAACAGTTATTACTCTCACTGGGGTTAATTAGTCTAATTTACTACTAACGAGGGTTTGGGACAAATGGCTCGCCGTTTTAAATTTAACTTACCGAATAATGCAACGAGCTGCCAAATATTCTCGTTTGATTTCACATTACAATTTATATCTAATTGAGTTTTATCTCTATTTGTCACTGTACGCGACTGTGACAAATTGATATACGAACGCTTGATAAATCGCATTATATTCCTCGGTAAATTAAATTCAATAATCCAAAAGCTCAAATATCCACGAAAGTTATTTTCGTCGATACAAACATAAAGAGACATTCTTGGAAAATTGCGTATATGTAGTAGGTATATTGAAATTTTCTCTAAAAATAATATGATTATTTTATACACAAAAAAAGGAGTGAGGTTATGAGTTTTTTTTATACTTAACGACTTAGAAAATAACTTCTCCGACGTTCATACATTCCAATTTCGGCATTAAGATATTGAAAGTGAGGCCGAAAACCTAGAACGTAATCCTAATATTAATATTATTTCGTTTATTTAACTAAATGCATATAAATTATATTTTTAAATATTAGTATAAATAAATATAAAAACATTTAAAAATATAAAACATAGTAGCCCACCGATATCGGGAACAGTGTCCAAGCTACCGGCGGTCAGGGCTGCAGAGAGAGGAACCTCCTAACAATGCGGGCCGTGTCCAGAGGTACCGCTTTCTGGATCAAGCCCTTGACCCAGCTGCCCAACGAGTGCCTCCTCAGGTGTTGATCGAGGGTCTTGGCTATTAATCCATTGGCTGTCACGACTATCGGTATAAGAACTGGTTTCAAGAACTGGGTCAGACACATACTCGTAGTACGGCACCTCCGATTCCACAAGGCTGTATTTCAGGGCAAGTTGTTGATAGATTATCTTGGTTACAAGGTTGTGTCTATGTAAGTACTCTCCGTTAGCTAGACGAGAACACCCGGAGATAATATGTCTGATTGATTCTCCCGGCCGGTGGCATGCCCGACAGATGTCAACTGTGTCGTTTTTCACAATAAATCTCCGGTAATTGTTCGTCATCATAACTTCGTCCATAATTGCACAGACAAAACCTTTGGTTTCCCCAAAGAGGTCACCGAAACGCAGTCAGGCTACGGACGCTAATAGATCGACATCGGATCCATGTAGGGTTTGGATAAAGCGTCCGTGAAGCTCCTTACTCTGCCATACTTCCATGCGATTTTTAGTGTCAAGCACTACTGACTTGCGCCAGTTCTCTTTAGCCAAGGAGAGCGGGGTGAAGCCCTTGTCCACGGCGACTACATCTCGATGCATCCCCACGTCGGTTTCTAAGAAATATTCCCTGAGACTGCATATCTCGCGATTGTGATGGGTTTTAGCGTTTAAAAACCCTCGATCTTCACACTTTCGTGGGACATACAGCCTCTTTACCGATGACTGTGGGTGATGCATTCGATTTGCAGTCAGCAGCGTACGGACCGTCCTATCCAGGGCGTCGAGTTTGGTCTGAGTCCATTTGAGTATCAAAACCGGCATGACCCTACATACGATTACGCTGGATGACCCGCACCTGATCCGACAGTCGTTGTGCTAAAACGTTGACAGCTGGCTCAAGCACCCGAAAAAGAGAGAGCATCCGAACACGGTACGCGGTCTGATTGTTTCCCCCCTCTGTAGCCCTATAGTATGAGCGTATGACATTTTCATTGATTTTGTCGATCACATGCGCTGCACACTTCCGCCGGGAGCTGGGACCCTATCAGACACCGGTGGGGTTCGAGGTCCAAAACAGTCCGGCGGCCGGCGTTCTCCCCGTCGATGAGCAGGTGGTGGCGTCGTGGGCGGAGACAAATACTCGTCGCTCGAGCTCGACGCAACTGCCGCGGCCGGTGTCGTCACAGCGCTCACAGTAGGACTGGGTACCGGCGGCGGCGAGACAAAGCTGAACGAAGAGTTCGGAGATGGTAGGCCTGCTCGTCGTAAGGCTGACCTTGTCAACATGTTTTCATTTTCGTTCCATTTGTTTGGTTTTATCGAAGGCGACATGACAGATGTCACCTCGGCCTCGGTTCGGCAGTTTTTGATGAAAGTTTGAAATATTATGGTTCATTGTACTTTTTCTATTGATATTAATTTAAATTGATTATTTGGGTTTTGGCTGTAGAATTTCACAATAAAACTGCTTCTAAAATTTCATTCATCTGAAAATTATTAGAACGAATTGACTTATTGACGTTGCCGCATTAGTGTCATTATATTTATTATTATTAGCCTGTGATGTCCCACTGGAGGGCAAAGGCCTCCCTACTCTCTTTCCACTTCTCTCTGTTCAAAGCTGTTAAGGACTAGTTTATGTTGAAGGAGTGATGTTAATATTGCTAATACTTTAATATTTCTCTTGCACTGCGAAGTGGAATGAGAATGTTTTTATTAGAAGAGATTTATGAGATTTATGCGCGCCGAAAGCGGTTCAGATGGTGCAGCTGAATGCTGGCGACAAGTATGGAATTTAATTTTGTCGTGAGAGCTTTTCTATTGCTTACTCTTCGAGAATTACCACAAGTGATATATTAGAAAATGGATAAACGATTTTATCCTAAATACGGTTACAATGTTTCAATTACCAAGCGTAACAAATTCTACAAGGTTTTACGTATAAAATCAATAATTGATTTTATTGATTTTTTATTGATTTTATTAATTTAAAGTAAATAATTATTATTCACTTACATATAAAATAAAATAAAAATGTGATATTTTTTTCAAATAAAAGTACTTAGTCGTCTTTCACGATTTTGCTGGTTTCTAACTTGAATTGTACCAATGCTAGTTATTAGATACATTTTCCTTCGTTGACCTTGCAATGAAGGACAACACGAAATCAAGAGTATTACTTCATACTATTTAAAATAAAATACAAATTGTATTTTTCACAGTAATGTCTGACACAACATAAGCTGAAAAAGGAAAACCCGGTACTGGAACTTGAAAGGAACCTTATTTATTATAAAAATGCACCTGTTTCATAAGAACGAGGAACAAATGTATGGGAGTCCGTGACGTCTGCAGGGAAACATTTTGGAATATTTTGACGTATGTTACAATATTATTCAACTTTCACTCAATATTTGAAGTCGAATTTGAATTAAAATGGAAGCTGCTATTAAAGGAGGCTCCGTTAAACCCAGTTGGAACTCTGCCAAATTAATTTATAGCTACGCAGAGTCACATACTTTATCATAACATCGTTTAACAGTTTTAAAACTGCAAGATGAACGCCATTTTATTTCTTTGTTTCAAATAGGTTCTGAATGTGTCGGATATATCCTGTTCTTTAGTTAACAAAGTTACTTTTAACAAAGAATATGAGATTACATTGAAAAGTTATCCAGATTTCATAACAAATTATATTTCGTTTAGAAAAATGTGAACGAATAGGTAACCTGTGGATAGGTACCATAATGTTGACAAGATATTTAGAAAGGTATTTTCCTCGCAGGAAAAGACGAATAATCATCTATGGTGTAACAGATTACCGTGACTATACAGTAAATGGGCTATGCTTTACCTAAAGTGATAATTAATTAAGCAATTACGTCATCGCGTTCATTGGTTTATCCGCGAAACCCGTGACTGACTGCACGATGACACGTCCAATCATTACAACTCACCAACCATCTGGTTTACAATTATATATATGCGTACCACTGTTCATAATTAAGCGGTGATAGTAATTTTGCAATGCAATGTAATATCGAGCTTGCGGGGAATATAAAATGCTGTTATTTTAAATTCCCCGATGATTTGAAATCGTCATAAAAAGTGAGCGTAGTAAAGTTCAAATGATAAATGCTCGTTAGAAAAAGCGTTTGCTCTTCAGTCACTTTTTATTAGGTACGTAATATGCATGATAAAGCACAACGGTTGTAAAGAGCACTTGCAGGTAGGTCAATGTTCCAACTTTTTTTTGCGTAAACATGCATAACTTTAAATACCCCCACAACTCTTGTACCAGCGTTGCACGCATCCAAAAGCAAAATATTTTGCGTGCGTTACATTACGTGATGCCTGCCACTAATTGAATTTTCACAACAAAAATAAAAATAGTTTCCCAACAATAATAATAATTTTTGCTCAATATTACTGTAATTGAATTCAATTGGTTCATTCTCAATTAATTATTTCCTATTGTAACCGAGTTGATTAACAAGTGAATATCGATATTTCAAGTGAATATCGAGTATCGTACTTAATGGCAAAACTATTACAAATACCTACCTCCGTCTCCAGTTGAAGATATTCGTAATAGTGAAGCGGTTGCAGAATTGCCATCGCTTTAGGGGGGTATTTTGATTCTAAGCAGATGAATTGCATCCGCCCTAGTTCCCGAGGACTTTAAAGTTCTTCGTTTTGGTATTCCGACTATTAAGAGGATAGTGTTACTTAAATATTTTCGTCTTAAGACTTTCAAACTCGCCCGTATTTTTTTTAAAATTATCTTTCAAATAAAATGAATAAAACTGATCTTTGCTTTTTTAAATTGACTAGACCTTTAATTTTTATACAAGGTACCAGCAAATTTAATATCCGTATTAAAGTAAAAAAAAAAAACGGGAACACAAAGGTTTAAAGGTTTACGAACGAAGCAAGTTAATACATGAAAGGTGACGTAATTCGTGGGAAAAATTATCAATTAAACGCATCTACAACAAAACAAAACACCATCATGCATTTTAATCCGTAGATCGTTGTCCGTGAAGTTTACAGCGGCTTACAGTAAGTGGGTAGGTATGTAAGACGCTGTTAAGTACAGCAACCACTTCTTGTGGCGCTGTGGTGCAAAGCTGATCTGTGCAGCGTACCCACTGTCAGAAGGCATTTGTCAAGATTCACCCGCAATAATGCGGGGACGCTGTACGGTAATATACGCGTCAGTAGAATATTACTGAATTGTTCTAGATTTAGTTGTGGCAGATATCATAATATTTCGAGTGAACTGAAATTCGTGATATGTTTCTGAGACCATTTAACGAAAACTTCTAACAATATTAATTCAATGAGTGGTGAAAATATTTTAGTAAATTATGAGTAAGTTGAGTCATTAAAAGTTTATAAAATACTACTGAATGATGAAAATTTTACATGCTAGATGTATAATATACAAATAAAATTAATAACCCTATTACTATTTTATAAAGCGGCACATAGTAAAACCCGTAGTTTTTAAATATCCATGATGAACAATTTCAATGGTTACTACAGTTGCTACGCGGGTGATACGAGGTTGCTACGGTTGCTACGCGCTACGATACCTTTCAAAATGATACTAACGTCGCCACCCGCGAATTTCACACGCTTTTAGCATTTTTTTTGTTGTTTTGAGAGTTTGTTACCGTGCATTGTATCGGATACACATTCCCTCATGTTTTTATTTTGCAATTTGAACCTTGTGCCAGTGTTACAAAAGCCGTAGGCTACGAATAGGTAACAATGCAGCTATGTTGTATAAAGAAAAAGTTTGTAAATATTGATATTTTTTGTGCGAAACAGTACTGTCCTGCAAAATAATATTGGTACAAATCTAAAAGTTACAGTGATCGTTATCTACAGAAGAAATAGAAAAACATAAAATATACTCGTAGTAATACAACATAGCGTTGGAGCGCGACAATAACTAGATTTCCTGATAAGCACCGGCAATGTTTCTGCTTTCACTTCCCTTTGGAATGTAGGAATAAAACGAGTTATCTGACCTGAGGAAATTCCACGAGTTTCTGTAGCCAACGTAAATCTGGCTGTTAGTTACTTCTTAGGCTTTATACATAACGATGTTTTAGCGAACGCGAATAGTTTCAAATTGAGTTCTCTTGTATTTTAGCTGTGATTATTGTCGTCTATTTCCATAACATCCTAAGATTTTTTTGGCTTGGTTAGAATAACAAATGCATATATAAGAGTGCACCGGTGACTGAAAAGTTGTATGGAAATTGGTTGTCATGGTTGGGCATGTCATGCAGAGGAATGAGGAAAATGTCATGAGGAAAGTTTTTAATATCATGAATGTGGCTAAATTGATGGTGAAGACCAACTAAACAATGTATGGACTATCTGAAAGATGATACGACTAGAAGAGGGGTGACTATACTAAAATGAGAGAAGTATGGAATAATAAGACATATTAATAAATGGAGGCCCTAAAGAAATGGAGATAAAGGCAAGATGATAATTGTGATGATAATTAAGGATTGGCCCTGCAACTCATTGTATCTCTTCAGCGCCTTTCTTGTGAATCTTTAAATTCTCATTACCACTAATAAAAGTCAATCATAGTATAGCACGAAGAAGCGTGGGTACTGCTACTAGACAATACCGAGAAGTTTCCAACAATAAGTCGTCTAAGAATTCTGTACGACCTCTCAAGTTCCGCTAATGAGACACAATTGATTTTTCTATTGTATCGCACACATATAGCACACACAGGGCACGTGCCGGGCTTGACGGGTTAATAGGTTCTATACTCATTAAGATATCAAAGGGATACTTCTATGAACTTCACCGTAATTGCCAGACCATAAAAGATACATAATATTCAAGCCGTGTCTTGTAGCAAATAAAAAGAGCAGAATGCCACTTATCCCCACTCTTATGACTGCTCCCACTGCTTATAAATTTTAGATGTTTTAAAAATCATAGTCCGAAGTATAATATGAGCATCGGATCAAAGAGGGTTATCTCGGCTGTGAAATATTTGAAAATATATTTATTTCGAATATAAATAAAGGGTCACAAGACAAAAGGTAGTTCAAAGGTTTTTTTTCCGAAGGGTTTGAGTTTGTTCGCGAGCCTTTACATTTTACTTGGATGAATGAATATAATATTAGTCAAAAACATGAACATAAAATTACACATATACCTTGTTAATACAAAACGTGTAAATATATTTTTAAATGTTAAAAGCCAATAGCAATAGCCAAAAGCAAAAGCCAAAAGCAAAAGCCAGAAGCCAAACAAAACAAACCAAGCTAGAACAAAAAAAAAACTGCCCACATAATATGATAAACCTGCTTCTGCCCGAAACTTGGTCCGCTTGAAATGTCTTGGAGTGTCCCTCGACCCTTATCGCCTGCCTTTTTCGCTTAGCGTGCTTTCTGATTTTTTTTCTATTTGCTCAGCTCTTGAGGATTTTAGCGTGATGTAGCCTATAGCCTTCCTCAAGAATTGGGCTATCAAATGCAAAAATAATTTTTCTAATCCGACTGGTAGTTCTAGAGATTAACGAGTTTAAACATACAAACAAACGAACAAACAAAAAATCAAACAAACTCTTCAGCTTTATTATTATTGTATGATAAATAACCTTTTGATTGGATTTAGAATCTTTAGAAGCCTCGTTTAAAATATTCTGTTTTCTTGTTAACGACTCACGAAGTCATTATTTTATTTTATAACTGCATGATTTATTTGTATATCTCACAATATGTTGAGTGAACTGTTTTGAGCTCTTTACGAGAATAAATTCTTTAAGACCTAAGTTTTTGTGTTTTGTGAATTTAAGTTGACCACTATTATGTGTTTGTGTAATCCGTTAAAGAGAAATTAATTTATAACTCAAATTCAAACTCAAACCATTTATATCAATTAAACCTTGTACAGGCACTTTTGAATTGTCAAAATTAAATAGTTAGTCAGAAAGTTGAAGCTAGTTTAACCTGTTTAAGACCACTACAAAATATCATGGTATCATTTTAATTTAATTCAGAGTATTTGTTGCACTTTTAGCAACCGTTCCCTAATGATATAGCTAACAATTTTCTGCAAGTTGTCAGCGAACTTCAATCCGCTTACGAAAATGAAGAATACGCAAAAAACATTTATTGTGCCGCTGCACATAAAGCAAGTATTTGCCAAGTTGTTGGAACGTGCACCGCTGATAATAATGAACCGAATGTCGATACATTCGCACCTTGTTAGCTTCATTTATTGCTCTATTACTTCTTATTTGCGGCACTAGAATTAAACTACCGAATTTACAGCGCTATAATCACGCACATAGAACCCACATAGCGCACTATTATTTGAGTGCTCAACTCGGCACCATATATTATGTTAGTTTATTACTTCACATTAATACTAACTTTGAAATAAGGTTCAGACTGCCATCTACATTATCTAGCTTTCTAAACTTGGCTGGGAATAAGGCGCAGCGTGTCTGCACTCAGCTTGACAATTTGCTCTAGGCGACTTTTGAATTAATGTCGTTGCAATGCAGCCTCGCCCGGAAAGTCAACTTTTTATACCATTTTTTAATTTAATCTCTTGCCCCAGTGAAGGTTTCTACTTTGCAAAAAATTAAGAAGATAAATTTAATGTCCCACTATAAAAAGAGCTGAGTAGTTTTTAATTGTCACAAGCAGAAAAATAGTAGGTGGTTTATATGCTTAAATACATTTATCTCAGTTACTGGCTCTAATGCAGCATATGTGTAAATTAACTTCAGTTTGCGTGGAAGTCCTACAGAAATGTTAATCCATTGAGTAACAAGATAAAATATCTACTTAATTTTCTTAGAAACACGGCGGCCTGATCCGCTTTTCCAAACTCAATTTTGCGAAGATCAAAACGGAAAAGAGTTAACGTTACGGAGCGGCGACATGAATGCTTTCCAAGGGCCATTTCCGCAGATAATGCAATTTGTTACAAGTCGTTCGCTCGTTTGCTTTTATTATTAGTGGCTATTAAGGAGGCCGTAGCTCTCGGCGGCAGCGGCATGTGGAGCGGCGTGGGCGGCGGGCAGCGGCGGAGCGGCCCAGCTGCGCAGCGCCCGCCGACGCACTAACAACCCCATCCAACATCTGGCTATTTAAATCGAGTATTTAAGCTGATTGCCATCATTACACTGTTGCTATTTGAAAGGGTGCCTCAAAATGGATTGTACTTTAGTTTTATGATGAAAATAACGGCTAAAAATCGAAGTAAGTTCTGTTTACATTATGTTGATTACTAATTTTAGACTGTAACTGTTTTGAATTAGGTACTCTTTGGGCAATAACAACGGCTCACTGCTTTTTAGATTTGTGCCTTTTCGTTATAAGAACACTTTATATATTTTGTTTATTTCTACTTATTAATAGGTAGATGTTCATCTGCATACGGGTATGCATGTAACGTTTTAAGAAGTAGTATGAGAGACATAAATATTACTATTTTAAAAAACAAGCATATCATTATTTTGATCAAGTAACAAAAACTTAAATTTTGACTAATCTAAAACTACTACTAAAATATTTTGACTAATCTAGTACGAATGGAAGCAATGTTTAAAATGACAAACAATCTCAGCCGTTTTGGTCATTATTCAGTCATTGATTGAAAATCGTTCGAAAGTGGAGTGATTTACTTGTGATTAAGTAAAAGTGAAGAGTTCTGTAAATAGTAGGTACAAATGAGTGTTTACGAAAGCGTCGGCAACAAAAAAGACCGCGCAATTTCGGATTGGAGTGGCCATTACCCGCGCCGACTGCGGAAAGAACGCTCGCAATTGCATTGAAAATGTCGCTTTTAATTTTTCAAAATGCAAAGCGTAAATTCGCATTTGTGGCTGGCACGATAACTGCCCGCCTAAAAGCTCCAGCGATGCAAGTCCCGGTGTGGCTTTGTTGCTAATACAAAGCGCTCGCTCACATACAGATGGTTTTGCAAAAACTTTGTCTCATCGCAGTTCCTCTTACATGTTAATAACTCAGCTGTGTGTCACTTTGAAATTGTTGCCATCGACGTTTGTGGAAAATGAGGCTGGTGACTGTATCAACAATGTGAGAATACGAAATGAAATAATAATAAAATAGAAGAAGTGGATGGGTGGCGCTCAGCGGCGGGCCGAGTCGCTGCAACATTCATCTCAATTGTCTGAGCGGTGGGCTCGCGACAGCAGCGCATTCCCCTCACGCGACTGCACGTCGAGGTGGGGACTCCAGCAGCACTCGGCCACGAGCCTGCTCCTTTATTATGCCTCTTGATATATTACGAGCCGCCACATACTGACTTGTTAATATAGCTATGATTTATCCCCCGTCACAGACGATCCCACACCAGAAGAGTGTTGTCGTCACGACGCTGCCACCGTCCTTAGATTAATATTGCGGCGCTTTTATTGGACGTGTAGTTTTTCTTCCTCGTGACGTCATTTATTATGTGCTCCCACTAGATACGTATCGGCTACGACAATCGAATGGAAGGACGGATAGATGGCACAAAATACATAATAATGTAAGCATCAAAATATTTTGATGAAATAAACATTTCAGTACTCGCTGATTAAAAGAGGAACAAATACCGAGCAAGATGTATCTCAGTATTGTGCTTTTATTCGACGTCTCCAGATTAAAAAGTGGGACGGGTACAATGAGCGGCACGACGGCGGCGAGATTTCACGGGGGGCGGATGACGTCACAATGCGAATATGATGCTTGGATAATGTCGCGTAGACGGCGTAGAGCTTCTGCATGAGGTTACATCTTCAAGCCTGCATTGATGAACCACTGCGTGAGGCGATATACCTAAACAAACCTGTATATCTAAACCATATATTAATATTCTACACCCGGGATAAGATAGACCGCATAATAAATGAGATGCGGGATTTTTAATTAACAGAAGACTTAAAAAGGCTGCTGGAACAAGATAATACAACAAAGGTGCCGCATAAGGATTCTGATTTATTATCTGAGTATTAACTTATATTCCACGCCCTCCTGCACCTCTAATCATCACTATTGTAGAAACATAGGACTTTTTATTAATAAAGGGACTTACTATTCCTTTCAAGATAACGTGGCTTAAAATTAAGACTATTTTACCGACAGTATTATTATTTAGATACCTAATATTTTATCTTGGATACCAGCCAAATAAGAGATCCGAGTACCTACATTTTCGGTAGGCGGTGAAATAGAAAACTGCGAAGCACTGAATTTGACATGTACATATTTTTGACGTTCACTCACCCAAGGATTACCTTCATCGGTTTTGTCAGGCTATTCTTTGTAAACTCACCTTTGTTACCGCAGTGTCAGTATCAAAACTGAGTATAATCTGCTGGTTTGGAAATGAAGCTTATGGAGTGTTTTGTTGAGCCATCCTACCAGTTACTGGATGCCCTTTGAAATATCAAACAAAAGAGTCGAGTTCTCAGAGAAAACATTGTAAAATTCTCCGACAATAAGGGTGCGAGAGAGACTCAACACTTGAAATGTGGTAATTTTAACATTATTTGAAAACATTGCGGTGAGGGTACGCGGAACGGCAAAATTGCTGTTATATGACGCTAACAGCCCCTAAATCCTAACCGAATGAACTCCAATAAAAGTTCCTCAAGTCGACGCCATTACTACAACATTAAAAAAGTGGAACACGCCGCGTCTGAAAAGATGTACTTCCACTACAATGAACAACAAGATTGCTGAAATATGACCGACGGCGGATGGGAGATATGAAATGTTTGAACTTTGCAATTATGTGCCTGTATCCGTCCGCATCCGTTGAGGCTGGCGCTTTTTGAGAGCTGTCTTTTATTAAGTACTAGCTGCGCTCTGTGGATTCGTAAACGTCGATCCCGTAAGAATATCGGGATAAAAGTAGCCTACATGTTAATCCAGGGTGTCAGCTACCTAAATTTTATCAAAATTGGTCCAGCCGTTTGAGCGTGAAGAAGTAACAAACATATAAACACACACACTCGCAAACTTTCGCATTTATTATATTAGGGTGATAAGAAGTCAGAACGGTGTAATTTGTTACACCCTTGTTTATTTAATATATTATAGTGTTAGTGATAACTACTTAAAAAAAATAGGGCCCACCCAGTTTTTAGGCTGTCATTTAAAAATATTATTGATTAGGTGATTTTTATGGATATGTTTGTTTTTATTTTGTTTTGTTTTTGTTTTTTTTTTATATATTTTTATTTTTTTTTTTTTTTTTTATTATTTTTTTTTTTTTATTTTTTTTTATTTTTATGTTTGGAGTAAGGGTTCAAAAAATTATTTAAAGATATGAATGGTAAAATTAGTTTATTTTGATCGATTTACACAAAAAAGCACTTGTAAGGGAAATAAACTCAAATTAATTTGAGAAATAAACTTATTCTATCACCCATTTCCTGTAACCGTTTGATGATAAATGTTATGGTTAACTGCGAGTAAAGCCTCCTCTGCTCTATGCACACTCTAAACATATCTGGTACGCTTTCAATAAGACGAGTAACATTTGGTTCCGGAATTCGTTCCCAACAGAGTTTTAGCGAGTTTACGAGCTCCTGTTGACTGTAAATACCGCTGGAGTTTTCTTAAAGGTAATTAATTGATTTTTAAATTTTTTCTTTTCAATTGATCCCATAATGCTCGATGGGGTTGAGATAGGGACTCATAGTTGGCCATGGCAAAACTATGATATTGGCCTCAGAAACTGCCCTTTGTGTGGCACGGGCCGTATGCACCTATGGGAGCATTGTAATGATTAAAACAACGCCGGCGCCTACTCTTTGCGAAAATGGGATGACATGAGGTTGGATTACCGTACGCTCAACGTAACAGGCGGCGGTTACAGTACCCTCATCCAGTATCACGAGCAATGTTTTTCCTACCAAGCTTATTCCCGTCCATACCATAACGCTTGGACCCCCAAAACGGCCAGTTCCATGGATGCTGGGTTCTGTTAAACGTTCACCTTGTTTTTTCCACCCGCGGACTCGTTTATCATCACTGTAAAACCTACATACGTCTGTAAAGAGCACAACCCTCCAGTTATCCATTGTCCAGTTCAAATACTCTCGAGCGTACCTTAAGCGCGCTGCATGATGGGCCGCTTGTCAGTTTGAGTCGAAAAAAACGCACTCGGGAACGTTGGCCATCTTTGTGGAAACAACATCATCATCATCGCAGATCTATGAGAGCCTCCCTCTTAAAGCATAGCAACAGCTCTTGCTGCGCTTTCCTTGTCCATATGACGACGAAAACCTGCCATAGTAATCACGATTAACGCTGAAATAAAAAAAAAACTGTAACAAAACGTGACGGGTAATGTCAATGCTTTGAATCAGACTGAGAACACAAGTGAAAGAATTCGAACAACAAGTGTTTTTTCAAGCACTTCACATTTTCTGTCTACTCACTTGAATCCGACGCAAAAATTGACGCTCTAAACATTGATAGGGACCCATAAACATGTCAAAAATAATGTTTAGTGCTTTGCTTCACAAATGCTTACCTAATTATTTATTTATAGACAATATTCTAAATAAACTTAGGGTGGGTCCTATTTTGTTTTGAGTATTTTACGTAGGTAAGTGACTGAGTAGTTTTAAAATAGCGACCCAATCGAGACCTAAAAGAGTTGACGTGAAGAGATAGCTGAGGAGCATCCCAAGAGTGCTATCCCCGCTACCCAGAGTGATATGTATTACATATATGAAGTAAAACGCAAAACGTACGCCAGCAAAGAAAAGAAGCGACTCTTACCGTCGCACTATCGTTTAGAGTACATAAATCAAAGTGATTTACATTGTATTCCGCAAGGATAGCGGCCACGAGTAAACCGACCGAATAGCTCCTCGAGGCATTCCATGCGGACCGTGGCACACTAGTCATGCCTGTGTCTGAAATGACAAACAAGTTAGTTAGCAGCACACAATAATATTGTAGGCGAGTTAGCGGCGCACTCGCCCAAGTCTGTCCGTCCTATTTACAGAGCGGTGCACACTTGACTCGAGCTTGGCCTCCGCAACGTTCAAGTTTTGCATTTCATTCTCAAGTTAGCGCAATTTGTGTTGCGCACGTCTGCATATTTCATGGTGCTGACTTTTCTTTGTTGACTTATTTTGCATTCCTCACTCAACATATGAAGCCGTATCCATTTTTTCTAGTTCTGTTTTATCAAATGAACTGTATTGTGCTCTTTTAATTAGATATTTTTTTCTTCGAATGTAGTTTCGTCACTATAGAACATGCGAATTGAAACAAGGTCTAATTAGAATTTAACTGAAAACAATGTGAAGCTTATTTAAAAGGTCTATTGAAATAGAAGCCATCAGTTCGAAATGAACAATTCTGTCTGTTAACTTAACACAATTATAATTGGGATCCGATAACTCAAAACAACACATTTAAATTATCACGATAAACTCAATACAATTTAGTTAATACTGTACCTGACAATAGAAAATGCTTTGAGTTTTGCTGCATTTACGACCGGTTTGCGGAACGAAAAATAACACAAAAATTTGCTAACAAATTGTCATGCGCTCATAAACTGCTGTGATTTGTTGAATGGATTATCAGCAGTCAAAGGCATCACTTAACTTGCGTTTAATGTTGACGCGTCGATCAGTTTTATTCCAGAAATTGGGCGTTAACGTGTCCTTAAGGGGATTAAAATTAAAGTATATGATCGACTACAGTAAACAAAATCAGAAAAATATATGATATACTTCAGGATATATGCTAGGTTGATAGTGTGTTGAAAACAATACAACTAATTTGATATGATAGACAAAAATCATGAAGATACCTCTAAAAACTTTCTTTTTATAATAAAAACCGTACCAATATACATACATACATACTGATTTTTTTTCAGATTATTCTATAAGCAACATACTAAAATACTAGTGTTTTAATTCTTTAGTCCAAATAGATTTTTTGTAATTAAATAATTGCTTCATATTTTGCAATCAGTTACCGGCGTTGTGTCATCGCGCTTCTCTTTCTCTTCTATGCAGTCCGACAGTGACCGCGCTTTAGGTCATGTAAGCCCCTTAAGCATAATTAGCCTATAATGTTCCCACTGCTGGGACACAAGCATTCTCTCTGTGAGAGGGAGTGGGCTGTAACCTAGCACGTGGGCCCAGTGCGGGTTGGTAGATGTCACATGTGAATACATTTTTTAGTTCTAGGACATTCCGGTTTTCTCACGATGTTTTCCTTTACCGTTTTGAGAGCAATGTTGATAAAATTATTTACACAAATTAAAGCTCCTGCCTGGGTTCGCACCCATGACCTACATCTCGTAAGTCGGGGCCGTTCCCTCTGAGCCACCACTGCTCTCAAACTTCACTGCCACTCCACTGCTTTGTCCTTCAATCCGGTCTAAAATACCAAAAGTTATGGCAAACTTCGCGATATGTTTACACTGCATTTATTCTGTAAACGCATACAAAATCTTGTAGCAGCAGTTCCGGTGCAGCTAGAAACAGTTGGTGAGCTTGCAGGTAGCATGTCGGACACGCGGCTGGCGGCTCGCCCGCGCCGCACCGCACCGCACCGCGGGCCGTGCCGCGCCGCATGCAACCCGCGCCGCGCGTGTACTGCCGACGCGCGCCCGGATGCACATCGCCTGATTTATAAGCCGATATCCGGCTACACCATCTCAGAAACTGTTGGCCATCGAAATAAATGATATCCTATTTTAAACATTTGAGCTGAGAATGGATATCATTGACTGACCTTCTTTTGACGGTGAAACAGAACTCCTTTTTGATGGGCTTTGGTGTTTTAATTTGTATATTTTTATAAGAGTGCGTTACGTTTAATGTTCACAAAACGAAAGAAAATAATTTTTCAAGTTCGTTACCAACAAGTTGTTTAATTGGTTTTCGGCTTGAACGACTTTTCATGAAAAAAAATGTCGATAAATTGAAATTGTTCTTAAGTAGCGAAGACACTTCTTTTACAAGAATGGAGTAAAAAAATAAATAAGAAGCAAAGTTTTAAAAACTTTTAATTTAATTAGAAGTCGAAATCTTAATGAACGGATCATGGTTAGTTTCTTTGAGAGGGCAGTTCGATATTATGTGGCGAAGATTTCCAATTACTTCAGGGTGCAATTAAGAGGATTCACTTTGCGGACTTGCGCGCTGCAGACAGATAAGTGCCTCCACACGAACTGTGGTCATTTATTAGTTTAATTAAATCCACACTCGTCTTTACGTAGGTACTTACTTTTTAAAGTTTATTGCTAGGCAACATGCTGTATAAAACACAATGTTTATCCCGTAATACTTTAGCTTTTTAGTAGGTATTCAAATCTTAGAAGGTACCTAACTAATCCTAGTACTTAGGTATAATGAAAGGTTCATAAGTTCTGTAAAAACACCCTATTAGTTCATGGATGATTTGGTGAAAACAGGGTCTCATTCTGGATCACATATTCAAAGTAAGGCCCTGTTCAGTAGAACGTGGACTAATCTGATGATGAATGGATTTTGTTATTATTTTCTATTCAAACAACAAGTACCTACTGAAGTGGGCCTGGCTTAAGTAAATTTTACGAAATACCATTACCTTATAATAATGAACCCTCCGCGTATAAACCTACGTGCTGTTAATAGATCTCTACCTTTTAGTCAGCTGACCGCATTTGTATAAAAACTTACTACTTTCTCTTTAGGCACTAAAGTTTTCTATTTAGGCACTTTATTTGTGAATTCAAATAAACCGTTTGATTCTTCAATTCTTATGAAAAACATTTATGAACACAATATTATTTCATCGCTTGTCTCCGCTATCTGGCCGCTATAAAGATGATTTACGTTCACAATATAACCTATGAAAATTTAATATCCCTCTAGTACAAAGTACTTGTGTAAAGTGACTGTTATCACGCATGAAATGTGGTGATACCCAAAAAATTTCGATAACATTCTCGGCATCACAAGAAAAGACTTGAAAGGAGTGAGGGCAAGCTTTGACACTAACGGCCCTCTAAATTCTCTCTGAATAGATTAAAAAAACCTTTTAATATAAGAAGTTTTAGCGGCTATGAGCATTTTCCCGACGGATAACATTTTTACGCTGAAATTACATATTTGCTGGGACGTTAAGCTTTTTATGTACCTACACAGCCGACATTTGTATTTATTTGAATGCTCGTGAGTAAGTAATTGCTTTCAAAGTTACTTATTTTGTTTTTATTTTTTGTGGTGAGAAAATCTTTGAGGATCGTTTTTTGTCACGCTTTCAAGATTAACGTAAAGATTACTTTGACGAGTTTCTGGATTTGATTTTTATTATGTAGTGATGAATGCTGGATAGAACAACACGTGTAGGTATAATAGTTATGTAGACTAGAAACTGTCATATATGTTTGCACATTTTCCACACATCTGTCGGACACATATCCTGTCAAATCAAGTTAGATGCAGCATCATATTCCTGTGACGTAATAATTTCGCTATGAAAGCTATATAGTATACACTAAAATTGTGGTAAAAACACAATACTAACCGAATGAATATCAATATATGAAGTAGATATGTAACTACTTTGGTAAAACTTTTAGAATTAAGTTGAGTGTAATCATATTTGCAATGTATGAATGAGTCTAATCAGTTTGTTAATTAATGACTGTAATACAAACTGTATGTTCACTATGATGAACGTTAATTCGATTAGTACGTAAAGTAGAGCTAATGAACTTTATTTGTAGGTATCATAATTATACAGCAAGTTTTGTATTCATTCATAATTTCTTTTTATTTGCAAAAAAATCTTGCACAATTTTCTGATAGGTAGGGTATTTGGTATTTTTTGCGCACACCTCATCTAAGATAGTAAAACCAACGCCATGAATTCTACAACAAAGCTTACGATGGGTGTACGGATTTTCGTTATATATTCGAAACGGAAACATGAGCGTGTCAGCAAAACGTCGTTTCATGGAGGTCAACCTCGGGTCGGCGGCAGCCTTAGTCCCGAGGTAGCACCTGCAAGGACCCAAGGCGACGTATTCCCGCCCTCGCTGTCAACTCACATGGAAATCTCGCTCCAAATCTATTTCTAAATGCTAAAATCCGATCAGTCGGAGGTTCGTAGAACAGATGAAATCGACTTAAATAGTCGTGTACCTACCTATATCTGTTTTGTTTATGTAATTGTCCCTATTTCAGCGTACTAATACTCGTACAATATTGGAGGACGCCGAGGTAGGTAGGTGATTGAAAACACACTCTCAATACCAATACCATTTAGACGATTCAACAATATTATTCTTTACGTTATTTTCATTGCCGAGCAGAATAATTTTTCAAACTTATGAAGCAACGGACTTTGAATTTCCTTCAAAATCCTTCGGATTGCGATTGAAAGTGTATTATGCAATGGGGATGCTGATCTAAAATGTGTTAGTTTATACTAAATCATTGAATAAGCTGCGCGTTTGAAGAAATATTTACCAACAAGACAAGCATCAATGGAAGCGAGAATAGGCGATAATTAATAAACACTGTCTTTCTATTTTAATCAGCTTTGTAATTATACTGTCGAAAACTGCTGCAAACCCAGCGAAATTGTTTTGATTGACTTTATAAATTAATTAACAATGAGAAAAGAGCTGGTTAACAGACTATCCGACTTTTGCGAGAGTTTTACGACTTCGGAGACTTAATGATAATAATCAAATATCGAGGTAGAGTTGGACACTTATGTCACGTACAAGACATGCTGAAGTCACGTCAATGATCGAAACTATGAAAGCATTGAGCGATGTTATCAGATATTATCGAGTTCTTGAGTTGCTGGATTGCGAACAAACGATCTAATATTACGCTCCATAGATTTTTACCGGGCAAATGGGGCACATATATCTCCGCTAACCGACAGGTAGTTGAATATTTGTCCAAAACAGGTGCTTCAAACTTTCAGAAATTTATCACGTTTCGCCTACACAAATTTAGTGGAAATTTTCTCAATTAATTTTACTCAGTGAGAGTTAACTAACAGAGAAAGTTAGGACAGGCCGACCGTCATTATTAATCTAAGTATGTACCGTAATTAGATTCACCTTCGGCTTATAATTAGGAAAACAAAATTACCCATTTGCATTAAATGATTTAAAGGCTTTATGAACTTTCTAATGCTTCCGGGAGTGTCCCCGACGTCTTACTTCTAGTCAGAGGTCGGTTTCTCTACTTGTTTTTAAGTTGCTGTTTGTGGACCAAAAATTTATGAGGTGTTACCGGCAGGGCTGCTCCTTTCTTCTTCTTCGTAGCCCTCTTGTCAGAGCGGTTGTGGTCTGTGTGGCTGATGTGATTCGCCTCACGATTTCTCGCCACCTACTCCGATTTCGGTCGTTTCTTGTGCTCTTATACAAGGGATCACCCACTGTGGATTTAATTTGGTCAGTCCATGTCATGGGTAAGCGTACGCATGGTCTAGTGCCCTCCACTCTACCCTGCACGACAAGGCGCTCAATAGAGTCTCCCTCACGCCTCGAGACATGTCCGAAGTAGTTGAGGATGCGCGTTTGTACCATGCTCCCTTATCAAAGGTTATATAATTATAATTCTTCAGTATTTATTTATTTTATTCAGTAAATACTCCTATATGTATACTACCAGCATTACTGCCTACGTACCGTACGTTCCTAATTAAAACTTTTCACGATTATCGCGGTTGAACGATAGGATATTGCGTGGGCTCGGAAGAAAAAATACTTCTGTGACGGCTGTGGTGGCAACAACAAGGCTACAGTTACCATTTCTGGGTCTAGGCATGAAGCTATATTCACTTGTGTTAGTAATCACATTTACAACATTTCTAGAGTGACGTAACTCAAATGCTTTTCCACATAATACCTACAGAATATTTTCTTTTCATTTCAACTACACCACAATGTTTGAAACCCATTTCTCGGTAGAATGGGCGGTGTCGTTAATTCGGCCGGGTGCAATAAGTACGGACTAGAGCAGCTTGCCAAGTCCGGTCAGTAAACCGGTTTCTTTCCCGGAATCCTCGTCAATTGGGACAGTGCTAACCGGGTCACATTCGCACGGGTAACCGATGCCAGCTTTCTTTGGGTGCCTTTATTTTGACACGACGCGAAATTAACTGTTTTAGTGTTTACTTACTTACAATTTACAGTATCTGCAACTTTGTTTTTTGCATACAATTTAATATGCTACACAATGACGTGGAATATGTTTAAGTTTTCCATTGTTATTTCTTACGATGAGCATCTATTTACACCAGCTATCAGCTGGCATGTCTTAATACCAAAAATTCGAAGGCATGTGACATCTACAAACCCGCACTGAGCTCGCGTACTGGATTATGGCCTACTCCCTATCACAGAGAGGAGGCCTGTTTCCTAGCAGGGGGAAGCTTCTAGGCTAATTGTGCATTAGCTGGCATGCCAGTTATTGCTGAGCTATTATAGACAAGTTATTATATGACTACTTTTTTAAGAAGGCTTGCTAAGTACCGCCAAATGCTTCTTGTTAAGGGGCTTACATGACCTAAGCGCGGTCACTGTCGGACTGCATAGAAAAGAATGAGAAGTGAGATGACACAACGCTGGTAATTTATTGCAAAATTTATGAAGCAATTATTTAATGACAAAAAATCTATTTTTTGGACTAAAAAATTAAAACACTAGTATTTTAGTATGTTGCTTATAGAATAATCTGACAAGAAATAGTAGTATGGTTTTTATTGTAAAAAAAAAGTTTATAGAGGTATCTTCATGATTTTTTTCTATAGTATCAAATTAGTTGTATTATGTTTTCAACACACTACCTACCTAGCATATGCGGCAGGTGCGCTGCGATGCGCGGTCGAATACGGTCGCGTTTGCACAGTACGAATATTATATTCGCGAATTGCGCGGCTATAGCCGCTGCCCGTTTTCCGCTATGAGTTCCCAAACTCTCACAGCCAACGACGTATTGGCATTCATCAAACATGCCATCGACTACATGGACGAGATCAGCATCTTGCAGATCTGCAAGTCATCGTATAAGGAGGAGATTAGCAGTGCCAAGTTGCTGCTGTTTGTAACGCTCAGCAAAATGACAATGACGTGTGTAGGTTCGTCGTCCTCCAAACGAGCCAACGCAGCAACAGTTTTTAAGTTATATTAATATTGTATTGTATGTGTTTATATGGGCCTTTTTTTTTGAGGTTGTTAAATCATCAAATGACCCTTCCCACTCTGAGTGGAGCGGAAGGGAGTGTCAGACTCTTACTGACTAAAACCCACCCGTGTACCTTCCTTATCCCTTTATGTTCCGGGCCAAGGGTAACCTTTTCGGACAATCCCGCTGACCCGGCAGGCTTCGGCCCTAACGGCATCTCTTTGAGGCACGCGTGTAACACGTACGCGCCGTCCGGCACGGGCCTGGTCCTGATCGGACGGCGAGCCACCCATTACTCTCCGTCCGCAGGCCCGCGCCTACGGTGGCCGGGAGTCGTCACGCGGCTCCCGACGTCCAGGGCGTCTCCCGCGGCGGCTGGGACGGGAGGCTCTTTCACTCAGTCATCCCGCCACCTCCTTCGCTAGCATGACTGCTTCGCAGAAGGAGGCAACTGCCTCCCACTCCCTCTCGCTCCGGACCGTGGCTTGAACCAGGGCCGGACGCGAGAGGTCTCCGCAGCTGCCAATCGCCTCGACAAGGACACGGCGGTGCTCCGCCCAAGCGGGGCAGACCTCCACCGTAGGCTCTGGGCGATCCTGGCAATGGATCCTACCTTACCGCTATTACTTTTTGGGGCGCGTTCAAATAGTGGGCGGCTCGTCGCCGCTGTGAATGCGCCCACACCGGGGCCCCGTATAGGGCCATGGACCGCACGATTGCTAAACCTTGCGTTTTTAGTGTTTAGGTCCTGTAAGCCCTTTAATCTTTGCTTCTACTCTCTTTAGTTTGTTATAGTTATTTTCAAAATTCAATTTTGGTAAGCTATTAAAACCCAAGTCTGATATGAAATTCTGGCAGATTTTTATGCTTCCCCAAATTGAAAGGAAAAACGCTAAAAGCACGCATGAGAAAAAACGGCTAATAATGTGTTTGTCAAGTGAAAAGATTGGCAGCTTAATAACCGGAAGATAAATTGATTTTGAGGAAGGCTGTGCTTCGGGAATATTTATCACGATACCACCGACCCGCCTTCGTGCGTGTCTCCGTATATGCCTTTGTCCGTAAGCTGGAGGTTATGCTAAAGTATTTCAATAAATTTTTGAGGATTTTATTAAAAAAATATATATATATGTTACCGCTAATGTGCGTAAATCATTTAGAGTGCAGATTAACTTGTTAATCTGCAGATTATAATAATAATAATAATAAGCCCCCTAAAATCCAACCTTACGTCCAAGCTGAACACCTAGCTACGTGGGGGGCGGACACGCGTACTGTACAACTGTACAAAAAACTTACGCGGCTAACAAGGAAAGGTAACCCTGTATGGAGATGAGTAACAAAAGAATATATAATTTACGGTCGCTTCCCGGGGAGCGCCGGGGCGCATCTGGAGCCGATGCTAGATGCCACAGCATGCGAACCATCGGCGGTGAGGAGCTGAGCAAGCGGGCTCCTACCGATAAAATTGTTACAGCTGGTCGTAGTGGACTGACCAGGCGGGCTCACAACGTCGAAGCTACAGCCGATTCCACGGGCGATGATACCATTTCATTATTCTCATCCATCCCTTCGACTCGCCCCTCTTACATGACAAGAAGAACAACTAGCTTGTCCACCAGCAACACGCTTGATAGTGTTGTGCGAGATGTCAACCTTGACTCTGAACTTGCACCCACTTCAAGCGCCCCAAGTACACGCAGACGATGGACACCTGAAATGAATAAGTTCATTCTGCGCACTTACTTTCAATTGACTTTATTAGATACAGACAAAAGAACATATCTCGAACCGCTCCACCTGAAATTTATAGAAAAATACCCAAACATGCAGGTTAGTCGACAGAGAATAGGAGATCAACGAAGAGCTATACAAAATAACAAATTACTACCGCAAAAAACAATAGACGAGATACAAAAAAAAGTACAAGAAGAGTTAGACCAACTACAATTAAACCATTTTTCTCTACAATCACAAAACTCTATCGACCACACACAACAAACACCTGCACCGACACAAATGCAACCTACAACCTTAGAAACCAATATTACACAAAATAGAACACAGACTCGAATGAGATGGACTAGCGAACAAAATGAAGGTATAATGCGGTCTTATTATAGGGTTACAGATTTAGGCAGAAATGAGCCAGTTTATAGAAGACGCATGTATTTAGATTTTATAAACAGTTTTCCCTCACTTGCTCACCTTAGCGAACAACGAATTGCTGATCAGAGGAGGGCAATAATAAACAATAATTACATTACCAACGATAAATTAAATTCATTAATGTCAGAGGTGTCTGAAGAACTCGGACAAGATAACCTTAACTCACGCAACAATAGGGAACCAATACCAGTTATTACTCATATCAACAATACGAATACCATAACCCAAATAACAAACACGGTAGAAGAACCTACACATAATATACAAGCATCTGATAGCACTGAATTAAATAGTATAATAGAAATACAATGCAATCCAGAAATTAACCCAGATAGGGAGCCATTCATAGATGATACTTTCCAACAAGCACTCCAATTTTTTAAAGAAACTAGCCCTATTAATAGAATTTACATTCCTAAACAGAAACCATCTAAAAATCTTGCAAGAATAATTGACTACCTAAACAAAATCATACTCCCAGAAAATGTTAATGAAGACACCGAATTCAACACATTACAAACTATAATTTATTGTGCCGCATGGACCGCTGCTAAGGTAAACGGAGCAAGAATAACACTCGAACAGAGAGAAATAATTCGAGGTAAAACAGAATACAAGCCAAAATGGCAAAGACGGTTAGAGGAAAAAATTAAAGATTTACGAAGGAAAATAGGTAGAATGACACAATTTATGAACGGCGGCAGCAGTAGAAAATTAAAGAAACATGTAAAAAAGATCATAAAACTTTACAAAATTCATACCGTTCATGAAGAACCAAACACACAAGCAGCACACACATTAGACACACTGAAACAAAAACTCTCTGTCGTAACAGGCCGACTCGAAAGATATAAAGCATGCACGTTAAGAAAACAACAAAACACTCAATTCACCCACAATGAAAAACTTTTTTATCGCAATATCAAACAGGCAACTGCAAATCTTCAACACAACAACCCATGTGACAATGAAAATAACACCCTTGACCCAGAGACACTACAACACTTCTGGGCAAAATTATGGGAACAACCTATTTGCCACAATTCCCAAGCTGATTGGATTCAATCAGAATTGTTAAATAACAACACAAACATTCAGCCGATGGTGTTTGAGCACATATCCCCAGAAATATTTCATAAAGTTCTAACAAGGTTACATAATTGGAAAGCTCCCGGATCAGACCACATCCATAGTTACTGGTACAAAAAATTCACAGCAATTCATTGTTACCTATATAATTTCATAAATTCATTCATTCAAGACCCCAATTCAATACCTTCTTATATAATGTCTGGAACAACGTTTATGATCCCAAAAGACCGTAAAGACCTCTCCAACCCTGCGAAATACAGACCCATTACATGCTTGCAGACCTTGTACAAAATCATAACATCCTGTATATCTGAATTGATATACGAGCACATTGATGCCAATAACATCTTAGCCGAACAACAGAAGGGATGTCGAAAGTACAGCCAAGGCTGCAAGGAACAATTAATCATAGACTCCGTAGTTTTAAAAAAAGTTCAGAAATCTAAATCGGATTTATTTTCAATGTACATCGATTACAAAAAAGCTTATGACTCTGTTCCCCATTCATGGCTAGTACAAGTATTAGAAATTTACAAAATACACCCGTCAGTAGTAACATTCCTCAAGACCGTGATGAAAACTTGGACTACAGTATTAAGACTCACTACACCAACCGAAACAATAGACACCAGCCCAATTAAAATACAGAGAGGAATCTTCCAGGGAGATGCACTCAGCCCACTGTGGTTCTGTCTTGCTCTAAACCCCCTATCTAAAATATTAAACGCAACCTCATTAGGAATCTCTTTAAATTCTACTGCTACCGATGGACAGGATGAATCCCAGGGTGGCATTTTAAACCACTTACTGTACATGGATGATATTAAACTATACGCAAAAACTGAGAGTCAACTTAACGAGTTAGCTAACCTGACAGAGAAATTCACAAACGACATAAAAATGGAATTCGGAATAGATAAATGCAAAATAAACTCAGTTAGAGAAGGTCAGAACTATCAACACCAATACAACTTAGAAACAGGCGAACAAATAGAACCACTGGATGAGCAAGATACTTACAAATACTTAGGGTACATACAATCAAGTCAGATACACTATAAAGAGACCAAACAAAAATTAAAACAGCAATTCCAACATAGGTTAAATACTATTCTTAAAACACAACTCTACTCACGAAATACAATAAAAGCAATTAACACCTTTGCTATCCCTGTCCTCACCTATTCGTTTGGTATAATCAACTGGACCAAAACAGACCTGAAAAACCTGCAACGCAAAATTAACACAACAATGACTAAATTCCGTAAACACCACCCAAGATCATGCCTGCAAAGGTTAACACTACCGCGGAAGGAGGGAGGCAGGGGACTTATTGACATTTTAAATTTACACAACCGACAGATTACAACCCTCAGAAAATACTTCTTCGATAAAACTGCGTCTTCAACACTTCACAAACTAATAGCACAAAACGATCAACAATTAACACCCCTTAATCTTAAAGACACAACTGAACAGCAAAACGAGAGAGTGACTGATGACAAAACCAAATGTCTAGAGTGGACCCAGAAGTCTCTACACGGGAGACATAGTCAAGATTTATGCCAATTGAATGTCGACAAAGATGCGTCGAACGCGTGGTTAAATCGAGGCGAACTTTTTCCGGAAACTGAAGGGTTCATGCTTGCAATACAAGACCAAGTTATTGAGACCAAAAACTATAGAAAATACATAATAAAGAATCTAACAAACGACACATGTAGAAAATGCAATAGTTCACCAGAGACAATCCAACATATCACAGGCGCCTGTAAATCAATAGCCCAGACAGACTACAAACATCGACACGATCAGGTAGCCAACGTAATACACCAAAAACTAGCTCATAAATACAAATTTATAGACACCATAGCACCATATTATAAATATAACCCTGAAACGGTACTAGAGAACCCCACTACAAAATTGTATTTCGACCGAGCTATACTCACCGACCGCACAATTCACTTTAATAGACCAGACATCACGTTAATTAACAAAGTAAATAAAACCGGGTTCCTAATAGACATCGCTGTGCCAAATACACATAACTTACAGACTACAATAGCCGAAAAGTTATCCAAATACACCGAACTAAAAGACGAAATAACCAGGCTTTGGCATCTTCAAAAAGTCACAATAGTCCCTATAGTGCTATCTACAACAGGAGTAATACCCAAACAGCTTCATCAGTCCCTTAGTTCTCTCAACCTGCCATCTACCACCTACCACCTGCTGCAGAAGGCAGTGATTCTCAATACATGTAGGCTAGTAAGAAAATTCCTCCAGTGTGAGTCCGATAACTTGCACCATTACTCCCACTCAAATATAGTTTCGGCTAACATACAGCCTACTGCGGATAACCACGCAGTATCTACTATTACTCCAAGAGTTAATCCCACTGATGAACACTTGGCTTAGGCCCGTGCCATCAGCTATCCGGCTAGGCCGAGGAAAACAAAAATCTCTAAATAATAATAATAATAATCGTTTATTTCTTAATTCAAAATTACAATATGGAGGTATTGTTGGTCCCAAACTAGGCACGGCCTGTGTCTTGGGCACCATTACATACATAGTTACAGCATCTTGATAATTTTTTTTTTCATACAAAATAAGTATAGTAAAGTTGAGTTGAGATTGACTAAAGTTAAGCTAGTTAGCCTCATCGGGACTACAAGACTAAATGTACAAACAAATAGACTAACTAATTAAGGGAAGCTGAGATCAAATAATAAAATAAAAATTGAGATTTAGAAGATAAAATAACAGTTGGTATGATTTCCGTTTGTGCACCATTGAATAGTTATGATAATTTTTGGAATAAAATAACAGAAGTTGAAATTGGTACAATTGAGCTAGTTAGCCTTATCTAGACAACGAAACTAAGTTTAAACAAAATAACTAATTAAGTGAAAAATAAAAACAATATAATTCTTATAATTAAAATTATAATGAAATTTAAAATTTAAAAATAAAAGTAAATAAAATAAAATAAAAATAAAAGTAAAACTTGGTTTAATTTCAGTTTGTGCTGCTGTTCTGTAGTGTGCGTGTGTGTTTGAGTGTATGTGTGTGTGTGTGTGTTTGAGTGTATGTGTGTGTGTGTGTGTGTGTGGGGGGTGAGAGTGTGTGTATGTGTGTAAGTGTAACGGTGTATACGCGTCTTTGTGTTGATGCAGTGTGAGTTAAGTTTATTTGGTTATACTTAGGATCTTTTCAGTAGAAGTGTATGATTGTTCCAAGAGCCAAATTTTAACTGTTTGTTTCATTCGGGTGTAGGAGGAGCTATGGAGCTATAGCTAGCTAGCTAGCTAGCTATTATCTGGTTGAGTTCGATATAGTGGAAAAAAAGGTTTGTTACCGGCCAAACCCGGTTTCAGGATGAACTGGTTTCACCTAGGCCCAACCAGTTCTCCCTATACGGGTTGCATAGGATGCAAAAGCGAGCGAAGGGCACCCAGAGGTTAGGTTGGTTAGGTTACTTTAAAAGTTTAAACCCTTTACACAGAAATAGTAGCCCCGCGAAGCGGGGATCCGTCGACATACGATGCAATAGCGAGCGAATGAGAACTGGTTTGGCCTAGGCGAAACTAGTTCATTCTAAAATCGGGTTTGGCCGGTAACATATTTCACACTTTAACGGATTGTACCCGGTAATTTGCAGATTACCTAGATAATGCGCATATTAACGTATTCCGTATTCTAATGGTAATATATATATAATAACCGTATTTTCATAGGTGGTGGTGGGTAGGTAGTTACACAGAAAGTGAGATAAGCCCAAAGGCTAAATGCCTATTCAGATAAAAGCGATATAGCTGTCGTGCTCGGTAGCGATAGTGGTCCGCCTTCTGTTAGTAATTTTGGACCAGTATCGCTACCGACCGCGACAGCGATATCGCTTATATATCTGAATAGCCCTACAGGCATGAACTTCCCAGCAAGAGGTCGTGCGTTTGATCCTGTTGCACTATTGACATGAACCTTCTAAAACTATGAATATTTAGGTTAGTTAGAGAGGTTAAAAGGGTTAGCCAGTAGGCATTTTAAAGTGTGCTGTATTTACAGCCAGTCGCAAAAAGATGTAAGTATACATCGACAAGAATTCATTTGATTGTCTAAAATTTATGTTCCGCTAGCAGCGCCTCCTGGTTTCACTCACGTAAGTGTCGATCCCGAGGGAATATCGGGATAAAAACTATCCTATGTTCTTTCTTGAGACTCAAACTATCTCTATAAGTACCAAATTTCATCTAAATCTGTTCAACTCAATCACGCGTAAACCGCGTGAATGAGTAACAAATATCCAAACATATTCACAAACTTTCACATTTATAATATTAGTAGGATAGTACTCAATGTATGAAAAGCCTGACAACCAGTCTTACCAAGGGCTTTCGTATTACCCAGTAACTGGGTTGTGGAAGTCAGATAGGCAGTCGCCAGTCGCTCCATGTAAAATATTGGTACTCAGCTGCATCCCGTTAGACTGGAAGCCGACCCCACATAGTTGGGAAAGGGCTAGGAAGATGATGAGTACCGACATGATATTTTCTGTTTTTTTTTTTTTGTTTTCTTTTTTATTTTTTCAGTTTCGTGAATAGTGCGAGCTCATTGCAACTTATCGGATAATGTTCCAAAACCCAGTATCCTAATAACGTAACACACTATCAATCTCAAAGTGAATCATTTTGAAGGATATTGATAATCCATTGCTTCTTATGTTCGAAAAAAAAGGTTGCTCAACAACGTAAATAACCCAACAAATGTTGTTGTACTGTTAAAATGAGAGCCAAGTGTTACGCAATTGCGTAACACACGGGGTGATTACCCCGCAGGCTACTGATCAAAAATTAATTTCATCTGTTAATTTGCATCTATGAATGGAATGGAATTTTTAGCAATAGCCTGGGGTTTAGAACAGTACCCGATAAATTGCAATGAGCTTTTGCCTTGTGTTATTACGCAGCCCACACTCTTGACTGGACCATAAGGCTGCCTGTCCATTGAGGCGGAGAAAAGCTGCGAAGTGGAGAAACGGAGAAATATTAACCAATAGAAAATTACATTGAATTTTTTATGCAATCCTATTGGTTAATATTTCCCCGTTTCTCCGCTCCGCAGCCTCGTCAATGGACAGGCAGCCTATTTAACCCAAACCATTAAATTTAAAGTTGTATGGCATGTGATATCATAAACTTATAGTATCAACATCGTGTCAATCAGCGTGATGAGAACCCAACCATAACTACTGATGGCTTGATTCAAGCACGGATATCGATTCAAGTGAAACCAACCAATTTTACAGCATAATGAGCCTATAAAGTTCGTACTGCTGATACACAGGCCTCCTCTCTGTGAGAGGGAATGGGCAGTAATCCACCACACGGCCCAATGCGAGTTGGTGGATGTCTCATGCCTTAAATTTATTGGTTCTAAGCTTAGACATTCTTGCCGTGCTGTGACTTCCTCACGATAATTTCCTTCACCGTTGTGAGAACAGTGGTGATGAAATTAAATACACAAAGTAAAATACCTGCCTAGGTTCGAACTCATGATCTACAACTCATAAATTGGGACCGTTACCTCTGGGCGACCAATGCTCTCCAGTTTTCACAGATTTCAGCTAAAGTACCGCAGAAGTGCCAACAAAAACCTTTGATTAATACAGGACTGAGGTATCTACTATTCGTACAAATGAGATAAGTTTCCCAATTTTGAAAACTTCCTCTTGAGCAAACCGCGGACATTTTGGCGTATTATGCAATGCTCATATGGCCTACATTTGGTACCTGATGGAACAAAAACACTTGTTTTGTGAAGAGCTGGTTTTACTATGACTTGGCCTTATCTTATATCATCATCATCATCTGTCTGCCTTTTTTCAACTATCTTAGGGTCGGCTTCCAGTCTAACCGGATGCAGCTGAATAACAGTATTTTATATGGAGCGACTGCCTATCTGACTTCCACAACCCAGTTTCAAAGATCCACGAATGACAGCCGGGTCCAACGGCTTAACGTGCTTTCCGAGGCACGGAGGGGTCTCGGTATGTAAAGATGGTCACCTATACACAGACTAACAGCGGCACCTGATCGATTGCCCTGTGCGGCTGTTAGTATTTGGCCACGCACCTCTCTATATCTTCGCCTATTCCCGAAGATGCCATCTATCTCCTTGCCAAATTTTATCGAAATCCGTTCAGTGGGTTAGGCGTGAAAAAGTATATCCATACTAACCCATACTGTAATATTATAAATTCGAAAGTAACTCTGTCTGTCTGTCTGTATGCTACCTTTTCACGCCTAAACCACTGAACGGATTTCGATAAAATTTGGCAGAGAGATAGATTGCATCCCGGGGAAGGACAGGATAAGTTTTATCTCGATATTCCCTCGGGATCGACACTTATGCGGCTGAAATCGCGGGGCGAAGCTATAGTAATTGACAAAAAAGAACCCGCCTATTGTAGGTAGGTACCTACTGTTCAATATTGTGAAAATCTTTTTGTTTTTCCTATTTGTGTTTGTAGCGGTATCTACAACGCCACATATGTACAAACAACGCGTCATACAGACGTCACGCAAATCCTGCATCGCGCAAGCAGAGTTTACCGCGCAACTAGCATAGATACTCTATCTACCGTATACCTGTATACCGTACCAATAAAGAATACTGTACGGTCTCATCAACCGTGCATTTACTTTGCAGACGCAGCAACCTACTTTGGTGGCGTGCGTCACAAAATATTACGCTATAACTATAACTTTTCACGCTAAGCAGAGCGAGTCAGACAACAACTGTGGAACTAACCACTTGTCAAGAGAAAGAATCGCTACCACTCTACCTTGTTAACTACAACATTTAATATAACCTTAAACTCTACTGGTGGTTCTTTCTGTGTACTCCGCAACTAAACCAACATCAACAAAGTGATAGTGTACGGTGCCTACAACCATTGGCCCCTACATTAAATGGTCCTTCGAGCCGGATATTTACTGTGAGTAGTGTCTCTATTTACGATAGCGAATCGGTTCAGCTGGTCTCCCACAAGCGGGTCGCCCCAGCTGGATTGAGAAGGCGCATAATATCGGACTTAGAGTGCGAAAGCAATAAATATAAACGCGACAATTTCAAGACGCTAAGGATTACGCAACTCTGCCACAACTACAAGAACGGATCCGCGGAGACTTGAAAGAAGAAGCCTGCAAACTGTGGTCTTCGTGTCGTGAACTAACGTCAAGCTATACGTCTACCACCGTCAACTACGTGGTGGACTACTGAGCTACATACAGCAAACTTAACTTACCTCTTTTCGACGACTAGAGAAGAGAACTCACCATGGAGAAGCTACAACTCCAACAATCCTGCTTTGAAAACATCAAAGTGCTGTGCTCTAACTACAAAAAGGATAGTGCCTCAAGGAAAACTGAAGACTACTTAACTAAACGTCTAGAATCTCTCGAAGCGCAGTGGAATGACTTCGAGGAACGGCATGCGATTCTGGAGCAAACGGTAGAGGATACAAATATCAACTACTTCGTAGCTAACGTGTACAGCAAAACTCAAGCTCTATACGAATCTACAAAACAAGACATGCTTCACTTACTAGAACAACTACAGGGGAAACGGTTTGTGAACTTCGACTTAACTGGGATGCTGGATCGAGATACTGACGGTACCACAAAAACATTGTTGAGTAAACAAGAGTGCAACTTTAAAGCCCTCGACCGCGCCATGTCAAAAATTGACATAAAGGCTGTCACGGAGAAATGGGAGCTAGAAGACCATCTCTCCATTCTAAAGTCGAAGTGGAACGCCATCGACAAACAACACTGGGAGCTGGAAGTATTACTCAAAGGCTCCAACGCTAACTACTACAACATGTTCGTTGATATGGAAGACAAGTACGACGAACTAAGAAAAAACCTAAACACTAAGATTTGGTCGACAGCACACTACGAAAAGTCGGCGCCAAAAATTGAGGTCCCTGAATTCTCGGGTAGCTACACTCAATGGATTTCCTTCAAAGATCTCTTCATGGAAACTATCCACAACAACCCGATGATAAACAAAGCGCAAAAGATGCAGCATCTGAAGACGAGGTTGAAAGGCGAAGCTGAAAGACTGGTGCAACATCTCAGTATCGGCGCAAAAAACTACACATCCTGTTGGGAAATTCTGACTCAACGCTTCGACAATCGACGGCTGCAATTAACGTCCTTCCTGAACACCATGCTCAACCTGCCTGTCATTCAACAACCTGACAGCTTCAACCTCAAGAAAATGCATGATGTCATAACTGAATGTACGAATGGACTAACAAATATTGGGTTAGACATCGTAACTTGGGACCCAATTATCGTACACCTGATGTCGCAGAAACTAGACACTACTACCTACAGCGAGTACATAAAGGAACTACGAGATCCTAGAGATGTGCCAAACTTGACTGAACTACTGTACTTCCTGGAAAACAAGTTCATGGCATACGAAACCATGAAGAACACGAAAAAAGAAGTACCTAATCAGCAGAAGCAATTCTCGTCCAAGCCATCTAACAAGAATAATTCATCGAAACCGCATGACTACGAGAGGAAAACATCTTTTAAGAGAACTTATCATACATCATACGGTCATTGCCCAAACTGTGACGGAAATCATGTGTTGATGAAATGTCCAAAGTTCATCGATATGGACGCATTCCAACGAAACAGCACGGTCGCAAAATTAAACGTGTGTAAAAACTGCTTATACCGTCATGGCAACACAGATTGTGGGTCAACTAAAACTTGCAAAGAATGCAATATGAAGCATCATACTTTATTACACAACGCTAACAAGAAAAACAACGATAATTTGGGTCAACAATCAACTACATCCACAAACAAACAAAACTCTAACCATATTTCAACGAACGAAATGGAGGTTTTGTTAACAACAGTAAAGCTTAAGATAAAATCCGCAAACGGGGATTACATTACGCTTCGAGCCCTACTAGATCAAGGTTCGCAAGTAAACTTAATCACGGAGAATGCCGCACAGATGCTACGGCTACCAAGGAAACGACTGAATGCAACTATAACAGGAGTTGGAGCTGCACCTGGTAACAGCAAAGGGCGACTTCAGCTTACCTGTAAATCTATTCACTCGGACTACGCATTCGAAACTCAGGCACTCATCTTAAGCAAACTAACAAACAACTTACCGAACTCATCGTTCGAAAAGGCTAACTGGCCACACCTGGAAAACCTGAAACTAGCAGATCCAGAATTTAACGTGTCAAGCCCTATAGATCTACTACTTGGGGCAGACGTGTATTCCGACATAATCCTTGACGGAGTCTTGAAAGGCTGTCAACAGTCTCCTGTAGCGCAACAAACGCACTTAGGCTGGATTCTATGTGGCAAACTGAAAACTTTTAACTGTCATATAACACTGGTCGACCTAAGTGAATTAACTAAATTCTGGGAAAACGAAGACATAACTATCAGCAACCATGACATTCCCAAGGACAATATGTGTGAAGAATACTACAACAAGACAGTGCAACGAGACGCCGATAACAAATACATCGTTAAGATGCCTATGAGCTCCGACTTGCAAAACAAATTAGGCAAATCAAGGTCAATGGCTATCTCGCAATTCCTTCAACTAGAAAAGCGACTGGGAAAGAACAAGAAACTCTCAACAATGTACCGGGACTTCATCAGAGAATATATGCAACTAAAGCATATGAAACCGGCGGCGTCACCAACAGCTCCATCCACGTCTGAGTGCTACCTTCCGCACCATGGTGTTCTGAGAGAACAATCCACTACTACTAAATTAAGAGTGGTTTTTAACGCCTCGCAAAAAACAACAACTGGGTATAGCCTCAACAGCTTAATGGAAAAAGGCCCAAATCTACAGAAGGACATTCAAGCCCTTATACTTAAGTGGAGGTCCTATAAGTACGCTTTTACCGCCGATATAGAAAAGATGTACCGATGCATTGGGATAGCTGAAGATCAACAGGCACTGCAGAAGATAATATGGCGCGAATCTCCTAATGAGAGATTACAAGAATTCCAACTTTGCACTGTGACATATGGAACCAAGTGCGCGCCATGGTTAGCTATGAGAACTATGAAGCAGTTAGCCCTGGATGACGGTCATAAATATCCAGAGGCCGCCAATACATTACTCAACGAGTTCTACGTTGATGATGTAATAAGCGGTCACTACTCTGTGGATAAAGCGAAAGAGCTACAAAGTTCCCTAATAAACTTACTTAAGGGTGGCGGCATGAACTTACGAAAGTGGTCAGCCAACCACCCCGCGCTACTAGAGAGCTTAACTGACGATCAAATATCGACAAAAAGCACATTTGATTTTAAAACTGAAGACTCTACAAAAACGCTCGGAGTCGGCTGGAACCCAAACATCGACACGTTCATGTTTAACTGGAGTCTGGAAGAAAAACCGAAGGGTCGGACAACGAAAAGACACTTACTTTCTGATATTTCGAAACTGTACGATCCTTTGGGTTGGTTGGCTCCTATAACAGTGTCGGCAAAATTATTATTCCAAAGAGTATGGAACGGCAAACTTGCCTGGGATGAAGAGTTACCGAACGACATACGAAACGATTGGGACAAACTGAAAACTGACCTACCAAATGTAAGGAAAACAAAACTAAACCGATGGATTGGTGCACAACAATCAATAGAACTGCTGGGATTTTGCGATGCGAGTGAAAAGGCGTATGCTTGTGTCATATACAGTCGCGTAAGAGACGAACAAGATCTATTGACTGTAACTTTACTCGTCGCCAAAACTAGGGTGGCCCCTCTATCGCAAAAAACTACGTTGCCAAGATTGGAGCTATGCGGCGCGCTACTGTTGGCCAAACTAATGGAGAAAACTAAGGAAGCACTAGCTGGATACAATGTGTCAATACAAGCATGGTGTGACTCTCAAGTAGTCTTAGCGTGGCTGCAAGGAGATGCATCAAGATGGGATAGATACGTGTCCAACAGAGTTGACAAGATAAAACAAACTATTCCTGCCGACAAGTGGCGATACGTAAAATCGGCACAGAATCCTGCTGACTGTGCGTCTAGAGGAATGATGCCGAGCAAACTAGTAAACTTCAATCTCTGGTGGCAAGGTCCGGAATTTCTGAAAATGGCACAAGACTCTGACCTCATGAAAAACTCCACATGCTTGTTTACAACTGACCAAGAAACTGTCAACCCAGCAGTGGCAACCACAACGGTACCGAAAAACAGTGAACATTTAATAAATAACTTATTACATAAATATAGTTCGCTGACGCAAGTAATTCGAGTAACGGCACAGGTGCTGCGCTTTATCGCGATGGCACGCTCCAAGATGAAATTTGAAACCAACTACCTAAGTGTGAGCGAACTCAAGTTAGCAGCTGATCGAATTATTGCATATGTACAGAGGGCCGAGTTTGAAAATGAATACAAACAACTGAAAGCAAACGGGAATGTAAACAACAAGAGCATTTTATACAAACTGAATCCTTACATAGATGAAAAAGGGATAATAAGAGTCGGTGGAAGACTGAAAAATTCCTACTTGCCTTTCGAGATGAAGAATCCTATGATTCTTCCACGGATAGGACGACTAACTCAGCTTGTAATAGAACAAGCACACCTTACAACACTTCATGGAGGTGCGCGGCTGACATTGGCTCAAATCCGACAACGATACTGGATTGTCGGTAGCAACAGAGCTGTAAAAACTCAACTGAGACGTTGCGTGCGATGTCACCGCTACAAACCAACAGATAACTATCAACTTATGGCAGACTTACCGCAACAGAGAGCTACCCCATCCCGACCTTTTACACATACTGGTGTAGACTTCACTGGACACGTGCAAGTCAAACTAAACAGAGGAAGAGGAGTAAAGACTACAAAGGGGTACATCGCTATTTTCGTGTGCATGGCTACTAAAGCTGTACACATTGAACTGGTGTCTGACTTAAGTACCGAAACCTTTATTGCCGCTTTTCAACGCATGTGTGCTAGACGCGGCACACCTAAACATGTTTACTCAGACTGCGGCACGAACTTCATTGGAGCTTCGAAGATGTTGCGCAATGAATTTGAATATTTCAAGCAAGAACTTTCATCGGAATTCTTTAACGAGATTGGAAACATGGAAGTAGAATGGCACTTCAACGCACCCGCATGGCCGAGTGCCGGTGGTCTGTGGGAAGCAGCCGTGAAATCGATGAAACATCATCTCCACCGTGTACTAGGGGATCAGAAACTAACCTTCGAGGAGTTTACTACGCTACTGGCAAAAATAGAAGCCTGTATGAACTCAAGACCCCTCTGTCCACTCACGGAAGATCCCGAGGAATTCCAAACGTATCTAACACCTGGTCATTTTCTCACTGGAAGCCCAACATTGTCACTACCAATATCATCGTACTGTGACGTGAAGAACGTTGATTTACGTCAAAGGTGGCAGCTAACAGAGCACATGCTACACCAATTTTGGAAGAGTTGGTCAAGTGACTACTTAACACAGCTTCAGACCAGGGGAAAATGGAACAAACCAAGAAAAAACATCGAAGAAGGCGATATAGTCTTGATCAAGGACAATAACTTGCCTCCAGGAAAGTGGGCCATGGGACGCGTACTTGAACTGCATCCCGGTTCCGACGGCTATGTTCGAGTGATCACTGTTAAAACTCAATCTGGAATCATGAAACGGCCAGTCGTGAAACTGTCACCACTTCCTATCGAAAGAAGCATCCAAGATCACACAGATAAGGAAAATACAACCACGTCAAAGAAGAGCGGAAACAAATAACAAGTTTTCCTACACTTCTAACAATGTTACTAATTGTATTTACGTTTATAACAGCGTACTAACAGCATACTTGCTGATAAATAATTTAGAGAGAGTTCAAGAGATGCTGTTTGAAAGCCTAACTGATGTCTACAAAGGGCACATAGACATCCATCTACTTACACCTGTCAACTTAATCAAGCAACTAACTGAAATCACGGGCCAACTCCCAAGGACCTCGTCGTTACCGGTCCGAAACATCAGAGACGATATCAAAGACCTCTACAAACTACTATACGTGAGAGCGCGAGTCACAACGAACTACTTCTTGTTCGAGATACACGTCCCATTGATATCCGATGAAGACTTCACTCTATACCAAGCTACACCGTTGCCGATGAAAACAAGCACAGGAACAGTCATCGTCCAACTAGCTTCGCAGTACATAGCTGTTAACTTCGGGAAGAGCACCTGTCTCTTTATCTGAAGATGACATGAAGCGGTGTAGTCAACTTAAACCAGGCAATTTGATATGCAACAAGAACTTACCTATATTTAACTTGCATAATAGCAATGCGCCTTGCGAAGCAAAGCTACTGGGTCATCGAACGACCTCACCTTGTGACGTAAAAAAGGTACTATGTAAACAAGAGTGGATCGCGTTACACTCAACGAATACTTGGCTGGCGATTTGTTGCGGAACTTGCACAATACGAATCGTCTGTGAAAATGACATTACTACACGCTCCATGACTTCCGGGATACTGATCTTGGCACAAGGTTGCTTGTTGCAATCGAAGGAGACTCTCACACGGCGAGCCAAGCAGAACTGCAGGCGGAACGTCCACGTTGTGCGGACAACATCGCATTTAACTTTGAATAATTGAATTTATTATACCTTTCCTTGTAATAAAGTACACTAACTCTAGATATTAATTAAAAAAAATATTAAATAAACTAACACTAACTAACTTTGTAATAGGGTTTCTTCTCTTGACAAGACTTAATTCATCTTTTGTACATCTTTGTGGGGTTGCCAACATGTACGGTCTCATCAACCGTGCATTTACTTTGCAGACGCAGCAACCTACTTTGGTGGCGTGCGTCACAAAATATTACGCTATAACTATAACTTTTCACGCTAAGCAGAGCGAGTCAGACAACAACTGTGGAACTAACCACTTGTCAAGAGAAAGAATCGCTACCACTCTACCTTGTTAACTACAACATTTAATATAACCTTAAACTCTACTGGTGGTTCTTTCTGTGTACTCCGCGACTAAACCAACATCAACAAAGTGATAGTGTACGGTGCCTACAACCATTGGCCCCTACAAATACTCTATCTACAAAATACAACTTGAAAAACCATTATGGTTATTTTAAAAAACAACCGTATTGTTATCAGAGAGATTTTTAGCGGAGCCCCGCCGGAATTCGCGGAACTCCTAATTCTATATTGTTCCTTTTTTGTGTAAAATAAAACTATGATTGAGGCTAGCCTCGCTCTCGAACCGACATTTATAATGTGTAGATCATAACATCTGGTTTTTGAAGCATTTGTTTATCAAAAGGTTTACTTACTACAAAATTAGTGGTAATTATATTGTGGTAGGTATATCAGTGCATGTAAGAAAATGCACGTTATACAATCTGTCTGCAACATTAGAATTGGCATTCTACCTGGTGAATTCCTGGGTAAATTCAAATTTCGGTAAATACCGGGTATTTACTCAATGTACATTTACCAAGGAGATTAATTTTGTTTTGGATGATCAGCTAAAGTACGTGTCCAGTATAATTTTCCACTTGGTGTTAAAAACTTTTTGTCTTTTGGAATTATACTATATTTAACCAGGTTAGCTACTGAATTACCCTAAGTTAAAAAGAAACACAGCACGTTGGCAATGGACGTTCATACATATTTTCGACCCGCATTATTGGAAACGAATATTTATTTACGTCAAGTTTATGCACAAAAACTTTATGCACAAGTAAAAAAATAATGTACAAAGGCGGGCATTTTCTACCAGACAGCCTTAGGGCGATGTAGAGAGAAAACTGGTAAGTGTAATTTGTCTGTAACATACAAGATAAATAGGTCGGAAATAACTACAAAATACATAGTGACAAAATAAGAGAATAAATACTAATACATACATAGATACATACATACAAACAAAATAAACTGTCAGGGGCAATAACGATCGGTAGAGGAGAAATGAATCCACCAAATCAGCGCTGGGATGTTACGGCCAACTTCTGACGAATATGTTCACGTGCCTTCACTTTTAGGGCCTGTGCACACCACGTTTTTTAAACGCGCCGTTGTCGCGCGTTTGTAGCGATACAGACGCGATACGCACGCGAGTGAGACGCAGCCTGTAGACCTTTCTGTAAGAAAAAAGCGCGCCGCCGACGCACGTTTCTAAAACGCGCGTCAACGGCGCGTATAAAAAACGTGGTGTGCACAGGCCCTTAAAGATAACCGACAGGTTAAAAAAATAAAGAAAAAATAATTTTGCGTTCTCGGCCAAGCAGTACACTAAGCGGAACCAACTAACCCCACAAAGGGCAGCTTAAATTTCAGTTGTCCGTGTGAGAAGCAGCTCCACCTGAGGTCGACACCCGCAACCTTCAGTAGTAATTTCCCATTGCTTACGAAGTTTTTCGATTTTAGGAAATTAAAGAACGCCTGCGTTTCTGCATAATACTACCTAATGAAACAACACACTGACTGATGCTTTCTTACAGATTATTACTGACGAACAGCTATCACTAAAATGCAGGAGGACATTCATTACAAGCTATAGTTTGCTTTGTTTGATGAAAAAAATTTAGTTGATACTATAGTATCAACACAACTTTTTTATTTTATCTTTTTCTCTTGAGCACCGTAATTAGATTCTATTAGACGTAAATTACACTAATTTATTAACGGTTTCCATATGTATTCTGCGTTGGATCACGCAATCGTTATATTTTCTTATTAGTGTCATGAGGGATCAGTGTGAAATATGAGAAGATCTTCTTTATTTTATGCCCCATAAAAGTGACCATTCCGCACCATTACGACCCTCAGCCCATGGTGGGTTATATAATGTCGTTATCGCCTGCAAATGTTACTGAGAGTGCCTGCATTTTGAGTAAAATGTCACATTTACATACTCCTTTTACGAAACTACATTACATAAAGACATTTCAATTTAACGGACAATAAACCAGTGGCCCAGTGGTATCGGCCCTGACTTACGAATTGTAGTTTAATTTGTGTATTCGATTTAACCTCCACTGCTCTCAAAACGGTGAAAGAAAACATCATGAGGAAACCGGCATGTCCTAGAACCAAAAATCCGAAGACATGTAACATCCATTAACCCGTACTAGACCCGCGCGGTGGGTTATGGCCCACTCACTCTCACAGAGAGGAGGCATGTGCAGCAGTGAGAACATTATAGGCTGAATATGTTTGTAATATCCGACCGTGTTCCAACAACACATCATCTCGAGAAGTTCCTGAAGGAAGTACCGCCGGATTCGTGGCTGGCTACATGACACCAGTCAGCGAAACACGACACAGACTTCGTGTGTGTTAGTTTTTAGTGTAATTATAATGTTGTATGTATTTATAATATTTTTAAGTAAGGTATATTAATATTGTTTTGTATGTGTTTATATGGGCCTTGATGCCTGAAATAAATAGATAAATAAAATATAAAAATAATAGCAATATTACCTAATACGTAAATAATATTTTTCATTTCATTTAAAAATATTCCATTGACCAGGTATTGAATAATGAATTGTTCTGTGTTAATAAACCAAAGATGTAAAGTAGGTTAAGAAACTATGTAGTCCGGGTTAAAAGTTTTAACCCGGACTTCAAACCATGAGTGCCCCTTGTTTATGTAGTTTCGGCTAACAGGAGTTAATAATATTTTGGTACCAACGGTAGTTTCAAAGTTCTGAGATATTATCAAACTATTTAGCTTTAGTTGTGAGAACTCGACTGTTTTGTTATTTGAAGAAGCACGTGATAATATATTTATTAGAAACATACATGATCAGATTTAGAACAGAAATTTAAAAGATTAAAAAAAACAGTATTTTATTCACAACAAAATTCAATCGGAATAGGAATTAGAGCTCCATGCAAATATGGAATTATTCAGGTGCCCATCGTATACAATGTATTAAGGTAACTTTATGGAAATCGGGGGCCAAACCGTAATAATTCTAGCGTTTGTTTGTGTACATGTGCTGCCTGTTACGCAATATCTTAAACAGCCAACACACAGCTAAATTCTATTGTAAGACGAATAAGGATATCATTAATAGTTTCAGCAAATAATCTTGGCCTTATACAAGATGGGGCTAAAGTATAAATCACCCGATGTTGTTTTACTATATTTTTTTAGCTATGAAAAATTTTAGTTCTACTTGTGGATTATGTTTATTAAATGAATTAGAATTATTTCCATCAAGTCGAGAAAATGATATCGGTCAAGTGGCCGCCGTCAATATACGGGCTCGTTTTATGGCATTTTCCATCTCTTGTGTCAGAACTTCCGGCGATTGGTTCTCGTATTTCTGTCGGATATTCTCTTTAAAGGCTTCAAGAGTCCGAGGCTTGTTTGTAGTTGTGTTTAAGTAACTCCACAAAAAGAAGTCTAGAGTGCAAATTGCCAAAGCGAGAGATTAGACGACGCGGACAATTACTCTTGAGGAGTATAGCGTTCCATGGCTTATTGATGTGTATTCTGCATCTGTTTACTTCACAAATGTCATAACAGAATTGACATTTGCGCGAATTCCAATAGGATGGTTACTTTTTATAGCGCATTCCAATAGGGTGATTACTTTTGCTCCACATTGTATTTGATTAATGTGGCTTGGTCGAGCAATTTGATTGATATCTAAATCCGTACTACGTTGCCCAGATATTCTGTCGTACCTCTATCATATGAAATCAATATTAGTATAAATGTCATGCCACAAAGGGACCTCACTATCAATGACAACCTCGTAGAAATGAAGCGGAAATCGTAAAAATGGGAAACACAAGCCTGTCGTTTATTGTGGGCTAACGTAAAGCATGTTGTGAAACAGCTTAATCCCTTTGAATTCTGCCATCTTTTAGGGAATCTCAGCTTATCCTTAAGCTGAGATTCCCTAAAAGAAGGCAGAATTAAAAAAAAAAACAAAAAAAAATAACAAAATTAACAAAAGTTTTTTCGTTTTAAGGGAAGTCAACAGTGTAAGACAGACAACCATAGCAGGCCATAAACATCCGCTGATGAGCATTAAAATAAATATCCCAATTTATGGCCGATGCAATGAATGGCCAAAAATTAATTCTCATAAATACCTCGATGGGTTGATGATTGCAGATCTCTCTTTGCGTGATGCGGGTTGGGGACGTAACCAAAGAAACTATGCGAAATTGTCAGATATTAAAAAAAAAAACCTATTTTCTAAATGGCCAACCTGTCCTCAAATACCAATCGCTGCCGTATACGTATAACGACATAACAGGTAAGCAGTACTTCAATATCCCTATAGTAATAAGGCTCCTGTGTAATATTGACATTATAGCCCCTATGCGGTATGTCATCTGGCCCCCAAACCCTCCACATACCTTACGTCAGTATTTTTTAAGCACCTTTAATGGCTCTTTATGCGGTGAAAACGATTTTCTTTATATTCTGGCCTTGTTCAATGAATAATCTGTTTTGCTTTCCATACCATCAGTTTTATATGATAGACTAGGTTCAGCCCGCGACTTCGCCCGCGTGAAATTTCTTGTTCCCCGACTCACCCCGCCGCATCGCATCGTCTGCCCGCACTATTACTTCGTTTTTGCTTGGCGTACTTTCTGTTTTTTTATCGTTTTGTTCGGCTCCTAAGGGTCTCAAGGTGGATGTTAATTAGCCTATAGCCTTCGTCAAGAATTGAGATATTAAATGCAAAAATATTTTTTCAAAACTGACTGTTACTTTCAGAGATTAGCGCGTTCAAACAAACAAACAAACCTTTCAGCTTTATTATTACTACCATAGATATGCAAATTGTAAGTAAACGTTTCTCCTGTATCCTTGGAAGTGTTTGACCAAGGCTATTGTTGTTCATCTTCCGTTCACTAAAGACGGTATTTAGACTCATGTAATACGAGATACGAGCCATTTATCGGCCCCAATCTTTAACTCCAGGCTATCTACAGCTATTAAAAATTTCCCTACAAAATAACCTAAGTAGGTAATAAAATTATCTGAAAAATCGTTTCAAATCCTCAAAGCTTTGATTATGTTTATGATGCCTAAATATGGTTTTATGTTTCATCAAAAACTTCAAGACACCATCTATGTTTGAAGTTTTAAATAATTGAATGATTAAAACTAACTGCCTATCCATCAAAATTCAGCAATAATTCGTTAGATAAGCTGTGAAAACGTGACTATGAGGCGGACAGAATAACTTTCGCATTGATTATTATTATTAGTAAGGATTATGCAAATGAAGTCTGCATTATTAATAATGTATTATTATGTGTGCATGCCACGCTAAACTACAACGAAGATTAATAGGTGTTAAGTTAATCGAAGAAAAATAAAATTAAATAAAGGTAAATTCATAGCATCGCATACCTATAGTACAAAATAAACTCTCTGTCTACATATTTTGTTGGGTCAACAAACTTGCAAGCGACGATGTTTATCATGTATTTTATATTAAGCAATTGATTTCTCCATTCTATAGGGATACGGCACTGTTTCTCTTTACTACATACAGGCTATTATGTAACCTATCTAAGAGGACAGTACCCCAACCATTTTTGTTGTATACCAATGTTCAATTGTAGTGCAACTGTTTTTAATGTATTTACTGCAACATCTTTTATGCAATAAAGTTTTATTATTATTATTTTTATTTATTTACTTGACTTATTTAATTGCATTTTTAAATATTTCTTAAAATATAAAAAATAAGCATAAAAAACATTTTAAAATATAAAAAAATAGAGATCCGCTGGTGTCGGGAGCAGGGTCCAAGCTACCGGTGGTTAGGGCTCCAGAGACAGGAACCTCCTCACAATGCGAGCCGTATCGAGGAGTACTGCCTTCTGAATCAGGCCCTTGATCCAACCGCCTAACGAGAGCCTCGATAGATGTTGATCGAGGCTTTCAGCCATCAGTCCATTGGCCGATACGACAATCGGCACAATGATAGCTGAGCTCACATTCCACATGTCAACACAACCTCGTGTGCTAAGTCGAGATATTTAATTTGTTTCTCTTTCTCAGCTTTCACGAGGCTAAATTTGATTAATAATGTGATCTTGCGTTATCTGTATTTATATCATATCATCCAACTTAGTATTCACGATGAAATTCCATCCAGGCAAAAACGTAAATTTTTCGTTTTTACATTTAATTCATCTAATAAATAATTTTGCGAATTGTTTTAGAAACTGTTAAAAAAACCGACCACCTGTAATGTACTACAACTGCAAATTTCATAAAATAGGTTGGTATTTTACGATTCCCATGGAGAGTAACGTTACTAATACCTAAATAAATAAATAACGCCATATTTATATTTATTTAGATATCAGATTATAAAAGTTAAGCTATAATAAATTAAAACCTAATTGATTGGTACCTCGTACCTAAATGTCGCGGATTAGTGCCCTGTAGTTAAATGTAATAATTCCTCGAAGACCAATAAACTTGGAACTGCGCACAGCATGTTATTTGACCATGAATACATAATTATCATAGAGAATCCAATGTCTATGGTGCTGTCGAATGAAATTTTGATAACGGTTCGTCACAGAACCGTGCCTGGATTCTGTACGTGATTATTGTTATAATTGGAACAGCGGGACTGCTCTTGATTATTCGCTTTCAGAATACAAATTAATGAAAACGATAATTACAAATTTACGATTTCCGCATTAAATTTTAAATTAAACCTCTTCATGTAAACTTGTAGGTACCTAGGTGGGATAATTGATAGCGAAAGTACGTACCTATTAAATTGTCTACCTACACAAGGCACATACCATCTTAAAAAAAAAACATGCATTAGTGTAATTTATCGTACCTTCGTAGTACTGGTAGACTGAAGCGCCAAGGGTTTTATTCAATCCATACCTACTATTATTAGGTGAATTACTTTGTGTAAATAATTTCATCACCACCCGGTCTGAAAACGGTGAAGGAAACCGCGGCATGTCCTAGAACCAAAAATTTGAAGACATGTGACATATACCAATCCGCACTTGGCCTACATGGTGGATTACGGCCCACTCCGTCTCACCAAGAGGAGACCTGTGTCCCAACAGTGGAATATTATTATTGCACGACTCATAATGCGAAGCATTAGAGAGCTTCCTTTCTGCATCTGTTTCTATTGTTATACTCCTGAACTAGAACACACAGAACCACACAACCACAGAACCTACTTAATTTATATAGCCAGTCAGTGTATAGATAATATAATGGAGATTAATTCTGTACTTTTGATAAATTGATTTAATGGAGTAGTAACGAAAAAAAACATCAAAATATTTCTAAGCCCGTCGATTAAGTGTGAAACCTGAAAACATTGTAACTTGCGAATAAATCAATTAATTAAGTTATTTTTTTTAATAGATTTTTTCACCCGTAGGAGGAACCCTATTGAAAATGGCGGCTTTTTTATTCAAAGTAGTTTAATTATAATTAATAAAAAACTAACTAATATAATATCTAAGTCTATGGTTTGTTATACGATTAAATGAGCAATAAGAGTCGTGCACTTTTGGACTTTTCAAATTTTATAAATTCGAAAATAATTCTGTCTGTTTGTTACCTTTCACGCCTAAACGGCTGAAGGGATTTCGATAAAACTTGGCAAGGAGATAAATGTTATCCTGGGTAGGGACATAGTCTACTTTTTGCCCCGGTAGCAAGTTCCCATGGGATATTTTCTGACATCCACCTATCTTATACCTTCATTTGTTGTCTATATTGAAAATATTTCGGTGAGTAAGTAATACACATAGGACATGTCTGCCGCATGCCGGACAAACTGTGGGCCCAAATAGCGCAGAATTGGTGCCCTGAGACAGTGAGGCGGGGTCGCGGCAGACCACGTAGGAGATGGCGGGACGAGCTCGATAGGTTCCATCAAAATTGGAAGGAGGACGCGCGGGCTCGCGAAAGATGGAAGGAGTGGAGGGAGGCCTTTGCCCAGGAGTGGGACAGTGCAAGCTAAACAAAAAAAAAAAAAAAAAAAAAGTAATACACTTGGCTTTCTCCCGTACAAATAGAATGAGAATCTGTAATGTTGATAGAAATCGATTTTTATTTCAACAGAAGATAGAGTATATTCATAGGCCGAGTCAGCCTTTTATATAAGAAAGGTTAGACGCAGATGCGGACCGCAGAAACCTATCTAAACAAGAAAAGAAAGTTAATAAGTTTTAACAACGTATAACCGCAAGGACAGACAATTTTCTAAGACAACTTGGTAGATTTTGTAACATCATTAGCTCCCGGGCATGGCGACCCGTTTTCTGTTCCATCGATCTATGAACCAAAGTGCGACACTGCGGAACCATGTTATGGGTGAATATCCGAGCAGCAAATTTTACGCGTCCACGTTGAGAATCGAGGTGTTAAATGATAGGATGTTTCTTATTTTTTTTTATAGTAAGCTACGTAACTTGTTTCAATTAGGGCCACATTTCTTTTTTATAACTGTGTATTTAAATAAATAGGGAAAAAATAAATCGCCTTAAAATTCAAGTTAGGTGGCTTGTCCCAGCTCCATTTTTTGATATAATTGCATTCACCAAAGCAACAATTTGCTGTACAATAAAAAATAAATAAATTCGTTAGTATATGCTTAAGACACATTATCTAAAAACAATTAAACCATATTAGAAAATCTAATTTAAAAGCACAGGGTAGTCGATCAAAGTTTGTCCAAGTAAAAATCAAAATTTTGGTGGCACTTTTTCAACATACTATAAAATGAAGCTTCGTGTTCGTGCGTGTGCGATCAATCACTTTTTTTATTTCAAATCTCTCAGTTGTGCACTTGCGCGTAACAGGTGTGTGATTAGTGCTATGATTTTCCGCCAAAAACGTAAGTATCATCTTGGGTGGCACGGGGGACAAAAATTGTTCAATTTTTGGTGGATCGATTTGCTGTTAATTTTAAAGTGTTTTAATAGTAAGCTACACATTATAGATAGTGATTTGGGTTACGCATAAATCAGTGATATTAATTTAATTGTAACTAAAAACCCCTATTTTTAGAGATTTTTTTTATATCTGGTTTCAATTTTGGTGGCTCAATTTTGGTGGTTTTGGTGGCGTTTTCACGCCACCGGTCCTTATTTTTCACGTAAACTGAAGAAAAAATTTCGCGACCAAAATTGAAAAAATATTCAGTTTGTTGATATTGACCCTTAACATTGTGTAAGACATCTGAAATCATTAAATGTTCAATACAAATATTGTTTGTTATTTTTGTATTAAGATACAAATTTCGCCACCAAAATTGAAAAAATATTCAGTTTGTTGATATTGACCCTTATACATTATGAACAAAAGTCATAACCGCTACGTAAAAGTACAATTTAAATGTATCACCTACACAATTCGCAAGAAAGTGCAATTTTGTTCGGATAGCTTTCAGAAGTGGTGCCGGGCTGGAAGCGGCCCCTAGAGACGCCTGCTAGCCACCCAGCCTCGCAGAAGACGATCCTGAACTCTTTACTTCCAAGATAAAACTTTTTAACTACCTACCTTCACTTCGCCAAGATCGAGATTTAATTTAAAAGTATGAGTTTATTATCCTTATTTACTGTTTCCTTTTACAAGGAAAAACATTATCTTATTTTTTGTAATGTTCACAAGGGCAAACATTATAAAGTATAATAAGTTAGAAAATCCAACATTATTTATCATTATAACAATTCTGTAATATAAATCAGTACATCAGCCTTTTAAATGGAAAACCTGACTAAACGAGCTCACGTTCTATATTATTTTAATAAAATACTACAAGATACATAAATTTCATGAAATATATACCTGGAAACCTATCTCTGAAGAAGTTGAAGCAAATAACGTACATAAGCACTGATTTTCTGGATTTTTTTTGGAAATGCGAGCGAATTCATATCATTAGAACAATGAGCATCATTATTAAATTCCAAATAATAGCATAATCACCCTAAAACGTTCCCACTGTTGGGACACAGACACAGGTCTCCTCTTGGTGAAACGGAGTGGGCCGTAATCCACCATGTGGGCCAAGTGCGGATTGGTATATGTCACATGTCTTCAAATTTTTGGTTCTAGGACATCCCGCGGTTTCCTTCACCGTTTTCAGACCGGGTGGTGATAAAATTATTTACACAAAGTAATTCGCCAGCCTGTGTCCGTCACGGTGGAGCACACGGTGGAGGTCTGCCCCGCTTGGGCGGAGCACCGCCGTGTCCTCGTAGAGGCGATCGGCAGCGGCGGCGACCTCTCGCGACCGGGCCTGGTTCAAGCCATGGTCCGGGGCGAGAGGGAGTGGGGGGCAGTCGCCTCCTTCTGCGAAGCAGTCATGCTAGCGAAGGAGGCGGCGGGACGGCTGAGGGAGAGAGCCTCCCGTCCCAGCCGCCGCGGGAGACGCTCCGGGCGTCGGGAGCCGCGCGACGACTCCCGGCCACCGTAGGCGCGGGCCTGCGGGCGGAGAGTAATGGGTAGCTCACCGTCCGATCAGGACCAGGCCCGTGCCGGACGGCGCGTACGTGTTCCACGCGCGCCTCAAAGAGATGTCAGCATTAAAAGAAGGGGCCCGTAAGGGCCGAAGCCTGCCGGGTCAGCGGGATTGTCCGAAAGGGTTACCGCTGGCCCGGAACATAAAGGCGAAGGAAGGAACACGGGTGGGTTTTAGTCAGTAAGAGTCTGACACTCCCTTCCGCTCCACCCAGAGCGGGAGGAGTCATTTGATGATTTTCCATCCTGAAAAAAAAAAAAAAAAGCCTGTGTCCGTCCGAACTCACGACCTACGAGTGGTAAGTCGGGGTCATTACCACTTTTTTTTTTTAACGTGTAGAAATGCTCATGCATACTGCACTACCACGGGGAGATAGTGCAGTTATGTGGGACTCTAACCCACTAAATCTCCCCGGTGTCCTCCTCTGTCGCTTACGGCGGGAACATGGGTTCACGGATGAGTGCTAACGCGTGCCGCGTTAGCACTCATTCGTGAACCCACCGCGGCTGTCCGTTACCGGACCCTCCTCTGGGGAGTACTCCCCATCACAGGCGCACCAGAACATATAGCACGCCGTGACCACCCCAGGGACCAAACCAGCACATGGGCGCCAGACGACCCCGTGTCTGGGCACCCTTGGTCCCCCTGCGACGGGTCAGGTCATTGGCCCCGCCACCTGCCAAATTTCGGCTGTAGAGGATAGGGAGAGCGGCCAACGTAATACCAACACTCCTCCTCCCCTGCAGCCCCACCGCGTCCGCCATCATACTGTGGCGACCCCGTCAAGGCCGCGGAAGGTAGGGAGAGCGGTGCACCGCAATACCAGCACTCCTCTCCCGCCGCGGCCTACAACCCGCAGCCGCAAAGCCTCTTATTAGTGTTGCCCAAAATCGGTCTTGGTCTTGCAGTCTTGGTCTTGTTCTTGCATTTTTGCAAGACCAAGACCAAGACCAAGACCGACTTATTGTAGCAAGACCAAGACCAAGACTGAACCCTGCAAGAATTGAGCAAGAACAAGACTAAGCCTGCAAGACTCTTGCGTCTCGCAGTTAAGTCAAACTGAGATTTGGGCGTTATAGTAGGCATTTGTTTTCAATCCCGATTTTGATAGACGTTCCCCAGTATCAAAACCGTATCGTCATAACACTAAAATATATTGTATTGATTATTATATGTTTCGACTATTTATTAAGTAGGTAGGTAGCGTGTTACTTACAAATTTGTTCCCATATGCGATAAAAATGTACCTAGCATAACTTTCTAGCAAAGTTCATTTCATACCTTATATCTACTTAGTATATCTATCTTAGTATACTTAGTATATCTACTTAGAGTATTATATTATACTTGTATAAGTCTAATGTGCAGATCTAACGTTAGTAGGTTGGTTAAAATTAGGTAGGTATTTATGTTTCAAAGTTTATATTATTCTTCTATTCAGCAAAATTTAAAACTAACAGCGAGTCGAGTAGGCCTAGTACTAGTAGCAGTTTTTAAGCCAGCCGATGTTATGGTACAGACGCCAGCACATCAAGCTACTACAATCTGCCATATTTCTTTAACTGATTTTCAACTTTATCGCTAAAGCATTAAGGTTCATGGTTGATTTACCTTAGCGCTTCCCCCTTAAATCGAAGAAGCTTTAGAAAAATAATTATCCCCTCATAACGAATCTAAAATAAAAGTAGTAAATGGGTCATTCAATTATGTAGATGATTAAAATGCCTTATGTGACGCGTCTGTTAGATTCATTGGGATCCCTGCCACCATGAGCAATAGGCTAATAGGTATTTGAATGTAGTCTAGTCTAAGTAGTAGAGTCTCGCAAGACTTGCGAGACTCTTGCTGCAAGACCAAGACCAAGACCAAGACTGAGAGCGCAATACCAAGACCAAGACCAAGACCAGGTGTATTGACGCAAGACCAAGACCAAGACTGGCTAAGGTCTTGTCTTGGTCTTGCATTTGGGCAACACTACCTCTTATACGAAATCGCGGTCCGCCTCAGTTGCGATGTCACCCAAGCGGCAACGCAACCTACTTTTGGCCGCTACGTCGTTGACTTGTCAGCAAAAGCCCTGACGAACGGCCCCTGCTCGGGTTCCTCTTCGCTTCATCGTGGGTATCCAAGCCACGGCTACTAAGCCCCCCCGCCTCGACAATGCGGGAACCCACCGGGGGGGAGGGGTCGTTACCACTTTTTTTTTTTCACGTGGAGAAATGCTCATGCATACTGCACTATCACGGGGAGATAGTGCAGTTATGTGGGACTCTAACCCACTAAAACTCCACGGTGTTCTCCTCTGCCGCTTACGGCGGGAACACGGGCACGCGTTAGCACTCATCCGTGAACCCGCCGCGGCTGTCCGTTGCCGGACCCTCCTCAGAGGAGTACTCCCCATCCCCATCACCGGCGCACTAGAACACATAGCACGCCGTGACCACCCCTGGGACCAAACCAGCACATGGGCGCCAGACGACCCCGTGTCTGGGCACCCTTGGTCCCCCTGTGACGGGTCAGAACATTGGCCCCACCGCCTGCCAATTTTCGGCTGCAGAGGATAGGGAGAGCGGCCAACGCAATACCGACACTCCTCTTCCCCTGCAGCCCCACCGCGTCCGCCATCTTACGGTGGCGACCCCGTTAAGGCCGCGGAAGGTAGGGAGAGCGGCGCACCGTAATACCGGCACTCCTCTCCCGCCGCGGCCTTCAACCCTCAGCCGCGACGCCCCCGTTACGACATCGCGGCCCGCCTCAGTTGCGATGCCGCCCAAGCGGCACCGCAACCTACTTTTGGCCGCTACGTCGTCGGCTTGTCAGCAAAAGCCTTGACGAGCGGCCCCTCCTCGGGTTCCTCTTAGCTTCACCGTGGGTGTCGTCCAAGCCACGGCTACTGAGCCCCCTCGCCTCGACAATGCGGGAACCCACCGGGGGGGAGGGGTCGTTACCACTGGGTCAACCCATCAGTGCTTTCTAAATTCATGCAAAATAATAATCGTGTTTAATTTGTCTTTTCAAATAACTAGAATCCCAACTTTAGGAAGACAAAACAAAATTCACAAAGACAAACACCAACAGCGTTCCTTCATAAATTAATGAAAATACAAGGACTTGTAAATCTTGTAATGAAACTCGCTAGGTGCCTATCATTCATTCGAGTTACAAGCACAAATTCCAATTTTATGGTTTTCAAGTCGAGAGTTATCGTAATTTGTTTTCAAGTTTGAAAACAATTTGGAACATTTATTTGTCTGCGACATAACATACACCAACATATCACAGTAACGTGATAACTTGTAGCGTTAAATTGCTTTAAATATAATAGGGTGTAAAGTTGGCAATATTGGCAATCTTGGTTCGTTCAGAGAGAAACACGTTGAACAAATCAAGCCGGCGGTGTAGCGGCCACTCAGCTGTCACCGCAAATTGGATTGACTTCGCAAGATAGAAATATACGCCCGAAGCTCACGGTCCACGCCGCTCCCCACGGTGCATTTGGGATGGCGACAAGGCGGAACACGTGCTATCCACTGTTACCAAGAAAACCCATTAACTCCATTACATTGTTGGTTACTCGTACTAATAACAAATAAACATCCGCTTTATCTAATCATGTAGGTGAACGGAATCGCAAAGAATCAGGTGCTGCCATGCAAAAACAAAATACACCAAAACGCTCTCGACGAGATATTTTATGATAGGTATAAAACTAGGCATTCCTTTATGTATTACCAGCCATGTTCTTGGAACACAAAATACTACCTAATGAGAAAGTTGCTTTACTAGGCACTGTAATACCAACTGAATATAAAATTCTAATAAAATATTTTATTACAGCACTGCTGCACCGAATGTACGTGTTAGATAGTTTTGCGTTGTTCAATGTAGGGTCTTATTTACGATACCCAGAAAGCGGGAGTTCAAACAAATTGTTGTGCATATCCCTCCGGCTAAACCTCGGTAAATTGTCGACATAAAACGTTATGAGAAAACGCCTTAAACCGCAAAGGCTGCCTTCAATCTCTTGTTGCCGTATTTTGCATCTGGAGTGTACTTTTAAACCGAGTTTGGGGTCCCAAGACACGGTATTGTCTGCACTGAATGACCATTCAACTTACTTACTGGGAATATTTTCTAAACTCGGCACGGTATGTTACTGTGGACACATAAAATATACATGCAACGATGTTGTCAGGGTGAGCTTGCTGGCTTCATTCTGTTTCGCAAATGTTGTTTGCTAACAAGTTGTTTTTAATTTTCTAGATGCTGTTTTATGTAATGAGTTGTTAGTCTAAAGTAGACGATGCAGTACGCTTTGTCATACGTAATGTGATCTTTATGATTTCGGAAAGGATATTTAAATTTGGTATGATTCCAAGTGCAGTCCTTGGCAACGTTCTCTAGTCTCTCTAGGGTGGATTTATGAGCTCGGCCTGACAGTGAACTATACGCCGAGGATATAGTGTGAGGTGACTGTAACTTGTGAATGTAGGTACGATAATCGAGTGTGGATTCAGTTTTAAAAGTATTTCAACGTCACCCGCATCGATGAACAATTCAACATACCTGTATTCGAAAACACGTTAGTTTGGACATAGATTTAAACAATAAAACCGGGCAAGAGCGAGTCGGACTCGCGCACTGAGGGTTCCGTGCCATCATATGGTTTTAAATTTTCATTGGCGAAGCCTATATTCGTCAGAGAATTTTAACACTACGCTGCGGTGTAGAATATTGCAGTTGTAGGTCAGCGCCATCTTTTGATCGATAGTGGAACTAATGTAACTTATGTTGATGATTTCTGAAAAATGTGCTATTTAGAGACATCGTTTTATTTTTCCTGTAATCTTTAGGTACATAAACTTCTATCACACAGAATAATTTCAGATTTTTGTCTATGCTAACTTCGGAGATTTTTTTTACATTTTTCATCAAAGTCGATAACTAAAGGGACTAAAAAAGTTTGTGAATGTGCAAACATACGTGTGTGCGAATGTCTTTCATATGATACCCCACATGCCCTAGTAGCCCCTACCTACTTTTTCAGACCCCTAGCAGTCCATCTTGCAAAAAAAAAACATTTTTTTATTTCTCTCTTATTTGCAAAATAGTTGGGCAAACGTCATCTAAAACTATTCTAAATTTCAATTTGATAGCATTAGTAGTTCTTGAGATATCCAGCTGTGACATACGGACAGACAGACAGACAGACTGAGTCACACCCTATGGGTTCATTTTTACCATTTTGGTACGGAACCCTAAAAATTACACGAATTGGAGTTTATTTAATGTGACTGCCTAATCAATAGCTGCAATTTTTAGATGAAAGAGTATTTTGACTATTTTGAAATAGGTACGACCTACATTTTGATTTAACTAAAGCAGAATTCTAAATGAATTTAGCTCAAATAATTCGAATATAAAACTAGACCATTACAAAGATAAGCGCCTGTTTTATTCGGTCGAGTACCCCTTAATAAAAGGCTCATGCGAAATGAACGTTACTTAAGATACGTTCGCCATTTATTATCTGTTCCGTGGTGTACCCACAAAAACCAACTGATGGTCAGCGCAAGTTTGGCGCAAACATTAAATGTACGGCCCTTATCGCCGTGCAAGCGAACAATTTGCATTGCATTAGGTATACGCTGAATTACGTTACGCTGCCTCTACGTAATGGTGCGCAATGATGCAGGATGGTGCGCAATGGTGCTCGAATTACGTCCATCGCACGACTCAAACAAGAGTCCCATCAATGTAGTTCATAGATAGGCATTGTACAAGATGCGTCACATACAACTGGCACTCGCCTGTGTCCGGATCCGGACACCCGATATGCGAAATGGAAAGCAATCATGATTCCCCATTTGTTTTTCTTCAATTTCCAGATTAACATCTAAATAAAAGAATAACAAATCAGTATAATAAACTACGCTAATAAATCGAAATAAAAAGTGGTTGACTTCGTATATTGGCAATTCCAAAATACAATTAAACAGCAACGCCATCTGTCCGGACCGGGATCACTAAGCGGGAGATTAATGATTAATCCGGCCAGCGTAATACTGTTACAGGGTATTATTTATGACTACAAGGGCAATGATGCGAAGCAAAGTATCCATTTTCGACAAAGATTTATGTAGCAATCCCAGAAGGTGTGAGTAAAGCAGGGCACTATAGACAAAACAGCGGGATTTGTCGACGCGCCGCCCGTCTGAATATTCATCACTATCAATCAAGTGCGTAAATAACATAGCGATGAGACAGAGGTCTCGTTATCGCTAAGGAGTTACGGTCTGCCCTAGAATAATAAAACTATATCTTATTCATTCATTAACTACTCTAGTTTATGGTCGACACTAAATTTTCTGAAGGTATCGAAAACAAACAGTCCTTATCCAGATAAATGTAATTAGATTCGAATTTTATTATTATTACGTCGTATAAATAGGTATCCATTAATTTATTCATTCATTCACCCATTAATCGCCCCATCCTGCTGACGAAGATAGGTATTCATCAGTTCTCGCGTTTGTAACCACACAAGTGCCAAATAAAATGGAGAGTGTCTTTTTTGAACCAATGCTGCAATGACGCAAAAATTTGGTTCTAACGTTTGATACTTGAAAAGTCTAATAGCTGTTAGATATTAGCTTAGACTTTTAAAACTGTTGTATATTTCACACATCTCATCAGTAGAATTTGTTCTGACATTAACTAAATGACCACAAGTAGAAACAATACAAAAGTCACTAATTATAATAGTCGCTATCTGACAGAATCCGAATTACAGCGACAAGTATGCTTGTTCGTTATGACATTCTATGCATAGCCTTCCGATATGATCATGCACATGCAAATTCGAACACGCAAATAGTTATAAAACAGTTTAGCATCTGAATGAGTGACTGACGGACTGAAAAACGACGCACATGAACGTGAAAATGGGAAAATTCATCAAAACATCATTCCATTGTAGTAGAGTTATATAGCAGAACATAACATAGCTTCGAATGAGGCAGAGGCGCACCTACCTATAATACCACCCACATTTCGCCAGCTACGTTAGTCCGCGCGGAACTAGTTGGCCGCGCCTTAGGTATGTGAGTGGTGGGACGGAGGGGCGGGGGCGCTTTGTTATTACTCAGTGGGTCCGTTGCGAACACTAGGCAAACCCGCCGCCCTCACTCCCGTCCCCACCTAAGGCGCGGCCAATTAGTTCCGCGCGGACTTATAGGGGAAGACCCTACTGCCATCAACCGGGTACAAATCTCAATCGGGCACAAATCCAGACTCCGAGCTGCTACTGAGAAGGTAGAGATGGAAAAACCCAATAACACTTTGCCCATTCCCGGGAATCGAACCCAGGACCTCATGCTCAGCAGTAGCGCTTGAACCACTAGGCCAACGAGGCACTTAGTAGAGTGCCCCTTTTCATAAAATTATAATAGACTAGTGACCCGCCCCTGCTTCGCACGGTTTTTATAAATTGACATAATCGATATTTCTTTATATGTAAGACTAGCTGACCCGGCAAACTTCGTACCCCCTAAATGTAGGTGAAAATGAATCTTCATTTTTATTTTTTTCGTGAATTTTCCCGTGTTTTAATAGTTATTCTGCTATTCGGGGCGGAGACAAATCCAGCAAATCAAACATTATAAAAATCGGTTCAGCCGTTCTTGAGTTATAAAAATGGTGTGACTAACCCGACCTTGTTTTATTTTTATAGATTAATATTAATGCATTGTATACATAAACCTTCCAGAATAAATTCTGTAAATGATGGGGAAAATCGAATCAAAAGCCGTCGCCTGGTTTAGAAGAACAATGCGGTCACAAGGGTTACACTGACTGACACGAAAAGCAACTTTAGCTCATTTTCATCTACTAGGTACTAATAATAAAGCTGAAAAGTTAGTTTGCTTGTTTGACGGGTTAATCTCTGAAACCGCCAATCGGATTTGAAAAATTATTTAAGGCTCCTTCAAACAGGCGCGACACGCGATGAAATCGCTCGCGACACAAAGGCACCGCAAGTCGCGCAACGAGCGGTCTTTGTGTCGCGCGCAATTATATCGCGTGTCGCGCCTGTTTGTAGGGGCCTTTATGCATTTGATAGCCCAATTCTTCAGGAAGGCTATTTAACATCACGCTGGGACCCTTAGGAGCGGGGGAAAAACAAAAAAAGTCAGAAAGAACGCTAAGCGAAAACGAGTCAGGAGAACAAGAAATTTTGCGCGGACGAAGTAGCGGGCAGTAATATATATAGGTATATAGATGAAATAATGATAAATCTATTTAAAATTACAAACAATAATGTTCGCTGTGCCAGCCTGCAAACTTCACAGTAATGTGTTCGTGTATTACAATCGCGAAGTGAAACAAATTCGTACTTCGCGACTGCGGCCCATTAACCAATAATTTTTTCACATTTCGTATCGCCGCGGGCTCTTGTGTAATTGACGCAGCATCAATCCGAATTGTGCATGCACTGTTTAATTTTATAAATGCTTTATTTTCAACAAATTAAAAACAATAACGGAATAATATACTGGTTAACCTTCTCTCTGAAGTGAATAGGACATTTTATATAATAATAATTTTCGTGAGACGTGTTTAGGTTAAGTATCGTTTCTAGAACAGGGGGCCTAAAAAGGCCGCATTGGCAGAATCATAGAAGGATAAAACTATGAATCATAATGGACAGTTAACTGTTAAATTAATCGTATCAAATCCCATTGGTGAAGGAATTTTCAGTTATTTTATTTGTCTGTGCTAAAATACCAATCAATCCAATCCAAATCCAATCTCAATCTCTTTGATTATACCTACGTAATGCAGCGAAAAAAGAAAAACACGGACTGTCTTCGCCATATTATAATTTATAATGTTATCCTTTTATGATTCTGCCAAAGTGGCATTTTTAGGCCCCTAGAGCCTTCTTTAATAGCTACCTACGGGCTCGGTTTCAGTGCAAAGTTATTCAGTCAAGGTTAAAACAAACGCTGAAAGAAAATCCTCTGAACAGTTTCAACATTATATTTAATGCAAAGCAAATATATTTTAAGCTCTGGTTTATTATACAACAAAGAATATACAAATTCAAAAACAGTGGTTTAAATTACATATTGCATGCACTGTAATGTGATTGTTGATGTATGACATAGCAACGCCGTGCTAATATAATATGCGAATTTAATGTCGGATATAATGGTTTAAAATAACGTTTTTGAATGTTATTCCCATGAGCCACGATATCTGTTCAACTAAAACTGTTTGCTGTGTCCATGTGCTTAGCAATACTAGTTATTATCTGAAATCTACTTCGATAAGATTTACACAGAGTGACAGGGGCGTCGACGCTCAACCTATTATCGTAGGTTCAGTCCGAGTACATGATTCTGAACCCCACTGCGTTGACAAAGTTTTCGTCGGCAATAAACAAAAAAAAATGGCTGTTCACAATTTGACGGCGCCGTCAAATTCTGAACAGCCATTTTTTTTGTTTTTGTTTGTTTGTTGTTTTTTTTTTTTTGTTTTTTGTTCAAAAAATCTGTTGTTACTTATAAAAGTGCAATACATGCGCATGTATTGCACTTTTCTAAGAAACAACAGATTTTTTTTTATAAACGACGAAAAATTTCTACGCGTCTAAAATCATGTGCTGAATTCAGGGTTTCAATATGCGCGTCTATATCACTACCGTCCTATATATATTTTCTGTGAGCATGAATTAAATTAATTTTCATTTGTTTCTATTTGAAAGTTAACCAAACGAGAATATTCCTAATATAACGTAACGATTCCCTGAATTCTAATTTAAACCTAATTTACTTACTTAACAAAGTTATTAATTTAGTGCTGTGTATTTAAACACAGACAATTCATTATGAAACTACTGATAATAATAAACGAAAAAAGACGACCCCTCAGTTGATTAAAAAAAACGTGGGTAGTACGAGCGGTTTTTCTTAGAATTCGCTCCAGAATTCCGTTATGGAACTCGAAGGCCACAGATACTTTACCCAAATTGTTTTAATCACGCGAAACTTGAATACTTGCTTTGGAATCTCGTCCTTTTTTAACCGACTTCAAAAAAAGGAGGAGGTTCTCAGTTCGTCGGAATCGATTATTTTTTTTTAATGTATATTCCCCGATTACTCGAAGATGGCTACACCGATTTGAAAAATTCCTTTTTGTTTGAAAGGGTGTACTTTCCTGGTGGTCCCATTGTCATCAGGTCAGGATCTGATGATGAAATCCTGGAGAAATCGAAGGAACTCTTCAAATATTATAGGCACACCTATAGCGATTTGGGTATTTTTTTTTATGGTAAGTCGTGCATTTGGTCTCGGAAAGCACCATTTGGTGAAGTGGAACTGATGATGAAGACCGCAGATGGCCACCGGAACTACTCAATAATAAGTGTATTTCACGGGTTGCGATTCGATTACTTTATTATAGTTGCTAAGCAATTTATGCTCGTCACAATACGAATGGTGAAATATGGTGAAATACCAGGAGAACTCCAAAACAATTAACGTCCCTGCATCGGGAAAAGCAATATTTTGTAAAAGGCGATGAGCAAGTTGACATTAGGCTAAATAGCCTAATGACGACGATAATGATAATGATGATGATGATGGCCTAATTTATCTAAGTTACAAATGTAACTTAGATAAATTATAGACAGACCCACTTAAAAGAGAGAAATAAAAATAAATTAACAAAAAAATAGAATTAAAAAAAATACACTACAAAGTTAAAAATAACTTTAATTTCGGAAGTCGTTGGCAAAAAACTAAAATACAGATCCAAAGACACCGATTTCCGAAATTAAAGTTATTTTTAACTTTGTAGTGTTTTTTTTTGGGAGTCGGTTTTTCACAGTACCCAGTTGTTTCTGAACATTTCAGGATAAAGCCGCAAGGCTGTTTATCTTTTTAAAGTGTGTTCGGTTTCGATACAGGTGCGTAGCTCATTTTTTTGTATACTTGAAATAGACCCTAAGTTCCATGTAGACAGGGTCTAAATTAAATTAATAGTGATCGATGAGACGTATAAGTACTATAAAATACGAGCACGTAGAGTAACGTTCACACTTCATAAATTGTTTATTCAAGACTATCTTTCGAAGTCGCTTACCTGAAGTTATTTGTTGTTAAGGTATTTTAGACAGTTTTCCTATTTATTTATTAGTATGGGTAAAAGATACGTTGGTCTTCCTTATGAGGTAACTTTAAACGTTCCAAATATATTATTATGTAACCCGGAATTCAATATTCGGTTTTAACACCAGCAGAGCGTAAAAGAGCGGTTGTGTTGACTTTTATCTAAACAATTCCGTTGCATCACCACAGAAATTGCTTTAGTATCTATAATTAATAAATATTCCTTCTGTACGATGTCTTTGTAAATATGAATAGGATTACTTACGCAATTCAAAGGATGGTATGACGTAACGTTTAATGATAATACCAAGTATTTTTTAGCTCGACGCTTGTTGTGAAATTATATTCAAATGCTCACAGAACCGTAAGTCTAATAAGTTTTTGAATAAAAAGTCAACCGTTTTTCATGATGACAAAGACGGTTTGCTAAAACACAAAAATCTTTTCTGCTTGAATTCAAGTAAGGCGACAACAATAAATCATTTTGAGCTATTTTTACTGCCTTCTGACACGTAACAGATACCACAGCCGATAGTTAATGACCATTTATGTAATAACGTACAGAAGCTTGTACAGTTTATCTCGGGAAATAACGTCATATGTAATATGAAATATTGCTTTGCTTATCTACAGCGGATGGAAATTGCAGCGTTGTTGAGGTAACGGGTGCAGGGTGCACAAGGGGCGGTGCGCCGCGAATCTTAATTTCCTACAAATAAAATGCAAACATATTTGCACGAAGTATACGTGGGGGTATACTGATGAAAGATTATGTCAAATTGAAACGGTAGGATAGGTTAGAAAGAAAGAAAGAAAATACGTTTATTTGCGACAAACATGACGCATAAAAATAAAAGACACTAACAACAGAAAAAACAAAAATAACAATCAGGTCAATCAGGTTATCTCAGTACACAGGTTAGGTAGGTTTTTATAGAGTTTGCTGATCTAGTGAATGGGTGCAGTTTGCTTTTTCTAATTTATGAATCTTGTCAAACAGCGGAGATGTACATGCCCAGCCTTGGATTGATCCTAAACAATCGTTTTAGCAGGACTTTTCACGTGGACTCAGTCTGTGACAAGTTGCGAGCTGTACTGGCAAAATTTTACATTTTGAAACCTAAAGGAATCAATTTTAGCATACGGAATCACGAGTTATGGGCGAACATTAAAATCATATACTGAACGAATCTCCAAACTGCAAGTTCGACTTTTAAAACTCATCGTACCCAGAAAAATAAAACACCAACATAAAGATAGTCATAGAACTATTTAAATATTGTAAAATTTTGCCAATACAGACTAGACTCAATATGTCTTGATTGAACAATTTGATAATAAAAGCATTCAAGTACCGTTATCACATAAAATAATCACGAGAAGTATCACCAAAAATAAACTAAGAGTACCTCAGGCTAGAAATCATTATGGCAGACGAACAGTACAATTTTTAACGGCGTATTTTTTTTTGACGGCACTGTTGGCGCAGTGGTTAAGTGATTGACTGCTGCGCTGCGTGTCGTGGCTTCGATTCCCGCACGGAACAAATATTTGTATGACCTATAAGTAGTTGTTCCGGGTCTGGCTGTTTGTGTAAGTGAGTTTAAATGTTTGTAAACGCACCCACAATACAGAAGAAATGTTTTTATAAAAAAACTATAAGCAAAATTAACAAAAAATTTTATTACTATTAAAACAAAAAATTCTATTCTATTTTATTTAAATTAGTTTAATAAAACAACTTTTATATTTAAAACACGAATAAAAAAAAGCGTAGCAACCTGTATAGCAATTTCTTTACGTTGACTAGAACTGGTCTTCTAATGAGGGGTCCAGTAGCGAGCAAAACAAAGCATTACATAACTAAGACACTTACTGATAGATGTTTACGGATTAGATAAATACGTGTAGGTATAATATTATTTGTGTACCTACATTATTTGCTTAATATAACATAAAGAAATGGTGTGGGTACATCAATGGGTATATATAATAAGTAAATTTAAGTTATCCTTACTCAGTAATCATTAAAGAGTGTTCTTATAGCGAATGTGAGTACCAAATACACACCATTTCTGGTTTAATGGTACAAAACAAACATAAACCTGTATTAAGATTGTACGCATAAATAAATAAAAATAAAAAAAATAGTAAATTCGTAAAGCAATTATCGAAACTTTTATATGATTAATTTAACAAATCATCAAAAACTGTGTTAAAATGGAAACGGATCCCACATGTTTTTGTTAATTCCAAAAAGTACCTTCTGTAGGTACTTATAGCAAACAGTAGGTATACCTACCTGTAGCATAACTTCGGTCCTTTCGCCTGTCTTCAAATATGATGTTACCTCACCCAATTACGTATAACAGACGCGTTTAAGAATAATAAGCATCTTACAATCTACATACTCTCAATGTATATGTATTTACCCGCCTACTTAACTAATTACTCATAATAAAAAAGTCTGTAGCTAAATGTACTCCATGTTGATTGGATGCTGGCACTTCGATAGGTACCCACAGTTTTTCTGCTCCCACGGGTAATTCATTGGCTGCACGACACCTAACTCACTGGATGGGGTCAAAAACGTTATTAGTTTCTCTTAAATGTTAAGGGAATAGCATTTATTTGATTAAATGCGCTGCTGTTTAGCACTGAACTCTGCTTCTTTTAAAGAATTGGATCGACTAAATATTAGTGGATCACTGAAAGTTATATGCAGATTAACTTCTGATTTAATTTAAAACAGAGTTTCGTGCATTTAGTATGATCTCGGTGACAAGGATTTAGGGTCTGTTTTAGTGTTACATGCGACGACCAAATCTGATCCAACTGCTAGTCACTCTGATGGATATCCTGATAGTCCAGATACATACATAATATTTATGTAGAAATACTCTGAAATATAATGAAACGTGTCTGTAGCTGATTCATCACAAGCCCCGACGAACAGACCCACTTAAAACTCTTTTATTTTTAGGCTAAGTTCAACATATTATTTATAAAAAACAAGAGCTATTATGTTTTGTTGCTCGGTGAAATAGCTTGCCGAGATGAAAGAATATCCATATTCATATAAGCTGCTAGAATGAGTCACCCTCAGCAAAATATGTCAACCGCTCCGTGGCCTTAGAACGACACGACCGACTATCTTTCCGAGGACTTCATGACGTGAACGGATACTTCAACAACAAAATGAGTTAAAGTAACGCAGTTTTATAACTATACATAAAATATAAGTACACTTTAAAGCAAAACTGTTTGATCAACTTTTATGAGTTTTCAATAAAACAAAGCTACGAATGATAACGTAGATTATACATCCTACCGTGTAGGTCGGTCCGTATGACCACAAGCAATCACAAACGCATGGTGCTTATTCAGGCAAAGCATTCTCTAGATCATGTCCAAAATTTGATGACAATCAAAAAGCTACGCACTTAACCCGACTCCGAGCGAGTAGACCAAATCAATAGAACACACGTGTCACCAAAGTTGGCACGTAAATTAGAGAGCGAGCGATTTGGTTGAGACGCACCAACATTTGGCCAACTTGAGCGCGGGCGCGGGTGCGGGAACGCGCGCGAGCTGCCTGTCCGCACTGAAGCGCGGCTGCGTTCTCCGTGTTGTCGTGTCTAGTGTTTGTCAAAATATAATATAGATAAAGAAGACTTATTTTTACTAGAAAAAAGCTCGAACTAATTTGAGAACCCCGTCACCGCGCGTGCCGCTCCCCGCGCCCGCATGCCCGCTATGGACACTCATAGGAAGTTCATATAATTATTTGAGTTCGCCGTGCCGCGCCCGCCTCGCGTCCGCGCTGCCAGGCTGGCCAAACACTACACTCACCAGTTATGTCCTCCGCACTTTGCGATGAGAAACGAGCACACTAATGGTTTGTTGTCGGAGTCTTCGGGCTACAGTACTGTTTACATTCTTAACAAAGTTGAAAACGTGAAATTAATATGATATCTTACGGTATGAAGCGAGCACTCGCCAACTTCTCGACACATTCCCTCTGTTTCACATCAACGAAGTTGTGCTTCATTTTCAAACTCCACATATACGTGTAGAATTTTAAAGTTCTCGCGGACGGGCAAACGTATGGCGAGGTGTAATAAGAACGAATGGCGGCCACGTAAAAGGTTACTTACGGTGAGTAGATACTTGAGTAAAGAATAGCCTCACCTGTTGTGTTGAGAGCTACAACAACGCTCTCAACAACTTACAACTACCATATTTATTGTCTTTATTGTAGAGCGCAAATGTATATATTGTATTTTTGCTCCGGATATATTTTACGAGAACATTGACATACCAGGACATAGGTTGGTTATAATTATGTTGTTCCTGATTATTATTGCCCGCTTCTAAAAAAATAAAATGACGTATTGGGAAATAAGCAAGTTATATAATTACTATTAATTGAATATGCTGTCATATAGTCAACTTTTTATCTTGGAACTCATAAACAATTGGTAGCGCTTACCCCTCTCCTTGTGCACCACAACACAATACATAATATACACGAGATTCCAACCTGTATTCTTGTCCTACGTCAAATATTAAATTCCTTCTCCTCTTTTATTAATATTCAAACACTTTTTTCTCGTTCGATGAAAAAATTCCTTCTCTGAAAGTAATTTGAGGTGATTGCACAAAGCCCTCAATTGTAAGGAAGCCCTTTGAATCGGATATACACGACTTTTAATTCTAATAAAGATCTAGGAACTATTCGCTTTATTAAAAATACCTTGCCATTTCCTACGATTTGTTTAGTTGTAGGTATGAACTTTTTAGGGCTCCGTACCTACATTCTAATTAAAAAACTGAACCCTTATAGGATCACTCGTGTTTCTGTTTATCTGTCCGTCTGTCACAGTCAATTTGCTCCAAATTGAATGGACCGATTAAGACATAAATTTTTCAGTGGCCGTGGTCGTGTAACGTAAATAAATGAATTTTTTTCACTCTAGGGAGGCAAATAACAAAAAAAAAATGCAAACTGTATTGTGACATGTCAAACGAAACTGCTTACTATGAGGGTCTCAAAACTATTTTTTTTAAGATTTTCAAATAAATAGTTTTAAAGTTATTTGAGAAAATCCCCCACCCCCTTATCTCCGAACTACAGAGCCAAAAAAATTGAAAAAATTATTGATAATATTTCTACACTTATTATACATTACAAGAAAACCTATAAGAAGTCTATGGTCTTAAAGCTACATGATAAATCTCTCAATATTGTGCGTTACATTTGCAGGCGGAATGTATGGGTGAATATGTTTTTCAACATTATACGATGTTATATTTGGTCTTCAGATAAATTCATCTCAACTACGGAACCCTTGATTGTGCGTGCTCCGACAAGCACTTGACCGGTTTTTTCTTTGTCATCTAAGGGGAAACCAGAGTTCAGGTGCTGAGAACAGGTCTCCCCTTCGCATCGCGTAAAATATAACGATGCGAAAATGTGGTTACTGAAAATTCCCCACAAATGCTGCTTAAAAACCTCATTACAAGCCAGCCTCACAATAAATCAGTAGACGCCATATTTGGCAAGCGTACTTGCTAAAACCAGAACAATGAGGCAATTTTATTTTTTATCAGTTCCCAAATTTTGTTGTCCACCGAAGCGATAAAATCTTTAAGTCGCCTCCTAGGACGCCCACGGAAACATTAAGCTCCGAATTTGTGGGAAGTAAGTAAACAATACTTTTTGTTACATAAAATCAGATTGCGTGTGACCCAGGAGTTCAAGACATTCTAATATAAAAAGAAAACAGCTCCGTCTTTATGCAGTAAATCCTGGAGACAGTGTAACACGATTTTTGTTCAGTCAGCGCATATTTTATATTGTCATAGAAATGAAATAACATTGTTCGCTCAGGTGCGGCTGTCGGTAGGTCGTAAAGTGTGTGACCGAATCTGGCGCCATTTAAAGAGCGTGGTTCAACGAACGCAGCATGACACAAGGAAGACCTCTACTTAGAACATCGCATCTGCTCTGGAACAGAGTTTTTAGTTTTAATTTAAGTCTGACTGCCTCGTAATCCGTATTATTTTACAACTTACCTATCATTATTAATTGTTAAAGTATCTATCAGATGACTAGCTTCTGCCCGCGACTTCGTCCGGGTGAAATTTCTTGTTACTCAGACTCACCCCGTCGCATCGCATCGCCTGCCCGCGCTATTACTTCGTTTTTGCTTAGCGTTCTTTCTGACTTTTTTCTTTTTGCTTGGCTGCTAAAGGTCATAGCGTGATGTCAAAAAGAATTTTTAAAATCCGACTGGTAGTTACAGAGATTAGCGCGTTCAACCAAACAAATAAACAAACAAACTCTTCAGCTTTATAATATTATAGTATAGTATAGATAAACACCGCTTATTTTAATTCGAAAGTTAAATGTACAGAGATCACATTACATGAAAACAGACGGATAACAAGAAGAAGCACTAGAATCAGACAGTAAGCATCGCTAGAAAACACGACACTGATACGGGAAAACTAATTTAATTTGTTATTTCTGTCCTACGTGATATTACTTTAAATTATGAGGCATCAAAACAAATTATAAGTTTTCCCTCATATCCAATTATAGAACTTGTTCAAGTCATAATGACTATTAGCACAAAGTAATTTAATGAACGGTAAACTAATTAATTGTAGTAGGTTTACTTAAAGTTTACACGCCATTACTTCTACTATCTGTCGTAACTTTAGTATGTAAATATTGCTTCTTTATTACTGAGACAGTTTGATCTGTGGAATTATTTCAAGACTAATTACGATGTAAGGCAGAGAAGGCAAATTAATGAAGGTATATGTACACATATTATACGGTTCAAGTTAAGTTAAAGTTAATACGGTTTCAAGGAGTATGGTGCATTTTATATTAGCAACTCGTCAACACAAATAAGGGCTCAATCCTTCATACAGAATATGATTGTATATTTATCATTCATCACCACGAAGCCGCACCTGACTTGCGAAAGGTCTGTACCTACTCAATAAATACTCCGCCTTCTGCCCGAATATTTTATTACGTTTGGAATAAAACATTTTACTGCGTCTTGCGGTAAAGAGTTCTGGGAACTAATCATGCCTCACATGTCTTGAACTCGGCTGTACAAAAAGTATTTCTTGATTTGGTGACGAAGTTTGAATACAACAAAAAACAGCACGCCTCGACATTCCGACACCATTTATTTCTCACTTCGGCTGGTCTTTTTGTCATCGATAAAGGGGCACTGAAAAAGTTGAACTCGTGCATTAGCGTTTTTTCGAACGTGACCAGGAGCGAAATTCGTTTACCAAAAAAATTGCTTTCTACCGGCCTTTAACAAATTTAGTATTTGAGCCTATGTTTCGGTTGTTAGAAATAAAACGGTCGCATAACTTTCGTATAATATTAACGACCTCATATAAATTATGTAAACACTTCAACTACGATTTTATATGTTTCTGAAAGTGTTTTCGCAGTAAGGTAGAAGAAAAATCAATGTTTTAACAAAATGTAGGTCGTATTCGTAACTATAACCGTATTTAGCACGGCTCTTACACATGTCGGGAACGAGATTAGTGCAGCTGTCTGCGCGGTCACGTAGACATCGTGTCGAGTGTCAGCAAGAGGCGATGTGTGGCGACGGGGGTTGCGCCTCGGGCTTATGCCGCCGCACGCGCGCTTCGTCGCGACGCGCTCGAGACCTCGCGCCGCCGCGCCGCCGAGTCTTTGCGTCTCCACTTGCCACAAAAATCACTTGTCAATAATTTGTCGTCTGCCAGGTTCGGATGAAGTTTAATTCTAAGAGAGGCATTGTTGTCAAGTTTATAGTTTCTGATGTTACATTTAGGTACTTACCTGTCTCGAAGGAAGCTGTTCGTTTTTTGCAGATGCTCAGCAAACTTCTTAGTTTTATCAGGCTGTTGTTGTGTACGTACTTCTTAGGAAACTTTTATTTAAATTCCTAACAATGGGCTATATTTATATAGAACTATGGAGCAGTTCTAGTAGGTCCCTACATACATGGTTACAGTCGGCAGATACTTGTCCATGCTTACCTACTTCACCCCAAAACATTAAAACCAAACACGTAAAATCTAAAATCATTTCATACAAAATCTAATATAAAATCAATCTGTAAAACATTCAATTTCAATGAGAGATTCATTTTAAATCTATGTCTGCGACGCCGACGGGTGCAAAGTATTCAGCACCGCTGCAACGCATCGCCTCGGGCGAATCTTCTGGACATGACGTCGGAGTCAATTGCCGCGGGCTGCTGTAAATTCATTGGCCATTTTGTGCCAAAAGCTTTTTCAACACTGCATGTACACAAACTGTCATTAATACGAAAAGAATGTAATAGCACAAATTCGAGTAATAATACTACCATTAAAATGTAAGTGTTGAAAATTGGCGCAATCCATTATGGTAAATGACCGCCCGTGATCAAAATGTCGCAAAATGAACATCACTAGTATATTTCATCTCCGTTTTATTGGCTATTCATTGAAGGGTGTCATTTTATCTTATTATTGTACCTACGCAGTTCACTGATGCTTATTGCTTACCTAAGGTTTACCGAACATTTGTGTCGATACATACCTACATACTCGTACATTTATGCTCCGAACTCCACAAATAACTACAGGCGAGGTAATCAATTAACAGCGCATAGTAAGGTAGTATATCTCCGGTCGGTTGCAACAGCTCGTCCAATCACATTAGGCGGATTCCTCTATTTCAGATAAAGTTAACACATTGTGAAACAAATAGCAAGTAGCTTCAGAAACATAATATTTGCGTATACTAGCTTTATCAATGTAAGTAAAATTTTAATATTGAAGCTACAAGGTAGATGGGTAAAGTTCTGTTCATTGAAAGATGCGAGTTCTTTGTGTATACCTACTGTCTGTCACGAGAGGAAAAAGAGGAAAAGTTGACGTCCAATCTGCTGCTTACTTTCAGAAATGAGAACGTCGTCGGCCTGAAGACGCACGTAAAACTTTCCTCTTAACTATTTGTTGTGTATTTTTTCTATGTCGCCGAAACGAATTTTTAATACAACTCATCTGAAATTCAGATCTAACAGCGCTCACCGTTATTAACTGGAAGTTAAAGTTAAGTACTTTGAGCGAGATTTGACCCCCAAACATTCACTTAGGCGTCGTGTAGTGCGCGTCTTTTCAAGTTTACGAGCGCAGTTTCAACTGCGCTATAAAATCTTCTTAACGTGTTAGTTCATAGTATCACACGATCTCACACAATTCATACTTTTTATGTCACTTTTTGATGTTTCGTTTCAGGTCATATCAGATGAACACATTTATTTTGGCGTTCAATTTAATAAATTCCTTAATTATGACTTCATTAATATGACGACCATCAATCATGAAATCATAAATTCGTGAGGATATGCGTTGAATTGTTCATTGCTCGGTTTGACTGGAAACTTTGAAGCGGAGAAAGACATCCCAACAAATTTAGGATTATTTGACTGTACGACAATGGGTATTGTCTATCTTTAAATGGGTTGGGCTCGAGCCTGGGACAATGGGCTCATTTATTCCTTCCCTTAGGCGTAGACACAAACTACGGCTATAGGATTAACGGGTTGAACACAACGAAATAATTACTTTTCGTGGACTGCAATAAGTACGTATTTATTTTGTAGCGACGAAATACAAACTACTATAAATCTGTTTTCCTGTTAGAGTTAAGTTTTAATGGAATGGAATAACTTGAAGCTATTATGGTTTTAAAGTGAACAATGAAGGTGACTTGAGGTGGGTAGTAAAGCTACTGTTTCCTAGAAGAGAGGTGACCGCCACATGCGCCCTTCGTGTCTAAAAATTTGGAAAATCCAAAAGTGCACGACTATGCTTATTGCTCATTTGATCGTTTAAAAAACCATACATATAGATTTATTATATTAGTTAGTTTTTTATTAATTATAATTAAACTATTTTGAATAAAAGAGCCATTTTCAGTAGGGTTCCTCCTATAAGTGAAACGAATCTATTAAAAAAAATTACTCAATTAATTGGTTTTTTTGCTAGCTACAATGTGCAGGTGGTGTTTAGGTTTGTGTGTGTGTGTAGATTTCACACTTGATTGACAGGGTTTGTTTTTTTGATGTTTTTTTTATTTCTACTACATTAAATACATTTTTGAATCATAATTAATCTTCATTAAATTATCTATACAATGGTATATAAATTAAGTAGGTTCTGTGTACTAGCAGGAGTATAACAAGAGAAACAGTTGTAGAAACGAGGCAAAAAAAAATTCGGTCGTAAAGCACCCACTAATGCTTCGCATTATGAGTCGTGCAATACAGACCGTTTTTTGATACCTTAATGGCAAATACTGGTGAAAATTACAGATTTTTATGATTTCCGTTATAACGGATATCCGATATAACGGAAACGCTCTTCTAGGATACCGTACAGTTACAAAATGCTGTGATCACCTGTCAACTAGAAGTGGCGTTTATTGCTGTACCCCTTTTGCGCGGGTAAGTAATATATGATATATTACAAAATCTCTAATATTTACAAGATAAAACAACTGAATCTATAATTTTATTTGATATAATGGTCACTTAATATAACAAACGATTGATATCTTTTTAAAATAGCTAATTTCTATAAGCATATAATATAACAATGAATATAAAATCATTTGATATACCACTCAAAGGACATAATAACTATTTAGTCTAATATGATAAAAACGGGTCTACCCTTACGCAGCAAGCATGCAGCATGCAAACATGCAAACAAGCAAACACCATGCAAGCAGCAAGCATGTAGCATGCAAGCGAGCATGCAACATGCAGCAGGCATGGTTTCTGTCACGGCTCTGGCGCTGCGGGGCTCCGGCGGCGCGGTGGTCCCACGTGGACTTATCGTCGCAGATGGTTTTAACGCTCACCATAGCAGGTTCGGCTCAGCTTCGGCTGGCCGGCCAGCATCAGCCACGCGGCGGCGAGGGTTACACCCACCTGTTTCTCAGCTCGCAGGCCACTTCGCCCCTCCACGCCTACGCGGGCTTAAATTACATTCTAGGGGTAGGGCAGACAAGACTACGTGGAGTCGGTTTTGCGGTTTGCGGTTTTGTCGGTGGTGCGGTTTTGGTTTTGTCGGTTTTGGTTTTCGGTCGGTTTTGTCGGTGTTGGTTGTTTGTTGGTCGGTCGGGTTGTTTGTTTTTTTTTTTGTAAAAAAAAAAAAATCGTTTCTGTCACTAACTTTTGTAGCATAACATATTGACTTTTTAAGACAACATTTTAATCCACGAAGCCACGAAGCCACGTTAGGTTAGAAGGCTAAGGCGTGAGCTCTGCTCCCGCCTTAGCCTTCTAACCTAACCTCTCCGAGTCGGATTGCTCTAAATCGGGGTGTCAACCATAATGATGGTATCAATATATATTTTAAACGATAGACCTAATGGTTTTCGATTAAATAAACGTTATATCCAATAACGTTATACGAAATAAGGTTTAGAGTATATATAAATGTCATACGTAAAGAAATTATATCAACAGTTGGTATATCTCACGTTTATTACATCTTGTGAACGTTATTAAAATGAAAATATAACAAATAACTTTATATGGTACGCACCAAGGGGTGCGTATCATATAAAGTTACGCTTCAGACCAGTGTATTGTACAATACATACCCATAAAATACATATACATATGTATAGTCTATTTTATGAGTGTTCACGGGAGTTAAGTAAGTGTCACGTACCTAAAATGTTGAACAAGCACAGTGAGATGGGTCGTAAAGATTACTAAAGAGCGAGATTCGAAGCGATTGTGATCGCTCGTCTCGTAGCTCATTTTGATGGATATAAACATTGCAGATGTCGATGTGAGCAGCGACTGATACATATCTTCAGGGGGAACTCATAAAACGCACCTCTTCAGCGCAACCCTCAGAATTTCTTCTATCATTTTGAGGAACCCTTGTCACTTCCATTACGTTTCCGACGCGAGAGGTCGTTTTGATCCGTCCGTCCTTCATTTACTGGAGTTATGGCCTTCTCATATTTTCTAAGTGGCGTGTACTTTAGTCTTGACGAATTTGGAGTCTCAGTCACATCGTACATCATTCTCTGATGGTCTTACTTTACTAACAATTCAAACATTTGAACCGTCCGACGCAAGCGACTTTGTGAGGCTTTGCTACATGAATTAATCATGATAACATTGCGAACTCCTGCCATTCGCTCTTATGAGTCTAAGGTGGTAAATATTAGATCACGTTAAACTCCTCAAGTTAACTGTTTGTAACTAGCTAGTAGCGACCCACTTGTGCCTTTGTTCCCAAGATAAACATAGATTTTACGGCTTTTCTACTGATCTTTTATTGACTTTCAACTTATACGCTTTGGTATACGGCTAACAAAGAAAAAAGAAAACTTTCCAGAAGGTACACTACTCACAAATAATTGTTCAACCTTCTTTCAGCTTTAAATAAAATGTTGTCATTCTTCATCTTTAGCATCGTAAAACTAATGTACTGCTGATCTATTCTGTAAAAATCTTACAGTCAAAACTTAGGTAAAGTGAGTTGTCATTCCACCTGACGCTAGGAACTGACACTATTGACAGCTCATACCCCTCCTAAGTTATGACGGTGAGATTTTTACGTATAAGTATTTTAAATCTATGTGAGAGCCTACACATATCTGTACTTATCAGTGGCGAAGGTTCCATATAACTCGGTTCCTACCGGCTTCCCGTTGAAAAATGGCACAGTAACCTATTCTGTAGACAAATAATGTAATTATAATTAAAGATATCTACCCCGGCTTGCCTCTTACAAAAATGACTCTTAGCTACTGGTACTTATATTGCATAATTAGCCAATATTGTTCCCACTGCTGGGACACAGGCCTCCTCTCTGTGAGAGGGAGTAGGCCGTAATCCACCACCCAGGCCAAGTGTCGGTTGGTAAATGTCACATGTCTTCGAATTTTTGGTTCCATGACATGCCGGTTTCCTCATGATATTTTCCTTCGCCGTTTTGAGAGCAGTGGCGATGAAATTATTTACACATGACCTACGACTTGTAAGTCGGGGCCCTTACCACTGGACCACCACTGCTCGCACTCTCTCTTGTACTTATATGTCAGTTACATATTACAAGTACCTGCTCAAGTAAACAGTTCCCCGTCACCGTCACATAACTGTGTAGTTCTCAAAACGAGCGCACTAAAACAGTGACATTATTAGCCACTCGAGCTCTGAGGGGCTCACAAAAGGCGAAAGTAGTAAGTTTATCCTCTCTCATACAAGTGAGGCACAAAGACAATAATTTATAGTGAGTCACAGCGAGTACAGGCACTAAGCCGCGCCAGATTAACCGACTCAGGCCAAACCACACGCGAATTTAAACATAAAGACCTCTTTGTGCTGCGCTCAAATCACATTTATCATAACAACCAAATGGAAGCGTAATGTTTCCTATGCTGCTCTCTAAATACCGTGTAATATTTACAATCTGCACTCGGTGTCAATCGACATCATTCATTTTCTGATACATTTGTTTTGACATTTTCTTCAAACAGTTTATAACAATCAAGACAGTTTAAATCATTACAAAACAACCCTAACAGGACTCGATCAAAGTTAACCCTGTAATTTGATATAGTTAAATTAGCCTTTGTAATTGAGCTCAATCATTGAATTGACTTTGATGAGCCTCCTATCTCGCCGCCGGCGATGGACTCAAAGCTGATCATGATATAATATTATAATTATGTTAAGTTGGTCTTTGAGGTACGAACCTATAAGATTACTTATAGTAATATTTTTTTCTGTATTCATAAAAACCAATATTTTGTACGTCGCGCGCGCCGTAGCGTACTGCTACGCTGGCGTAGCAAATGCTACGCATCGATTCTTGACCAATGCTTCCTATGTGTATAATAATAATTATTTATTTTTTCGTAACCGTCTGTGTAAGAATAGTATTTTTCTACAAACAAACAAACACAAGAAACAAAACACCCACAGACATTAACAACCAAAAAAACGGTTCACGCTTTTTTCACCCAAACAAAAGGAAAGTCAAGTAATGAGTATATTGATTTTGCGTATACAAATATGAACATTGATATGTACGTGAGAATCTCTGGCATATATCCTCGTAAATCTGGCACAATAATACAATCAGTATACCGGTAATACGAATTACGAAATAAATTCCATATAGGCAGGTAATCGTCAGGGAAGCAATTTTGCGTGATGTATTGATTCGAGGTCGTCCGATTCGAACTGTGTCGATACGAAATGAAACTTACGAGCAGATACAGTTTATTGTTGACTGACGAGGGTCGACAAGTGTGTTAAACAATTTGCCGAGTGAGTTAATTTAGAAGACGTTACATAGAAGAATTCTGTGCAGACAATAAAAATAATTAAAGTGTTACTGTAAAGTGTGAAGGCGTCGTTTAACAAGATACTTATTTATTATTTTAAACAACAATATTATTTCGTAAAATTAATTCAAATTTAAATTAAATATTATAATTTATAACACTTATGAATAAAAATTAGATTTAAACAACTTACAACTTTTCACAGGAGCACCATGGACTGACTGATACTAAAATAACCAGACTCAAGTTTATGAATGTCGTACTCGAAAGGCTCCAATGATATCAGTTTCAACGCTATAATGATACAAAATATAGATAAGGCGAACTAAAAGCGGGATAGCTTGCTGAATCCGAGCGTTAATAAATAACTACCGAATGAAAAGTTATATCAGAACCACATTTCGTACATAAATTACGATTTCTCGCCAAAGTTCTACGTGTACGAAACTCGTGGTTAAATATAATATATACGTAGCTATGTAACTTGTCAATATGTATTCATGCTACCTCCCTCCATGGTGTTCCACCTCCAGTAAAACACAAAGACACTGCCGCAAAAATTGTTCAATAGATAACCAAATTACTCGATGAATACAAACCAACCACTATTTACTAGTTCTTTGCTCTTTTGAAGACGCAAGGACGGTCGCTCTTTTCAGTTTTTCGATTCAAATCGAAAAAAGTAACAGGATAATGGATTAAATTTTGTACCTACCTGAGGTATCACATTCAAGAAAATATCGAAATTCATAGAAATTGCCACCTTTAAAATTCCAATGAACTAACGTGGTGGCAGGGAACAAAGAGCAAGTCGCATTAAACTACGAATAAACCTAAAACAGCAAAAGAATATTCAGACAAAAATGTAAAGAATGAATTGTAAAGTAAGTTCGTTTCGTTCACCTAGGAACAAACTTTTAGCGTTAAGGCTGCTCTCTCGAAAAAAGCTTGAAAAAAGCATGCAGATGAAGCCAGTTTTTGTCGGCATTTACAGAGAAATTACATCTGAAAAAAATCCTTAGTAATCTTCATGATATAATACCTAATTTGGTTTAGCCATAATTTTTCTACCGGTATCACATAATTTAAAAAAAGTCACCAAATCACCTCCAAATCATTGAGATGAAACCGTTTTACTCCTTCATTTTTTATCAAAAGAGTGTAAAAAATATATCTACATCTTTGCAATACAAAGGAGAATAATTTGGTTTTGTTACTTTTTTAAAATATGTATTATTTTTATGATAATAAATTAAAAAGGCCTCTGATAAAGGACTGCGTCTACATCACCCCCGCACTCGTCCATAAATTTAGTGCGGGGCGCATCGTGTTGCTAGGTGGACGTATGTCGCGTTGCGAGAACTCCGCACTACGAAATAAAATCGTAAAATATTACTGCAAAAACAAAAAGTGTACCTACCATAGCGGGGTTTTATGAAACGTATGCGCTGTCCATTACTCTGTGTACATAGGTACTGTTTATAAAATACCTACCTCATTCAAACGAAAGTCGTAAATACTAGTAGTGAATGATCACAGAAGGTCCACGTCCACGAAATGATTCAGCCAATATTATAAATTTTACTTTTCGGTGCCTAAGTAAAGTCTATTATTCTGATGCGTTGCGATTATTTGTGACATATTGTGACACAAAACTGAAAATGCTCCTAAAGTAGGTATTAATTATGATTATAGGTTACGTACTTGCTAATAATTTGTCAATTTATTGATTACCGGCGTAATTATTTTCAAATAAAAAAATCAATACAAATCATTTATTTGTATAAAACAGGTTCAGTGGATGTTAAAAAAGGTCAAATGGTACACTGTTAATAACCATATAAGGTGTGCAAATATAAAACAAGAATGTTAACTGTTAATTTCACTATTCAATAAAGTACGGACGCCAAGCACATCAACCTACCCGAAACTGTCAAATTTTCGCAATCAACTTTGAACCTTATGCTTTAGTGATAAAGTTGAAAATCTATTAAAGAAATCTGACAGATTGTAGTAACTTGATGTGCTGGCGTCTGTACAATGTCATTGAAAATAAAATTATCGTAAATACAGATCAGTCAACAAAATAAGGAATTAAATAGTAGATTTTACAACAAGTGCACAAAACAAACCATTTCTATCCGAGACTTTTAGCAGCCCGAGCCGAAGGCGAGGGCTGATAGTAATGTCGAGGATAGAAATGGTTTTGTGGACGAGTTATAAACTCTGCTTTTCACTTCGATTGCGAGGAAATAAAACAGTAGTATAACATAACATTTCTTTAATTAAAATTCAAAGTAAAATTAGAACAGTTTTGAATACTGAAGGAAATTATTTTTTTTTTAAATCTTACGACATTGATATTAGGCTGCAGACCTATACAGCCTACTATTAAATTAATTTTGTAATAATAATTTTCTTAAATCAACTAACCTACCGTACTTGAATTAAAATTTTAATATCTATTATATCTTAAAAAACACATAAGGCAAATAAATTAAAGTAAATATTATATAATAACAAATTCTATCTATGAACTTCTTATTGCATTTGGCTGTATGGCTCATTTTCTTTGCCTTAATATAATACATTTATGAGTAGATACGTTAATGCCCTTGTGCACAAAATTCGATTTTGTGCAGCCTATACCCTGCACAAAGAAGCACTTTCAGAGCATGAGAAGTGAAAAATAATAATGTCATACAATAGTAAAAAGTAGTAGAAGTAGTAGTTCAATAGTATATGTATATGTGGTACACATAATTATTTAACTTTCACTTGACCTTCTGTGATTTCGATACTCTGTGACGAGACTAGGCGAGGCAAACCGTGGTGGCGGCGCACAACCGCACATTTTCTGTTGCATGCGGGTAGCGGAGTGGCGCGGAGAAGGGGACGTTAGCTCCGCCCAAATGCTCAAGGTTATCGGCATTAATACAGGCCTTAAGGCTCCGTTTAATTATAGGAAGCTTGCGAAACAATGACTTTTGACAATCATACGACTATTGTATAAATACTAAAAGAAAAAAACAATTGTAATTGGTGTTCCGGTTCTATTTCAACGCCACTTTTCGCGTCACTTTGTCGATGGAGCTTTGCGAAGTGGAATGCTTTAATGCATTCTAATGGTGTTTTCACTTCATCTACATTTCCAGATTCACAAACCGAGAATGATTTGATGCATTCTACATTTTATATGAGCAACGAACTCTTCAAGTAGTGAGGCTACCGAATATTTGTGTAGTACACATGCAAATACAAACTTCATTGCACAGTTGTTGATGTTCACATTCAGCGGCACACAGTTCCTCTCGCGCGGCTACACATCCCGCATCCGACTGAACAGAATGCGACTTACTGCACAGTGTGCACTGGACTTTAAACTATTTAACTACATATAGGACGAAGGTGAAGCTCGCAGAATAAATCTGAGACACACACCCTTTTAACAGAAGTCTTTGTTGTCACGTGTACAACGTACAAAGATTTCGGATTTCTTTTCAGTGTCACCCGACATTACGCCGGGATCGGAACCTTGAGGACAATGGAGCAGTTATAACTCGCGTCATAAAGTCAGTGGACTGCGAAACAGACCCTCATTATTGCATTATCAGTCTCTAGTGGGACCCGGCACAACCATGCGGGTCAATCATACAATGCGAATCCCAATATAATAGTGTCTTGCCCAAAATATTTTAAAGAAAAAATATCGTCTGACTGAACAACGCGTTATCCAATACGTGGTTTGATTGTCTTCGTAACAAATTAATATTGTTTTAACTTATGCTGAGCCCTAACACAAGTAAGCCTTGAGTTTGAAAAGCATGTTCACTAATTAGTGTTTACTTAGAAGCTGCCCATCAGCTAATGTGTTACGATGAAACAGCAGATTTTTTGTAAAAAAAATCTACTATTATCTACCTACACGGTCAAAGTATATATTCTGAACGCGTAAAAAGAAACTGCTTTTCTATTTGGAACAGATTTTTTTTTTATTATAACTTACTACAAATTTCGACGTTGTATAATTTATGTGCTGAATTCATGGTTACAGTTTGCGCGTCGATGTATGAAAGATATAATCATTATATATACTATATATAATATATTATATATCCATCATCGACGCGCGAAAGATCATCGAGAAAGTACTTGATGATCTTTAATCGAGTCTGGACTTGTCAGCTGCCCCAGAATGTTTTCCTATTTAACCTAATCGTGTCTGCGCGAGAAATGGGATCACTAGTAGTGCAAGCACTGATTTTCAAACTCACGATGTCTCGATTAGCAAACCGATAGCCGAGCTACTAGTAGGTAGGTAGGTACTTTGATTGAACACGAACAGCAATTAGCAGGCGTATTTCTGAGTATTTCTTTTCATCAATTAAATAACAAATCACGTAATATTTCAACATATTATTTCTTATTATCTTGTGATTAATGGTAATCTAGCAACGTTTAGAGAGCAGTGCTGGCCCAGTGGTAACGGCCCCAACTTACAAGTTGTAGGTCGTGGGTTCGAACCCAGACAGGCGCTTTACTTTGTGTAATTTATTTCACAGCCATTGCTTTCAAAAAACGGTTAAGGAAAACATCATGAGTTAACGGCATTCCTAGGACCAAAAATTCGAAGACATGTGACATCTATCGACCCGCACTGGGCCCGCGAGGTGGATGACGGCCCATTCCCTCTCACGTAGAGGAGGCCTGTGTCCCAGTAGTGGGAACATTATAGGCTGATAATACTAGCAACCTTTACGAAATACGTAACACAGATTGTACGTAAACGTGACTGTACCAGACAATACCTCCGACAAACCCATTAATTACATCATTATTTTAGTTCATCGTTAATCGTATTTGCTAAGGGTTCAAGTTTTGGTAATTGTAATAAAATTAAAAATAATCTTGTTTGTTTAACTTGTTAACAGTAATTTGAAATTGTATTTGTTTGAAACTTTTCGATCCACTCCTTTTATTATAATGGAAAACGTTTTTTTTTGGCGCAAACTGGGCTCCCACTGCCTGCTTCAAAGATCATTAAAGATACTGCTTGTTGGGTGATATTGATGGTAAAATACGCTGCTCCTCATTATAATAATAATCTCCAATTTGTATCATATTGTACCTAAACTATTGACTGCTCGCAGTGCCTGGCCTCTATTACATGACACTTAAGCACATCTGGCGAATGTTGGTGCGAAATAAGGGCTTGGCAAACGCGTACAGCAGTACGCATTTGCCTAGCCCTTTGGGTAATAAAGGCATGATGTTTTGCTGTTTACTGCTGAACATTGACCTTCACACGACCTGTATAGACCGTTATTTGCAGGACATCTGAATTCCCGTAATAAAAAACGTTCAAAATCTAGTTGCCTTTAGAAGGCCAATTCTCGTAATTTAAAAAGTTCAAAATTGAGTCGCAGTCTCATCTCGGCGACAAACAAATGTCAAAAACATGTCAAACCGAAACATTTGAAAAAAAAAATTGAAATTATTATTAGGGAAATTAGAGGTATTTTTGACAGATTGAGACTGAGATTTGACTATGAACGTTCTTAAAGTTACGAGAATTACTCCTCTATCTCAGCAACAATCAATGTCAAAAACTTGACAAAAAGGGAATTTTTTTTTTGAGGATGCGAAATCTTCAAATGACCCCTCCCGCTCTGGGTGGAGCGTAAGGAGTGTCAGACTCTTACTGACTAAAACCCACCCGTGTTCCTTCCTTAGCCCTTTATGTTCCGAGCCAGCGGTAACCCTTTCGGACAATCCCGCTGACGCTGACGTTCAATGCTGACATCTCTTTGAGGCGCGCGTGGAACACGTACGCGCCGTCCGGCACGGGCCTGGTCCTGATCGGACGGTGAGCTACCCATTACTCTCCGCCCGCAGGCCCGCGCCTACGGTGGCCGGGAGTCGTCGCGCGGCTCCCGACGCCCGGAGCGTCTCCCGCGGCGGCTGGGACGGGAGGCTCTCTCCCTCAGCCGTCCCGCCGCCTCCTTCGCTAGTATGACTGCTTCGCAGAAGGAGGCGACTGCCCCCCACTCCCTCTCGCCCCGGACCATGGCTTGAACCAGGCCCGGACGCGAGAGGTCGCTGCCGCTGCCGATCGCCTCAACGAGGACACGGCGGCGGTGCTCCGCCCAAGCGGGGCAGACCTCCACCGTGTCCTCTGGGCAAGGTAGGGAAATTAGAGATATTTTCGACAGATTGATACTGAGAACAGATTGTGACCGTGCTTAAAATTACGAGAATTGCCCCTCTGATGTCCGTCTTCTTGAAAAAGGTGTTGTTTAGGTCTCTATAACAGCAGACAAGTTGGGGTTTATTCTCTAATGGTAACTTAAGATGCTACGGACATAATTATAGTGACCTTATTGATGATGTTGGAGATGCTTAGTCAGTTAGATCATCTGATCATACAAGCGTGAGTTTATGTATGTATGTATGATAACTTGAGACCACATATAGGTAATAAACCATAACTTTACAAGCCATTTTATATAATTATCGACACTTTATTTACGAGTTACAAGGCTATTATTTTCATTTATCTAGTGTAAGTACATGAATAAATTAATGAATGGAAGAAGCAAAATAAATGACGCTGTAAAATACCGTATTATCTCGGTCAACCGAACGGGGGACGTTCCCGTTATGTGGCGAGTGTGCGTATAAGCTGTGACGTTATTACATGAGACATCATTACATGCTAATGAACAGCAGTTGTACGGAAGATATCGATTAGTATAAAAAAACGTTACTATATATTGTAACGAATGTAGGTTGAATGATTTCTTTTGAAAAAGCATTAAACTGACGCAAGCTTATGACGATAATTTTCAGAACGGCCTCAGTGTTTGAAAATATCCGCACGTGCAGCAGCTGCCCCAGCACAGCCCGCCGTACTAGGAAGATGGGATGGCGAAAAAGTGTCGATAGATTGGCTAAAACTTAATTTATTTTTGCCTTCAGCATCTTACTTTTAAATCACGTGTTTCGTTTTATAGATAATGCTCCTAACTTTATAAAAAAATATATATAAAAAAATGTAGTGTGTATGCAGACAAAATAGACTTTGTTTGTTAAGGTCAACTCCAAGAACGATATTCTATGAACTGACAATAATCTAATCAAACACATTCTATTACTTACCTTTAACCATGTATAATTCAATATTCAAATAAGGAGTGCGGCTGCATAGTCATGCACCTCCAGCTCTTACACTAATATAATTAATTACTTATTGAAGGTACTTAGAGCTCCGGATCCTTTAGTATGAAACCTCATTTACTGCCAAGAATATTATCAATTAATTAAATTCCTGCCCTATTGACTAAATATTTCGATACTGGGACGATATTTCTGGAATGAATGAAAAGCTATAGAAATATGTTGCACTATACTATTGGAATTATGCGTAGGTATAATTAAATGACATAAGTCATCACTGAAACGTGGTCGCGCACAATGAGCCTTATAAGAAGGCTAAAAGTCACCCAAAGGGCTATGGAGCGGGCTATGCTTGGAGTTTCCCTGCGTGATCGAATCAGGGATGAGGAGATCCGCATGAGAACCAAGGTAACCGACATAGCCCGAAGAATTGCCAAACTTAAGTAGCAGTGGGCAGGGCACATTGCTCGCAGAACAGATGGCCGATGGTGCCGAAAGGTTCTAGAGTGGCGACCGCGTACCGGAAGACGTAGCGTTGGAAGGCCTCCCACAAGGTTGTCCATCGACCTTATGAAGGCCGCAGGAAACCCGTTGGATGCAAGAAGCACAGAACCGGTCGAAGTGGAGGTGTTTGGGGGAGGCTTATGTCCAACAGGGGACGTCTTTCGGGAAATGATGATAATTTAATGTTCTGGCCGCACATCAATGGCAACTAGTCCATTATAAGCAAGCCTCTTATTATGTGGAAACTTCATACTACGCTAGGCCAGGCCAGGTTCAAAATGTTACCAGCGAACGTGCGGACAACTGTTCAATAGTAATGGAAGAGAGAACCAGGAGAGCCCAACGGAGGAGAGATCTCGACAGTAGGCGAGATCACCTTAAGAGTAAGTCACCCTCCAACATACAATACCATTACCACAATGGCATTCTAACGTGTCCGCACTGTGCACGTACCTTTACAGTGAAGATAGGTTACATTAGCCACATCAGGGGGCCTAAAAAGGCCACTTTGGCAGAATCATAAAAGGATAACATTATGAATCATAATATGGCGAAGACAGTCCGTGTTTTTCTTTTTTTCGGTGCACTACGTAGGTATAATCAAAGAGATTGGGATTGGATTCGGATTGGATTGATTGGTATTTTAGCACAGATAAAAAAAATAACTGAAAAATCCTTCACCAATGGGATTTGATACGATCAACTTAACAGTTAACTGTCCATTATGATTCATAATGTTATCATTTTATGATTCTGCTAAAGTGGCCTTTTTAGGCCCCGGGAGCACACGCCCGTAGCCGAAATCGGCATGGGGATGGGGTGTATATAAATATTAATATATCTATTCGTTAAATTGACCAGAAGTTGAAAGATCACGTTAAAATGTACTATATTTTATGTTAGACGGCCGGGTGTCATGATTTCTAACCGTAAAACAGGTTTTTAATCTAAACATGCAGAACTTGACCGACTTTCAACTTTTGGTTCCTTAATTCTCATCCCTGGACAAACTGCCTCTTACAACTCTGTTGTTCCAAGACTTAACTTCGTGTTATTTTATCACAACATAAGTTCGCCCACCTTCATAACGGACAAAACAAGCAACTTTCAATGAAGATTAAACGTTGGTCGACAAACTCCTCAGTTTTCCTACAACTTCCACTCATATCACTTGAAGAATAAAAACTTCTTGAAACTAGGAGTAGTGCTTTTATACACTGCCTAAGATAAATAAACCCAAGTCACTATTGTGTTTCTAGGAGGATAAGTTTATAAATGTTATCCAAATGGACCCGCAACTAAGTGCTCATACATACGAGCGACACTCGTCAACGGCAGAGGCAACTGCAGCCACTGACAATATGCCGCTCGTGCATTTGAGCCCCATGCTCAAATACATGCGCGGCACATTATCGACGGCAGCAGTCGACACATGTCGGCTGCAGATACCTCTGCCAATGCGTGTCGCTTGCATGTAGCACACTTGGGTCGTCGAGTAAGACGTTGGCAAACTTAAAGAAAAGGCAAAAGGTCTCACGAACCTAGAAATTCATCGATTTGTCTTGTTCTAATGTTTTAGTATCCTATGGGAATCAGAAATCAAAAATGCTTTTATAAGCAGATCTTCAAGACTTCCACTTCAATGTTTGGTAGAAATAAAATAAGTGTGATGGTACCAGACAAATACATACCTACTACACCCCTTTTTAGGGTTGCGTATGTCCGAATGAAGAAGGACTAGGGACTCATGGCTAAATATTAACTGCCGGACGGTTCGATCAAAGGTGACTATCTATTACAAATACAAACCCCTTCGTGCCTCGGAAAGCACGTTAAGCCGTTAGCCCCAGCTGTTATTCGTAAATCTTTGAGAGTCGTTACGGGAACAGAAACCTAAAAGTGTGACAACCAGTCTTACCAAGAGGTATCTTGTTACCCAGTAGGTAACTGGATTGTGGAGGTCAGAGAGGCAGTCGCGTCATTTAAAATACTGGTATTCAGCTGCATCCGGTTAGACTGGAAACCGACCACATCACAGTTGGAAAAAGGCTAGGTAGATTGGTTGATGTCCAAATGAAGAAATGAAACCCTTATAGGATTATTCGTGTGTCTGTCTGTCCGTCTGTTACAGCCAACTCGCTTCGAATATAATGGATCAGTAAGTTTACACAGACTAATTAATAAACTAATTTTGAATATGGAGATCGCTTTTGGGAGGTAAATAATTAAATATAAAAGATTTGCAAACTTTACCGTATGACATATCAAATGAAAGTGCTTACTTAGGCTCAACTTACACCAAAAGAGTGTCGAAGCGGAGCGCAGTTTCAGTGTCATATGAATTTTAACTTTATTTTCATTACTATAATACTTATTATCGCATGAGAAACTCGAAGGAGTCGCGCGGATGCCCGCGGCGCCGCGGGAATTCCTGCGAATTCCATAAACGCGCCTTCTCTAACGAGCGGGTCACTGCGCTTCACTGCCCTTCGCCGCTCTTTCGGTGTGAGTTGACCTTAAGAGGGTATCAAATCTAAATAATTTTAAAGTTATTTGAGAAAAAGATCCCCCCCTCCCCTTAATCACAGAAATTATAGAACTCAAAATTTAAAAATAAATATAGGTAAACCTATAAAAAGTCTATAATGGTCTTAAACTAAAATAATAAATCTCCCAATATTGGCTTACAAACATACATTTGCATTTAGAATGTACGGGAAAACATGTTTTTCAACTACAATGTTAGTTAGTTCTTGGGACAGATTCATCCCAACTATACGGAATCCTTCAATGTTCGTGGTCCGACACGCACAACGGTTTTTATTATTGATGGCAGAATATAGTAGCAGAACTAGCAGACCTAGCAATTACTTTAAAAAAAAAAACCGACCTCGCGCGGTGTACCTAAGTAGACCTTACCATTTAGAGTTTTCCAATGAAAAAACTCAGACAACCGCTTCCACCCAGTTCTAAAATAATAGCTATTATTAACGCCGTTTTAATCAATTATTATATTCCTAGAGTCTTCGTAAAAAATTATTATGTAGCCCAGTTTTAGATGTTATGGAGCTAAATGAATATATTAATTTAATAATAACATGGAAACAGAATGGCTAGAACCTTTTCAGGTATCCAATTATTAAATAGCTGGAAACATAAATCTAATACTTATACCTATTATTCTTGTTGTATCAGTAAAATAACTCACTGAGATTTTAGTAAAATAGACTATGAGAACTAAACGTAAGTATGAATTTTAACTGTGAGTTAAAATAATTTTGCTATATTTTGCGGTTCGCGATTTATTAAGGTACTTAATATGTATTATACTTCAGACACTCTATGCTTATACGGCAGTTGCTATTATATTACAGCTGTTAAAATCTGCTGCCATACTATTTTAAAGTTGATTAGAAAACATTGGTTACGCAGCAAACTCTTAAAGTTAACGTTGTTCATAACAAATATCACATATACACACGCCCTAAAGTATTAAAACGCTGACTTTAGTGCTTTTAGTCTCGGGAAGATGAGCTCTCAGGGTCAACCGTATTGCGGTTAATGTTAACCATAAAACATTCCCGCAGTTAGGTGGTGTGCACCCCGCCCTTGTGATCCCCGCTGATGTATTTACGTACCACGAATTATATGGAAGCTTGTTTACATTTTAATGAAAGGCGTGGGCTTGTAAATTCTCTGTTTATGCTCGCACTCGCGCCGGATCCCACAATTCTCCTCGCCGAGACTCGTGCTCAGTGTTGAAGTTACGTCGTGTAGGTATGTCTCCGCAATTTAATACAATATACACTCCCGGTATTTATTGACTAACATCAACACAAACAACGCACCACTCCAATAACGCAATTATTGGAAACACTTCCGCACGAACACAACGGAAGCCAAGAGACACGGCGCTAACCTTCGTCTTATTATAATTTTCCCTAAAACGGAAATTATATACGAAATGTCGAGTTCCGTTACCTTTTATAAGGATTTTCTTTCGAAATGTCTCGGGAAGATCAACGAGAGATGGTGACATTACCGATAAACGTCAGCTTCGCTTCACAATACCGGCACCTACACTAATCTGAATATTTGAGTACTCTGCTATGTATAAGAAAAAGGCACTTTCCGTAATGTACTCGTAGAAACTTGCCATTAGAGAACTTCGTAAGAATAAGATTTAAATGGAAGCCTGAGAATAAAGGGTGTTCTTAAATCACTAAGATTAGTTTTCGCGCACATAATTTATACCAGCAAACCAGGACGCGGGTCGACGAGACCATGAGGCAATTTACAAACTCGAAAATCGCGGAAGTTCGTTAATTATTCGGCGGGAGCGGGCTCGGCGCGCCGGGACTCACGGTTATTGACAATTAAGACAAGGCCCGACCGCTTCACGCGCCTTATTGCTCTGCTTGCGGTCGACTCGCCCACTTGCCCGCTGTACCCGACCGTATCCCAGGATATTCACTATTCAATAAACTGCACCTATAAAGTATAAGGATTTACAGAGGTCACACCAATATACCCTGCTTTACAACCATTCTGAATATTAACGATCATTAATACACCGAATTGGTTTGGTGTAATCTTGTTCGATTTCAAACTTACAATCTTCATACCTCTTCTTCTTCTTCGTAGCACTCTTGTCAGAGCAGTTGTGGTCCTCATGTAGTTTCTTGTTTAACGGCTGATGTGATTCGCCTCACGATTTCTCGCCACCTACTTCGATTTCCGGAGTTTTCTGTGCACTCATACAAGGGATCACCCACTACGGATTTAATTTGGTCAGTCCAACTCATGGGTGAGCTTCCGCGTGGTCTAGTACCCTCCACTCTACCCTGCACGACAAGGCGCTCAATAGAATCTCCCTCAGGCCTCGAGACATGTCCGAAGTATTTGAGGTTGCACGTTTGGACCATGACAGATAGACGCTTTTTGATGTTGAGTTCTTGGCGTATAGAGGTGTTGGTGCGAGACTGAGTCTACGACACCCCAAGCATTTTTCTCTAGCACCACATTTCCAGAACGTCTATCTTCTGCTTTGCGATGTCTCGCAACATCCTCATACCTACTTACCCAAAAATAAGACGTTTTCTTAAGGCAACAAATCTAGAAAGTCACCCCAAAGTTTCCCGTTGATATTAATGTCACTGCTGATAAATCTTACAGGCGAAAACGTGCTCTCTGCTCTTTCCCAATCCGGTTTCGCAAGGTATTGGTTGGTTAAGGTTTATTTTCCTCATGGATAAATTAATTTTCATCATAAAGGTTTTATGTACTCAAGCTTGTTTTATAGATATCCTTGTTTCTTTTCCTTGATTTTCTGGAACCACGTACAATAAGTAACTATAATATACATTTAATTTTGTTTTTTCATACATACTTTATATTTTACATAACATTTTATATTTTTATAGTATACTAGCTTCCGTTAAAAACTATCCTATGTCCTTACATAGGATAGATTTTGTAGACATACCTCGTGGGCGAAGCCACGAGCGGAAGCTAGTGTAGCGTTGGCACCTTTTTAGTTAGGTACTATTAATTTCTCTACGGTTGATGCTCTGTGTTGACCTGTCATGTCAATTGGTTTTTTCATGTCAATGGAAAATATATTTTGCTTTACGTAATTAATAATTCGCATCAACATCCCTTGTGTAGACCTTCACCTTCCTTTATTAATTTTTATAAGTGTCTTTTATGTATGTGGACTTAATTATTATAAGTAATTATCAAACTAACATCTATCATTTTTATCACATACTTACCCACTTCACTGGTGACCCCGGAAGAACACCATGAGTCAGCCGCAAGGAAGCAATGCGAAAGGACAAAGTAAGGACGCCCCGAACTACGATATATATCGCGTCGGTGTGCGGGTACCTCCATTTTACCCAGAAAAACCAGCGCTATGGTTTGCGCAGCTGGAGAGCCAGTTCGTGCTCGCGAACATCACGATCGACTCCACGAAATTCCACCACGCTATTGGAAACCTGGACCCCATATACGCATCCGAGGTGGAAGATATTATCACAGCACCAGCAGCGCCTGACAAATATGAGAAGCTCAAAAGTGAGTTAGTGAAGAGATTATCTGCGTCGAGGGAAAAGAAAGTACAGCAGCTCCTAACTCACGAAGAGCTCGGTGACCGCAAGCCCTCGCAGTTTTTGCGACATCTGCGCCACCTGGCGGGCCCGAGCGTGCCAGAGGAGTTCTTACGAACTATCTGGACTAGCCGTCTGCCGAACAGCACGCAGACAATTATTGCCTCGCAAGTTAAGGCAAGTTTAGAGGAAGTGGCCGAGCTGGCAGACCGCATACAAGATGTGGTGCCAGCAACTCCGCAAGTTGCAGCAACTAGTCTGATGGTGACACCAGGAAGCAGCATGGATCAGATGAGTGGTCAAATCGCCGAACTCACTAGACAAGTGCAAGCTCTGACCTCGCAGGTTGACAGACTGTCCCGGTCGAAACAAAGGTCCGATAGAAGTACTAGTCGGGGAAGATCGGGCTCCAGAAGATCAAGTTCCAATTACAAGAAATGGCCAACCTGCTGGTACCATTATAAGTTTGGAGACAAGGCAACCAGGTGCATTAAACCCTGCGACCACGCGGGAAAAGCCACGGGCAGTCGATAATGGCGACCGGCGACTGTCGTAGTACTGGTCGCTTATTCGTGACAGACCACAGTACGAAGATGCAGTTCCTCGTCGATACCGGTAGTGACGTCTGTGTCTTCCCTAAGTCGGTCATGAGAGAGCGCCGCACCAAAACAAACTATGAACTATGTGCGGCTAACGGTAGTGCGATTAATACTTACGGGTACGTGAATTTAAAATTAAGTATAGGCTTACGCCGTGACTTTGTCTGGCAATTTATAGTGGCGGACGTAACGAAGCCAATTATAGGTGTCGATTTTTTGTCACACTATAACTTGATAGTGGACGTTAGAATGCAGCGCCTTATCGACGCTAACACTATGCTCACGACCCCTGCTTCGCCTGCTCGTCCTTCTGATGTTGTTTCTTCGGTGAAGGTAAGAATTGGTGACACTACATATCACGACATACTCCGGGAGTATCCTGACATAACCCGGCCGTCGGGTATACACCGTGCACCTACACACAACACCTTACACTACATACGTACAACACCAGGGCCACCCATATCGTGTACACCACGGCGACTGGCACCAGACAAATTAAAAATCGCTAAGGAGGAGTTTGAATCTATGCTAGCAAATGGCACAGCCAGACCCTCCGACTCACCTTGGGCATCACCCTTACACCTGGCACCTAAAAAGAATAGTGGGTGGCGACCATGCGGTGATTATAGGATGCTAAACGCGCGTACGATACCCGATAGATACCCTATCCCCCACATCCATGACTTCGCTCACAACCTTTCTGGATGTCAAGTATTCTCGACAATAGATTTAGTCAAGGCTTATAACCAGATACGCGTTAACCCGGAAGACATTCCGAAGACAGCCATCTGCACACCGTTCGGATTATATGAGTTCCCATATATGACATTCGGACTACGCAACGCAGGGCAAACTTTCCAGCGTTTTGTTGACGAAATGCTACGAGGTCTGGATTTCTGCTTCGGATATTTGGATGACTTTTTGATCTACTCTAAAGACCAGGCGGAACATGAAGACCACCTACGAAAACTGTTCTCCAGATTGAGACATTATGGGATAGTGATAAACACATCGAAATGCGTATTTGGAGCTTCACAGGTAACTTTTTTAGGCTACTTAATAACCTCAAGCGGCACAAAACCATTGCCAGAAAAGGTCGAGGCAATCAACAGCTTTCCAACGCCGAAGACTGTCAGAGAATTGAGAAGGTTTTTAGGAATGGTGAATTTTTATAGGCGGTTCATCCCAGAGGCGGCTCAACATCACGCACCGCTGAACAAGCTTCTCGAAGGATCGGTGAAAGGCTCGCACCCAGTAAGCTTCACAACAGAAGAGGACGAAGCGTTTTTAGCTTGCAAAAGAGGTCTCTGCCAAGCAGCAATGCTAGCACACCCTGATTGTGGAGATAAACTGGCTTTGGTGACAGATGCCTCCGACACCGCCATGGGAGCAGTCCTGCAGCAGTTAAAGGATGAGGAATGGCAACCCCTAGCTTTCTTTTCGCGTAAGCTAAGCTCAAGCCAGCGAAAGTACTCTCCTTATGACCGTGAACTGCTCGCAATATATGAAGCGATTAAATATTTCAGACATATGGTTGAGGCCAGAGAGTTTGTGATCTATACAGATCACAAGCCCATCTGTTACGCGTTTCATACACGTAAGGAGAATTGCTCACCAAGACAGTTCAGACATCTAGATTTTATCTCGCAATTTTCTACGGATATCAGGCACATTTCAGGCAAGGACAATGTAGTTGCCGATACCTTGTCACGCATAGAGGCGATCACTCAGCCTATTGACTTGAACGTCCTAGCTAAGTCTCAATCTTCTGATCCAGAGCTCAAACAGCTACTAGACGGAGAAACATCATTACGCCTGAAGAAGATCACGCTGCCAGGAACACTGTTTGAACTGTACTGCGATGAGAGTAGCAAGACACTAAGACCATATGTCACGAAATAACTTCGCCGCCAAGTCTTTGACAACCTGCACTCTTTGAGCCACCCAGGAGCCAACGCCAGTGCCAAGCTTGTATCAGAGCGTTATGTGTGGCACGAAATGAAGAAGGACTGTAGAGAATGGACAAGAAGTTGTTTGCCATGCCAGCGTGCGAAAATCACCCGCCATGTCTCAGTACCCTTGGGCAACTTCAAACTACCACGATCGCGGTTTATGCACATACATATAGACATGATTGGGCCACTACCAATATCTCACGGATTCCGGTATTGCCTCACCGCTGTAGATCGCTTCACGCGATGGCCTGAGGCAATACCAATCAAGGATATCACAGCTGAAACAGTGGCCAATGCTCTTCTATATGGATGGATTGCACGTTTCGGCTGCCCTACAAAAATAGTGACGGATCGTGGCAGACAATTTGAGTCGGCCCTTTTCAAACACCTATCGGACATAGCTGGATTCGAGCATCGGAAGACAACCGCTTATCACCCTGCCTGTAATGGTATGGTTGAACGGTTCCACAGACAGCTAAAAACAGCTATTACCTGCTACGGGAATCAAAACTGGGTAGAATCACTACCACTAGTTCTTTTAGGTATCCGAAGCGCGTATAAAGAAGATGTACAGGCAACACCAGCTGAACTGGTATACGGTGAAACATTGCGTCTGCCAGGAGATTTCTTTGAGTCAGAAACGGTTAGCAACACACACCACGATATGACCGACTACGTATCAAGATTACGCATGTTTGCCAGAAACATTCAACCGTCTCCAGCATCGCGACATTCCAATAGTCGGGCCATATTCGTCTTTAAGGACCTTGCCACCGCAACGCACGTCTTTTTAAGAGACAACGCGACATCCGGTTCGTTTCAACCAGCATACACAGGACCGCATAAAGTGTTAGAGAGAGGTGACAAAGTATTCAAACTCCTCCTTAAAGGTAAGACAGTCTCAGTATCGGTAGACCGAGTGAAACCGGCCTACATACTTCAAGACTCACACAACAACACTGCACAACATAACGAACACAGAAAAGAACAGACCCCACAAGATACACCAGTCATCAATTCAACGCCGACGACCGAAGACGACAATATCAAACGGACACGGTCAGGCCGTAGAGTGCGTTTTCCTGACTACTATCGCCCTTGACGGTCTCAAGAGGGGGGTGGTGTAGCGTTGGCACCTTTTTAGTTAGGTACTATTAATTTCTCTACGGTTGATGCTCTGTGTTGACCTGTCATGTCAATTGGTTTTTTCATGTCAATGGAAAATATATTTTGCTTTACGTAATTAATAATTCGCATCAACATCCCTTGTGTAGACCTTCACCTTCCTTTATTAATTTTTATAAGTGTCTTTTATGTATGTGGACTTAATTATTATAAGTAATTATCAAACTAACATCTATCATTTTTATCACATACTTACCCACTTCACTAGTATAAAATTTGGCAGAGAGATAGATTGCATTCCGGGGCCTTCCCCGGAATGCAACCTATCTCTCTGCCAAATTTTTATCGAAATCCGTTCAGTGGCTTAGGCGTAAAAAGGTAACATACAGACAGACAGACATACAGATTTTCGAATTTATAATATTAGTATGGATTTTAATGAGTTTTAGGTAAATGATTTGAATTTTTGAGATAGTGTCTTTTTTTGTTTATTTGACTTTTTTTTAATGTAACACATTCAGACACAATGTAAATCGTTATTGAATAAATGAAATGAAATGAATGAAATAACAATATAATTATTATCATATAATTAAGATTTCAAATTAAATAGTATCTACACACGCAAAAACCTTTCATAACTACCCATGTGTGAGCTACCCATTGCGTTAGCGTTGAGTCTCGATGTGAGTAAGGGAAACAGGACGGGTTACGGGCATGCGGTAAACCAGTAAACCAAAAGACTCAACATTCTAACGCGATATGTCGCATAGATATCGATATGTATATAAACCCCTTGTCGTAGGTATATTGATATACTTACCTACCTACATCTACGTCTATATTATACAGGGTGGCAGGCAGTGGCGTGCATTGCTTATAGGAATTTAAGCAGTGCCTACCTCGATAAATCACCATAAGCCTGTCAATTACATTTTAGTGTGCGTGCCGCACAGTTAAGAAACTCACAAAATTAAAAAAACAAAATGTTTATACAAACACGCGCGGCAGGTAGGCAGTCGCCAGACGGCCTACTCAGCTCCCGTACTTTTCGCACATTGCCATTGGTTTTTACTCGTTGACGTTAATACAACGAAATTAAAAATACGTACGTCTCACGCGTAATACCATAACGTTCCACCTTCGCAATTTATCACCCTAAAGTAGGCATGCTTACTCAAATAGCCAACCGAGTATGAATGTTAAAATCGTAATTTGTAAATTCGTTCGTAATTTGGCTGTGCGAAGAAAGAAAGGGATGGATATTGAGTTCGCCGATGTGAGGTAAAATGAAAATCCAAGATGGCGGTCGTAATTTTTTTTTTATCATAGGTGTCGTTTTCATGGTTTTCGAAGGTGCTGGAGCCAATAATAAAGTCAAAATGAAAATCGAAGATGACAGCTGCGGACATTTTTTTGTTAATAATTACTTTTGTTTTATGTTTCTGATTAGTGACCGCGTCTGCCTAGACTAGCCTCGGCCTAGCGCCTGCTTACGTATTCTAAAAACCAATGCACGCCACTGGTGGCAGGGAAATGGACGCGCAAACAGCTGTAACCATGAATTCAGCACATGATTTAAGACCCCCTAGCGCAGAAATTTCTAGTCGGTTATCAAAAAAAAAAAAACTGACATTTCATAGAAAAGTGCTATACCTACGCGGTCAAAATGTACTGAACAGCGTTTTTTATTAATAGCCGACGAAAAATTTCATATACTTTAGGTTCAGAATTATGTACTGAATCCATGGTAACAGGTTGTGCCTCGATGTCCCCTTCACTTGTATATGGAGTTTCAAATTTCATACACTCGACAAATATTTAAATTTGTGAAACGTGTCAATGGTAGCTCGATAAAAAAAAACAAATATTAGAACAGAGACACGCTACAAACGCATAAGACACGCAAGTTCAATGTAAACAAGTAGCACGGCTCCGAGGATCCCTCTCAAAGTAGGCCATGTATCGTATTATGGGTGGCTCCACTCTGTATTCATAGCGAATCTGGGACAGCGAGCAAGCCAAAATGGCGAATATAAAAATGAGTTAAGTGATAGTAAACGACGCCCTGCCCCGGGATCCGATATTATAACTTCGGTGTCTAATAGATTCTAAAAAGAAACTTCAGATGACCATATTTAGTCCTACCATAAAAGTTCTGTTACTTGTTAGTGGACAAGTTCGGGAAATGTTATCAATCTTGTTTATTAGATACATTCGTATGTACCCAAGTATATTAATCGTTATGTTTTGCTACATCGCTAAGTAAATAACATATTTCGTAATTTGTTTACATTGCTGCTGTACTTATTCACATTTGAAATGGTAATTATCTCCGGCGTAGATTAAAAGAACATGTTACATTTCAAAATGATAGGACCGTTCTTAGCAGTTTCAACATTCATGTACATAATTATCATTCATATGCATACATTTCCCGTTGAAAACGAGAATCCGCGCCTCAAAGTACTATTTTAAGTATGAAGCAATAAAATAAAATAAGTAGGAGACAATTTCGTAGGGAGTGAGCTTAAATCAAATAGGAATGGAAGGCACAAGACGGGGTTTATTACACAATTGACAATTGAAATCGACGCCCATAAAATGTTACAACGACGACCGTAAAGATGTGTTTCAAGTTAAGCTAAAACTCTGTAATGTTGAACGCATTTAAGTAATATGAAAGTAGCGAAAATACAAAGTCTACTTTATTATGCACTAAACGCGATAGTTTCCACCCTAAAGTGGAGTTAAATTAAATTACCGAGTTCGCGACTAGACTTAATAATAAATAGGTAGAATCTTAAAGTACATAAACGAAAATTAAAATGCTTAATTTGGACGTTATACAAAGTTTTTAGAAGAGTATGAATAATTTAACCTCGTCTGAGAAAAGCATTCCAGTATTGCCGAACTCTTCTAATGATATTTTTTATTCATAATCCCTACATCATCTACAAGAGTTTCAGTTCAGCGGTTACCGAAGGCTTCCATTTATTGAAAAAGGTTCCAAGAAGCCGAGCCCACCCATTTGTTCGCATTATCTTCGTGTCCAAATGACGGTGAACGATACAAAAAATGACACTTTGATATGAAAACGCTTCAATAAAGCGACTGTTTATTGGGAAACAAAATGGAAGAGTTTCTATTTCAAAATATAGTCGCAGTTGGTGACATTCGATACCGATTTAAGTGCTTATTTTTGTAATTAACGTATATTTAGAGCTTACGACTTTGACCTCAATATATATGACAAGTAAGTAACACATTGTTTCCATATCCCTAGAAAAGGCATCTGTTACAAATGAAAACGAAAAAAAAATATGTTGTATAATTTAGACGATATTTTATTCTGTCATTCGATCTGTGTAAAAGAATATGTGCACCATCGTCATTTGTAAATACTAGGTACGATACTCTACATTACACAAAGACTTTAATTTCCACCAACTAGGTGGAAAGAAAGAAAAGAAAAAAGGAAAGGTAATTTTATTTATATTGCTACTTTATTTGAACAGCCAAATAACTTCATGAAAGTAAAAAGCCGCGCCCAGCAAAAAGATTGATGTAGACTTGATGAAGCCAGATAGCTGAGTCACAGTCGCCATTTATAAAGACAGGGTAGTATTGCCTACACGTAATTATGTGCCCTGCTTACGTATCTACGTGGTCGGATTATCTGGGGCGGAGACGCAATTATTTTGTCTTGAAAATGTGTAGATTAGATTGCTCGATCCGTGAATACGTATTGTATGTGGTTTGGTCACGTGAACACTTGGGCCCTGATAATGCCTTCCTAGGTTTGATGATGTCGTTTATTTTTATACAAAGTAATTAATATTTTCCCCACAATCACATTGTGAACACAAGCATTCACACATTTTACATTCTTACTGCCAATTATGATTGTATCTAACATAAAAAATAAGGGCTACTTATCCCAGTCTTGCAATAGAATTTACAAAAGGCCTCAAGCTCTGCCAGGCAGCATCTACTTTAACGTGGAAAACCAATGAGGAAGAACATTGTTTTATATTAATTTCCCCATTATTAAATAATTCCTTTCCGCAACTTTTAATGCATAAATTAGGCAGGTCGATAAAGAAATTGTTATAATTTTCAAAATACTTTTTGAAAAAAAAAATCCAGTGGCCGCCCCTTCATTAATACTAAAATCTTAATTGAAGCGACGCACCTTTTGACACGACAAAGTGGGGATTTCAGAAAAATAAATAAAAATGGCATAAAACTTTTTCTTTTTATCTTATTGGACAGGCATTTCTGGAATTAAATTGAATGGTGTCGTGTTCATCATTAATCACGGGGGCTCTGGCTTGTTCGAGATCCTCTCTTATGAACTTTTTCTTTTTCATAAAAAAATAATATTCTTGTTTAACAGTTTTTTGTGTAAAGATTATTCCGTCGTGTTTTTCTAGCGAAATGTAGCTATTCTAGCAGTAGATTTTTTTAAAAGGTTGGTTTATAAAGGACTGTGTTTTCACAGAAAACACACATGCTCCATGTTTAAAACATAAATTTGATGTGAGACCTAATAAATTATGCACTCAGCCGAACCAAACGATACAGCTATTACCCTAACACGACGACACCAGCGAGTGGTTGTACAATGTACTTGTACTTATGTACCTGTTACGTATACAGGTATGTGTTGCATATTACCATTAAAGCTCCTACAAACAAGCGCGACACGCGATACAATCGCGCGCAACACAAAGGCACCGCTCGTTGCGCGACTTGCGGTGCCTTTGTGTCGCGCGCGATTTTATCGCGTGTCGAGCCTGTTTGAAGGAGCCTTTACATAAACCATTTTGAAGTTCGTTTTGTGTTCTTCTCCCCAACCCAAAATTAAATCTCGAACTGTTCACAAGAAGTAGGTTTAGTAGGTAATCAATAAAAGGATTTCGAAAGTAGGTATGGTTATACCTACTTTCGAAATCCAATTTTCGAGAAAGCTAAAACAGTAGGCATTCCGTTTTCTTGTTATTATTTTAAGACAAGTAGCATAAAGCTTTGAAAACTATGTCTCATAGTAACAGATTTGAAGATTTTGTTATTTATAGAGGAAGTACAGGCAGTGGTGGCCCAATGGTAACGGCCGCGACTTACGACTTGTAGGTCGTAGGTTCGAACCCAGACAGGCGCTTTACTTTGTGTAAATTATTCCATCACCACTGCTCTCAAAACTGTGTGCTCTAAAAAAATCAAGATTCTAAGTCAACGCAATAAAAAATACGGCCATTTATGCAATATATTTTGATACTCACAAAGAAATCAATACATAGGGTCCCGTTGACATACAATCATGAAATTTGGCAAGAAGCAAGGTCTCACAAGTCACAGCACAAGTAAATGAAAAATTCTAACTCTTATTACCCAGTAACTGGGTTGTGGAGGTCAAATATGCAGTCACTCCAAGTAAAATACTGGTATTCAGCTGCATCCGGTTAGACTGGCAGCCGACTCCAACATAGTTGAGGAAAGCACAGATGATGACTCAGGTCTACAATCCCTTAAAGCTGTGAAAAAATCAAACTTCTAAGTTAACGTAAAAAAAAGATACGGCCGTTTATGCTGCAAAAAACATATATTTTGACACTCTCGGGAATCAAAATTTATAGGGTACTTTCCGTTAACCTAGAATCGTGAAATTTGGCAAGAAGCAATGTCATGTAGCACAAGTAAAGGGAAAAATCAGAAAACCGTAAATTTGTAGTTACATAGCTAGCTAGCATAGCATACGGAACCCTCGGACAGGTTTTTTGTAAATTTTAGGTCTTTATTAGTAATCCTAACTTGAGACCAAATGTTAAAAGTTGCTATCATACCTTTAAGTGCTTAAAGTGAAAATGTTTTCAGCATCCAGATATTTTAGGCTGTGCTATGTACTTATTATTTAGGTAATATGAACTTTACGCCCATATAAAGATGCCTATTAACTCAAACTCAAAGCATTTATTTCAATTAAACCATTTACAGGCACTTTTGAATTGTCAAAAAGTCGGTCAGTCAGAAAATATGAAGCTAGTTGCCCATTCCAAAGCGTAGGTACCTATGGAGAAGAACGGGCAAGAAACTCCATGGACACTCTTTTAAATTATATTTTTTACAAAAATATTAGTTACATCATTAATGTGAATTTATAATTATATGTGAAAACGATGTAAAAAAGACGTACGCGTTAAAAGCGTCCAGAGTACAGCAAATGGTAAGAAAACAACAATTCAAAATTAAAATAATTAAAAATAAGCCGAGGCAGCTAAGTGATGACCAGCCCCAACTGACGGCGCCCGTTCACGAACATGACGCATAGATCAGCACCATTCAGCTCAACCATTTTGAAGGGAACTAAATGATCCAACACACACGCCACCGTCAGCGAGACATTTTTGTGAGCATGACATACTATCAGCCGCCAGGGCACAAATAACAGCTGTAGCAATATCTCAATATGTTTTAAAGAGGAAGCGTTAGATTCTGCATTACTATATATTGCCAGAACCCAGGGATACTGCTTGTCTAACAACTGGTGGCTGTATCAATATTCAAGACTGGTTTCTGTTCTATCTTATTGTCTGTGTTAGGAGTTTCTTTTGTTCTACGCGACAAAAGCCATATGGGTATCAATCGTTCGAGTTATTCCGGTCTGATCCCCTGAACCCCCCCTCCTTGATCCCCTGGTAAGTATCAAAACAGTCACCGAACCACGGCTATAAAGCTATATCTCCAAGACCGATGATCCAGCATATCTACCACTAACCACGATTCCCTCCTTCATTCTCAGATTATCGTTAAGAAATTCAGTGAGGCGATAAAGCCGTCATTTGGCTCTTCAGGGCTCCTGATGGCTCCTCATAGCCTGTCGAAGGCGCATCACGTAGGGCCGTGTGCCGCGATCAGTTTTCAGCGCACCTGCAGCCGCCGCTCGCATACTAATCTACAGAAATATTCATATTACGTGAGCAGATTAACATACCTTTAACTATCTACTGAATAAAAAAATCGCAGCCATCCATTATTATTTTTTTGCTTTTATTACGGTAAAGGCAAGCAAGACAAGGCAAGGCAAGGTAAGGCAAGGCAAGGCATACAAGTCCCCATTTTCATGTAGAAATAGATAAAAATAAGTTTGTTAGATCTTCTATTCCGGTTGTTCTTGCTCATCAAGCTGAGATCCTGATTCAATATAAATTCTTACTAAACATTTTGCAATAAAGTTACTTGTAATAATATTTACCGTCCGTTAAATTCAGCTTTGACAAGAAAAAATATCTCGTCTCTAATATAATTAAACTAAGAACGGATATTGTTATTCATTCATACCTTTTACAGAAAAGCTACTCTGCTTACAACGCTATTCGAGTTTTTAAGAAAACTTTTTAAAACTTTGCTCAAATCGACCTACTTAGCTGTTTTTTTTTTATTGCTGAATGGGCCGCTCTTGACCTCGGTCACACCTGATGGAAAGCGATGGATGAAGTCTATGATGGAACGAGCGGACACAGATCATGCCTAAGGCACTGATACCCCCACGCATCATCGAAACACAGCAGGCTGCTTGACGCCGGACTCCGGTGGGAGGGTGGTCGCAAACCAGGCGGTCGTTAGCCCTATCACCGCAAAAACCGTTTATTTATTCAATTTGTAGAAATAACCTTTGTAACGATGATACTTGAACCGTTTCTGTAATTTGATTACGAGCTGAAAAACAAACAAGTTGTGAAACTTTTGCGCTGTAAAAATATGGTTTTAAATGAGGTGTGGTGCAGTGTTAGTGACTGCACGGGCGACTTTCAGTTGACAATGTTAAATAAAACCACACAATGTTAATGCAATAACTGTCTCCCGCACTTTGTAAATAGATCTCTCACAAATTCGCGAGCACATCAAAAGCGATGCGCGTAAGCTGTAAAATAAAAGGGAGCGCTTGAAGAGGCGTGAATTATGTAACGCGCACAGCCGCCTCGCTGTCTTACCTGCACACAGGACTCATTTGCTCGGATGTGAGCAAATGGCTTGGTATAGCCGCCTTTTTTATTCAGCTTTTCCTTAGGTAAGTTGAAATTTTACAAATTAACAGGATCAAAAGAAGAAACTGACGAAATTATGTAGGTAGGTATGTGTTTTACGTGTGTTTACGTAGTTAATTTATGGGCTTAAATGCTTAGTATAGGTATCTATAATATGTAAAGCTCTCTTTTTCTCCTCTTCAAGAAATGTTTCATAGGTACTGAAAATTTATTTTGCTTTGTTTTGTTTCTCATCATCATCATGAGCAATGTTATGTAGGCAACTATCTTATACATAGGATCAACTGACGACGATGACTTGACGGCACGGTTGGCGCAGTGGTTAAGCGATTGACTGCTGCGCTGCGTGTCGCGGGTTCGATTCCCGCACGGAACAAATATTTGTATGACCTACAAGTAGTTGTTCCGGGTCTGGCTGTTTGTGTATGTGAGTTTAAATGTTTGTAAACGCACCCACAATACAGGAGAAATTCCTAGTGTGGGGCAACGTTTAAAAAAAAAAAATACTCAGCCTATCGCAGTACACTGCAGGACATGGCCTCTCTCAAGCTGCGCCACAACACCCTTTCCTCCACCTTCCACATCCAGTCCGTCCCAGCTACTTTCTTAAGGTCGTCGGTCCTTCGATGCCACTTTAGTTTGCCTACTCTGCAATCTGTGTCATGTATGTAACTCCGGTTTTAATTTCCGGATAATATCATTTCTACATACATTATATACATAGCATACACAAAGTGAAACTACAGATTTTTTTTTTATCTTACGTAATTGCTAAAGAACCTCAGGCAGTAAAACTGTTCTGGCCAGGAAGCAAAATTCTTTAGACACTTTGGAAAGCAAAGCTTTTTTGAAATTCTAATGCGTCGCCTAGTCTTTAGAACTTTATTTCAGCGCGTTGGGAAGCACTTCACGACTATTTTATCTTATTGTGACTGTTCCAGCGTTTTGTATAAGTACAGCTTCAATTTGATATTTAAATGTAGGTATTCATGTTGTCTTCGCTGAAAAACTTGTAGGTAGGTACCGAAGTATCCAAAGTCAGTGTATAATCATATAAGTCGTTGAATTTATGTAATTTTCTGACTTTCCTCCCGGAAAAACAAATAAAATCTTTGCCTGTGTATTTATATCTTTCCAAAGTCGGTTCGTGTCTGTACCTATGTGTGAAAATAAAGTATGTGTGAAGCTAAGGTGTAAAGTCCGTTGACTTTAATACAGTTTTCACCATCATTTAGTTAGGCTATTTATTCCACAAAATAATTCACCATAAATATCTCGATGGTATCACATCATCACATGTCACCATTGCACCAATGCTAATCAGGAGCGGGTCGTTAGTCTATGCATAAAAAATAACAAATACTGACCCTATTATATAATAATACTGATCAAATAAAGAGACATTCCCTTCATTGAGTATATTTTGAAAGTAGCGGAAGGGCAAAAGAAGTAAATATAAACTATTATTTTCTTTCCTCCAACTATCAAATCGGGAACGATGAAAATCATCTATCAAACCTTCACATTTCCAAAATATATTTTCCTTCTTATATTTCATGAAAGGGGTAACGTCGGGATAACAAATCTACCGATAAAACAATCTTTAGAGTTCAAAGCGCAGAAATATGATTATTTATTTAAGTTTGACCCGGCCACTGAAGAAAACCTTAGTAAAATCTTTTCGTAGAATCCGTTTATTTACTGTTACATACTCTTTTGCCAAACCAATTTAGAACTAGTGGTAGTTCTAACAGGCTTAGATATAATAATAATAACATAAGTTTCTAAATAATAGTAGGATTATCTAGGAGTTTGTCGTCGTTGCGCGTGCAAAAGTCGCTGTGTTATTTAGTTATTTTCGGTTCTTTATGCAGTTTAAATCGTTATTTCAGCTATGTGATAAGTGCAATATTTAAAGAGTTAAGGAATGTAGCTATGTGATATTCATACATCGAAAGTTCCGTATAAACACGCTAAGTGTTATAATTCATATAGCTCAATTAAGTTCACTAAAAACACATTGCGACTTTTGCACGCGCAACGACATTATGTGATTACTATTATAAGCCTGTGTTGTCCCACTGCAGGGCTATGTAAATTTCATTATTTAAGTATCAAACATATAATTTTTCAAACATCAATTATTATGTACGAAAATCGTTTAGGTTGCGATCTACATTCGTAATAATTCGTTCGCACCCGAATGTGAAGAGGATTTTGAGAATTAGAGATAACTGATATCGGAGCGAAATTCCAAGAGGGCGTGAAATAGTTCCACAAAATATAAAATACCAACCTTACCTCAGCGTCCTACTATAGTTGCGTACATGGGAAAAAATATGCTCTGGGAATTAAATCACTGGAAATTACCATTATCTCTAAACTCTAAGGGTATACAGCGCAATTAAGCTTAAGCTGAGACTGGACGCAAATATCCCAAAAACCCAAAACCATACTCGTTAATTGGGTATGAGGTAAATTAAAATCATTACAGTTTAGACCAAATCTGATGAAGCTTCATATTTTGTAACGGAAACGCAGTTTTTATTTTAATACATGCAGGCCGTGGGTGCATAAATATTTCATCAAAATCCCGTTCGAGGTCACAGTGCGGCTGGAAAAAATCGCTTTACGAGTGTGGGAACTCGCGGGAGGCACGGGTAGCCGGTAGCGCGATGCCGCGTTGATATAACCCGGTACAGGCGGCACCACCGCGCAAACAAATTGGATGCTTAAAATTCAATTTGAAGGTTTTGCGGTCCGCTTCATTCGCTCTCCCCGTTCGTTACAAGCTGGACTCGCTCACATATCCAAATGGAAACGCAATTATTTTGTCGTAACTTGGTATGTTTAAATGTTTATCGCTGCCGGCACACTGCTTGTTTATATAATGGAAGTTGGCTTGTTTACAACGAAATCAATTGAGAGATTAAAATCCTATCAATATATCCATGTGTATGTATGTATTATGTATTATGATTGTTTATAATATGCGGCGTGTACCTAAATCAGTTTTGCTGGTTTAGATAATTATGATTACAGTATTTATTATGCAGCAGATATTAGGTTGTGTGTTTTATCAAATTAAAAACAATATTCGTTGCTAGTATTTATAAAATTGGTAGTAAGTAGACAGGTAGATACTGTAAAGGTGGTCCGCCAAAGTCAACCTTATGTAGTGCAGGCTGGCAATAATTTAGCGCTGGTTACATTCGAACAATCACGCAAGTTTAGAATGAGTTGTCAAATATTTTATTAGGATTTTTCATCTGTATCATAAAGATTTTCGCGTACTTGTATGATAGCGGTCAGTGGGTTTTTTGTTTAGGAAAAAACAGTGTTAGTTTAATTGACAAAATGTAAAGACGTTCACGGACGATGTGAAGAAATCGATAACGTTGTTTGATTTCTTAGAAGGGCTCATCAGCTCTTCACTCACAGTATCTAATCTTTTTCGTTTCATATTGAAAAATTCAACATGCTGTGCTACTTAGCCAACGACAAGACTGTTGATAGAGTTAATTTATGTATATTACCTATACCTATATTAATAACAGTTGGATATTAATTTATGAGCAGTAATGAAAGAAAGTCTGGCCCTCTGTATTCGTCACCACTCATTGTCGTGCTTAAAATTGCTGTGTTGTTATAGAAACTTGAACAACAAAACAAAACTAAACGAGCACTTAAAATAAAGCGGGATTGTGATGGGTATCCGCGAAGAATTTGAAGTTGAAATAACTACTAGACGAAGTTTCCCTTCTTCAGATTCACGAAACTTTTCGGAATAAATTCAAGTTTCCTCAAGCTGAAAATTGATGAGTACTTCTATGAATTTAAATTTTACGCTCATAATTTAAATTATCATAATAGCAATAACTCCATCCGTAATTCTCGAGCCGCACCGTATCATAAATACCGAAATCCAATTCGTATCATGACACAATAACGGGAGCATTGACAGTCTTAAAAGAGAGATATAGGCCAGTGTTAGATACCTACAAAGTTATAAGTTGATGTTATGTCGTCTCAGTGCCGTCTAGAACTTTTCTAATTCTGTATTTTTCCGCAAACTTTTCCAATATTGCGAACATAACAACCTTACATGTGCGCTTAATCCGAGAACATCTAAGCAACGAGGGACTGCACGGTTTCCATAAGATAAACTAATTTATTCGTATAACCTAACTGAAGCGAGTACGGATATTTTTAATGTAGGGGATAATTTATGTGTTTGAATAAGCAACAAGTGATGGTCCGTCCAGAATTAATGACCTCTGATTCCCCTCGTCATACATCTCTCTAAATAGTGGGAATGAGTTTAGTTCGTTCGCCGTGAATTAATCACAGTGGCTGTGTGTCGAGGCAAATTATACTACTGCGATTCCAAATACACCACCTCGCTTTGTCGCAAAGTAACTAAATGAATTATCACGCGACGGTAGCTCGGGAATCAGCACTTTCATTAAATTTCTACCTTGTAGTTCTCCCGGCATTTTCATTTATTCCTAGTTCAATTTATTATTAATCCTTGTGGATTGCGTGAAAGCAAGCCACGTTACTTAAAACTGGAGTTTTGATATAAATTCAACTACCGGCTTATGTTTACTTAGCAGCGAATATTTCGTTTCATTCGAGAAGGTGCGGCATGAGCTTAGGTAATGAAAATATGTAATTATAATGTACTTTGAATATCATATCGATAGGCTTGTGGCTAAGTACTAACAGCCGCACGGGTCGATCGATCAGGTTAAGCTACGCTTGGCGCGGTTGGTCCGTGAATGGGTGACCATCTTCACATACCAAGACCCCTCCGTACCTCGAAAAGCACGTTAAGCCGTTGGTCCCGGCTGTCATTCGTAGATCTTTGACAGTCGTTACGGGTCGTCAGATGCCCGAAAGTCTGACAACCAGTCTTACCAAGGAATATCTTTTTACCCAGTAAATGTGTTGTGGAGGTCAGGTAGGCAGTCGCTCCATGTAAAATACTGGTATTCAGCTGCATCCGGTTAGACGGAAAGCCAACCCTAACATAGTTGGGAAAAGGATAGGCAGATGATGACATTGAATATCGTACTAGTTTTATGGTTTGTTTTAATTTCAGGTATATCTACAAAAAATGTCGGTCGTGTTCATAAAAATACAATGGCTTGTTGAAATCAAAAACATTTAAATTTCAATTCTTTATTCGACACCATATTTTATGCATTCCATTAAACACCAAATTGTAACAAAATGTTGATGTTCAGCATTTATAGAAACATTATGAAATTATTTACTATAAACCTAGTTGTTTTAAACAAATCCATAAAATTATAGTGTAACAATAATAAACATATCAGTAATTTATAACAACTTACACAATTCCTCTAAGGATGTCAAATGATATTTTTATATATTAATAATTGCTACATCTGCATCGTTTCGTTTGAATAAATATTTTTATTTATCGATGTAAAACTCAATATGTTCCTAAATCGTCACTACTTACGAGTATTATGCGGGTACTCCAAATCATTAAGGATGCTAATAATCGTAAGTTTTTAAGAGCCTCTTAAAAGCAAGCTCTCTAACATTATATATTTGAAATAAATAAATTTTCCTGCTAATAAATGTCGAATCTTGCCAAATTAACTAAATATTGAATTGCAGTATATTTCCATTTATTTAAAAACCTATGTATATGGCACTGTTAAACGCTAAACAGGTTTAGCGTTTTCAATTGACTCTTCCACTCGAAATATTGATAAATATTTTTCTATGCATAGTTTGGCACGTGGAAAAGTTTTGGCATAAGTATAGTTATTATATAAAATGTTAAATATATACTCAATAAATAATATATCAATGTGACAGTTTGAAAAAAAAATGTATTAAGTAGGTAATGCAATTTAATAAACAGTCGTACTACACTAATAGTCAATTCCAGTTTACCTACATTTTAAATTGTTTTACATTTCATCAATAATAATTAATAAGTACAACAATGTAGTAAATAAATTAGATTTATTACAGTTCACATTTTGTCACAATGTGGAAAATGGTGTAAGTATTAAATATTACTCACCATTAGTTAATCGTCATCAATTCCTGTGAAGATAAAAATATGGACGAGTACTGGGAATTTATCTACTGTGGATCGAGATGAGAGTATAATACCTGACAATTGGAAAGATTCAGCGCTTTTTTATCAATTTTCTTGAAGATGTCATCGTAAGAGAAAATCTCCTGACATTTCAGCAAGTTTCAATAGATATATTTTACGAAGATAAAGCGCGATCGCTGGTAACAGAGTCATATAAAAGAGACGTATTTCACGCACAATGAGGGACTAATTGGTGATTTGCTAAATAGACAGCCCTGCTGATTCCACTTTCATATGACTCGAAGAAAAAATATTATATTTATAAAAAGGAACCCTTGCCATATTACTATGGTACTTATATGCTTATCTTTTTATATGAACCTCTGGAGAGATACTCAATGGGGCTTATTTTGGAGGACCGAAGAGTTGACTGTGTCGTCTATTACCCTGATTACCTTTTTGAGACTTGATTGGAAAAAGCGTGGACTAATGCTTTAGAGCTCTCTGTGTACTCGTCCATTAAGTAATAAATAAGTTTTCAATATTTACTTATCAAAAACTACTTAAAATCAATACACCTCACTTAAAAGTAACTTTACAAAAAATTACAACATATGCGATGTTTTTTAAACAATGTTTTATTAATTAGTTATTTTACCCTACATACCTGAAACACTTCGTTTGATATAAGTATGTACAGCTAATGTCGGTTTGTTGTTAAGTCTTTTGTCACTAATTTATTGTTATATTCACATTTATTAAATACGTATATATTCACAAGAGCCTACAATCCCTTCATTCTATATCCGACAGTAGAAATAAATTATAACTGGCATATTATTACCATAAAAGGCAACTTGCATGTGTACCTATAATATAATATGTCTGTCGAGTCATATAAACAAGACAAAGATTACAGAGTAGGTCTCGAGCCAAGTTTGCCTTTCACAGTGAATCAGACGATCTCCCTTTCACACCATTCTCATATATCCAATCGTTACGTAAGTAGGCCATTAAATTAAATGTTTTAAGGTAGGTATCCCAGGCAGTAAATACTTATATTTTTTAGCCAAATGCGTTTCAGATTGTGTAGCAGAGAAATTTTCACATTCAGCTGAAAAATATTCGTCTTACACCTGGCGGTATCTATTCATGGCGTAACGTGAAAACGTTCCTCTATTATGAATCACATCACATCGACGCTCACTTCACCCGCTTTTAATATTCTTACATTCTCAATCCAACGGAAAATAGAGCGGAAAATGAAGACGTGGCCGCACTACGTCCCAACACTGTACCGCAGGATTCAGCGGACTAGTCACGTGTTCCTCGATTCTATTTAGCGCGCACTCACAAGTCATTACTATACGATACAATTATATTTACACGTACACGAGATGAATTCATACACGGCCTATGTACACGTTCGAACGACATCACACATCACAACTTAGTCCGCTTGTTGACCACGACCTCGGCGGTAGCGTCGAGGAACCCTCATACAGATATCTCCTGTATCTGCACGCGCTTCTTCATGATGCCGGGCGGCGCGGGCGCGGCGGACGCGGCGGGCGCGCGCAGGATGCCGCCCCCCTCCCCCTCCGCGCCCACGTCGCCCGCGCCCTCCGCGCCGTCCGGCCCGAACTTGACCTGCGTGGAGCTGTCCACGACGCGCGGCTCGAACGTGCTGGTGCGGCCCACCGGGCCCGCAGGGTCGCCCGCGCGCGCCGGGTCCAGCTTCTGAATATCGGGCTTCTGCGTGTCGATGCACACCACGCTGCCCGCCTCAATGGCGCTGCCCACGCTCACGTCGGGCATGGAGCTGCGCGCCGCGCGGTGCTTCTCGTCGTAGCAGCTGTACTCGCCGAACGTCGGCTCACCGCAATCCGACAACGTCCGCAGGTCGAATTTAGATCCCACACCGCGCGGTACGTGGGCCGATTTGCACTCAAACCCAAACCCTTTGCCGTCAAAGGCGCGCACTTCGTAGTCGAGCTTTCCGTCATAGTTATCCGAAGACGATGAGCTCCCGGCCTCAGCGAGATCGTCTTTGGAGCGGCGCGGGCGCGAGCCGCGCTGGTGGTAGATGCCGGCGAAGATGAGCACGTTGAGCAGCAGGAGGAAGCAGCCCACGGCGATGGTGACGGTAAGCGCCGCCGTATAGGACTGGTAGTGTGAGGAAGCGAGGCGGCGAAGCAGCGCGTCGTCGGGGTGCACGGGCGGCGCCGTGGCGTTGGGGGGGCACTCGGTGGAGGGCGGCGCGGCGGGCGCGGGGCGGGGGGGCGCGGCGCGTGGTGGCACGGTGCTGCGCGCGCCAGCCCGCGCGCCGCCCTCCAGCTCCACCACGTGCGGCACGTGCGCGCGCGACATGGATTGCGCCCGCACCGCACCTGCAACACACATGTCAAGTTACAGGCTCGTACAACTGAGGTGCGATTCTCGTAATTTTAAGAACGTTCACAGTCTGATCTCAGTCTCAACCTGTCAAAAATACTTCTAATTTCCCTACATTTTTGACATTGATTATCGCTGAGATGAGATTGCAACTAGATTTTGAACGTTTTTAATTACGGGAATTGGCCTTCAGACCACCGTAAAAATAAAATGCTGTGCACACGATGACCACATCTGTTTCCCATCATCATCCTTTTTACGTCGACCAATGGAACAAAAATACATAGTAATATTTTGTTTAAATATGTCTCTCAGGCTCCAGATTACAATGAACACATTTCTGACCACCCTTTTTCAACCAATAGGAATAGAACAAAAAAGGACCAAGAATGAGAAAGTTTGAATGTGCTACGTGTACTTTACATTTTGTTTTTACTAATACAGCAGGAATAGTCCTTACGTCCTTGGTGAGATGTATGTGTTCGTTAATCAACTGCCTCATTGATTATGAGTTTAATTGTCTCGAATAGCTGTTGGTACATACCTTCGTAGTAGTTGGCGTTGTCCTCCTGGAAGTGATGGTGTCGCATGGCGGCGTCGGGCAGGTCGGAGCCGGGCCGGTGCAGCTGCGGGATGAGCGACAGCCACAGTGACATCTTGTGTCCGCGGTAGTGACTGCGCATCTCCGGCTTGCCACCTGCGCCGGCCACCACACAATTGAAACAAATGAACCCGAACCGTAACCGCACGGGTCACGGGGGTAACCCTAAAGTTTTAAACGAGCAACTCCAAATCCCTACAAACACAATGCTGAAATCCATACTAATTGTACACATATGTTGTTCTGTTAACAGATGCTGATCTTCACAACAACTGCTCGGGCTACGAAACTTTCCGAGTTCCATTTATTTAACTGTATTACTACGACATCGAGTAGTCGAGCTATAAATGGCAATCGGAAAGGTCCATAAACTGGGAATCTGTAACATATGTATTCGTATAAACTAATCAGGAAGTTTTTCGTAGGCGGTGACATAAAACAAATATGAAATAATGATATAATATATTATGTAATATATTATATATATATATATTTATATTTATATAGTTACGCACTGATCTCCATGTAGAGTTGGTTGATGGTGTCGTATGTGTCCCAGTACGGGGTCTGGTCGAGGCCCAACCGAGGAGTCTCACCCAGCATTGGACTAGGAGGTGGCGTTGCCGACGGATCATTGGGATTTCTAAAGAAAAAAATACAAAGTATGTTTTCGATGTGTTTATTTAAACGACATGTTGACGATAGTATTAAGTTTTAAAGTTGATACTCAATTAAATATTTCACTGCAGACTGTTCACGTAATTAAACCTTTATTGAAATATCTTGTTTCGCAACCAATCAAATTTAGAATGCCTTCCATTACCACAAAATTCTTGACTTATTCCACTAAAATTGTTGTACATCACTAGGTAAAGGTAAACCTTTTACGTAGATATGTTTACTCGTGTTTTGTGGCTCAATACCAATTGATCTACAGGTAAATACGAGGTCAATCTGCTCACCCACCCACATGAACATTCTTTACATATTGAGACACATTCATTTCTTCGAAAGTACCTAAAATATAAATCCGGACTCGTTTTTCATACGAAAATGATATACAGGATTTACTATCCGTAAATCCTGTATATCATTTTCAGAATCAGAATTCAGAAAATGATGTACAGGATTTTCAGATAATCAGAAATCTTTCAGGTTATGCAGAGCACTGACTGTATAACAAACTAACAACATAGTTCGGGACATTTTAAAAGAGTAACAGTGGAATTTCTTGCCCATTATTCTCCATACGAACACTACCTTTTGAAAGGGGCGACTAGAATCAAATCAATTTTACTGTAAGATTTGAAGTTCAAAAGTGCCTTTAATGTGCCTACTTGAAATAAATGATTTGACTTTGGGAAGTTAGGGTACCTACCTATAAAAATAAACATATTCCTGAATGCAGATTTATATCTATACGTAAACATGTAGCATACGCATAGTCAAACTATAATGTTCCCACTGCAGGGATACAGGCCTCCTCTATGAGAGAGATTTGGTCATAATCCACCACGCGGACTCAATGCGGGTTAGTGGATGTCACACGTCTTCGAATTTTTGGTTCTAAGACGTGCCGGTTTCCTCACAATTTTCCCTGCACGGTTTTGAGAGTAATAGTCATGAAATTAAAAACACAAAGTAACGTGCCTGCCTGGATTGAAACTCACAACCTAGAACCCGTAAGTCAGGGCCGATACCACTGGGCCCCCACTGCTCAAACGCCAACAAGTACAGACGCCAACACATCAAGCTACCTGAAACTGTCAAATTTTCCCAATCAACATTTAAGCCTTATGGTTTAGCGATAAAGTTGAAAATCTATTCAAGAAATTTGACACATTGTAGTAGCTTGATGTGCTTGGCGTCTGTACATTTTCAAAAGTTCAAATTACACAGCTCAATTTGATTCGTGTTTGAATTTACAGTCAGTTTGCATTCCCTTATCGTTATTTATTTTCCGCCATACAAACCTGGATTGAAATCCCATCTTCCCCTTAACCTGAGGCATGAGTCCCATTATGGGGTTCAGTTGTTGCTTAGCTAAGAACCGTCTACGTTGTTGACGTGGAATTAGAAAAGCCATCTGCGACTAACTAGATATTTCAATGGATATTCCTCAAAGGAAAATATATGTTTACAAGCGATGGTATTTTGGAAAAAATGGAAATAAATCTGGAAAAAATGTTTTGATATCGGAATTTTAAATGAATTATTGAAACTAAAAACTACTTCAGTATTATTATTTAGGCTGATTTACTCAAGTAACGACTTACTCAAAATCGATATGATACCTCCTAACTTTTTTTAAGCTGATCTAACAACGTTACAAGGTGTGGTGTACAAATTACATTACATATTACATATGTATATATTATATTATATATTTTATAGGTATTTTGTACCGACCTTTTTTGTTGTCTTGTATGTTTCAAGTGTTTATCAGTGGAAACTTATAAATGGCCTTCAAATACATATTGATTGAGAACACTTTTATATTAGCTGTAAGTTTCCCGAATGGAATAAAATACATTAACGAATAAAACAAGATAGACAAACAAACTCTTCAGCTTTATAGCTGAAGAGATTGTTTAAACGCACTAATATCTAGAACTAGCAGTCGGATTTGAAATCTATTTGCGTTTGATAGCCAAATTCTTGAGGAAACTTATAGGCTATTTAACATCACGCTATGACCTTTAGGAGCCGAGCAAAAAAGAGAAAGTCAGAAAGAACGCTAAGTGAAAACGAAATAATAGTGCGGTTAGGCGACGCGATACAACCTTGCGGGTCGGGGGAACAAAACATTTCAGAATAATAAGCGTTTGTAGGATAGTATCCTACAAGAATTTTTTACCCATATCTGACGAAGTTAGAGATGTAATGGATGCACAGTTTGGACACTCGTTGCTCCTGCTGCGTGAAGTTTTGCTGATGGTGCGTCAGGGAGATTGGTACGCCCAGGTAATATGGCAGCTCCTCGCCATGAACCGAACCTGGCCTCTGTGTAAAAACAATTTTAATTATACCTACCGTTTTTTTCTTCTATACATATGATAAAATAGTAACGAAGTCAAAACTGTATATTGGTTAATTTAGAAAAAAAATAATTGGTACGAAGTGTGGTAACGGGTAACGAGTCTGATGCCGAAAATATAGTTTTAAGAATTATTGTCCGTTTGTCCGGATGTATGTTCCGGATCGGTACAAAAACGGCTGAACGGATTTTGATGAAATTTTGCACACAGATAGATTAACAAATAGGGTACTTTTAATACTGATGGTATGTACGTTACCGTGGGATATTTTCCGACATCCACCCGGGCGAAGCCACAGGCAAAAGCTAGTCGGAAATAAGTTAGTAGTTTATATTACCACTCAGTACGTGATCGTTGGTTACTGGGCCTTATACAGTTGTGAAACATATAACCCAAGGTTCTGGCTAGTTGTCTCCTCCAGCCTCTAAATTGCAGCATTACATTTTCCAAGCCCATCGTATGATACAAGATGGCATAACATTCTCAATTACTACCGCAGTTACGTAGTATATTACCCTTAGCACTAACCGTCAAACTTGACCCCAATCTAAACCAAAAGCCCGCATAGTCCTATTAACAAGTCCATTCAAGTGGTCGCACTAGGGTTGTCGAAATAACAAACAGGTGTATAGAGAAATCGTGCAATTCACCGCGCAACAACCGCACGTGCGTCGACACGTTTTGACAACCGCAGCCTGTCACCGGCTGCTGTGACAACTTAGTGCTTGTCATATTGCAGGATTTTAATATACAGGGTGTAAGGGACATTGACGCACAAACTGTTACCATGATTTGAGCATATGGAATGAAAAAAACCGGCTAAGTGCGGCCGGACTCGCTCACGATGGGTTCGGTACCACAAGGCATAAAACTCCGAAAAAAACGTTTCTTTTTTACCCCTGTAAATTTTAACTTTATTTTATTTTTATTATTTGTTATTGTAGCGGCAACAGAAATACATCATCTGTGAAATTTTCAACTGTCTAGCTATCACGGTTCCTGAGATACAGCCTGGTAACAGACAGATAGACGGACAGTGGAGTCTTAGTAATAGGGTCGCGTTTTTACCCTTTGGGTATGGAACACTAAAAAAAGCTGTTCCATACATTTTATCCGTGTAAACCGTGTCATGTGGACAAAACAAGAAAATGTCGTTTGCAGTTATTTATATATTTTTGCAGTATTTTAGTCCAGCAAATTAATTAAAAATTAGAGTGCACATTTGTATAAAACAGTATTTTTTTTATAACCAACTAGTAATTTCTACGATACGGGGGTCTAGAATCTTAAATGCTGAATTTATGATAACATTTTGCACGCCGATGGATTACACCCTGTATATTGGCTTCGATGATAAACAAATCACCTGTTCTCTACATTTTGACGAGTTAAACGAACATAAGTGTAGGGAACAGCAAAATTTTTTTCCCGATTTCAGGTTTGGTCCCATAGTAGAAGTTATTAATAATGATGAGTACAATGACCTCTTAAGAGGCTGTTAATGTTTTCCCAATAACCCTGTATTTTGAATGGTATAACTCGAACTGTTTAAATCATGAGATAGCGTGCTATATATTCTAGTCAACGTTTAATTTATTAAACTGTAGATATATTTCATCCTGTCCAAAGTTTACTGAATACTTTTGGTAAGCTTCATTCAACAACACTCTTGACAAAATCTGTTAATCAAGCTTTAAAACAGAAAACTCGCTGACATTCGCTTCAATCAACTGAAGTTTAGTCTGTTTACTTAGAAAAGTTACTTTCCAAAATATAGCTGTTTGTTTGTCCATTCAGTTAACGGAATCTATTTCAAACAGAGTTGATGGCCGACATAAACGAAGATTAACAACTTTGGAGAAGAAAAGCGCTGCGCCACCATCCACTTGATAAGCCGTTGCCAAGATCCACGTTATGTTGAGTGAGCATGTCGCCGATATACATACTAACTGGCTAATATATCTACATGAAACGGTATCATAGGTTTGTACAAGGGAAATATTTCTGCACTTGTTACATTTTCTGCCAACTTTGGTGAATAAGTAAAAGACATGACATTTTTAGTGACCGAAATTAAAAAGGCACAGTTGGTCATTACGAACGAAAAGTCTTCAGTAGTCGTAAACTCATTTTATTTCATAAAGGACACGATGACTGCTTCAATAAAGTTTAAAAGTTCTTTCCTTTTGTCCTTTTGACATCTAAACAGTGTAGCGTAGGTACAATATGTCAGTGTCAATACCTGGGGCCCTAAAAAGGCCACTTTAGCACTTTGGCAGAATCATGAACGGATAACATTATGAATCATAATTTATGGCGAAGACAGTTCATGTTTTTCTTTTTTTCGCTGCACTACGTAGGTATAATCAAAGAGATTGGAATTGGATTTGGATTGGATTGATTGGTATTTAGCACAGACAAAAAAAAAACTGTATAATCCTTCACCAATGGGATTTCCGATCGATGTCCGATCGCGATCGGTTCCATTGGTGAAATTAACCCTTAGATATTTAGCTTACTTACCTGTGGATAATCCTTGTCTTGCGAGAGATGGTGGAAATGCGTGAAGTAAGTCGTGCCCCCTCTAAGTGCATGGAGATAACCCAGCCTGATCAGTGGCGCCGCGGTCCGTCCATCACTTAGCACCTGCGTTAAATTAGTATTTCAGGAAAATGCATTCAACGCTTTCGTGGAGGACCATGTTGGAAATGACAGAACAAAAGAATGGAGAAAAAGTTAGCAAAGCATTTCCAACATACAACTTTCGCTTGAATTGCATGAAATACGGAATTTTATCTTAAAAGCAGTATTTTTTTATAAACACCTGCATGTTTGTAATAATTTACTGAACATAATGAAATTGACACATGACCATAAAACAACAACGCACATTAATCTACTTGACGCCTACCACATAGTACCTGCACACTAATTCCATGAGCCTATCAATCATTCTTGAACAGTCAATCTCACTTACGTCTTTAAAGAATTCGAATTATGTACCTACATTACAATTTAAATTTCTAACTTCATTTCCACCACTTGTAACAAAAGCTACGATAAGTAATGCCGTCAGCTGAATCATAACAATGTCGTCGTGTTATTAGGCGTTGCAAGTATTTTCCAATAAAGCCTTTTAACGCGGCCATCGTGTATTCAGCGTGAGCGGGCGTCATTAACTCCCTTTGTACGGCGAAGGAGCGTTCGGTGAGGAGCGAAAACCACTTGAGGCTTAAATTGAGATCGTCTGCGATGCCGGCGCCGCGCCCAGGTCGCGCGCTCTACTAATGTCATCTCAGCCGACAGTTAAAAACTTTCAGCAGTTTCACTATCGATGATGTTAATCCTGTTTTGTTCTATATTCAACGTACATAAACAAAAACAAAAGAGGAGTAGGAAACTCTTTGCTATTTATATTCAGAGAGTGGTTCCTCTATTACCCTGTTCTTATATTCAAGCACGCCAGTGTACATGGCTAATATCATGCTGTTATTTCTATTTATTTTCACAATATTCAAATATCTTCTCAATTACATTCGTAATGACATTCCAAGTGTTTTCGTCTGTGAATGAGGCCTTTTGGGAACAAGTGCGTTTAACTGTAGCTATTCGTAAATTATCCCCTTAGTTTTAATAACACTGGTGTTATTTGTAATCTTCGTGAACGTCTCCGTTCACGAAGATAATGAACTTTTAACGGGGCTATCAAAGGGATCAACCTGCTTCTTTTGAGATACATTATTACAGCCACACGTGGAAGTGAAGGTATCTTCCGCGCTCAGACAAATTACGGTACATTACAACATAAACAGCACCACAGTATAATAAAGTAAGCAGTATTATCTACGTCTCGTCAGTGACCTTGAAATAATAACCTATGGCGCAGGCGGCTCGGTAGATAAGCACCTTTTAGACAAAATGGACCAAATTATCAGGCATACATTAACTTCCATTTTAAATGTGGCCATGGACGACTGAGCTTGGGCACAAGCTACTCTTCCTATTCGTATGGTGGGTCTCGGCGTCCGCAAAATTTCTAGTATTAGTTTACCGGCTTTCATATCTTCGGTCCACGGCACTGATAAATTAATCAGGAAAATCCTAGCATCCACACCGATTAATTTTGATGCGCCGTGTTTCACCGAGGCTATGGATGCCTGGAGACTAGCTTGCCCGAATACAGATCCACCCGACCATCCATCTTCCCAGAGACAGTGGGATGAGCCACTCTGCAAAGTAGTACAGAACAATTTACTTGACTCGTCTGCTACTACTGCGGAATGTGCGCTCCTGCTGGCTGTGGGTAACCTTCGTCAAACATAGGCACTTTGTTCGACGACACTACCTTCGCCTCGCTGCTTCCCTACGACTGGGCATTCCTTGCTGTTCTCCCCATCGCTGTCACTGTGGCAAAGATGTGAATAGCCTTGGACACCACGGCCTGTCTTGCAGCCGAAGTGCGGGTCGCTTAGTGCGGCACGCGAACATTAATGACATCATCCGACGAGCTCTTGTTACCGTCGGCGTTCCAGCTGTATTAGAACCCAATGACTTGGCACGCGACGATGGCAAGAGACCGGACGGTATGTCTTTATTTCCATGGAAGGTGGAATCGACACACGATGCGTCCCACACTAAAGGCCTACTTTAGTGTGGGACGCAACGTGTGTCGATACTCTTGCGCCATCCCATCTTCCTGGCTCGGCATGCTGTGCTGGCGCTGCTGATGCGGGTGCGGAAAACCTCAAGCGGCGAAAATATGATAATCTTATTGGAAATTATATTTTCGAGCCGTTTGGGGTTACCCCAAACGGCTGAGAGTTTCTTTGCTCATGGTCTTTTTAAAGAAATTTCTAAACGGCTGGTTGACACTTCCCGTAGCCCAAGGGCTGGCTTTTACCTTTGCCAGAGGCTAAGCATCGCCATACAACGTGGTAATGCCGCCAGTCTCTTGGGTACATTACCAGTCGACAGCGATGCGGATGAATTTTTCGACGCTATTTTTTAGTTTCTGTGTAGTTTTAGTTAAGTTAGAATTAAATTTTGTTAGTTTTTTCCACTAAATATACCTATTATGGTTCTTGAACTTCAAATGCCTAATTATAAATTGATAAAATCTGACAGATTTGTATAAAACAAATAGGTTAATTGGTCTAGCGTAATTTAAGTAGGTTATATTAAATCACTATCGAAATAAATTTACTTATCGTCAATGAAATTTTATGTAAATAAAAATATTGCATTTTCCACCAAATCATTTGGATGAATATGGGATGAATAGTTTCGATTTCACAAACGAGTTTTTGATTGCGAGACGCAAGATAAAGCCTTTTTGTGACAGACTTAAATCCACGCGAACGAAGCCGCGAGCAGAAGCTAGTATATGTATCTATATTTTGTTTCTTCAATCGGGCATCGATCGCATGAAAAAGGAAAGATACTCACCCACTAAGTACATACCAAGGAAGCTCGCTACGCTTCAATAAATATAGAAATACCTATATGTTTACCATACATAAATAAAAACTAAAAATAATGGTATTTTATAGGTTTACCTTGCCGATTGAGTTGGTAATTAAAAAAAAGTAATTGGTTTCGACATTGATAAATTCAAACATCTATACACTGAACAACTATGGGGCACGCGCGACTGTTGAATACTGGTGTACACCGAGATTTTGAAGCGCGTCGTTTTGTATGAAGACGTAATACTGCTTACATTAGTATACTGTGACAGCACACACTTGGTGTACACCAGTACTGAGCACACCAAGTGTGTGCTGTCATCCATAACACGCGGTGCAAACAGACGCGTTACTCACCTCGAGCGTGGCGTCGCGCACACTGAGCGGGTTCTGCACAGGCTTGTCCCAGTCCGTATACTCGTTCTTCAAGGTCGAGTAGATTTCGTTGAGGTGGTAATAGTACGCGTTCCGGACGAATGTGCGAAGAATGCGGTCCCGTCGGCTCTCGTTGAAGCCAAACTCCAAGTCTTGGGCGTTAAATTCCAGATATGATTCTGCAAGGATGGCATTCCTCTCATTTGCATGTATTTATCATTCGCTTCGGAAGTCTCATTCATTTATTCTGAAGTATGTTAACGCTATGTGAATTACAACTTCAATACTTGGAACCATAAAACACAAGCACTATATGTCGTTCCGTTATACGGGCTCACATAGAGCGAGGATTGAAATAAATAGTCTAATTCATAAATTTAAATGGAGACGTAATTAAGACAGATATTAACCCCGTTTATTACGCCTGTTTATTTGTACGACAAGAAATACCTCGTTTACAAGTGAGGAGAAGAGTAAATAGCATAGGTACTTGAGGCTTGACAAACTTAATGATAATAAAGGGTTACTGTTGCTACGCTTTTTTTCACAGGGTAGACGATGGTACGTTATCTAGCTTTTATGTGATCAATTTTAGGCAGTTTATATTCTCTGAATTTTGATGAGCTGAGGGGTTGAAGAATGAAAAAGATTTGGTACTTGCAGGTTTTAAGATTAGAAAAACCATGAGCCATGCAGATCGTCCAATAACGGCTCGGTTCGGTTGTTTACGTTGGTCACCTTCAAGACTTGATTGTTAAAAGGTTGTTGTTTGTTGTTAGTGTTGTTACCCGTGGTGGTGAGTCCAAACAGCAGTTCTCTATGTGAGAAGTCGGCGAGTTCATGTCCGGCTGCGTTGGCGACGGCCGCTGCGCCTGCGCCGAGTCGTGAGCTGTCCGTCGGAGGCGGTGCCTAACAAAATAGATATCATATTATTCGATTTCGATACTTCTTATAGTTTCGGAAAAAAGTGGCTGTGACATACGGACGAACAGACAGACATGACGAATCCATAAGGGTTTCCGTTTTTTGCCATTTGGCTACGGAACCCTAAAAAGGCGTGAGTGTATATAATATCGCCTTAATGGTCAACTTAGCGTCAGCGACAACAGATTGTAGAAGAATAGTTATTAGTTTGTGTTATATTATGTGATTATGTTTACATTAATTTGAAGTAGGCACTTATTGATAATTCAAGATAACGACGAAAAGTATACGTATTTTTTTTGCTATACGCATTTATTGAAACTTTGGACATTAGAACTCGATCTATAATAAGAAAACTTAAAAGTAAAAATTCTGGCCTTCAATGTTCATTCCATTAGTCGCATAAAATACCATTTCCATTAAGAAAGAAAAGAAAGAAATAAAATACATTTATTTAGCACAAAGAGACACACAAGTGGAACCATAAAACACAAGTTATCATACATTGGTGGTTTCCACAAGTTATCATACATTTATAAGCATAAATGCAAGTCGTTACACAGCACCAACCATATACAAACAACACTTTCAATGGAGTTACTAATTGAAACAATGCTCAACATAAAATTTAATTTTCTTTAATAAGAATCAGGAATAAAAAGCTTTTAGTGCGCGCCGCCGCCGCCGAGGCCGGCCCAGAAAGAGATGGCGAGATGACCTGGACGCGTAGTGCGAGGGTTGGTGCGAGATAACCTGGACGCGTACCGCGAGGGCTGGTTCGAGGTGGCGCGGGAAAAGAGTTCCTGGAAGGATTTGGGGAGCCCAGCAGTGGGACAACATAGGGTAGAAAAAAAAAGTATTTGAATAAAAAAGTAATAGGGCTGGGATTCACGACGAACTCACAATTGATGAAAATATTTTAACCCTTATAGGATCACTTTGTTGTCCGTCTGTCTGTCATGGCCCTTTATCTCGGGAATGCGTGAAGGTATCCAGTTGAAATTAAAAACATAAACTCAAGTCTAACAGCCCCTTGAAGCTGTGAAAAAATCTAACTTCTAAGTTAACGTAAAAAAAAGATACGGCCGTTTATGCCGCAAAAAACGTATATTTGGACAAAAAGAGAAAGGGAAAGGAAGGGAATCAAAATTTATAGGTTACTTCCCGTTGACCTAGAATCATGAAATTTGGCAAGAAGCAAGGCCATGTAGCACAAGTAAAGGAAAAAATCCGAAAACCGTAGTAATTACATTTAAAAAAATCCCGTGATACTATATTATATATACATACCTACAGAACCCTCGGTGCGTCGTAGTTTGGTCCTACATTGAATTTAACCCCTATATATTCACATAAAATGAAGATAGGATATCCTTTAGGTACCCTAATACCATTAATTGATACAGATTATACAGAACCCAAATTGCTAGCGATAATAGGCTGTAACCTGCAAACTGCGGCAATCACGTGAAATTCTAGACGCTTCCATATTCTAATTGCTTCTCGATATCTGGCTGCTTGAAATGTAAATCAACAATTGTGTAGCCATTACAGGAAATCAAAATAGCTTTATTTAATATTATTGACTCTATTTAATATGTTTGACTATATAAATTATCTGTGAATTGAATTGAAATCCACAGTAACAAATAGACTTTTCAGAATTATGTTAGAATTGGCCTCAAATGTCATGATTTCTTGAAATAGTCATTCAATAGGGTAATATGAACTTAGAGTATTGATGATCATAATTCTATAAATAAATATTTGTTACGGCCGCGAAACATATTTAGATAAACATACAACCTGATACTGATAAGCAAAGTGCAAAAAGCGTAATAAAATTTGAATTTTGCGGGCTACCGGTTCCTCTGATGGTTTCGCTTTAACATTTATAAACAGTAAAAGAAAAATCAAACTGTTGCCGTTTATTCAGTGGGTAACACATACACACGCACACCTTACACATACAAACACACAGATCACAGTCACACACACACATACATCACTTCTATCTATTGTCCTATTGCAGGCACGCTGAAAGAGATTTCTTATGAAATAAGCATCACCTTTGTACCTATTTTTCTGTCCTGATTTTTTTCTTGTACAGTCAAAAAAAAAATCAGACATTTAAAAAACAGTTTTTAAATGTGTACTTAAATGGTAAAATAAATGATTCTAAACCAGCATTAACAAATATCGTTGGTTTTTAACTTACACCGTGTAAGTAAAGGGAAACAAAAAAAAGAGTAAATGTTCAGGCGTCATATTTTCCGCAATATTAACCGGGACACAGGTGTGACGTCAATTTGTTAGCGAAAACATCCTGTTAATTTCGTCAAAGGGGTTATTCGTCCAAGCCTGTACAATAATTAGCAATTTTGCAAATGAGGTGCAAATGGAAGGCGAACGATATACAGGTTTCCCAAAAATTGAGCTCATAGCTTTGTGTTCCTGATGATCAAAAGACTGATTTGGGGTAAAAAACCGGTCCAAAATATGGTTAATAAACCAGGTTAAGCTGAAATTGGATCAAAAAAGAAAACATGAAAAATGGCGATTGCGTCCAGAATAGGACTTAAGGCAAAGTTAATGTAACATTAAATTGCCAAAGTAATATAAACTTGGCTAACGGTTGAAAGCACGTGTCGACATCAAGCACTGAAACTTTAACTTGACAAATATTTTTGTTAAGTTTCGAGTCAGTGATTGTGTTACAATAACTTGACTTCAAAGCTTCTCGTATAATTATTACACGGTGTAAGGGACAACGACGCGCAAGCTGTTATTCGAATTATGAATTCAGTACATGAATCTAGAGTTGACATTTTGCACCGGTTATTTAAAAAAAACTAAAAACTGTTCCATATATGATTCGCGAACCTATGAAATGTGGCTTTACAGAATTACTAGCTTCTGCCCGCGACTTCATCCGCGTGAAATTTCTTGTTCCCTCGACCCAGATTTTTTTGTACTACATGACCGTGTAGATATTGCATTTTGTATAAAACCGCAGATTTTTTACAAGCTATATTTTATTTTTAACTTGCACTGTTCGTGTGTAAGTATTTATGTATGTAAGTTGTCCGTTCAAAATTTGCAAACCATTTTTCGACCATTTGTTGGTATCTGATGACAATATGCAATACTCAATATTGTAATAATTTCAATATGGCCGCCGCTCCAAGGCGGCGGATTACATATTTTTCTCAATCCCCTTAATATGGGTATCAAATGAAAGGGCTTGAAGAGTAGAAAACGATAAAGTTAATAACATCACACTAAATTCAATATGGCCGCCGCTCCAAGATGGCGGATTATATTTTTTTCAACCCATTTATTAAGGGTATCAAATGAAAGAGCTGGAAAAGTAGAAAACGATAAATTTAGTAACAACACTCTAAATTGAATATGGCCGTCGCTCCATGATGGCGGATTACATTTTTTTTTCAACCCCCTTAATTTGTGTATCAAATGAAAAGACTTGAAGAGTAGCAAACGATACGTGAACAATCAAAACGATTAATTTAACAATCCAGACTAATATTATAAATGCGAAAGTGTGTCTGTTTGTCTGTATGTTACCTGTTCACGCTTAAACCACTGAACCGATATAGATGTTATTAATTGGTATAGAGATAGTTTGAGTCCCGGGAAAGGACATAGGATAGTTTTTATCCCGATATTCCCACGGGATCGAAACTTAAGCGGGTAAAACCGCGGGGCGCTGTAAAATGTCACTTAAATTTATTTTTTTCTTTTTAATTCGCGTTATTCCTTCTATTTTAGGTTACGTTTTTATTTAAATAAAAGCTTGTTTTTAATTTAAATTCAAGTCTGGTGGATCTATAACTATGTACTGAATTCAAGGTAACAATTTGCGGACGATGTTCCTTACACCGTGTATACTACAGTTCTTAAAAATAAAGACACGCCTAAATCTAGAAGTGGAAACTCACGGAAGGGTTGACGATGACAGTGCCGTCGACAAAGGGTGCGAACCCCGGCAGAAACCGCGGCGGATCCAACCGCACCGCCAGTAACTCTGCCAGTGGCTTATTCCTCAAACACGGCGCAAGATCGTCCTCCAACAGGTCTCCATGACACCCCGTCTGTTCCGCCACCTGGTCATACAATACTCATGAAACTGTTAAAAGAATTCCTAAGTCTCTTCTCTTTTTAAAGTGTTCTCAAATCTCAATATTTGTCTAAATGTCAGCGTCACATAAATCGTTATTATATCAAAAATATTTACTGAGATTTGATTATGATTTTAAAAGTCTTTAAACATTATTTTGCGTGTTACCGAAACGAAACGCAAACTTAAGTGAAAATATAAAAACAATAAAAAGATTTCACATTTTCCATCGCAAATTGGATAAGTCGAATGCATGAAAACTTTCCGTGTCCCCAATTTAGGTTCCCCTTATTTTTTCTAAACAATATCCTCTCGCCTGTTTAACAGGAAGCCCACACCCGATATTCTTAAACGTAAAGGTACCTTTCTTTTTATCGTGAGCGGTTCCCTCTGTAGCGCCCATGAACTCAGCCCCGACCCACTTAACAAGATGACGCGCTTCAGTAGTTCTGAAACAGATAACCTAATTTAATTTCGTCATTTTTAACAAGGATCACCCAGATAATGAAATCTCTTCTAAAGAAAAACATTTTTATTTCTCCCTCCGTTTCTCGTATTCTTTAATAATAAAAAGAGAGTTTTCAGAAATAGTCTCCAGTGTAAATGTTGACCTTATTTTTAAATTACGCGGAGAAAGCTGCCCTCTTGTGCATGTCTGATGTGACCCTTTTAATCGTATTAAGTAACGGAAGATCTCAACGGGATGGTGACACGAAATAATGAAATCTGCCCGGAGCGGTATAATTACGCACAATGCCTGTCCCACGCGCTTACTCGCACGTGAGCGGACCGCCACGCGGGCCCCGCTACCCCTCCCCCGTTGAGCCCAGAGATCATTACTGTTCCAGCTGACAGTTCATTAAAAATACTCATATAATTTAATTTCTTGACAGTTTGGTGTAATTTACTCTCGTTAAGGCTTTAAAATTTTACGTAGGTAACATCACACCCGCAATACGTAATTCTACAGAATTTTCATCCAACATTTTATGAATGGATACGATGACAAAGCTCATGTAACCTACTGATAATCTAATCTTCAGTAAGTAATTGTTTCGCAAACTTTACGAACTAAATTATATTCAAAATCTGTGTCATCTTAATGGATTAACTGAACAATTCATACCCCTAGCGACGGGCGAGACGGCGAGGAAGTTGGCGAGCGCAGCCCCCGTTCCGTGGCCCATGAGCGTGACCCGCTCGGGGTCGCCCCCGAACGCCGGCAAGTTCTCCCGCAACCAGTGCAGCCCCGCCACCAGGTCCATCAGACCGAAGTTACCCTGCGCCGACCCCTTAGCACCAGTCTTTAAAAAACCTACCAACAAACAAACAACACTTAAAAGTTAAAATAACACAAGTGACATAAAACAATCGTTAATCTCCCACGAATATAAACTATTTCAAAGTATAAGATTTACACATAAATACACATTACGACTACGACTATGCCTTGCAGCTGAGAAATAGTGGCTCATAATGCAAAATATTTCACTGTCGTCTGCGGAACACGACCCGGAAACAGTACAGAGCGTCTTCAATAAATTATGATAAAATGTATTTTTTGCGCACCACGAACACGTCTGTCTGAGGAGATACACTCCAGTGGATAGCGACACTTATGTAAATACGAAAACTTACACATTTCATTCAATCTCCCAGATGTGTCATCGTTATTCAAAGTTTCCTCTCACGAAAATTGTTCACAAGTGAATCAATATTTTCTATCACATCAATTTCGAGTAGTGACTTCGGAAACAAATATTTGGAATAGTGTGTAGGGTAGGAGGGTGTATCGTTCCGATATTTGTATAACATTTCGCACAAATATAAAAACAAAAATAGTTTTCTCATTTTAAGTTAGGTATGTTTAAAAATATGACATAAAAATATTTTTGCAAAAATTTGCCGCATGTTTTTAGCGTAGGTAGGTCAAATAATTCGCCATACTACGTATTTAAGTTGCCGAAACGATAAAAGTATTCTTGAATACTTTCTGATTACAAATTACAACACAAACAGAAAGAAGTGGAAACAAGTACAATTTTGCAGACAAACGGCTTTATTTAAAGAAATAATAGCGTTCTACTTGTGCGTACGCGTATATACAAGTCTGTTGGGAACATATCGACAGTCAGTTTACCTATATTGGCGTGCCTTCTTCTTTTGATATTTTTATTGAGAATTAGACTTTTCAGGGCCATGTCTACTTTTACATTTGAATTTTCATAGGAAATACGATACCAGTTCATACAATATCTATATATTATATAAAATTAAAAGTCCTGACTGGCTTTTATATCAACGCACAGCTTAAACCGCTGGTCTTAGATACACGAAATTTGGAGGGTATGTTCTTTGTGAAGAGTAGGTATCCACTAAGTAAGGGTTTTTCGAAATTCCACACCTAAGTGGGTGAATGGGGGGAGGGTGAATACGCGGACAATTTCGCGGGCAGAAGCTAGTATATGTATAATCACTTCACACAATATGACTGAAAGGTCATCAAGAAGTAATTTTTGGAATGGGATCTCTATTTTCATCAGAAAAAAATAATATCAATTTACGCCTCGCGTTACTGTGAAACGCAGAATCGTTTTATTATTTTCGAAATCGTCTTTTTACATCTGCATCAAATGTCGTTCGCAACTGTAAAACAAAAAAAATCGAGAATAGGTACCCCTACTGAAATACGTTCATGAGATTTTTTCCGGATTATTTTCCTTGTATTTTATTATAGCATAAGGTCTAAGGTATAAGATACTTTATGTAGACTCTAGGAGATTATTATGCCAAAAACAATTACTTGGAAATTAATTGTAATTGTAGGTCCAAGCAACAGTGAAACATTTCCCACTAGGAATCATTCATTCTTCTTTTATAATTATAACATATTTTCAGAGAATAATAATATTGATGTACGTGGTAACCAACCGCGCGACACAAAGGCACCGCTCGTTGCTAGACTTGCGGTGCCTTTGTGTCGCGCGCGATTTCATCACGTGACGCGCCTTTTTGAAGGAGCCTTTACATGAAATCCTCCACGTGTCAGGTACATAATTATACACAATACGCTTAGCAATACATGTTTAATGTTACCCAGAAACTAATTAATTAGTCTATAAATATACTCAGCCCCGGATCTAAGAGGGGGCAAACCGGGGCACTTGCCCCGGGCGGCAGTTTCATGGGGGCGCCAAATCCTTCAGACAAGAATTCGAAATACCGAACAAATGGAGCCTCCATTCCTACAATCTCATAGGTTTTTAACAAGTAATCGAATCTTAATATAATATGTTTGAAAAACAAACTTTTTTATTTCCATACGCTCGGTTAGTTTTTGAACACATACTAAGCGATTTATGAACGCATCTTAACAGATCAAGTAATTTTTATGATGCGTGCGTAGTGTCCGTGATCTTTCTGCCAAGGGGAATCCCCGTCACATATCTATAAGAGCCGAGCCGAACAAATTCAAACAGTTGAACGTCAAGTGACAACACTGTTTGTTTATGTGGTTGATTGCGTTTGCGAGTAATCAGCGTTAATAAAATAAGTAATTTATTAGTGAAATCATAATATATATTATCGTAGTGGAAATCAACAATTTGCAAGTTTTTCTCAAACACTGAAGGGAGGGGGCGCCACTATCAAGGTTTTGCCCCGGTTCGAAAAAATCGTAGATCCGGGGCTGAATATACTAGATAGATATAATTAATGAAGCCGCCCACTACCCAGCAAAATATAGTTAAAGAGAAATTTGAAGTAAACTGGTTATAATTACAGCGGTCGTTACGGACAAAAGACAATGATAGAGCTCTATCATGGACGCTATATAACAGCCTTTAATTAAAACCCTGAAGTAAACCGCTATTCTAATAACGCCTGTTTAAAAGAACCCAAACTGTCTGATAATTGAAATTTTTCTGTACAATTACTTGCAGAACGCCATTTACTTTTCTCGATCAACGACGTTAAATGTAATTTTAACGTCTAGTTCTTTTTTCCAACCGACTGAAATGATGCACTACTTTGACAAGCCTGACACCATTTTGCCTCACAAAATGTCTTCTCTCTCGTTATACGTTTATAGGATATGAGGCAAATGTGTTGGCCACGACTGTTCTCATAGCAGCTTAAAAATCAATCGATTAACTCAGTCTGTAACAGTCCACTGCTGGAACGATGATGAGTTCTAGTCAAGTCCTAGGTCCCTCCTAAACTACACCACAACACCCTGTCCTCCGATTTCTATCTAGTCGAGTGGCGTCTCATACTACGCTTGCCGATACGCGATAGAAAGGCTAGCTTATTATGCCGGGATAACGGGATTGTGCCGGATCAGCGGGATTGTGCCGGGTCAGCGGGATTATGACGGGTCAGCGGGATTGTCCGAAAGGGTTACCACTGGCCCGGAACATAAAGGGCTAAGGAAGGAACACGGGTGGGTTTTAGTCAGTAAGAGTCTGACACTCCCTTCCTCTCCACCCAGAGCGGGAGGGGTCATTTGATGATTTCCCATCCTGAAAAAAAAGGCTAGCTTATTAGTATCAATGACTTACCCAATACACCTAACCTAAAGTTGATGGTAACGACCACAATGTTGCCGTTGGCTGCCAGTGTGGTACCGTCGTACGCGTTGCCGGAGCTCCATTCATAAGACTCGCCGTGCACGAACACCAAACACGGCAGCCCCCCGCCCTCGCCTTCCTCACCCCCTGCACAGGCAAACATTTGTTAACACCCTGAAAACTCTAGATTATATCGCAATGGATGCTAGTAGGTTATTCATTACGAAGTTATAACAGACTCGACTTACTTATTCAGGAAATTTATTAAAATAACTATGTGGTTGTAGTTACTTAGTACTTACGTTAGTACTGAGCATAGAAATACAAAACGAACAGATTCGTAACAAAGTAGTTAAAAAAAATAATTAAAGATTAAATAAATATAATGTTTAATGGGTTTCTTATTACCCAGTAACTGGGTTGTGGAGGTCAGACAGGCAGTCGCTTCATGTAAAATACTTGTATTCAGCTACATCCAGTTAGACTGGAAGCCGACCCCAACATAGTTGGGAAAGGGCTAGGCAGATGATGAATGTTTAACACCAATGTTCGAACCAAAATAAAAATACATTTACGATTGAAATCATACATCACGATATAGTTACACGTTCTGTGGATCACAACTGCCTATGAAACTCTAGATTAATATCACAATGAAGGTTTCTCCTGGCAGCTTATAAATTACGAAGTGAAATCTGATACGTTTAATTAACGATTATCAGGGAGTGCTTCCTAAGTACCCCAATAAATAATGTTTACAAAATAAGGCTTATATAACAACAGTTTATACCCTAGGAAAATTGAATTTTAACATTATAGCTTAGCGTTTAAAAAATTATCAAACATAGCTAAAAACTATCTAGAAATCCTTTTACTAACACGTAAGGAAACTTAAATAAATAATAATACAACGTGTTTTTTTTGATATCCCATAACTCTAGGGGGTCATTGTACTCATCATTATGAACAACTTTTACTATGGGACCAAACCTGGAATCACGAAAAAAAAATCATCTGTTTTCCCTACATTTATCTTCGTATAACTCGTCAAAATGTAGGGAGCACCAGATTTTTGTTTCGTGATTTCGGGTTTGGTCCCGTAATAAAAGCTGTTCATAAGGATGAGTACAATGACCCCCTAGAGTTATGGGATATCAAAAAAAAACACGTTGTATATTTAAATCATCATCTGCCTAGCCAGTCTAACAGTCTGCCAGTCTAACCGGGTGCAGCTGAATACCAGTATTTTACATGAAGCGACTGCCTATCTGACCTCCACAACCCAGTTACTGGGTAATACGATACGCCTTGGTAAGACTGGTTGTCAGACTTTCGGGCTTCTGACGACCCGTAACGGCTATCAAAGATCCACGAATGACAGCCGGGACTAACGGCTTAACGTGCTCTCCGAGGCACGGAGGGGTCACGGTATGTAAAGATGGTCACCCATCCACAGACCAACTGCGGCAAGCGTAGTTTAACCTGATCGATCGACCTGTGCGGCTGTTATTATTAACTCACAGGCGCCTCCTAATACTATATAATATACTCGAATCACTTAAGTCATATTTACACACCACAAAGTTTTTGCCGACTACACACATTGTAGATACATTATAAACTTACAAATACTATTTGCCCAAGCTATAATCATTCAACCACAGTAAACACTACACGAATATTTGAGAGCACACAATAACAATAACGTTTCCATACTCACGCTGACAAATTGGTGACAAAACATCGCCGGCGTGAACCGTAGATATAGGGTGTCTCAGCCTCACTTCCGCACTGCTTGCAGGGGGCAGGCTGCACTGCAATGCACTACGGAATTGAGGCCTCGACACCCTCCGCAGAGCCCCGCTTCCTCTCCCCGATGCATCTTCTGTGTCATCTTATGCACCGTAAGTGCTTGCTTTCATTTCTCACAAGTGAGCGCCGGCGTACGTATTTACTTATAACTTCTGAAGCGTTAAGTGCTCTGCAGCTAAACCGGCCGTGCATAAATTATAGCCGTGTCAAGTTTCGATGGAGGTTACAATTCAAAGTAACCCCTTAAAATGGGATCTCGGACTAAAATTTGGTTTGTACATCAATATTTTAGTGTTGCGTACCATTAGGAAACGTATAAGTAGTGTTCTGTAAATAGGTAATGCGTTTGTGAACTTATAAGTTAATATACGTAGAAGTGCGTTTGAATGGAACAAAAGCTTATTCTAATAAATTGCCAAATTATCCGCATATTATCCAAAGTTCATTTAACAAATGGTCGCGTCAAGCCTTATAATTTACTTTTCAAATAGGTATAAAACAGTACTTCACATAGTAGACATGTGTAGAGTACACATGTCTACTATGTGATATACTTTTTTTTTCATGAGTGCGAATAAATATTACAATTTATATTACGGTTAAACACAACAAATGCTTTTTACCTACTCTTTTATTTAGTGGACAAATGAATATACGTGCATTTTCCGCATAACTTTCCTTATAAGGTGCCAGAAAATGCTGCACGCCAATCCAACACAAAAAAATAAGTTTTCTAAGAGCACGTTCGCGGGCCTAATTTTCTTACAAAATTGAAAAGTTCTGTACAATTAATTTAAACTTCCAAAATTATATTTTTATCGCCTGCCTACGGCAATCCCACGTTACTCATAAAGTATATTCAACCTAAAGTATGAATACCATAAGCTACAGCTTTGTGAAGTTAATCGGTTAGCACATAACTCGTAGCTACATGTGTTGCAAACAGTAGTTAGATTACGCAACTTATCCTGTTATACACAGCTAAATAAGCTTACAGCTAAACAGCTAAATAAGGGTGAGATTGCTAAGCGCATCCTATTATTACTAACGCTTTATACGTACCGTCAACTATAAGATAAGTTTTTAAAATAGTAATATGTTTAAATCACCGCTGGCTACGTGAGTGCTACGGTGCTACGAGTGCTACGGGAGTGCTACGGTACTACGAGCGCTACGGCGGCGTAGACAAGCTACGATGCTACGACAATAAATTGTAATACATTACAATAATAATTCATACCCACACAGTTCTATAAGTAAATTATAAGTGCTTACAACGAAGGACAGCTAAATTAGCAAGCTAATAAAGCTCAGAAGCAAAATTAATTCCCGCACGAAGTACAGAAAACGTATCATACAAATCTCCCTTGATACATTTTTAAAGCGACATGTTTAACGGACAGTGAATTAACTAGGAAATGGTGTGAATAAATTATATGAACAAACCGCGGGCGAGGATTAATGAGCAGCGAGCTCTCGTCGCGCGGCCGCTCTATTATGTTGTTATCATTGTTCTGCTCTATTAGACAAGTGCTACACAAGAAAAAAGAGGAAACAAAGACTGCGTGCCACACATTATACACATATACAAATGTCGCGCCAGAAATCCCGCAGGATTAGGTAGAGGAATTTCAGTACTCTCACAGTTCGGCGACTACGATATGAGAGTGTATGCGATGAGGGCAAAGGTATCGCCATTTACCGGGCACGTTGCCAACCGCGAGACTGTATTTGCGAATTTCCTAACTATAATTACCGCGCGCGCGCGCGTTTCCTAGCGATACAGGAGTAATTCCTAGTGTGGGGCAACGTTTTTTTTAAAAGAAATAGAGAAATAATAATAAGAAATAATTCGCATATACGATCTCGTGGCTTAATCCACTCGTTTTAGAAGAGATCTTCCGCTAACTTGTCGTGGGTGTCGCACACAATTACAGGTGGGAGTATTTCACGAGGATGGTCAGTAAGTGTCATGAAGAGTTCGTTTGCAAGAAAGTGATTACGGTAAATCAGTGATAACAAAAGTCAAAAATATAATGAATATGATCAGTAAATTAAGAAAATAGCGCTCGATTATATAAGCCTCCCGGTTCAGAACCTGATTTAGCGAACATTTTATTTTTTATGTTTTTATTGCAGGAAGCACAAATTTTGAAACGGGAGGCCCAAATTCAACAAAAGAAATACATAAAACAACTGTTTACCATTAACAGGCACATAGAGGTTGACGTAGAGGCAATCTTCGCTCTGGTTGGCCAGCACGGGCAGCAGTCGCTCGAGCTGCCGTATGCGCGCGCGCGGGTGCAGTAACAACGCGTCGTCGCGCGGCGCGGCGGCGGGCGGCACCTGTGGGCAGGCCGGCCCTGACGCGTCCGCCAGCCGCGTCGTGCGCCACTGCGACGGCGTCACCGGCGGCATGTATCTGTGTTTTGTGAAGTCGGTTAGAAAAGCGACTCGATAGACCGAAAAACACCAAATAAATAAGGAGCGACATAAGCCCTCCCATAGCTTATATATATGTCGCAGCTTTATGACAAAATCATGTTTTTGATCAAAAACCTAGGCTATTGATCAAGAACCGGAAGAAGACAAAATTATTACTTTATGTTATCATAAACCTGAGAAAATCCAGTTTTTTGATCAAAAACCTAGACTGGATTAGTTTTATAATAAAACAATGTTGGTTGCTATTTCTTTAAATAAATAAAACAATTAAGAGACAATAAACAATGATTTATTTGTTATGAAAATAAATACATTAAAAAAAACTTGTGATGTGTGTGTGACGTGTGTGTGTGTGATAAATTAAAACAAAATGGTTAAAATGATTTTCCAATTTAATAATTTTGTAATATTTATTGTTATTCAGCATGGTATTTTGATAGTAGGTTGTAATTTATGTGTAAATTTTGCATGCCCAAGTGACGGCAGAGCATGGAGAACATTATCAAAACATGTATAACATCTATACCCCTACCCATGTTGGCAAAAAATAAATGATTTGATTTGACATTTAGCACATAATCCATATTGGTTCTCCACCAATTGAGGTTGCCTCAAGAAATGTTAAAAATAATTTGAAATAAAATAAAACTGTTATCTAATAATTTTGCATACATTTCAACCGAAATCTTCATTTAGATCGCGTCAAGAGCTTATATTTTATCATAAACCTAAACAAGTTCATGTTTTTGATCAAAAACTGGATTTTGTCAGATTTATAAAAACATAGTGTAATAATTTTGTCTTCTTCCGGTACTTGATCAAAAGCCTAGGTTTTTAATGAAAAACCCGATTTTGTCATAAGCCTGCAATATATAGACCTTTAACTCTGCTCGCCAACTCTATTGCATTAGTTGAGACCGGGTATTTAAAACTAAATTCGGTTAGGCCAGTCATATTAGGGCACACACTATAAAATAATTATTTTAAAGGGTCCCCGTTATCTAAATCGATAAAGATGACTAGATAAGGATGACTAGATATAAAGCCAAGCACGCATTACAGCCACAACGGTCCGCAGCGCAACGCATTTTCATACAAAAAAGTGCAGTTTGGCCCGCCTGTAGTGTACGTGGATTCATAGAAATTGTACAAAAAATAATGACAATGTCGATTTTTGCTATTCATTGCGTTGCGGTGTGGCTCGCTCCAACCTGCGCCAGTCTTAAGGGGATCCGTCAATATAGCCCGCGAATTTCAACGTTTTCTGCAAGTTTGCTATTTCCTGAAAATATGATAATTTGCAGCAAATTTAATTTAGAGAGCTGTATAATATTGATATTTAAAATTATTATAACTTAGTTATATTTTATCATAAAAGCCGCGTAATTTGCAAAAATGCAAGAAATTTTAAGTTGCTTTGATTGACAATACGACAAAGATCATGAAAAACCCCATTTACACATTATATTTTCTGGCACGTGACATAGGCATAGTGTGGCATAGGTAATATATGCCATGCCGGTCGATTAACGCACTCATTTATTTACATTTAAGACTCTCTCATATACACGGTCATATTTTCGAGGGGAGAAATTCTCATAACTGAGCCTTGATTTATAAACATCTCAAATTGAGTCTGCGAAATTATGTTGCATTGGGTTTCACACAAGATTGCGGTTTTCGCCAGACTCTATGCAAAATTAGTCAACCCAATTCCAAGTCATTAATCCCTCGATCATTTTGAACGACACAAACTGCACTAGGTTACGTTTGTTTGAATGCACCCTTACGCATAGCAAACTACATATGTACTACCAGTGAGACACATTCATGTTTATGATTTGTTACAGTTTTGCTCGTGTGCATGTTTCAAGATTGCTCAAATAGTTACGAACTCAGTCGCTATTCATCAGCCGATTACGAAGCAAGGTCTCGAGAAGTTAGCAGGCGAAGTTTAGTTTCAGGTCTGGTCGTATATCCTGAGCAAAACTGTAAATAATCACAAACATACATACCTAAAGGAAACAATTTCAATTGTATTATTTGAAAGATTGGTATTGCATCAACTACAAGTACCGCTGTCAAGGTATTTACAATTTGTAGGTATTCGTACATAATATATTCCATTAAGCATATACTTACTAGTTGCCTAAAAAAAACTAAAAAGGCCACGTAACACCTACGACTATGCTATGTTCACATTTGTACTGTCTGGTTCGAAAATAAATAGAAAAAATCAATTACCTGAGGCTACCTAGCGGCGGCGTAGCATATGGCACTCCGAGGTAGGCCTCAACCTGCGGATGCGAGTGCACGACGATCCCGCGCAGTGGTCCGTACTTGGTGCGGACGACGCGCGTGCTGTACTTGTGCGCCGACAGCGCGGCCGCGCAGCAGACGAGCCACGCGAGCAGCGCGGCACGGACCGCGCGCATCACGCGGGCGCGGCGGGCGCGGGCGCGGGCCACGCGCCGCCTGCGACGCGCGCGCCGCGCATCACGCGCCCCCCCACACGCGCCTCCAGCTCATTACACACCCTTCTCACGCGCCCTCGCACACTGACATTACATATTTTTACGCACTCTCTTTATAAACCACTGTTTCACTACTAAAACTCTAAAGACACTTACCCGAATCATTGTTTTTTTGCACTACCAATACGTTTGCAAAGGTTAACCATTTGCTCAACCTGAAACAATGAAACGCTTCGTTAACGATAGGCACACAGCGGTAAAATAAAATAATTTGTTTAAAGGTACTTAGCACACGACTATAATATAGCAGAAGCAAATTTTCATGAAATCACCATTTTAATCAAATATGAGCGGAATAAGCCGGGCTGCGGACAATGGAGTATGTAACGGAAAATGTTTGCCTAACAGACCTAACCCGATGTTTGTAATTTAATATAACACAAACACGAAAACAACGCCGCATTTCTAAACGAAATTTGCCGTTTCCGTGGCGGCTCCTCCGCTCAGCCGAACCGCGCGCTCCGCGGCGCGCGGCAGAACTCGTGCAGACGTTAACTTCCGCTTCATTTATGTAACCAAAGACTGATTTTCATTGTAATTAAATGTGAACACAATTCAATGGGACCTTACAAGTTCCAGTGTTTACGTCGTACATATAAATAGACTGTGTTGAATCGTTTAATTCATTAGTGGTTGAGTCTGCGAGGGAGTTAGCAATTATTATTGTTTGCTCTAATTGAATTTTCTATATTATTAATCCTGTATTTTGGATATGTGCATCTTCATCTATTTTGTACCCTGCGGGCTTTCACAAGCAAGTTAATAAATAGAGAGCTTCCAATTACAATATGATAAAAAAGGACGACAGAATGCCAGAATTTAAAGTCTCCGTAGGTCAGAACATGGAACAGGAATTAAATCCAAATTAATCGCATTTAGAAACCATAAATCCGAAGGAAATCTTGCAATCCTACATCGCATCAGAGTCAAATCACACGAAGGCTATACGACGGACATCAATTATATAAAAGCAGACGTTTATTGGTGACACAGCGGTGGTATTTACGGACGCATTTGGTTGCGCAAGGGGCACAAAGAGCGCGGCTAGTGAGGGGATACGACACCACACCATCAATCAAGCGCGTGACATGCAGAAGCTTTGTGAGCGACCCGCATTTTGTTGCAAGCCTATTGATACCATGTCACCGCTGACCTTTCAATGCTTCAAATTTAATAAATTTCACTGTTTCGTCAGGAAAATTAAAGCCAAAATTGCATAATAAAAGTCATGCTCTGTAATGGGTACAAGCATTTAAAATTAATGGCAGCTATACCATGGACATTAGCAGCACCATTATGAATATTTCAGAAGTCGCCAGCATTAACAAAACCATTGCAAATGTTTTGATCAACAAACGCAATGCGTTGTTATTGAGATGGTGAAAATGAGTCGATTGAAATCTTTTAAATGATGCCTATTAACCCCGGGCATAACAGGTTATGCGTCGAGCTTTCATACACAAATAATAGCGGATGAGGATTCCTCGGTAATCAAAATTAGCATTTCGTATAAATGTAATATGTTTTACCAAAATAAATCTGTACGCAATCCAGATTACACAAAAATACCTACATATTTATATTTTGATTTAATGTAAAATTAAATGTCTATGATCTTAGTAACAACACAGATTTCTATAGATAAACTACGAGTAGTATAAAATGAACGGATCTGATGACCATTCGTCACATTAGCTATTTCGTCGCTATCCCTAATACATTCACTAATACGTCACCTTGTGCATCTGGGCAATTCTCTTAACTCGTTTCATGCTGTATTTCGACTCATTCCCAACTCGTCCGATGGATATGTACAACGCACCGTAAAGTTGTTTCCCAAGTATCAATCTTACCGACACAACGTTCATAAAAACTTATTAAAGTTTTATACAACTTATCTAGAACGAAGGACGTCCTTACTTCATTTCTGTAATAGCCAATTTAAAGACTGAACGAGCTCTCTTATTGGAAAGCTGATATACTGTTATTAATTGCATATTGTGGAGCTCTAAAATCTCGACGTTCTATTTTGGAAAGTGTCGGCATCAATCTGCGGGTAATATGTTAATCTTTTTAAGCGTGATCGAGCCCTGGGTGTCACGCTGCGCTCAAGATAACACGCCGATTACCTAGCGCTCGCTCCCGGGATCGCTTGTGATCGATCGCCTGCCTACTCAAGCGACGCATAAACGTTATAAGCGATATCAAAAATATTACAGTTACTTTAGATAATTATGTGGGAAAGGTACGCCATATTGAACAAAAATCGTTTTCTTTTATATGGATTTAAAATAGTGAATAGAAAATACATATATATATATATCTTGCAAATAGAAAATATTCGTCTCTCTTTATTTAATTAAACATATTATACCTTGTTATCTTTTACCCCTTGTTATATTGAAAACATTTGTTATTTCTGAGTAACATAATAGCTTAGGAAAGTACTTCAAAGTGTAACGAGATACGTGGTGCGATCTCTTTACACACATTTGTAATTGGTGTCCCAATTTATTTACGAAAGTTTCAATGCGCAAAGTTGGATTATCTAACTCGTCGCGCAGGTGTTTACAAAGTGTTAATTAATTTATATAGAGGGGTATTTATTCTGTTTAACTTTACATTGATAAAACCCTGACAGCACACTTTATTAATTAATAAACGGTAAACTCTTTGTTACTCTGTAATCAATTTAATTTATGAGTAACTGTGTAAATACTGTCGGAAATACCTGATGAAATGTTTTATAATTATCTTAATTAGATTTATTTGTGCGTGGTAACAGAAAATGTGTTTTAATTTAATATGAAGCAGAAAATTGGTAGCAGAATTTCACTTAGCTTTGGTAGGTACGTAAAACTTTTTAATAATACAGGATCTCCTGCAAGTCATTAAAAAACCAACTTGTATCCTACAATAAACAGATCCTCAGCACAGTTTTAAAGTCCGAATAAAACACTTCAACCAACGAATTCTCTCCGCAAAAACGATCAAAATTCACTATCATATTTCTATCACAAAATTTCAAGTAAAAAATGTCCAATTAGATGGAATGAAGCGTGCCAAGTCGCATAACGACGGCGACGGTGAAGCAAGAGTGGCGTGCAGTGGCCGGGGCTGGACAAGTGGCGAATTGGCGTCATCAATCACGGCCAGCGTCGGCCAGCCGTCCGCCGCAGAGCTTTAATGGGCACACGCTCGTCTTCCAGCACCGACACGCTCCTCTGATCAACTCCACGTCGATTACTTCCGCAGTCGGAACATTTGGACTAACCTCGAGAAGCATCATAACATTTAGCCGATGGATAGCTTAAATGGCGATTCGTTTTGCGATCGTTAAATCGATCTGTCTTGTTTAATATTTTCCAGGCAAAGCCGATGGTCACATAAAACCAATTAAAAATGTATAAAATAAATACATCACAGTTTTTCAGGCATGACACGCAAAAGAATTACAAACTATGAAATCATTATTCAACGCACGAATGCGAATTGAAAAAGCAGTCAAATCTTAACATATATCTTTGAGACCATCATAAAGTTATGAGCAGAACAGAAATTAATATAACATTTTCAAAAATCTACGACAATTTCTACCCACATTTGCATTGCAAATTCAGATGAAAATTCAAAGCGTCTCCCAGTTTAACTTTAACTGTCAACGGTATCTTAATGGACGCCAAAGCGCTAAACCTCGACAGCTTTAAGCTTCCCGCAACAACCACATCGGTTACAACTTGACGTAACCATACATGAACGGGTAATTATGTTTAAAGAGTCGTATGTCTATGTATACAAAGCATCATCTTATTTGGTCGTCCGGTTATGTTTACAGTTCTTTGGCAACTCTTACGACGAATAATGTTTCTTTTTGGTGTAATCACCAGGTTTGAGACCTCACAATGTATAGACGTGTCCCCGAGGACGTTTGAAAACAATCTATACTAATATTATAAAGCTGAAGAGTTTGTTTGTTTGTTTGGTTGAACGCGTTAATCTCTGGAACTACCAGTCGGATTTTAAAAATTCTTTTTGCATTTGATAGCCCAATTTTTGAGGAAGGCTATAGGCTATTTACCATCACGCTATGACCTTTAGGAGCCGAGCAAAAAGAAAACAAGTCAGAAAGAACGCTAAGCAAAAACGAAGTAACACCGCGGGCAGGCGATGCGATGCGACGCGGTTGATCGGAGTAACAAGAAATTTCACGCGGACGAAGTCGCGGGTAGAAGCTAGTAATCTATATATATATAATGGTAAACTGACTGACTGACTAACGGTGATACATCAACACACAGCCGAAACCGCTGGTCCTAGAGACATGAAACATGGAGAGTGTGTTCTTTGTAAAGAGTAAGTATCCACTAAGGAAGGATTTTCGGGAATTCCATCCCTAAAGAGGTAAAATAGGGGATGGAAGTTTATATGAAATTCCGCCAGTTTTGAAGTTAGGAACTTCAAATTATGTGTTTAGGCTGACGATTAAAAATTTATTTATACGTATCTCAGCGTTTTTGATAATTCCACCCCCTGAGGTTTAAAAAGGGGATGAAGTTGTGTATGGAAATTCATTAATTTTCAAAGTTATAACCAGTATATTTATTATCTAGGCTTATGGTTGGAAGCTAACGCAACGGTGTTGTAAGAATTTCAACCCTTAAGGAGGTGAAAAGGGGAATGAAAGTTTTGTCCTAACTGACTGATATATCAACGCACAGCCTAAACCGCTGGTCCTAGAGACATGAATTTTGAAGGGTATTTTCTTTGTGAAGAGTAGGTATCCACTAAGAAGGGATTTTGGAAATTCAACCTTTACAGGGGGTGTAAAGGGAGGATTATGTTTGTATGAAAAATCCCATCCAATCCCATCCATTCCTTGAGTTAATAACCATGAAACTTGGCACAAATACGTATCTAAGTAAATTATGAAGTTTGGCATTATTTGTTTTTCTAAACTACCCCTCAAAGGAGGTTTTGGGGTGTTGAAATTTGTGTGGAAGAATTTTAATGCGGGGTCCGCCTAACTCCAAACTCAGTATTAATACTTTTGACAGAAAAGAATCAATAATAAGTGTATGGGATTTTCGAAAATTGACCCCTGACGGACACAAAAAGTGGAAATTTGGTTTTTAAGGGGATTTTAGTGAGTGACTTGAAAAACTCAAAAAAAATGGTATAAATAAATTTGAACTTGAAATTCGGCACAAATACTTATCTAAGTAAATTATAAAGTTCGTAATTTTTTAGAATTCTAATCTACCCTAAAGGGACATTGGAGGTGTCAAATTTAGTATGGAAGAATTTTTATGAGCGGTCCAATTAACTCGAAACTCAGTATGTAAGACCAAAATAAATAATAAAGTGGTTCGAGGTTTTTCTAAAATCTACCCCTAACGGGGTGAAGAGGCCAGTCAATTTCACAGGGGAGTATTTTATTACGTGGCTTGTTTAACTAGAAAATTGGTTTAAATAATTTTTAACTCAAGTTATAGAAACATTTCAGACGACTTTTCAAAATTCCACCCCTATGGGATAAAAAGAGGGGATACAGTTTATATGAAAAATCTTATTCATTTGGTTAATAAACTTGAAACTTGGCAATATTTGGCTCAGTAAATAATAAAGATTGTTAGTTTTAGTTTAAAAAATCCCCTCACAGGGGATTTAGGGGGTGAAAAAGTTGATAGGTTAGAAAAATATGTAACCCGCTGTTGGATTAACTCGGAACTCGGTTCTAGTAAATAAAAAAGTATGTGTTTTAGGGTTTTTCAAAAATCGGCTCCTACCAAGATGTAAAAGGGTAATAAAGTCAAAGCGATGGATTTTACTGATTGCTTCCATTAACTCGAAAATAGGTATGGGTCTTTGAGTTTCATTCCACCCCCGTGGGGGTGAAAAACGGGGAATACAGTTTATTTGAAAAATCTGATCCCTTTGATCTATAAACTTAAAAATTGGCCTGAATACTTATTTATCTAAATAAATGATAAAGATCATAAACATACATTTGCCAAATTTTTAGAGGAAAGTATGAATTTCACGCGGACAAAGTCGCGGGCAGAAGCTAGCGTCATATAATTCTAGAAGAATATCATCATATGGCTATTTCACGATAAATTGACCTAATTACAATTACAGATTTCCTTGATGAGTATAATACCAACACATGATATTGCAAAATCCAATATACTGCACAATCTTCTACAAAGATATTCTTATCTGTACTCAATGGAATTTACTTGTGAACTAAGTTTAGATTACAAAGAAATTCTTCGGCGTGCTAATCAATATATTACGAGAATTCTTAACAACAAAGTTCGCTGCGTTTCAAATTCTAACGTTAGTGGTTACAAAACGTTCCACATAAACAAGAAAGTTTCGCGAAATTCTCATGAAATAATAAACGTTCAGTCATCGAGAGCTCATAAATCTTTCCTTCTTTGACACAACTTTTGTTATTTGTTACCAAATAAGGTTTTCATACATTTGATTGGCTCTTGGAATTGTGCAATCCATTATCGTGAGACTGCTATTTGGCAATCATCCCAGCCATCACAAATTTAAAGCCTTACTTAATAATTATGAAACGCTAATTAACTTAAGTTATATTTGAACAACAGAATTTCAATGCGAAGTCTACGTTGTAAGACTAAATGTAATATGAAATTGGGATACAAATTGTATTAAGCTGTGCCTCCACAGTTAATTTAATACGATTTATTCTCAAATTTCTACGCTTAACAGTTTCTATAACATTAGAATTCCGCGACATAGCTGTTCTAAATGAAGTGCCATTAATCAAATCTCAAAACCAACGGCCGTTTACATAATTCCATCTAACCGCGGCGCACCGGCCGCCCCGGCCGCTTGCGACCGTCCTATTGTAGACGGTAATCCTTTCTGCCGTATGAATAGGCATGTACGGGTAGACACGCTTATCGCTTAAATTATACCTTTTTGAAACTTGATTAAATAATTTACACATTTACTCGTACGTATTACACATATATTTACACAGTTTTATGCTGCATAAAGAAGCCTTCACATGTAGCACAGTTTATTCCGCCAGTTACTCAATTGAACCGAGCGCTCGGCGCATCCCGGACAGTCACACCCAACACATTTGACTCGCCAATCCTTCCCTTGCGGTGGTAGGGCTAACGCCCGCCTGGTTTGCGATCACCCTCTCACCGGAGTCCGGTGTCAAGCAGCCTCCTGTGTTTCGTCGATGAGTGGGAGTTCCAGTGCCTTAAGCACCTTCTAGGCACGCTCGTTCCATCATAGACCTCATCCATTGCTTTCCATCAGGCGTGATCGAGGTCGAAAGCGGGACAATTCAGCAATTAAAAAAAAAACATAAACAGATTTGTTAACACTTCAATGCAGCTAGTGCAATTTTTGAGTAATTGGAAGAACATACGCGCGACGTACGTCCTTAATTTCAGCCATTCAGTACACGGACATGGTGACACCGGTTTTCGCCGCTTGACTCATAAAGGTAGAGAGGCTCGGTCGATATCGGCTGTCGGCTCAAGTGGCTTGTGGGAAGAAATGCGAGGCTATTTGTGCTAGGCCTGCTCTCGTGTCGAGCACCCTCGGCCGCGGCCGCCTCACCGCACAAACTAGATTAACTAGGCGACCTCATCTTATAGACCCTATGTCCGGAATTACTATATTATACAGAGTATCTCGTAAAATTCAATGGAAAGTCGTGTGTAAGTTGAGATAACGATATTAGAAAGTAAGATCTTAATTTTATGCGAAATATACGTGAAGGTACCTTCATGGTTACGTAATTCGAACCTTCTATATCTTGGAAAACTCAATATTAATACGAATTATTGAATTTTCCAAGACGTAGTTTACTCTCCATCTATACTTCTATACTATACTAATATTATAAAGCTGAAGAGTTTGTTTGTTTGGTTGAACGCGCTAATCCCTGGAACTACCAGTCGGATTTGAAAAATTCTCTTCGCATTTGGTAGCCCAATTCTTGAGGAAGGCTATAGGCTATTTAACATCACGCTATGACCTTTAGGAGCCGAGCAAAAAGAAAAAAAGTCAGAAATAACGCTAAGCAAAAACGAAGTAATAGCGTGGACAGGCGATGCGATGCGACGGGGTGGGTCGGAGTAACAAGAAATTTCACGTGGACGAAGTCGCGGGCAGAAGCTAGTATCAAATAATAAGCTTGCATTATAAAACACAAAATGAATAACATCATTGTAACAACTGAAAAAATATGTATGAGAACTGAAATAAGTGAATTCGGACTCGCGCACCGAGGGCTACATACAAATTTGTAGGCATGTAAATAGTTTAATCACGGGATTTTTTTTAATGTAACTACAAACGGTTTTCGGAATTTTCCCTTTAATTGTGCTACATGACCTTGCTTCTTGTTATATTTCATGATTCTAGGTCAACGGGAAGTACCCTTTAAATTTTGATTCCCTTGAGAGTGTCAAAATATACGTTTTTTGCGGCATAACGGCCCCTGCAAACAGGCGCGACGCGCGACGCGAATCGCGCGCGACACAAAGGCACCTCTCGTTGCGCGTCTTGCGGTGCCTTTGTGTCGCGTGTCGCGTCGCGCCTGTGTGTACGAGCCTTAAATGGCCGTATCTTTTTTTACGTTAACTTAGAAGTTTGATTTTTGCGGAGAAATGCGTGGACAAACATACATACATACAAACGTCTATAAAATTTTGTATATTTGTTTGGAAGCTCTAATAGATTGTCATATGTGAATATAATGCAATTCCAATAATATTACATACATACGTGTCAAATTGATAACCTCCTTTTTTTTGATGGCGGTAGAAATGGCCAAAATCATGTAATGTGATGTTTTAGTATTATGCAATAGATATGTGTCACTGTCAGTGCTTTATGCGTTTGTGAGTGAATGTGCAAGATGAAATGTCGTATAGAGTCTTAGCATTATGCTGAGTGACGGCCGTTTTGCGTAGATGTGACGCATGTTTTCTCCCAATTTGTTATTTTGCTTCTTTTTTTTTTTTGTTTGTGTTTTTTCATGTTTGCCGCAAATAAACGTATTTTCTTTCTTTCTTTAGATGGCCCCAATAAAAATACAAAATTAAAACTTGGAAACTGGAGGATGATCCGACATGCATGCACATGCAAACACTATTTAAAGAGCTTTAGAGCTCCAAAAACAAGAAGTCGCCTGTGACGCGAACCCAGTGATAGGTTCATTTTAGCGGGCCGCCGTATGGCAATCTGCGGCCAGGGGGTGAAGTCCTGTTGCCACTCGCTCTACAGTCGTTCAACCACAAAGCAGGAAGTTTAAAAAATGGAAGGCAGAGTCACGAATAGAAATACAAAATAGAACAACACAATTTAAATAAATAATAGGTTTGATATTAGAATTTAATTTACTTACTATTTGCTGTCCTCTGGACGCTTTTAACGCGTAAATCTTTTTTACATCATTCTCGCATATAATTATAAATTCAAAAATACTAATAATTTTCGTAAAAATATACATAATTTAAAAGAGTGTCCATGGAGTTTCTTGCCCGTTCTTCTCCATAGGTACCTACGCTTTGGAATTGGCAACTAGCTTCATATTTTCTGACTGACCGACTTTTTGACAATTACAAAGTGCCTGTAAATGGTTTAATTGAAATAAATGCTTTGAGTTGTTTTGAGTTTTTTGATTGTAAATGGATTTTGAGGTACGGAATCCTAAAAATCAAAAGGCAACTGACTCTTTGAGAGCCAATAGAATACCATCCTGCTACAATAAAAGATGTCTATGCAAACATCAATATCGATCGAGTGTTTTATTCTGCTGTTACAAAAATATAATAACAGAGTACCGAGTGGACTAACCAAACAAGTCCCCGAACCTGGAGTGCTATTAATAGAACGCTTACTTCAACATGTTGGTTTCCCTTGAACGTAAATACCTATTTATAAAAGTAACAGTTCGAGGCTTCAAGCTACTAAGTGAAATTTTAGTCGATAGTAAAATTGAACAAACATTATATCTCGATGTTTAAGGAGCTGTATGTCCACTTTAGAGTGCTTGCAACGTCTTGCGACACAGACGTGCCACCAATTAGTAAAAGTTTTAAACGTTTCAAGTTTCTCTTTATTTACTTACGTGTAATCTGTCCTTTTGAGAATCTGTCCTTATGAGAATCAAGGTTGCTAAAGGTCAAAGTAAAAGGATTATTTTACCCAAAGTTTTAATGAAAATCAAATTTAGACCGTGTCACTGACCCTTTTCATTTAATCGAAAGTTCTAGACTAACACACGGGTTTTCAAACAGCACTTTGTACGGTTATTGTTGTCCACAAACATTATGAAACATAACAAATATCTGGAAGCAAACATTGATGTGTTTTCTCCAAAGAGCAGTAGCAGTGTGTTTTATCTGTAAGCGGATAAAACAAACTGTAAATAAATGGGAATAACAAAATATTGCTTAGTAAATCCCAAGTTGTTGTAACATTCCCGGAGCAGTCGCCGAGAGCCGGCACAAGAGCGGGCGGACCAACAAAGTTCGCAATACACGTAAAATCAATTTAACAAAGCCACTTTGAGCCGCACTGACCCTTCCACGCTTATTCACAAACACCTACGGCTGTCTACTCAGTAGTAGAACCTATCACGACTTGCTTATATATCCGCAATGTATACGTTATAGGAATGTGATAATTTACTATATGTTTTTCCACCTAGTCCCTGTTTTATATGGTTCATTTGTAGCAACTTATATTTTCTTCGTGTCTTGTTAATGTTGTTTAGTTTGCAGTCTGAAACTCTGGTTATTCAGCCCACAACATTCTCTTTTTGGGCTTCTAAGACATTTTCGCTGATGGCAACGAAACAAAAACGCTGTTTATATACAGACGCCAGCACATCAAGCTACCCGAAACTGTAAAATTTTCCCAATCAACTTTGAACCTTATGCTCTAGCGATAAAGTTGAAAATCTATTAAAGAAATTTGACAGATTGTAGTAACTTGATGTGCTGGCGTCTGTACCTTTGTTTAACCTATCAATTCAAATTAATAATTTGCGCTAGTAAAATCAACAACAACAACAACAACATAACTATGTAACAAAAACTTCAATTAAGGTGAATGCACAGTGGTAGACCGCGAAATTCAATTTTTCTTACGTTTATTGCAATTTGCAGGTCAGCGTCAGGTTGTATCTTGATCAAAATATGATTCGCGACTGTAATAGATATGCATTTACAGAATCATAGTCATTAGAATCATTAATATAGCTCTTTAAGTTAGATTTGTTCCATAAGCACTTTTCCATAAGAGATTTGTTTTTACAACTGCGCTAAAACAGTAAAACTTAAAAATGGTAAGTAATAAAAAAATTAAGAAGACTTTCCGCCAAACGCATAAATTTTATCTATGCTTTTTAAATGACACTGTAAATCAGACCACAAATTTGAACATTTCATCCTAATTTGTTTTATTCTGTTGCTTATTTTTCTTGGCATTGTTTTTTTCTTTGTCTTTCGTAGAATTTATACTAATTGACAAGTTACGAATCCCTTGCGTGTACGACACACAATTCTCCGGCCAACACTGGTTTTTTTTTGTCCTGAGAACTCAAGTATTTGCATAGATATGACAATAACATATTTAAATATTCCTGTTTCAACTTTTGTACAGAATAAAAGGATACTTAGGACTACGGCAAGGGAAAATTGAATTTGTGTTAGACTTCCATACCCTGGTATTTAATGACATAATGACTTATTTTAACCTATCAAAACTGATGTAAGATCGTCGAACATTTATAAATTCATATTCTTCATTTATTTGAAGCGAATGAGAGATATATACGCTTTGGAAGTACATCCAAAGCCATTGGGACTGATTTATGACGATTCGGGCGTAATAATGTCGAGTACTATCGATGGACAAGAATGAACTCAAAGCCGCACCTTGGCGAACACAATACCGGAAAAGTTTAAATAAAACCTATCCATTTTGCGATTTCGAGAAAAACATAAGGGGACTTCCAAAAAACTGTGACGTAACACAGCATGTTAACGTAACAAATTGTTCGCTTTCCTATTCCGTTACGAACAAATAAAAACTGAAATCCTTTCCAGGAAAATACAGTTTCCATTTCTTTGAACCCTGTAATTCGACATAGGCCAATTAACACTTTAGCCTTTAGATGTTTACGAGAAGCCAATTGCCCAGACCTTCAATTGATGAAACCATTCCACTACCAAAACATCCATTAAGCGAAACAGATAAAAACAAAGTTTATTCAAGTTGATGAGGAAAAACAATTAAAAGCTGTAATTACTATTAACCCTTTAAATGCCAATGTCGACTTAAGTAGTCTAAGTAATCGTGCCCAAGACGCCAATGAGTACGTCTTCAGGAGCCGTAACTTATGTTTGAATTATTAAGAACAAGTTGTGCCGTGATTCTACCCTCACTTAATGACTCTAGGTTACTTTAGAGGTACTAAACGAACAGGTAGGTTGTAGTTTATGAACTGTTTATGTGAACCTTTTAATAAATTGACCTTAAATTAAGCTAAAGTTAGAACTGACTACACTTATTTTACCGAGATCAGCGCCACCAGCAGTGGTGTAAATAAGAGTGTTAAAACAATAGTTTATATTCCATTGCAGCAAGCAATTTTAAGAATTCATTTCTAGTTTTATGACCAGCTTTAAGCGAGAATGGAAACAATTGAAGAAAACCAACACATTCTTTTAATAATAAAACCACATAAAGTGGAGCGTGTGTAGTGCCAGACCGGCGATAGGTACCGACGTGTGTCACGTTGAGCGGTACTAACCGCGGCACAAACTGGACACATTGGGTGTCAACCCTTCACCACTGCGGCTCACTCTTCACTGACTATTGTCTCTGATCCCACAACTAAATCGGAATTTGGTCATAGATACTTTTGTTTCTATTTCTGTTATTTTCATGTGGATAAAGAATTTTAGACACCAAATAATTATGAGTTAAAAGCTATGGTATTCTGTATGTTTAAAAAAGCCGAAATCACCTAGTACGACTTGCAAAAAATAGTTGACGAGAGCGGCTGTTTCTGTTACCAATAAGTGACGAAAGTAAAAAGATTTCTGTTGAATCATCTCCCTAATTTTATTATAATTTATCAAATTTTTCACTTTTCCCTACTCGAATTCATTTTAACGGAACAGCTTTTTAATAATACAAAATTGGCTAAAAGATTGGAATCTCGGCAATCACATCTCTAGTCAATCAGCGTCGCAATTCTCCTAATGAAAAAACTATTACTCTCCCGCCTTCCGGGAACAATAAAATGAAAAAAATCTTCCCCCGTAGGTACTTACTATGGTAATCTATGTTACGACGTGTTCTAGCGTGTCGCGCAATTTGTTCTACAAATGGTTTTTTCTTTAGATACTTATAATGGACGTTATATCAACGGTGACATGGAAATAGAGGCCGCGATGTGCAAAATCAATAAGTATCGACGAAGCTATTTATGGGATTCAGCTTGTGAAGTAACTTTACGCCTCGGATAGATACAAATGTAAATTATCCATGTCATATACCTAACACAGTTTGTCTCAGTATCACCTTAAGGTTGACTGGTAGAAAATGCCTATGGCATTAAGTTCGCCTTTGTACATTTTTGTGCTTGAAGTATTAAATAAATAAATAAATGAATGCTGGCTGACAAAAAGATCAACGTGACGAATATTAATAGGAGGTTGCAGGTGTTTTATGAGAAGGAGCTTTTAACCGATGCTACCTAAGGGGTTAAGATACTTAGATATGATTTAATTAATTAAGAATGAAAGAGTGATCGTTATAAATAGCTTACGTCAGAAAAGGGTAAACTTCATAATCAATCATCATTAATGAGTTACTTCATAGAAAAGAATATAAAATACTTCTATTTCAATTATATTACTAAACGCACATAATATTACTATTAATTAGTAACCATGGTGTTTATTTTATTAAAAAAACCCGGTACATACTTAATTCGTCAGACGATACCGTATATCTGTCCATGTTTAGGACAATACCTATGTAAATGTAGTCAAAATTAATATTCCTATATCCTACTTGAATTTTAACAAGACAAACAATATAAACAAAACTAACTCCAAAGGCAACAGTTTCTTCTTAGAAACATACTCATTTCACAAGGGAATATTTTTAAAGTAGAGCAAATATATTGCATAAGAAAATTCTAGTAAATAATAGCCACGGACAATATCGGCTAATGCAGCTTCTTTTTCAAGTTCCATCAGACCCGCTTCGTTAACGAGGACACTACACTACTGCCATTGTTTTAATAAGAATACTAGAGGTTTTGCGCTCACCGAGCTAAGAACTGATAATATGGATGCAAAGGTGTCTCAATAAATTACTTACTTTAAGTGTAGTATTTACTTAAAGAAATTAACTTATCCGTAGTTTAGGGCTACCTACTTGAGTTTTAAAATATACCATTGCATCATTAAAAATCTTTTTTAAATATGGACGTTTACCTACTTACAGACAACGTGAAAAAAACTGTTCTTACATTTCAGACGGACATTTGAATGATAATAATCCAAGTTTATTTGAATTTACATAAAGTTTGACAACAATGTAAATTGTAAATGTGTGTTACAGGCCTATTGCTGTGATTCGGAGAAACGAGAGACCGGCCAGGACAGAGCTATTCCCCTATTATGCCGTTTTTTGAGGTAACATTCTATACTTAATTTAATAATATCTTATACAGTAGGTACTCGAGTTCTTGAAAGAGAATTTGAAAAGAATGACAGCCGAGCTTACTTCACAATGCTGTTTTATTCTTTAAATGATAACGTAGAACCGAGTTTAGCTTTACTTATTTATTTTCCATTTCCATTTCCTTAATATTACATTTTCGGTGGACCATTCGTGATTCCAGCGGGACCGGTGTTTCACTAAGCTCACAGAACTCAGAAAATAATTAAGCAGTTAGAGATATTTTGTTTTTTTATTCGCAAGATATTACGCATTTGGAACGAGAACAAAGGAAGGCAATAGCGTAGAGTTAAACTCAATGCCATTTAATAAATCCTCTGAAATAACTTTATGTAAAAATTTGTTTACTTTACATAATAGAAAAAGCCTCGAACCATTCTTATATTAGTTCTTACATATAACTACAATTGTACCGGATGACAAACAATACATGGAAACCGTTACGTCCAATGAGTCCCTAAATTGGCGAGATTCATGTAACAAAAACATTCCGTATTTCGGTATTTATCTTATTCTTGTGAATAACAGATGTTCAGCGTCCTTACAATGCCATTTATCAGTGTCGCTGCTGTCTAATCATTCCGACGCACATTTATCACGTTTCATGTTTCTAATATATATAGCATTGCAAAGCATCTTACCGACCGCGACGTCATAAGAAGGTGACAAATAGCCCCTTTTAACTTTTTCATTATTAAAAGGTTTTATCATAGTCTGATCTGAGCACATTGACTCTGCGATCGCAGTTTGTGATATCTTCACACAAACTAAACTGTGAGATCTCATCTGGTACAAAAGGCTGCGCCATGCCTTTTCGTAGAAATTACTAAGGGCCTTCCCAATACCGTCTGTGCATAAACGGTACCGACAAATTTATCTTGCTTAAAACCTGCTTACGTACCTGAATTTATTTTCAAATAAATTTCATTTTAACTGCTCACGCGTAAATCTTTATAGGCTAGTGTTTTTCGACACGAAAAATGCTTACCTACTTACTTTAACATTTTGGTTTGGTTATATGTTTTACTTTTCTAGAAGGAATAACGCTTCACAAAATCTGACGTAAAGTAGCACCATTCATTGCAGTTATGTACCTACGTAGATCGCAGGTTAAATTAAAAAAGCACGTTTAAATATTTGCGATATTATAAATCCTAAATATCAGTTCGTAAAATCATAGTAAACAGCAAAGCTCAAGTCTTAGTATCTTAGTATCTGGATAAGCTCAAACCAGTCGCCCAGCATTACTGCTACTTGGAGCAAAGAGAACGGTACAAAATATGGAGTATTGTTTTATTTTTAAAATCCCAAGAGTTTTTCGATATAACACGGTACGGTAAGAATATCATCTTTAAAAATATGTATTTTGTTTCGAGAATCTGCTCTGCTTGTTATATTATATTTCTGAAAAATATAACTTTCAAAACTATTTTACTTGAAGACAAGGAGCTAAACATGTGTCAAAGCTTAAATGCAAAGAATAGTTTTTACAAAAATCAGGTAGTAGATAAGACTCGAGACAAGAAGTAGTAGTTTTGAATCATGCTCTATGACAATTCACGTAAACTCAGGTGTAATGTATATCATAATTGTATTTCCCGTTAGAAATTTCATCAAAAGGCCTGTCCCTAAAAATTATACCGTTATTGTACATAAAATGTTTTGCCAAGACAAAACGTATTTGTTGTTATGAAATAAATCGGTTCTTATCATGAAACTGTAATACCTTTTTCGTTATATAATTTATTTGATAGTCTTACCTACATAATAACTGAACTGAATGTTTTCTTGTTTAAGATGCCACACTAGTCGATATTTTTTCCATACAAATTTCGGGAGAGTATTACTCCACTGTTTGACATTGTGCATCCAAAGTTTTGCGTTTTGTGTTATTATTAATTTTGTGTGTACGTACGGCAACAGAATAGCAAAATAAAAAACCATTAAAAAGTTATGATCCAACAAAATTTCGTTTTTTTTTCTATTTTTAACGTAAAGTTACGACCCAAAGTTACGACTTTAGGTGTAAATAATTACACCCAAAGTTACATTTACACCCAAAGTTAAGTTAAAAATAATAAAGGAACGGTAAAATCTTCAAAACCAAGTCCGTACCGACAAAGCTCAGTTATCGGAGAGTTCAATAAACTTTATTTTGAATTGATTTATGCAGTGGTTGTTTCATAAAACTCGATTTTCCAAAGTACTTTTCGAATTTTTACGTGCCTATTAGTTCGGAACGGTGTTTCTGTGCGTGAGAACTAGACGTTGTGCGTGCAGACTAGCTTCTAACTGCTCATCACTGTTACTATCTCTGTCGGACACGAAGCCAGGTGAGATAGCGTGCTTTTTGGCCATAACCACCAGTGAGTTCAAGTTCGCGACTAGTTTACTTTTAAGTATGTACTATTAGATATTTTAAGCGAAATGTCAGTGCCAATGTTTCACGTCATTGTATGGTTACATTTAAAAAAATCTAAGTTTACAGCGACCTTGTTATAAGTAGCTCGAACAAATCCTAGATAAATAATGTACGTACAAAAAGTAGAAGTTTCCACAAATCCTTATGACTGAAACTAAGTACCTACCTTTATGTAATCCAATTCCTTTGTCGTCGGATAAACGGAGAAAATAAAACTTCTAAATCCCTGGCAAGCCTTACCAAATAACTTAAGCTAAATGTGAAGCAAAATGTAGACAAGGTCAACTTTAACTTATATGAAACTGAATCTTCTTTAATTGTCCTTCGAAACAGACTGACATTGTAAATTCCATACGTGTGTCGTCATTTAGCGCGTAAGTTGACCATTAAATTAACCCCAGTAAAACAAAATTATCTCAAAATGAATAGGTATTGTGTACCTCTTTTTGATCCCAGACGTAACCTCTGCTCGACATTCAATATATTAATAAACTAGCTTCTGCCCGCGACTTCGTCCGCGTGAAATTTCTTGTTACTCCGACCCACCCCGTCGCATCGCATCGCCTGCCCACGCTATTACTTCGTTTTTGCTTAGCGTTCTTTCTGGCTTTTTTCTTTTTGGTCGGCTCCTAAAGGTCATAGCGTGGTGTTAAATAGCCTATAGCCTTCCTCAAGAATTGGGCTATCAAATACAAAAAGAACTTTTAAAATCCGACTGGTAGTTCCAGAGATTACCGCGTTCAACAAAACAAACTCTTCAGCTTTATAATATTAGTATAGATAAAACAAAATCACTTATTAGTGAACCAATTTTATCTAATATTAGGTAGGTAGATACTCCTTAGCTGAAACTTCACGTTTAATATTTCAAGATATTGCTTACTTATGTTGTCTCGTCTGAATATAGTGATAAACCCTATATACTAAGTTACATTGTAGGTACGTATTAGATATGTAAGTCTAAATCTATTGCGTAACGTATGTGGGTTACGCATACAACCGTCTACAAGTTTTAGTCCCTAACATTTATATTACAAGCCAACACAGAGTGAACCCATATCCATAACCCGCGTTAGGTATATGAAAACGAATAGACAGAACAACTAAGAGCTTAATTCTACGTCTATACCCATACACTATTGTACATTTGTATCATAAACGTTTACATAACATAGAATGCTGTGCATGCCTATAAGTAATGTATTTACACAGTATTGAGCACTCGAGATTACCTATTGTTATATCGTTGTAAATATTACGATGGTTTGCCCTCAGTAAATAAATAACAAGCAACTGCTCAAAAAAGGTCTTATTCTTGATTGAGTTCCGATTGTACTCCATTAACAAAGCCTTTATCAGAGAAAGGAGGGCTTTATTTTTGGGATAACAATTGGTTGCTGGCATACAATCAAAGTGTATTCAGCCTGGAGGCGCCTAACAGGACAAGAGGTAAGGCAATAACAAACTTGCTATCTTTAATCCAGTAGCGAGGGATTCCGTAAAGCCAATTAGGAACACAGTCATGCTCCGGAACGGTATAGTGCCAAATTAGAATGCTGGACTTTAGGACAGCTGTCTAAATTAGGCGACGTCACCGGAGAAACTGTGTCCTACGTGCCGGGATCAACAACACGATACAAACTAAAACAACTGCATTGCATGTGCAAATATGGCTGCTCCGACAGGGTTTATTTACTGGTTTTCCAACTTCGAGTGACTGAATTGTATAACTAATGAAATAATGTACAAAATAACATAATGTTGAATTGTATTATCTTACTCAAAACGTAATTTTAACAAAGTATTCTTTATTAACCGCTGACTGAACTAAACTACACCACAGATTTAACTCCCCACATGAAACTGTATCGCAATTCAGCAAACCCTATCATTGTATTTGCAGCTGAATATAGTTACGTATAGGGAGGAGGCTACACAATGGCTATAAATATCACAACAACAGCACGCCTACGCTGTTTCTGTGGCTTGTTGCTGCGATTTCCAAATGTATATTTAACTTCACGCAATATTGGACCCTATTGGCTGACATAAACAACAAGTTTACAACAAAGTTGCGGCTTAAATTGAATACTCCAACAACTTTTCATTAATTTTTAGCCGCCAGGATACGTATTATTTTTAAAGCAGCAGTAACATTGTCTATTTATATCCTTATTTATAAAACCACACTGAAACCTACAGTAATAGCATGAGAACTTTTCAGTTCCTCACAAATTGAATGCAAGAAAAATTAACAATACTTTCATTGTTTCCGCAGACTTTGTTGAAATATTGAATTCGTAACTTTTTGAACATTTCCGTTCATTCATCACGGCGCGAAGTTTGCTGAAACAAGTGAAAAAATACAAAACGTGGCTCGTGCCCTGAACGCGGTTAGCAAAGCCGATAAAGAGTGTATTGATCCTTTTTCTATGTCGTTTTATAACGTTGCAATCTCCTGCCATTTTGGCTTCTTCCATTTCCATCTCCATAGTTGTAAATGAATAAAATTTTGCTCAAAGTTCACGTTTCGACATAACATTTTCCGGCGAATGTTACCGCAGCAATGTGTGTAGATACAGTGCAAATTGCAATACGAATATTACCGCGGTAAGTTGGTAGCGTCTGGCGCTCTCTGCTAATTGTTATATTATATTTAATTACGCTTGCATTACTAATAATTTGTCGAATGTTGCTGTCGTGTTGTTGTTGTGTACTAAGGTTTATTTACCGCGCATGCTTGTGTCGTGTTAATGAACTTTGCGTGGGATGTTAAGACGATCAGCCGATTCCTTATATAACTGGGTCACTGCTCGAGTAGTTGAAGATTGTTATTTGCCTTCAGTATCGCTTGATTTGCATATCGTTATTGCCGTATCGATCTATTTCGAACGACTGGTACGTTTACTGATTTGAAATGAACATCTTGAACCGCAAGATAGTTATCACCTAACTTGTAGGTTCTAAGAGCATACAGAGGTCGCGTTAATTACAACTCATAGTAATTAGTAACGATACCCTATCCAATAGAAACCTCCTCCTAGTTTAGGTAAGTACGTAGTAAGTTAACGTCAAGGCGCCGACTAATTACAGCGCAATATACCAACATGTTTATTTAGGTAGGTACATAAGCTTACACTCTCCAGGCCCACCTTCTTTGTGTTACAAGTACTTTAGAAAACAAATTCTTATCTTAAATTAGCCAATTACTTCCTGCGGCACTATAAACTCTGTAGCAAGACGCCTTTCTTACGCAATGTTATGTAATTAGGTGCTAATATAATTACTAATACCCTTGGAAATAGCTTTGCGTACTTGTATTAATTGGTGCTTGTGTTTACGTACCTGTAATATCTCCACCACAAATAATGGGTGGGGTGTATGCCATGGACCGCTACAATGAGCCATCTTGTGGGGATAGTACTGTAATTAACATGCACGCTTGAGCCGTGGAATTGGAAATGGACAGATCCATGACATTCAAGCAGTAAAATCACTAGTATGCATGCACGTATGTAGTAGTGAGTAGTGGTGGCCCAGTGGTGTCGGCCGCAACCGAGTTGTGGGTCGTGAGTTCGAACCCAGGCAGGCAATATACTTTGTGTATTTAATTTCATCACCACAGCTCTCAAAACGGTGAGGGGCCCGTGGCTAAATAATAACAGCCCCACAGGTTGATAGATCAGGTTAAGCTACGCTTGCCGCGGTTGGTCTGTGGATGGGTGGCCATCTTTACATACCGTGACCCCTCCGTACCTCGGAAAGCACGTTAATCCGTTGGTCCCGGCTGTGATTCGTGGATCTTTGACAATCGTTACGGATAGTCAGAAACCCGAAAGTCTGACAACCAATCTTATCAAGGGTATCAATCGTATTACTTAGTAATTGGGTTGTGGAGGTCAGATAGGCAGTCGCTCCATGTAAAATACTGGTATTCAGCTGCATCCGGTTAGATTGAAAGCCGACCCCAACATACTTGGGAAAAGGCTAGGCAGATGAGCTCTCAAAACTGTGAAGGAAAACATCCTAGAATCAAAAATTCGAAGACATGTGACATCTACCAACCCGCACTAGTCCAGCGTGGTGGATTACAGCCCACTCCCTCTCACAGAGAGGAGGCCTGTGTCCCAGCAGTGGGAACATCATAGGCTGATTATGTAATCACTAGTATACACTCAAAGGAAACAAGACACATTTAGCAGCATACGAAATAAAGTAAAATGGTATTACTTAATTGATTAAAACTCTTTCTATAAGAAAGTTTGACCAACAATGAAAGCGCAAATAATCGCTTAATCTGAATAAATCGAGAATCGCTATTGTTTCCCCTACATTGTTGATGTTATCCATGGAAATAAAATCCGGTCGGGTAATTACTGGCAGCCGTTATCCGCATCGATACGACCGCGGCCGCGACCTCCGCCGGCGACGCCACGCTGTTTATTTGGCCGCACGACTGAACTACATAATGAGTTGGTAATTTTGCTATCAGCCAAATGCTACCAAAAACGTGTGATTACTTTGACAGCGATTCAACTGCCTAATGTACCGTGCCACACTGATGACTTCCACTGACACAAATCAACGAAATTCACCGGCGACCAAATGTACTCGTGTAGGTTTTGCGATATTTCGCCGAAACTATCGCAATTCGCTTTGTATGTTAAAGTCAGAAATAATATCGACCACGCATGTAAGTTTAGCCCCAAAAAATAAAAACACCCGAAATGGAGCCATCGCGGCATAGTTTATTGTCATTGTTGTAGAAAGCGTAATGGGGAAAACAGTTTGGTTTTTCGTATCACGATCATATTTTTGTTAGATTTTCTTTACTTATTTTTCCAAATACATTTTTTATTTTTTATGGATGCTATTGATATTGAATTACTTTCAGTTTCATGCTCAGATTGTTGGTACTTAGGCGTATAAGTAGCTACATGTTATGTTGTAACTACACCCAGTAGTAACATTTTATGTGCATGGTGTGTGTACTCTGGGTAATTGGCACTTTACCGCACAATGCTGATAGGCACTCGTGATACTTTGTCATCACACCGTTAAAATTAGCTCTGGCAAGCAAACAGCCGAATCGATTACAGAGCTTTTAGTATCTAATCAGTGACATTCATTTATCTCTAGTGACTGGATTCAAGCACCATTTACTGAGTAGCCACTTTATATGTTGATTGGGTAATTTAACCAAAGCTTCGCCTGCTTCAAACGATTTGGTCCCTCTCGATTTAACTTTTTCGAACATTCACCGATCTATATTGATGTGAAAGATAACATTACTAAAAACAAATCTAAAGATAATGTATGGTATCATAATGAAGGACATAACTACTTACCTATATTTTACGTAAAACTGGGTTCCAAGAAAAGTATAATTGTAGTACTTACATTCAAAAACCCTCATGCCGGTTCGACATCACATACATTTCATGTCTGTAAACGAAATATCAGCGTGAAGTATGTATTATGCCATGCTAGTCTTCAGCACGAGACCAATTAGGTTAAGTACGGCACGACAAAATACTTGACGCGACAAAAAAACATCTGTCAAATAGGAATTTGAGGCAGAGAATGTCCGGATTACCAGCTAGTCGCATAAAGGGTGAGCTAGCTTAGAGATAGTTCGCTTTGAACTCGCCGGACAGCAAAGGACCTTTGATATAAGTGCAGGTCAAAGGTAAAAAGGGTCGTAGGCATCAAAGATAATTGGGAACTTATTAAAAGATTCAACCGAACAGCGCAGAATTATTATTAACGTCGTGAATAAATTATTATTAGTCCGCGAGTTGCAATTTTAATTATGCATAGTGTAATTCTTGACAAGTTAAAGGGATCAAAGATTTATTATTAATTCTAATTCTGAATTATTATAAATGTGGGTGTACTATAGGTCACCTCTGCCTAAACCTTCAGAGATTACAGCGCAATGTTATGTGTCTGAGCATATTTTAGATATTAAATAGGTCCATTAACGTACCCGTACGTATGCTCGTCGGTAAATTCTAGCAGACAAAACAATAGCGATATCTTTGGAGCCCGTTTATCGCCTAACATAAGGAAAAATATTTTTGGGATGAAATGCCCTGAGGCTATACGAAGTGTGTCTGTTTTACCAACAATAGTGTCGAAGTTTGTTTGGTCACGGGCAAATAGGGCTGTCTCCATCTGTGAATTATACCTCCTCTATTATCTTTGCTCGTGATCCTCTATTGTCTTTGACACGATATTCTTTCTATTAGAAGATTAATATGCGACGTGAGGCGAATAGTGAGTGTTGATTACTGCTGTCAGAAGATCTGTAGCCATTTGTCCTTGAATGAGGGATATAAAAATATGACCCTGAAAACTTATTATAAGCTCCTATAAAAGAAGTTGATTATCTTACGAAACTTAGATTAAGAAAACAAGGAGAAAGGGAATTAATACTACGTATATAATCACACACGGTGTAGGTACCTGTATAGTCGAAACATTAACGGTGACTAGCTGCCTCGGAGACCAAAACGTTTACTACTGGGTGGAGACTAATTGCCAAACACAACACAGAACTTAATGGAGCTTGTCGTGTGAGCTTGCTCACTTCGGCATGGTTGTCAAATGGGGGAGCAGAGATACACATGAAGAATTTCACCATCAGCAATACCAATAAAAAGCTGCTGTCTTATCGCTAAAATCAATAGTAGTAGAACATGTTACCTACGCTTGACGATATACCCATTAAAACGAATCTAATGAAAAAAAAAACAAATGGTTAACCAATCCTATCTAAGATAATGCTGATAAGATTGGACTATCCGAGCTTATCCAATATTGACGCGGCCCAGTCCATGTCGACAACGCTCATTAAGCTAAATGTTCTGTAGTAATATATATAGATTGGTATCTAGGAGACAGTACCAGGCTTAACGGGACATGGATGTACCCGTGGCGGCGGTGGCGTGACTAAAACTCCCATGCTTTCATTAAAACCCTCCCGAATAAACCCGATTATCCCTCCGAGCTCGCACCTGATCTATTACACCAATGCAGCCCTTTAAAGAATATTCTCTAAACGAAATAGATGGATATTTTATCTCTAGATAATCTTTTTTTGTTTATAAACTTATTTCCGTTCACGTGGTGGACAGAATTTCAATCAATTGAAATGTGCAAAAAAGATGATCCAACTAAAACATGAACCTAATCAGCGACAACCTTTTGGGCTCGAGTATAAAAACCAGTCAAGTGCGAGTTGAACTCGCGTGGAGAGGGTTCCGTACGATGAATATTTTATCTACCATGTTTTTTTTTTTTAAATCTGACCCAAATTTGTATGTGGTAACTAAAAAAAACTTATCATTGTAATTGAAAAACATGTTCTCCCATACATTCCAACTGAAAATGTAAGTTTGTACGCACAATATTGAGAGATTTACCATTTTGTTTCAAGACCAAACTTCTTATAGGTTTTCCTGTAATCTATAGGTACAGAACTATTCTATATTTTATTTTTTCAAAATTTTAGGCTCAGTAGTTTCGGAGACAAGTGAGGGGAATGGTCAATTTTCGACTATTTTCTTAAATAACTTTAATACAATTTACTTTAAAATTATGAAAAAATTATATGTCCCAACGGTACAGATTGCGAAACTTTTTTTTTAATTTTCTATTTGCCTTCCGAAAATTACTCCATATTCAAAATTCAATTATTTACGTTACACGTCTCTGTTTGGATTACAGAGATTCATATGTGTACCAAACAATCGGTCCATTAGATTCGGACCAAATTGGCTGTGACAGACGGACGGACAGGTACACGAGTGAGTCCTCTAAGGGTTCCATTTTTTCCTTTTGAGTACGGAACCCTAAAAACCGTTAACTTGTTACTACTTATCGCATTACTCGTTGAATATTCCAAACAGAGTGACCTAAGAGCAAAATACCAGTACATAATATGTCGTATCAGATAGCCTTAGCCTTGGGCATTAGGTAAATAACAAGTAATTTAACTGTTAGCTAACCTAACCTCGCATTAAACAACGGAAGCGGCAAACGTTCTGCGACATATATCATATCTACGTAGTACGTACTGCGACATATCTCTACGTACTGTGACATATCTCTACAATCACCTCATTTAGCTTGCTGAGGTCCAGATGTCTACTCTCAACTGTGTAGGAACTTAACTACCCTGTGAACATTATAGACTGGATGTTATGTACGAAATTATAAAATTGCAACACTAATGCAAACTAAACGGTAGTCAAACAACTGCAGTGAATTATATGTAGCTCCGTAGAAGCTTTGATCTCTAAAGATACAAATTTTTAATTAGGTTCTAACTTATTACAATTGGTTCATAATTTAATAAACACGTAAATTAATCACCCCACGTTTATTAGGTAGGCTCCTAATCAGAAGTTTGCTAAAGCGTTTCAATTTCAGCCGTAACTCGCACTCAAAATTTATGGCGAAGAAAACAAGAAACATTTCCCCGCACTCGTTACAAGGATTCCTTCAAGACGTAGCTTCTACCCTCCGCCGTAATAAGATTAAATTTTACTAATGAAACAGAAAATGAAAATTTCTTCAGCTAAAACGAAATATCCTAAATAACCTTCTGCCATTTGTCTTGCTAATGAATGAATTTTTTCTTGTGTTTTTGTCTTAAGACCAGCCTATGACAACGGTATTGTTCTACTGTATAGTTATAAATATTGTTTGCTTGCAGCATTCCTAGACATTTATGAAAATGTTTAAGATCCCGTTTATATTGGGAACACGCAAATATACCGAAATAATTACGCGCGTAGTGTTCCACGCGCGCCCCTCTTAGACGTGGCGGGGGTAGTCAAACACATCACTCCCCCCCCTGACCCGCGGAGGCCCACAGTGGCGAGCCGGCACCAGTCGGGGGTTGCGGAAGGATCTTACGTTCCCGCGACCCCCGGCGTAGTAATATTCAATAATATTCCTAATTTCGATGTTCCGATTTTCAAAAGTCCGAATTTCATAATACCTAAGAAATTATGATGATTATTAATAAAAATCACGAAATTTATTTTACCGAAAGTTATAAATGCGATTTGTTTGTTTTCCGATTTTCATATGTTCGAAGAATCATATGCTCGATGGGTTCTCTGTCCGAAAAACGACATCGATTTTTAATCTATATGTACCTTTTAATGTAATTTACAAAAGTCTACTTTGTTATTCATATTATTTTTTTGTGTTTTTTTCTTCTCCTTATTTATGTTACCGGCCAAACCCAATTTTAGGATGAACTAGTTTCGCCTAGGCCAAATCAGCTCTCCCTACACGCGATAAGACAAACCCATCGGGTGACATCGGTTGCATAGTTGCGTTCGGTCAATAGGCGACGTAGGGTTCAAGAGCGAGCGAAGGGCACCCCGAGGTTAGGTTTGGTTAGGTTTCCCCCCCGGTGGGTTCCCGCATTGTCGAGGCGGGGGGGCTCAGTAGCCGTCGCTTGGTCACCCACGGTGAAGCGAAGAGGAACCCGAGGAGGGGCCGCTCGTCAGGGCTTTTGCCAATAAGCCAAGGACGTAGCGGCCAACAAGTAGGTTGTGGTGCCGCTTTAGCGACATCGCAACTGAGGTGGGCCGCAATGTCGTATGGGAGGCATCGCGGCGGAGTGCAGAATGCATGAGCAGTTCTCCACGATAAAAAAAAATGGATAGGTTACTTTGGACGCAGTGGTTTCCCTTCCGCGAAACAGTCTTCTCGCAGAAGGAGGCACGAAAGGGAGAGGGAGATCTCGTCCACGCACCCGGCCCGCAGTAGGCGCACCGGGCGTCGGCAGAGGGCGGACAACGCCCTCTACCAGCCCCCCTAAGCGGGTCCAGGGGCGACGGGCTTGGGGTCGTCCGTCGCCCCCCACACATGGCGGCGCGTAGTGTTCCACGCGTGCCCCTCTTAGACGTGGCGGGGGGAGTCAAACACATCACTCCCCCCCTGACCCGCGGAGGCCCACAGTGGCGAGCCGGCACCAGTCGGAGGTTGGAAGGATCTTACGTTCCCGCGACCCCCGGCGTAGGTGTGAGATGGAACACCGGGGTGGTTTTAAGTCAGTAAGAGTCTGACAGACCCCGCCGGACATCCATGAGGATTTCCCACCCCGGAAACAAAAAAAAATGGTTAGGTTACTTTAAACCCTTTACAGAGAAATAGGAGCCCCGCGACGCGGGTCTCCGTCGATATAGAAAACTGGTTTGGCCTAGGCAAACCTAGATCCCCTCTATTGTTAGTGAATCATTTGGGTTAAGTTAAAACTGTGACCAGCGATAAAAATATTTTTATTCAAAGCAAACAATCATACAACGAACGCAATAGGCGACGTAGGTTGCAAGAGCGAGCGAAGGGCACCCCGAGGTTAGGTTTGGTTAGGTTACTTTAAACCCTTTACAGAAATAGGGGCCGTCGACATAGGATACAAGAGCAAGCGAATGACAATACAAATACCTTTACCGTGCATCGAAGTCAAGTAGTATCGCAGTGAAAATCTTTAGCGGTAACGTGCATCGAAGTCAAGTAGTACCGCAGTGAAGATCTATCGCGGTGACGTGCATCGATGTGTAGTGGCGTCGCAGAGACGGTCTTTCCCAGTAACATGCATCGCAATTTTGTAGCATGGTATTAGCATTTATCGATATTTTGTGCGTTGAAATTTCGTATTCTACTCGTATATTTGTCTTGCTATTCAGTTTTACAAGGCGTTTTTATTTCGGAATTCTAATTAATCGGAATTCGTATTTTTGATATTTCGAATCATCATTTATTCAGACTTTTTGTTGTTCGATCTATTGAAACTTGGTATTTTGAGAATAGTAATTATACACCTTAGGAATATTGAAATTTCGGAATTATAAAAATAGGATGAATGATAAATCGGAGTTGTTATATTAGGAATTTTGAACCATTCGGAATTATGAAAATCGGTATTTTGAAATTCGTATTTGTGACTGTCGGAATAAAGTTTTTCGTATTTATGTGGTGTAGATACCCGTTTAGTTTACTTTCAAAATCTCGTTTATTTCTTCATAACAAGTAAAACAAAAGTTTTTGATTTTGTTATTACGTCTTTATCAGGGGCAGAACCTAGTGAGGTTCTGCCCGCGACTTCGTCTGTGTGAAATTTCTTGTTTTAACATAAAGTATCCTATATCCTACGACACTTGGCAATCTTGTAGCTTCCCATTGATGAAAGAATTTTCGGAATCGGATCAGCAGTTGCCCCAACATAGAAACTCACAAATTTTACGTCCATATATTTAATAAATATGAATATTAGTAAAGAAATTTATAAGTTGCCAATTAATCTTGAATATTTACTATTCTTGTTCAAGTCTCCAGCTAACTTTTTATGACTACTCGTACACAGTTACTGTGTTGACAACTATTTTATGTTTCACAACACAATATTATTAATGGTAAGTAGGTAGTATCATTTTTCCCAGACATTTTCTTATTTGCATGAAGTCATAAACATTTATGAACGTACCGAGATTTATGCTCATAAAATATTACAAACGTTAAAAAAGTTAGCACCGAGATAATTTAGTATGTGGTTTTGAGGGCTGAATATTTATTTATTTATTCATTCATAACAATTTTTACATTGTGTCGAATATTAAAAATTATTTTATAACTTAAAAAATAAAACAATAAAAAACATGCCACTTAATTACTACGAGGAAGAGTAATAATAATAAATAAATGTAATAGACTACATTATTTGATTACGGTTACCAAGCTTATACTGTTAATGTAGAAATAATCTGTCTTTTGCCTGCGGCTTCACCCGCGTGAAGGTGATATTGTCCCATGAGAACGTACTACCCGGATAAAAAATATCCTATTTCCTAATCCAGGTCATGGTCTACCCTTGTGCCAAATTTTATCTAAATCCGTTTAGCTATTTTTGCATGATTGAGTAACAAACATCTAAACATACAAACTTTCACATGTGTTATATTAGTAGAAAGTAGGATATTAGTAGGACAAGAGAAAATAATCAAACTATAATTATGATCACGGAAAGGCAAAAGACTTAACAGCAACTCGTACAAACAAAAGAAGAAAGGAATTGGTTGGTAATTAACATAATTAATTCCGTTGACGTATCATCAAACAGTACAAAAAAATAACGCCTATAAAACTGATAAGTGTCGCCACTAAAGGACTAGCAAAAAATTAATATGTACACCAAGTCGCGTCACGAAATTAAATGATGCCAACGTACCAGCATTTTAAACAAATGCAAAATGTCCTCCCCAAGGAGTTGTTACGTACCCACAGCTAAAAAGTAACGACCTCTGAAAAGGGTTGCCGGCTCCCAGGAGACCCGGCTCCAGTTCCCAGCATCGGATTCGGATTTTGCGTAAGAAATCATTACCCGATGTGAACAGTGAGCCGTAAAGTCTAGGTCGCCTCACTCGTGGGACAAGAAATAAATAACTTCATCGATACGTATAAAAAGCTGCCTCGCGAAATAACTGAGAAAACACCAAATACATTCTAAAACTTTTTAAAACAAAGTAACTACAGAAAAACAAAGGCTTAGCAGCGAAAGGTGTAAGAAACACGAACAATTGACTTTGAAACACACTTAATCTCATCTCGGTAAATCACAGCGAACCAATGTTAAAGAGTAAAAAAGGGCCGCTCTCATTAATAGACCCTCAAAGTCGTTTACCTAACACTAACGTTTATTTCTGTACAATCGCATTCTCGCTGCGCTCTTGCGTCCACAACGCTCTCCTGAATTTTAATAGGGCTCAAACTTCTTAATTGAAATTCTAAACGGAATTGTTCTTCGTGTCTATCAACATTCAGTTACGGATTTCGGGGATCCTTATTAATTTTGTTTGTTCAAAGTAATAACCAGTGGGCTCGCTGTACGTGTCGCCTTACCAAATAATTTTATTATGATCAAAATTATAATAATATGGCAAGGCAAGTGCGTTGTTTTACATTTGTGTCAAGCCAGTACCTAGATACGTTGGAAGGTGAGAGTTTATTTATGTCAAGGATTTATGTAAATAGGCAGGTAGATATTTAATATTTCAAGGGGTTAATGCGAGATGGAAAATGACATATTCTTTAGTGGTAGCTTAGATACTGTAGGTCTTCTGCGTGGCTTTATCAATATTAGCTTTTGCAGGGGCTTGCGTAAATATTTACTTAACCTATTCTTATCCTCATTTTACAGTACACAAACGTAGCCTATGCTTGCTAGATATTTTGAAATGATACACAAATCAATAAAATAGTCTCACATTTATGTAACTTTATAAAAATACCTACATTTAAGAAACTCTTCAAGTTTTTTTAAAAAGTAAATTTAAGTCTGCAAAGCTACTTTTTAATGCTTCACTATTAGTACCCGCCAGTTTCGGATTTCCCAAAAAAGGCTTATCGTCTGGCAAGTCCTTAACAATATTGACGGAGTTCGCCTCACCGCTAAGTTCCCACTACGACTCAGATATCTTATTAGCGGAATTGAGTAACTGTTTGTATTCAGTGCAGACCAAAAATTATTTAACTTTAGGTTAAAGTAAATTGGGGTCAGGAAACCGGAGTGAGAATCGAGTGATTGCGAAAATATCTCTGTATAAGTATCTGCGTCGGAAAGAGAAAGTTGGTGTCTGTTGTGAATAACACAAGAGATATGTGAAACCATTAATCTATCAGTCTTACTCAGCGAGAAACCTGTCCAAGTATTGAGTTAGTTCGATAACTATTTCTCGCAGCAAGTACTTTTAAACTTTGTGAACCGCCTCCTCCACACAACGTCTGGATAGGTACATAAACTGTTTTTAGCTACAAGTATATATAAAAAATATAAAAATAGAACGTAAGTATTCCGTCTTTTACAAATGAAATGGCTAATCAGCAATAAAATAACAAATTGTGCTGCTTTATTTTCTTTCAGAACTAGCAACAGATTGGGACACCTGGGAGTTACAATTTATTTCGAACAACTTAAATATATAAGTAGCTTTAGAATTTGGCGAGCTTCAACTTTTCAGTCCGTAAAAGCGGGAAGTGCTGAACGTTGCGAGTTCTGACTTTTGTTAAACGTTTTGTCGGAATGATTTTGTCAGTTAAAAAACATTTTAAAAAATACCAATGCAAAAACTTACCTAGAGATTATCTCCAAACACTAAGTTATGATAACACTGAGAATCTTCTGCTGGGTAATTTAAAATGATAATGAACTATATAATCTAAATCTAACAATAAACGAATGTATACTGGCTACAACCCATTGTTTCTGACTACACTCACCCTACACCTACTCACTACATACATACACACACACATTTTATACTTACTCACTACACTCACACACTCTGACCCTAGATTAATTCATCACACCACACAGTTAAACGTCTTTCATATGTGTTTTCTTTACATAAATTATATCCTGTTTTCTTTAACACCATTTGCTTATTGTTGAAACGTCCCGATTTAGTATAAATATGGCTTTGTTTGTAACGAGGAATCACTGACTCCTAAGACACTGCCACCTACTCTTAGTTTAGGAGTCAGAGTATTAAAATTATTGTGACTTAGTTAAGCCTTATATGCTCTTACTCTTTGGATATTGTAATGTGATGGCTTTTGGTGAAATAAAGAATTTATTTATTTATTCAGCGTGTGGGTGTACTGTGTGTGACGTCATTTAATCACGCTGACAAATGTACTGTCGCCGTCGCCGGCCGCTGCTGTCAGCCACGTATCCCCACAAATTGATAATGCTCGATTGCACGCTCTACAATATGACTTATCGTTATTCAACGTGTAATTGACAGTGGGATCACGGATCCACAGCTTTTCCTGTTTTCCCGGAAACTCGTTTTAAAAATGTCATTGTTTTTAATTCGCTCAGCGTTAATTCCGTTCTTATTTCTGTTATTTTATGTGTTTGCACTCGATTCCAAGCACCAATTTTCATTTTTGTTTTCTTTTCCTTTTAGTTTTTTTTTTTATTTTTAGCATTCGGGAGCTCGTTGCTGCTGTCGAGTTTTGCATGTGTGATCTATTTTTATACACTACAACGCTGTTGTTACTTTGTGGCCATTGTTTGTTAGCAAGTTGAGCTGTCGATCGCATCCGTCGTACGAATATCAATTGTTTTCGTCACGAATAGTTTTTAAAGCCCGATAAAGTTCAACACATATTGGTCGAACCGCGTTTTTCAATTAACGACTGAATGTCGCGGGATTACAATGTTTAGATAGCATTTGGTTCGTGGAATACTAATGTCGATCGGATCCGCTTAGACTGGCAGCTCACTCAAACACTACAATGATACTCAATAGTTGAGAACTGGTAGGTATGTGACATTAATAAATAATACTATCAATACATTATACACTTTGACCAACCAAAACAAAACCGTTCGCGGTCCATTATGTAGTATAGTTACCATAGATGAGTTCGGGAAGATATTCACGGTACATGGCCTACAAATCAATCGCACAAAGATTTTTTTTAATGTTATGGTAATGTTATCATTCTAAATAATTGTACCAAAGCAGAGCAAGCACACACTTACGTTTATACTTTTTTACATAAGTAATTCAATCATTCCAATTAGCGACTAATTTTTTTAGAAGATAGAAATCACAAGTAGGTAAGTAAGCCATTCAAAGAGAAACAAAAGTGATTTATTCATACTCAATAATAAGGCGAATAGATAAAAATACTTGAAGTGGCAACTTGTACTTTGGGTAATAGGTAATACGGTCTGGTGTCCGCAACTCCACGTCAATGCGCGTATTTTGCGTACGGACACCAGCTTGTACTTTAAGTGAATATCAAAACGATTTTTTTCTTAATGAGCCTTCGTTGCCGTTGAAGTGAATTGTCTTTTAATGTAGAACCTTAAAAATGAGTGCACGGCGAAACTGTCTATGAACCTATAGAGATGCGGTTATTTTGAAGTAGGTAAACGTTCTGACGATCACATTTTATTGTGGCACCATCAAAAATTGAGGCAAATTACCATTCTCTTAGACGCGCTACTCAACATTTCGTACCAGAATTTGTTATTTATTTATTAAGGTGATATCTGCACAATATTAAAATAAAATAAAAAGTTATCCTAACCACCACTTTTGGTTCATCCGTTCATAGATCACTCTTGATAAAACTTTGCCCATCGAGACCCTATTACTAAGGCTCCGCTGTCCATCCGTCCGTGCCTCTGTCACACATCCGTGCCTCTGTCACAGGGCGTCCGTGCCTCTGTGAGAGGGCATCCGTGCCTCTGTCACAGGTCGCCCGTGCCTCTGTCTTTTGAACCGTAATGGGTAGGTAGGCACTTGAAGTTTTTAGAGTGTGTACTACTATGGCCACTATATAATAAATTAAATGAAGTACAAAATTTAAGGGGGTCTCCAAATAAGAAACCTGTTTTTTTTTAACATCTGTAGTGTTTAATATTGTACGGTGGTACCGGAAGGAAACCTTCGTTTGCGAGTCCAACTCACACTTGGCCGCTTTTTAGTAAAAAGACACCATTAATTCATAAATACCACATAAAGCTTAAAATATGGATAGTTAATTACCATCATTTGCATGAACTGCAGTGGTTATTGAGTATTTTCCAATAATGAATCCATTAATTATTTTTATCACGGTCACCATTCCACCGCCCCAGTCAATTGGTCGGTTTGTTTCATTTTGCGTCCATAAACATCGACGAACATGTATTTAACTAAAGCAGTTTTCTAACAACCTTTTATTTTCCTTACATAGATTTTATAGATTAAGATAAATAGATTGAGTTATATTCATAATTATGTTGATAAGCTGTCAGCATTTTGTATGAAATGCAAAAAGCTAAGATTAGTTAAAACGTAACATTTTAATTACATCAACCAATCTATGTGCAAAATAATAATCATTTAAACAAAAAATATAGCAAGAAGTACATACTTAGTGTAAAATAAAAAGTTCGTAATTTTGTGAACACAAACCACATAACCTCGCCAGACAAGTAAATTTTCCATTAAAACCGCGCGTTAATTAAAACCCAAAGCCTCTAAATCTTCAAGTAAAGTGACTTAAACCGTATATTTTTAAACGAAACGATCTTTTCAAAGTGGATACTTCAAATTTTATTGGATTAGGTACCTACCTACGCATAATGAGATAAGAATCTCATTTCAAAAGCCTTTTCTTTATCGATAACAAAGGTTAAGTTTGAATGGGAGCGTGCTGTTGATCGATTAGAGGGGGCGGGTATCTAAAGGCTTCGATTTGGGTAGCCGTGCAGTGCTGGGGGCCGTTGGACCTGGTGCTCGGTTGCCGCCGGCGCAAACTAATCAGGCACCTCTATAGTTTCTCCGACTCTATCGTACGTGACTTGCTTGCTTACCTAGTCAGGAAAAATTACATCGAACCGAACAATCCTAAAATAACGAGGCGAAATAAACTGTCCGACGGTACAGTCAGCTAATTGGACCCAGATGATAAACACTTTCTCAACACATATTTTTTCTACCGCGTAACGTATCCTAGATTAATTATCCTTACTAATATTATAATTTTGATAGTAACTGTGTGTCTGTCTCTCTGTGTGTTACCTTTTCACGCATAACCACTGAACCGATTTAGATGAAATTTGGCAGAGAGATAGATTGCGTCCCGGGGAAGGTTATACAATAGTTTTTATACAGATATTTCTACGGGATCGACATTTATGCAGGTGAAACCGCGGGGCGCTGCTAGTATTTAATAATTTACCAACTGAACTAATCTTTGTCGGTACTTAATGCATTACTAGACTTTCACAAATGAGGTACTTTCTATTCCAGAGGTGCCATCTGGTTTCAGCTACGAATAGACCGGCCATTATTTCCCAAGGGTCACTGAGCAATAGTATTCATCTGTATTGATACCACCTATCGCCAATTCAGTGTATTCTGCTAAATTTGAACCTCTGAAGCAAAACCTTGTGGTAGAATATGTTTCGAAAAGCTGTATAAAACAAAGTGCTACGGCATTGCTACGCCGTAGCAGCGAACACTGTTACACCAGCTACGCTTTCGCAGCAAATGAATACGTAAGTCATTTAGTCCCTTTTTTTAATTTTAAATTGACTCGTACATGTGTTTGTCTATATCTGACTAGTAACATTCGAATATGTAACGTTTTAAAAGTCGTTTCATAAGGAATTGTTAACTTGTTTTAATTGTATTAAACTGGTGGCAAATGATTTTGAAAAACAGTAAGTGATCAAAGCATGCCGTCAATGAAAATAAAAGATTTGGTTAAAATCTTCTGAACATATTTAAGCAATTCTGAATGAGGTCATACACATCAAAATAGGGTAGTGAGAAGGTTCGAGTACGGCTAAAATTCGAGTAATTGGAAATTTAATAATGGTTTGTAGAAACTGGTGACACACATTCGTAAACCCTAGCAATATAAAAATTTACGACGTTCTTGGAGCAAATTTCTTTATTTTATTGCTGTAATAAAATTACTACAGTACATAGTTCGTATTTTTTTATTTATTCATTCTTAACTTGTGCCAAGTACTACGGCACGGTAGAACGGTCCATTTAATTTCGCGGCCTTCCGAAACGTATGAAATTAATTATCTTATTTATGACAAATAAGATAATTAATTTCATGCGTTTCGGACAACAATAACAACGTGACATTTTGCAAGCCCAGTAGTTACATTTTACAAGTTATATTTTCACGAAATGGTTTTATCAATTAATTAAAAATATCTTCGGATATTTCCTAGAAATATTTCATGAAACTCACAAATCAAAATGTATTCGAATGTCGGGAATATAGCCAAATCATCGGAGGCAGTATAAAAGCGAAATTTCTTGGAAATTAAATATTGCATGCAGTTCGCACTGAAAGTTCAGAGTTCCTAGAATTAACTCGCATGTAGTTATCGTAAAGGAGCGTTTTATGAGAACTAAAACTATTCTCTAACGTAAAGTGAAACATCAAAGAATTATAATGGATTTCGTACAACTTTTATGACAAGTAAATTGCTGAATAAAAACCAGGAATGTGATGTATCACAAATATGTCATGCGGTATGTTACCCTTCATAAGTTTTCCTTCATAACATAAGTTTTCCTTCATTCATTTTACGATTGCATGAGAAGAAAGTATTTTGTAAAGGCATGATGACAAGATGAACACACAGGAATATTTCAGATAGCAAATTCAGTAACTGGTTGATATTTCAACAACAATTGACAAATAGCTTTTTGGTAAAAGTAGTTCCTTTTAACTTTAGTTATTTACCCAACAACAGAGTACAGACATTGTATTCAAAACAAATAAAAAAGATCAGAATTATGATAACAAACAAGTTTCAGTCGGTGACTGAACAACCTCTTCAACAAAAAAACTCACAAATTGTAAATCAATAAAAATCCACAATAGACTGCCACTTCTATCGACGAAGTCAACATTCATCGATTGGCTTTAGATAAAAGAAAATATACTAGTTCCGCACATTTGGCAACCGTCACAAAGGCATTATAGGTAACGAAAGAAAAGAACTATCTCTAGAAAGCCTCTAATCGAATAATCTATCAGTCATAACGCGAGCGATAGATAATCATGATACCAAGTAAAGCTACCTCCGTCTTTTCTTAAATATTATATTATAAACTAGCTTTTGCTAGCGGCTTCGCCCCCGTGGAGGTCGGAAATTATTCACAGAAAATTCAACCCCCACTTCACCCTCTTAGGGGTGGAATTTCGAAAAACCCTTTCTTAGTGGATACCTACTTTTCACAAAGAACACACCCTCTAAATTTCATGTCTCTAGGACCAGCGGTTTAGGCTGTTCGTTGATGTATCAGTCAGTCAGGACTTTGAATTTTATATACATATTATATAGATGCAAGAAATTTTATCTGTTTGTCTGTTATCTTAACGGCCAAACGGATTTTGACAAAATTTTGCACACAGGCTAACCTAACCTAACCTAGCCTGGCCTAGGTCACGGTCATTAAAATAAAACATTCGATATTTATCCAGTTGTACAGACGCCAGCACATCAACCTACTAAAAGTTGAAATTATAGAAATTTGACAGATTGCTGTCAAATTTCTATAATTTCAACTTTATCGCTAAAGCATAAGGTTCAAAGTTGATTAGGAAAATTTGTCAGTTTCGGGTAGCTTGATGTGCTGGCGGCTGTATGTTTTAATGGGATAACTTCCGACATCCAAATGGGCGAAGCCCTGGGCAGAAGCTAGTATCTCATACACAATAACTTCATAGTTGCATATATCTATCGGCGTAATTTATTCAAATGCTATAAATCACGGCTGTGTTGGCAGAGTTCATGCTCACTCGTCAGCATATCCACAGTGTCACTTGATGCTGAACTGATCTGACAGGTGACATGTCACCGACTAAGGCGTATGCTAATCAATGATTTATTAACGTTTGTCTAACTAACTAATATGTTCATATGTTGTATCGATACCTTGCTTAATGTACAATATTTGGCCAAAATATGCGGAGAGCAGGGGTGGCCCAGTAGTAACGGCCGCGACATACAAGTTACAGGTCGTAGGTTCGAACCCAGACAGGCGCTTTACTTTGTGTTAATTATTTATTTAATCACCACTGCTTTCAAAACGGTGAAGGAAAACATCCTGAGGAAACTGCATTTCCTAGAACCAAAAATTCGAAGACATGTACCAACCCGCACTGGGCCCGCGTGGTAGATTACGGCCCACTCCCTCTCACTGGGAGGAGACCTGTGTCCCAGCAGTGGGAACACTATAAGCCAATTATGTATGCGAATTATTGTATGTGTGTTAACGGTCAATTTAAGTTCGTTAATTGATAAATAAATACTGAGTGCCTTTGGTCGGTGGGCTTATTTATTTATTTTATTTATTTAAACTTTTCGCACACAAAGGCGGACTTAATGCCTTAGTCATTCTCTACCAGTCAATCAAGGGTGGTGAAGAGATTGGATGGCAGGTGCTTTGATTGAGAGGAACAATGATAAAAAAAATAAAAAAAGCAATTATAAGTGTTTGGTTTTATAGTCGACTTCTACCAAGCAAGCCTTTTTACGAATAGCGAATCACCAGCAGGATACCCACTGTTACTTAAACTTGAAAAGTACTTTAAATGTTAGCAAATTTAATATTACCCATTCATAAAGAATAGAAAAATAATTAAATTAATCAAAGTACAGACACCAGCACATCAACCTACCCAAAACTGTCAAATTTTCCCAATCAACTTTGAACCTCTTTAGCGATAAAGTTGAAAATCTATTAAAGAAATTTGACAGATTGTAGTAGCTTGATGTACTGGCGTCTGTACTACCAGTATTACTCTTTCTTATTCGAAATTTCAGTAGAAAATCATCAAAATTATTAATTACCAATTTGTATAAGAAGTTTTTACCTTGTGCCAAAAAGAACTTAACCTTTATGTGTGTAATTTACTTAATAAAGAACGAGTGTGACAAAGTTACTAAATTAATTATTAAAACTTTGTCACTTTGAGTCTTTGTTGAACTGGTTTCATTTGCATACCTACTTCAATTAAAACTGTTTTTATACCGTCTTAAAAGTGTACGGAATAGTAAGCTTGGTATAGCATAAAGGTCACCTTTGTTATTTTACGTAAATTCTTAGATACTTTTATGACTTCAGAGCGTAACTAACAGTAGTGACGTAGTGTAAACAAATGTGGTAGTTAATCTGGTTTGTAGGCGGCGATCAAATAATTGGCGCGCTCGGGGTTGTTTGCCTCGCCACGCCAGCGCACGCGCGCCATACGTTTTCATAATTGCACCACCACTCACCATTCAGCAGACGACTCACTGATCCGATTCACATAACCAGACCGATGACCAACACCGCATAATATTATCATCTCACTACTGTACAAACAATCAAAATTAATGGTATATTGGGCGTGCCGATATCAGCACAGCTTGCAGTTCACTACGAGGTATTTGAATATCTACTAACGTGCTTGGAACTCGCTAGATACGATAATACATACTAAAGTGGCCTAACTATCCTATTGTGCCGGACTTGATGGTGTGTTTGTATTTAGCCATGCAGTGTTTAGTATCTATCTGAATATCTATTATACTTTATCTATTATACTTTATGATTTTAACAAGCAAAACTGGAATGAAAGTACACGGTAAACGAACGAAACATGTAATAATTATAAAACATGTTAACTGAACATTGTGAAACAGCGCACCGATATTAAATGCACGGCTTTATAACAATATATTACCGTAGTGATTTGTAACAGGCGTAATTGCCGGTTTTACGATAATATTTGCAAATTATCCGTATAACAACGCCGTAACAGTAATTTTGCGGTTCACGTGCTCCGTCCGAGCCTATAATAAAATATTTATTATCTGCCGCCGCACCAAATTGATAGTGCCTGTTACACACACTAAAGTGAGCTGCGTATTGAATGTATAACTAATTTGAATGTTAGCCTCCCTGTACCTTACAAGACGGTAATTGTAATAATATGGGAACATAATTGGTACCTACACAAATGCTAACCGCAGCTATGTTCTAGTGCCGCTTTCATGTGGTTCATACACCAATTTATAGCTGACGTCTAGGTACTGGGACGTCAACTCCTTAGGTACTGTGATTAATTGTTACTACTACATCAACAAAGCAAATATTTTTTAAACTAGCAGAGCCTAGCGGTTTCACCCGCATAAGTTTCGATCGTGGGAATATCGGGATCCTATGTCCTTTCCCGGAATTCAAACTATCTCTATACCAAATTTCATCTAAATCGGTTCAGCGGTTTAAGCGTAAAGAGGTGACAGACAGACACACTTTCGCATTCATAATATTAGTATGGGTTAGGATTCAGTACATGATTCTGAACCCCCTGCGTTGAAATGTTTCATCGGTTATATAAAAAAATGCATTTTCAATGAAACAGCAGATTTTATTTTTTATAATTTGGTAAAAAGTTTTTACGCTAAGGTGAAGAGGGGTAGAATCATGTGCTGAATTCATGGTGACCGTTTATGCGTCGATGTCCCAGCCTCCCTGTATTCATACTAGGTCACTTTACTTTCACTTTTGTTCCTTTTTCAAATTCGCTAATCATTGTAGAACGACTACCATAAAATTAACATCGAACCCGATGTTTACTGGCTCCAGCAAAGCGACTACAACCAGCTCCTATAATTTCCCGTCTATATGTAAAATTAGTCACTTTTATAGGTCATAAAAGAGAATTATACCTACACTGCATCATAAAACCTATGTTTTCCATAATTTGTTTAGTCGTTTAGTGTCACGAATTCGGGATAGGAGTTTGTAATGTTAGTATTTTCTTGTATAGAACCACAGAAAGCAAGGCATCCAGTGAAATATGAACGGGCAATTTATTTATAATATCTGAATGGTAACGTTTGTGTGCTAATGAGTAAGCACTTGACTAATGACCAAGAACCGAGGTGCGCCGCAGACGGTCAGTTCATTAATTACATTCAAGTTAAATTACTAAAGTACAGGACACTCCGAGCCTCAACTGCCCTGCTCCAAGATTGTTCGCAACTATGACGCTCTTAATATATATATGTTACCAGCGCGGCAGCTAAGTATATTATGTAATAAGGCACACAAGTTTCAGATACACGACAAGCTTAAGAGGAGGGATGTAGGATTAAAACTTCTATTATGAGAAACGGACACGTAGGCGACGGCGAGGCTTCTTAGAAAACCTTTCAGAAACCTTATCAATCAATGCAATACGACCTACATGGAAGTATTTTTGCAAAAATAACATCAAGTTTGACAACATGTTCTGCCAGTGAAAATGTTGTTTATGAAAACGTATTTTTTTCCCTAAAATTGTTCTTGTCCCACTTTTTTTCACTGCTTCGGTTGTGTAGCACTCGCCCGAAAAGCCGGCTGTATGAAAAGTTGGTAATAAATGTGAATAAATATGATTGTTACTAGATATAGTAGGTATACTTGGTATAAGTACCTATTTGGCTTATACTGCTGGGTAGGTAGTATAACAGTTTTTTTTTTCGTTTCATCTTCTGAAAACTGTTAATTAAGGTTATGTTTCACGAAAGTGCGTTATTAAGTGTGTTAATAATATTCACATTTTCTTTGATTCAGGTGGGTTTAGTCTGAAAGGTCAGCAACGAAAAATTTAGCAGTCATTTAAAACTTCGTATGATGCAAAAAAATGTACTGGACTGATTTTTTTGGAATGTTCTGTTAGTTTGCAGCTTCGAAAGAGCTGTGCTACCTACGTGGTGCTGGAAAAATTTCGACATTTTCGGGCTTCTTTCACTTTTTGGCTTATAATTTCTAAAAAGTGCATTCAATGGAAAAACGTCATTCTATACATATCTATGGTGACGGGCTTATTTGTTTAACCCGATCAACAGGTAATTTGAAAAAGTTATGACTCAATATTTATTTCGTAAAATATTTATTTGAAATATCACTCGATCATTCATAATTTCAATCGAACAAAAACTATAACTACGTAAGAGTAACTATGTACGTAACTGCTTGTTTATCCATAAGTGTAAGATAGTTTGCAAAGGCTCCTAACGTCAAGGTTTATTTTAAACGCCTTACAGCACTAACTAGGGAATCCAATCCCGCAAACGCGGGATCCCGCAAATGCGGGATCCCGCACCTTTTTTGCGGGTTCAGAGATGCGGGATTACACCCGTGGGATCCCGCAGGTTTGCGGGATTGAAAAAAATATATATTTAAGAAAAATGGGCTCAGGCGACTATCTTATTATTTATATCTTATCTTATCTTAATATTCAACTTTTCATTAATATTTAAATTTATATTGAAAATAATAGTACATTACTTCAGAGGGAAGAAAGTGACAGTTCCATACCGAGATTATGGCATTTGCGCCACGAGCTTGCGAGGGGCGCAAACCATTTGAGGTATGGAACTGTACTTTATCCTGAGGGATGTATAGTGCTTTTTATTACACCTACGAGGAAAATTATGGACATAAATGCATAGAAATGTTTATATTTAGTTAAAAGTACAATTATTAAAAGTGCAGCTATTTTTTACACGACGCCTTAGTAACAAAAAATACTTGGTACACGTTGAAGTGTATCAAAATCATACATAATCAGTCTATAATGTTCCCACTGGTGAGACACAGGCCTCCTTTCTGTTCTCAAACTCAAACCATTTATTTTCAATTAAACCATTTACAGGCACTTTTGAATTGTTAAGAAGTCCGCGTTTTATATACAAAAATAATTTCGTTTTTAATTTTCTGTATGCACCAAGGAGGTTGGTAACTGGTAAAAAAAAAACTGTATGTGGCCAGTAACAATTTACTTGAAATTTAATTAGTAGACAGTTAAAGTCTCTTGGCAGTATGACTGCTGACAAATTAAAAAAAAGAAAAACCGGGTATGTAATGGAATTTCATACATACTTCCCACCCTTGGGTCGGAAGGATTTTCATACAAACTTCCATACCTTGGGATGAAAGGATTTGAAGGGCGGGATAAAGGCGTTTCTTCCCTCTAATTGGTATAATTAGTATGTATTTTCAGAGCAGGTGTGATAAAAAAAATATTCCTTTGTTTTAGAGACATAAAGAGGTGAATTAAGTAACGCGCTTCCACACTTGTAGGCGGAAGTCAATTCCGCCTACAAGTGTGGAAGCCGAGCGTGCTTTTTCCGCCGCTGGCTATTTATGCAATAAGATAAGATCAAATCTAAAAGATGAAACGTTAGATACCTTATTGTTTCTTCGAAAGCATTTTCAGAAAAAATAAGCTCACTTTTTACCCGGCGTTTACTTAATTCACCTCTTTATGTCTCTAAAACAAAGGAATATTTTTTATTTTCAATACAAATTTAAATATTAATGAAAAGTTAAATATTGTATTATATCGTTTCTTAAAAGAAGTTGATTATTTATGCTTCTTAAACATCATTACCTATATTCAATTTATAATATGAGTAATAACTTAGCTTCATATTGATAATAATACTAAAAAAATACTTGTCTTTATGTCTTTCATTTCACTACACAAAACCAAAATAATAGTAAATAAAAGCAATGCCGCAAATCCCGCGGGATCCGCGGGATTGATGTCCTTGATCCCGCGTGCTTGCGGGATCGCGGTTTTGATGCGGGATTGGATTCCCTAGCACTAACACACACTGTTTCAAAACTCATCACTTACACGAGTCTTAAAAGCTATATTACAACTTCAGCGTTGAATATATTAGTACAATTTGATTCCAAAATGAAGTTATAACATATCGTGCGATTACATCTAGTGGAGTAGATATACGTGTACGGTACTCATCACTTAACATCACGTGGACGTGCGGCTGCAAAAGTAAACCACATTACAGGCGCGCGACGCTGCGTCGCCCGCACCACGCTCATAAGTTACCAATAACATTTATGTGCTTGCTCTACACCGCCGTATGACTGTTCGGCATACATATTGACTCATACGACACGCCACAACACGAGCACTCGAATATTTAGTCATATAAACCCCACATTCAAACGTATATCGACTGCCAATCATTTCTCAGACTCGCAATTCATATTCTATGATGAATTTTATATCAACTTGGCCACAGATAGAAAACAGATCAGTAATACACAGTTTTACGGTACCTTTAAAATAGAACTATAAAACAATTGACACGAATGACCGAACTTTATGAAGCACATTAAAGAATTTATGGCGCTTTAAAAAATTTAACCATGATTATGTCATCGTACAGCGCAGGTAAAAATGATGTGCTCGATCAGTTACAACGACCAATAAAGTATATTCGGACGGTTCTAGAATGAAACGTGACTTTATGGAGCAATAAACAGGAGCACTCGTTTAGTGGAGACCGCAGACCCAAAACATAAATACGCGTACTTGTAATATTTTCTACTTGTTACTCACGTTCGTCCCTTTACCAAAAATGTTTTTAAGAGCAGTCAACACATATAAACCCCTCATATATAATACCTACATCAACAACCCCTATTATTCTTAGAATAGCAACACTCTGACGTCACAATACACATTCAAGTACCTGCCTTAATAATATACATCCCGACGTGTGTACGTTTTGTGTACATAGGTATATAAACAATTAACAATTTTCTCACGACGCGCTATAAGAGGCGGTAAAGGTTCAAGATGGAGCATCGTCGTCAGTAATTACCAGCGCCCGCACATTGGTATCCAAACAAACTTCGCTCGAAATTTGTTCTAACAAGATTTCCTCTCCTAATGACTCTCACAACAAATAAAACTTGATTATCAATTGGCCTACTTAGGCAGAATTCTCGAAGAACTTGATCAAACTATGACGAAGGCAACAGTCCCGGGGAAACGTAAATTAAATTGCTCGCTCCGCACACTAATTTGAGAATAACTATATTTTGGTGACATTCTGAATTGATTTCATATTTTAGTGCGCTTGTTACACATCGGTGTAACAGGGGGATCGCTTACTACGCATCGGTGCAATAGAATTTAAGTTTAGATTTAGTTCATAATGTAATTCTTTTATAATTAAATTAATCTTAAGCAAACTGGGTTTTTCTGTCGTCATATTGTCATGGGTATCTTAAGAGCCTATTCGTAGTTTATGCAACAAGTGCCTGACAACAGATAACGGCGCTTTTCAAAAGTATCTGCTATTTCATTCATGGCATAGATTCATGGTGAAGTTACCATTATCATGAATAGTTTACAAACTCATAAACTGCATGGACGGAACCCGGAAATACAGTGGAGAAAACAATAGAATATATTTATGTACATTATTATTACCTACATAAAATATTTTTTTATTATTATTATTTAATTACCTAGTATGATTATACTACGTGGAGGGGGGGTTCAGGAGATCAGACCAGAATAAATCGTTTTTACAAGCTGGTTGCCACGACTGCCAGCGGCAATTAACTGGTAATAATAATGAAGATTTTTTTTTTTTAATAAATACGTTGCTCCACACTAGGAATTTCTCCTGTATCGTGGGTGCGTTTACAAACATTTAAATTCACATACACAAACAGCCAGACCCGGAACAACTACCTGTAGGCAATACAAATATTTGTTCCGTGCGGGAATCGAACCCGCGACACGCAGCGCAGCAGTCGATCGCTCAGCCACTGCGCCAACCGTGTCGTCAAGATAGAAGATATTATATAGAAGATATTATAAAAAACTAGAATTTACTTCAATGACATTATAAAACTGAGAACAAACTATTATAAATTCGAAAGTAACTCACGCCTAAACCACTGAACGGATTTCGATAAAATTTGGCAAGGAGAAAGGACATCCTGGCAAAGGACATAGGCCACAAATTAATACCGTTTTAATATTTGTGCTCTTTTTTATTTTCTAATGTAAATTTACCTATCTACAATCTTAATTAAGCCATGTTTGTTAAAATCAAAATGGATCAAAATAATCAAAGGAACATAAAATGATTTGCCATAAACCTCCAACAACCATCTTAATAAAACACACCCGCAGTGGATCGTTAAATAAAGAAATAATTTTTCGCAAAAGTGATCAAGCTGTGACAAAATTAAGAAGAAACAACAGGAAAACCGCTGAATAAATAGAACTCACGAAATTTTCTCAGAACACAATGGTTGCCGCTTTAAGTGAATGTGCTCGTCACAAAAACAAGGGTTCATGTTTTAAACCAGCGCCGCTCCCCCTCATGGGATAATGTGTACGGATGCAATAATCATAACACTTAAAGTGACTCAGTTCTGCTATGGATTTAATAGACGGAGGTTTTAAAGCTGAGCAAACGGGAGATTTCACTAAGGAGCTTCACACAGCGGGCGCGTTGCGCTGCAGCGCGGCGCTGTCAACGTGCTTTTGTTGTTTGTTCTGTAAGGCATGAATTGTTTTGTATTTCATACTAGCTGATCACGGACAGACGTCGCACTGTCCAAATTTCAATAATTAATTAAAAAATCCCATAGAAAAAAGGACGTTCAGTTTTTCCCGAATTTAAACATATTCCGAGAAGCTTTTCAAAATTTTCTTTCAATAAAAACCTAATCTGGACTATCATGACAATTTAAAACACATCTGTTCAGCCGTTCTCAAGTGAAGCACAGCATTTTATTTTTATTAAATAAACTAGCTTCTGCCCGCGACTTCGTCCGTGTCAAATTTCTTGTTCCCCGGCCCACCCCGTCGCATCGTATCACCCGCCCGCGCTATTATTGCGTCGATTTCGGTTAGCGTTCTTTCTGACTTCTATCTATTTGCCCTAGGGCCCTAACGTAATATTAATAGCCTTAACCTTCCTCAAGAATTGGGTTAACAAATGCGAAAAGAATTTTTCAAATCCGACTCTAGTTGCTCTAGAGTTTAGCGCGTTCAAACAAACAAACTCTTCAGCTGTATTATTATTATTATACATAGATATATATGTAGTAGTGTAGTAGAGATAAATAGTCACCAAATTTGTATAGCAGCGGAACATAGTATATGAGATATGCTACAATCGCCGCGGATATAATCGCCATGCCGCACCGCTCTGTCCTTATCTTATTCCTATCCTTATTGGTAAAGTCAGAGGAATTAATTATTAAGCAAGTCGACATAGAATAAAATTTATACACTACGTCAATTTCCCGTGTTAAAGCCATTTCATACAATTGTCAAAGAATAACAGTTATGATTTGAATATAAGGTGGTAACCATTCAATCTACTTATAATTAATTTCCTTGATTTTACCTTTCACTCCGTGTTTACTCTTTCGTGATTTCTATAGAAACGCGGTTAAGCTCACGAGTTTGCTGCCTGAGTGACGCCAGTTTGCCTCGACGTGTCGTGTCGTCTTAGTTACGCAAAATGTTGAGATTTTAAACTTTATGGAACAACTTTGCGCCAGACATTGTCACAGCCGGTGTACTGTATGTATTGCTATGCAGATCCATCGCTCCGTGATTAGCATCGCACTATCTTAGCGACGTGCTGTATAAACTTTGATACTTACTTAGAAGACGTCTGAATTCAAAATAAAAAGCCATGTCAGCGTATACAAGGTGGCATTGACATCGACACGCAAAACTGTAACCATGGAATCAGTACATGATACTGAACCCCCAGCGTTGAAATTTTGGTCGGTTTAAAAAAATAAATAGCCGTCCCATACATTTTATCCGTGTAGGCAGTGCCGGATTACCCCAAGCAAATTAAGCAATTGTTTAGGGCATCGCGTCTCGGGGGGCACCATAAAGCAGAAATAGCACCGAAACAGTATTTGCTAGCACATGAAAGGCAAGGCTGTTTATCAGCAAAATATTACAAGACCCAAAAGTCACTCTAGCAAAAGATGTGCGCCAATCTTTACAAATCACTCGTCGACGTTTTGGAAAAATACGAGGCCACTAGAGGACAGGAGGGCCTCAGGCGTGGATTGTTTAGGGCATCAAGTAGTCTTAATCCGACACTGCGTGTAGGTATTACTTTTCTATGAAACAGCAGATTTTTAGGTGAGTTAAGGGGTTCTAGAATCATGTGCTGAATCCATGGCTACAGTTTGCGCGTCGATTCCACCCTGTATAGAATCGCGCTTGTCGTACTAATTGTTATGAGTAATGGCTGATTTTTGTATCTCACCATCGTTATTTGTTCAAAATCTTGTTCATATGTTCTGTTCATATACAAATAATAGGCTTAAGTTTCCATATTAGAGCCTAGTAAATCAGGCATAAAAGTGTTTTGGTGTCTTGTCATACTCTTACCAAACAGTGGGTCTCTAGACACAATTATGTAGTTACAATATGGCAGCAAAGCCTTCATAGTAATCATACACTACACACTTATAAACTGAGAATAGTAACATTTGTATTAAAAGTTAGTAGCAACAATAAAATTGGCGAAAGACTTCTAAAATACGAGTACAACTAGTAAACACTACCAATAAAAGACGAACATTTTGATTCAAGTCGGGCTCTACTGACTTTCCCAACGCCCTCCCAAGGTTAAAAGTTAATGTGACTTTATAAATCACAGATTTTGGCATTATTTAACCTTGGTAGCACGTCCAATTCCAATTGTTTTCAACGAAATTTATTAACGGACGGCTGACAAGAGGCTTCCTTTACCACAAGGAGGATTAGGGTGAAAATTACATTTTTGTAAAGAAAAATGCAAAAGAAATTCACGATGCTAGGCCCTTATGAGAGAAGATAAAAGAACAGTTCCATTAGTGCGAGAATAAACTGACATCTTTCACATTCACTTGGAGTAACGAGGTTACGCGAGGGTTAAATTCAGAAATCAATTAGCGCGCGACGCAGGCGGCGGCGGCGCTGCATGCCGCCCATAACTCAAAAGACGACCTAAGAGCTCTCTATTGTTATGTACTTAAGCCTTCCTACATGTACGAACACTGTGAACGTCGCTTTACTCAATATTAGGCTGTGATACTTTAAACATATTTTTATTAATTATTCCTGTCTCAATAACTACTTTATTTAACAAACCCTTAATTAAATTCGAATCAACAAAGGGCTAGCTGACCCAGTGGTCAGCTCCATGTGAGGTACCGATGAGTACCTACCTATACCTATGAATATGCTTACATTATTCAAAGCAATTAGAACCCGTCCCTTTTTAGTGGCCCATTAACAAAACCGCGGTTCACGAAAATTTTCATGATTCTATTGTTCACCCAAAATCTCCACGAATAATTTCTGAAGACAATGAATAATGCAGTTTAATGTTTGTGTTAAAGTAGGTACGTCAAGAAAATTGTATAATTAATTATATTACCTACAATGGCATAGATATTATACAACATAAATTCTGGCTGAAACCATCTAATTCGAAATTATAAGTTTATATGGCCTACGCACTTGCTACGAAAAAGCGTAGCACTCGTAGCAGAATTTAATGGTTCCAGTTCAACTTTACGGACAATTTATAAAGCTTCCTTTAAATGAGGACATCGGATATCACATTTTTTTTCAGAAAAACCAACAGAACTCTTATGAAGTCATGAAATGTGATCATAAATTTTTAGGGAACCTCGAGCCTAGCGAAACGAAGTCGCAAAAATTCTTATCTTTATGGACACAATTTTAAGGTATTCGGATACCAGCCGCACTTGTATTATGAGTGAGTAAAACATCGGAAGCGCTTCGTAAATAAATACTGATAGGAATACTGACAAAGTCTAGGATTTTATTCACACTCTTTTGTTGACATTATTTATGAGCATTGATTTATGGACTATATTTTCCAAAAATAACCTTAGAATATGGCACGTTTTGCTTAGCCTTACAATAAATTAATTAGCTGCAGTCGAGCAACTTTTAAATGAAAATATGATTTAAATAGGTTATTGAAAAATGTCTTACACGAGTCGGATGACTTCAAAAAGTTACCCCATTATTTACGTACGCCAATGCGAATGTGAATAAACAACAGTGGCACGCGTGACTTGAATGGATAGCCATAATATTCACAAGGACGAGATACTGTGAAAGTTTTACGTTCCGAAAATATTTATATTTTATTCAATACGATACCTTCTTGTAAGATGCTTTGTTTGACCTAACAGCAGGAAATTTTTGAACAAAAATTCTCACTTATAGTAGAAGTATGAACTTTTATGTTCATATTTTATAGCGAAATGACTTTCTGCATTCGTTAAAATAATTGTCAAAGAAATGTGTAAAAGGATTTTCATACATTTCCCTCGCGTTTAAGATCTTTTATACATGACCTACATAAAGGAAATAGCTACGTAAGGGTCATATACACAAAGGAACGTTAGAAAAAAGGTGAAAAACTCAACGTTTCTTTTGCTTTTCAATTGTCATTTAAACTACATTGAAAGTTCACAAGACATTCAGTGCAAGCTTTAATGTAGAGCCAACTATTCAGATAATTAAATGTTGTATGTATGCATTTTTTTTTTTTTTGTTTTAAGAATGATATCCAGTAGTTTGATGGTATGCAACACTGAGATCATAAATTGTTTTGTGGATCTAAATCTTGATCATATGTTGCCATTTTGGTTCTAACTTGCTTGAACCTGGCACCAGAGCGTAGGGGTCAACACAAACAGAGAGAAGAGGTTGTTTCTCCGCTTTTCCATAAGCGATACAATAGCCTAAATTTTGCTTATTTATTGGCCAGATTGACCACAGTGTAGTAAATACTTAAGGCCTCGCGCTTGTAGGGCTCCGCCCGCCATTCTTGAATGTACAAAAAAACAAAACATGGTGCCTATATCACCGTTAGGTTCGATGGAATACTATTAATGCATGACGGCATAGCGCATGTGTGAGCACTATGTAGGTACATACTATAGAGCTACCATTTACTGGGTACTTCTATAGAGGTATGAGGAACAGGGAGTTCACTCATCCTCCATAGAAATGGTCTGACAAGGTCTGGTCAGGGGTGAGCCGAATGGTGCTAATACATGCGTCATATTCGTGAACGGGAGCCGTCACTAGGGAATGGTGTTCTCTTAGCTGTCACGCTTATTTTAATTTCATTTATTATTTGAATTGTTTTTTTTTTTATTTTTTTTTTTACCGGACGCTTTTAACGTTCTACGTCGTTGTCATAATATGCATATTTTTTTGTAACCATGTATTTGATTTAAAAGAGTGTCCGTGGAGTTTCTTGCGCGTTCTTCTCCATAGAGACCTACTACGCTTTGGAATCGGCAATCAGCTTCATATTTCTAACTGACCGACCCCTTGACAATTCAAAAGTGCCTCTATTTGGTTTATTTTAAATAAATACTTTGAGTTTGAGTTTATGAATGGTCAAAAAAAATCTAACCTCTCCGAGGCGGGATGTTAAATTTCGGGCTCGCTTAGATCGCTCTTGCATCTTAGTTTCACTTAATTATTAAGATTTTCTGCATGCATTTTTTTTTTGTTTATCAGTGGAAACTTGTAAATGGCCTTCAAATGCATATTGTTTAAGAACACTGTTTATATTAGCTGTAAGTTTCCCGAATAAAATAAAACAAAACACATCGACAAAGTAACTCCTATTTCTATCTAGTTCACCATTCCAGAATAGGAGAAACAATAGGAGTATTGTTTCTCATATTCTGGAATGGTTAAAAGAAAACCAAGGTACCAACAGCTCACTTCTACACCCAAGGTTTACATCACCGTTCAATCACTACCAACAATTTTGGATTTCACTAAATTACTTGTAATTACAATTGTATGAAAAAATTAATTTGGTTCAAGTTAACAAACACGAGTAAAAGAACTTCTTTGTTCATAATCACCAATTGGCACTGGGCCTAGCACGAACACGCGGAGTAAACGTAACGAAACATCGAAAGATTTTAAAATTAAATATTGACTTAGTTTTAAGATTTTTCTTATCTTCCTCTCATCTATCTTTTTTTTCTTTATTTTATTCATTATGCTTGTAGCAAAAATGCAAACCAAAATCCGATTTTTTTTTCTAATTTTGAATTAATATCAATTTTTTTTTTAGTCGTTCGCTTTAACTTAACTTTTGCGTCGCGCGTTCGTCTTAGGGCATCTTTATAAACGATCTGTATAAAAATGAGTAGACCAACATGTGTCAACAACAGGTAGATACTACAGTAAAAAACAAAATCGATACTAATACTATAAATTTGAAAGTAACTCTGTCTGTCTGTCTGTATGTTACCTTTTTACGCCTACACCACTGAACGAATTTCGATATAATTTGGAAGAGAGATTGCATCCCGGGGAAGGAGATAGGATAGTTTTATCGACACACCTTTTTTTGACGACACGGTTGGCGCAGTGGCTGAGCGTTCGACTGATGCGCTGCGTGTCGCGGGTTCGATTCCCGCACGGAACAAATATTTGTATTGCCTACAGGTAGTTGTTCCGGGTCTGGCTGTTTGTATATGTGAATTTAAATATTAGTAAACGCACCCACGATACAGGAGTAATTCCTAGTGTGCGGCAACGTTTTTTTTTTTTTATAAAAACAATAAACAAAAAAAAAACATCCCTCGCGGGCGAAGCCGCGGGCGGAAGCTAGTTTGACATAAATATCTGTTGTCGATGCTGTATTTCATAAGATATAATTGTCGACAGGGTAATATATACGATTCCCGCGACGCGCGACGCGAATCGCGCGCAACACAAAGGCACCGCTTGTTGCGCGACTTGCATTGCCTTTGTGTCGCGCGCGATTTTATCGCGTGTCGCGCCTGTTTGAAGGAGCCTTTACTGCAATATCGTCCGAGTGGTTTAGTCGATTCGTTTTTTATATACAAATTTCATCCTAATTTGATTTTGATACCTGTCTATACAACATTATGTTACACCCTAACATTAAGTGGGTAAATATGTTGAGCTTTGGTTTATTTGAGTGCAGTTTTCTTCAACGTAGAAATCAACTTTTTCCATTTGAAGTTAGGTACCTACCACATTACTGAATTATTATTATTTTGTGTTCTATTGACAAAAATTAATTTTCAGTGCTTTTTGACACTCTTTTAATCTTTTATTTCTCAAGTGAAAATAAATCCTTCGATTGTAGCCCACGTGTTGAACTTTGTGTCCAATATTTCAACATTTTTCATTGCTCACAATCACAAGACGCTTTGTCCTAAAATTAGCAATAGAACGTATTTACGAAGATCTTTACAGATTAATTTACATAATTTTAATGTTTATCCACCATAGCACCAGATTTGTTTCCGATTTACGTACATTACCATAATCACTTATAAAATAACTGAGATCATCCCTAACTGTTTGAAATTAATATGTGTTTTAAGGTTTTATTTGTATAATCGTAGGCGTGATGTCTTGTATCAGTAGAGAGAATCTATTCAAGTGATAGATAACATGTGTCGCCGCGGAGGTGGTGGCGTCGGTGGGCCACGGTGAATATTATCGTCCCTGACGCATTCATTATTCAGCGGCAAATGGCGATCGGAAGCAACGCGCCGACCTGTTCGCATATTCCATTCATTCGCTCCTTTTGCCAATTCACTCTTTAACACCTTCTTACGGTTCGATTCACGACCTGAATAAAATAACGAAACCTCATGAGAGAAGATTGAATGATCAACACGGCGAGCTCGTAATACTGATAGCGACTTAAAAGCGGACACGGATTTTGTTATAATTAAGTTAACAACGAAACTGGCAGACGGGCTCCAGCTTTATTTCAAGAGCCTTTTTATTTTCGTATATTCGCAAATTAATTACCACAACATTTCGTTTCGAGTGCCATTAAATCATCTACCTACATACTACCTACGCGCTAAACGAAGTATTATATTATTGAGTTTGGAAATCCTAATCAAAACTCAATCACAATCGTTCTTGGCTCTTAGACCTTAGTGCCCTTCACAAAGTGCCCTTATACAAGAAAGGGACCGAGGTCAATATTTCCATATTAATCATAGTGGACAGGCTCCTTGGTAACCGCTGTACATTATTATTATCCACAGATACTACTTATCCAACCGATGTAATCAAACAATCGTTGCGCGTTGATAAAAATTGAGAAACCTGCTTGACATAAGTTATTGCAAAAACAGAGGGGCAATTCTACTAATTTTAACAACGTTCACAGTCTGATCTCAGTCTCAATCTGTCAAAAAATACTTCAAATTTCCCTACATTTTGACAAGTTTTTGACATTTCTTTGTCGCTGAGATGAGACTGCGACTAGATTTTGAACGTTTTAAATTACGAGAATTGGCCTTCTGAAGTTGCTTTTCTTAACAACCACAAGACAGATGGCACAAAACTAAGAGACACAGAGAGCCAGTGATCACATGAAGGGAACGAAAGTTTTTCTTGGAATAATTAAATTAACCATATACGTATGTAGTTATATTAATATAATGCTATCTGCAGTTTCGGGTTTATGCCAATTCTTCTTTTACAATACTTCGCCATGTTTGCTATTAGTTTTAGCAAACATATAATTGAATGAAATGCATTAAAAGCAAAATTTCTAATTTCTTTCACCACACGAGAAAAGGTCGCAGCCGCAGCATACGAACTTGTCGGAAGGTCGGGAAACGAATTTTTAAAGTACCCTGTGGTCGTGAGAGACGTGAGGCGAATCACGGCCAGCCCTCGGTCTGCTATCCATTTGTTCGGCCAAATTTTCTGAAGATACGTACCTAAACTCGTAATTTTCACACAAAATTGAACCGCGGGCGTCATCGCACGATTTATTTTGTGGACATGCTCGGGGTCACGTCTGAAGATAAGAACGTCTTCAAACAGACACTGTTCAGTAACGCAACTGATGAAAACTTGCCGCTCCCTAGGGCGACCTCTCTTTTATTTCTCCAAGTTATAAAAAGTAATGAGGTATTTTATGTCTATGGCTGGTGCGTTCTATTGTTCGCAATTTTCCAACCGAAACGGGATTCTCAAATAGATTTTTTTGTCCGAATGTCTTAAAAGTTGTTTAAATTACAAATAAGTACACATGTAAAAAAATAAAGTTCAGTTTGAGACAGATTTTCTATTGAAATCCCTAGACTTTTACTAGCTGTAAAGACCATTTATATATCAATAACATGAACGTACAGATGGCAGAGTTGGCAATTTGTCTTTTTTGTAGCTCCCGGAGGGTGAGTCATCGTTCAATAGTAGTAACTTACTACACATGAATGGTTCTCAATGCTTTCCAATACTGCATCTAATTGTGTGACTTTTCATTTAGTGTCGCTGTGTTCATCTTAGCTGAAAGCTGGATCAAACGTTGCTATGTGATTAATACTGTTCGCATACTGATATTTACCGCTTTTATTCAAGACCGTGGTTAATCATGGCATGCCAATTAAAACGACTGATGTAATTATTTCTACAGAAAAGGTTGAACGGTTAATTTTAGGAACCGAACATAACACGATTAATCTAAACGACACGTACAAAGAGGTAACGTCTAAAAAGGTCGGTTGAGGCATGGCCGACACCGGTCGTGTAATCCGACGCTAGAGCCAGTGTCTGCTGTCCGCTGTATCCGACACACACACCAGCGAGGCACTGCTCGAAGACATACGACACACGCATAAATTTTCACGCAAATCTGAACCCGTGACGTTTCTCTACAATGAATATTTTTAGGCTAACGAGTGTGTTATTGAAACAGACCCCTTTTCCTTCGCTAAACACTAAAACCTAGCGGACATTCTCCTTTCCTGTATAACGTAATGCTAAATGAAGCAGAATTATTGTAGCTATATGTGTAAAATAAATGTGCTGGAAGATACTTAACATGTGACAAATGGCAGTACTTACAACTACTACTGAATGTGTTTGTATGTCTGTGAAATTTACTGACATGATAAATTAGTGTCGCTATTTTCTTGTAGCATGGCCTAGGGGAGCCACCCACAACGCAAATTGGTACCTGCATACCTGCTGTCATAGGAGTATAAAGATGCTTTTACATAATGTGTTTAAGTTAAAGATGATCCAAGGTAAAATATGGAAAAAGAAAGCAGAGTAGGAAAATAATATCATATGAGATAGGATTAAAGGTATATAATAAGGAAAAAAACCAACTGATGATCATCATACTCAAATTAAATATACAGAACATAATATTCGTAGATAGTCTAATTGCCAAACATTCAAAAAACTCTACTCCCTATTGACGACAGTATACTCTTCATGGATATAAGGAAGGAAAATATGCTGAAAAATTGAGTAGATATTATAAAACCAGCTTTTCAATTTTTTTTTTTTTTGTTTTTGTTGAGCTAGTAGATAATAAGTTTCTTTAAATATATATATGTTACTTAGTTAAGCTCCAATACCTAAATATATTAAGAGTTTGAAGCTTTTATCCGAAGGAATCCTTTTATCCGGTGTGCCTGAAATATAGTAGAAAAATCTGCCAACCTAAAGTGCCAATAAAGAAGGAACTATGTAATGGTACTCACTTACACTAAATTACAGGAGGGGTAATTATCAGTGGACAGTAACGGCGGTAATATGTAATTGTAGTGTGATAAGAATAATGAATGGAGACGCTCGCCTGCTGAGGTAGAGCAGTAATTACCGCGAGCGCGACCGAGCGGCGGACACACGCGCGCCGCCGCACAGATAACGCACCCAACCCTTATCACTACACGCTCCTTACCGTTTGTCATAAATTTTATCACTCCGATGAGCGGACGTAAGCGAGACCTCTTTTTTCAGATCCTCTCCTCCACCGAATTAACGACCCGTGAACTCGTGAGCAACGCTCCCAGCGTCTGCTTTATTTTTCAGTCACAAACACGATCACTTCAAAAGATTATCATTTATCAGGCACCGCATTTTTTATACTTTGCACCACAACACCAACTTTGAATTAGCTTTCGGACATCCTCCGTTAATGCTGGTCTTAAGTTTTAATTTAAACATATATTAAAGTATGTAAATAAATAAAGTTTATCACTTTTTGAAATATGTCAATTCAAAGTCAAGATAATAAAGTAAATGTCATCGTAACTACAAGTTTTTAATAGTTTCGAAGTGATAACACTAGAGCAATTCCTTTGAGAGAGGCGATTTGAGGTTGTGCGAGTGTTGTCGCGCGATGAATGTCAAACGTTGCGAGGAAAGGTTCGCGTGGCGCGGAGTCCCCGCGGTGTCGGCAGTCGCTTGACTGGCGGCCGGCTGCGGACTGCGCGGGTGGCGCTCGCTCGCTCGGCTCGCACCGCGCGCTCGGCGCACGCGCCCCGCGGGGATCGATACCCCCGGCCCAGTCCACTGCCGCGCCCGCCGGGGCCGCCCGCTCCCACACCACCACACCACGCACATCTCCTCGTCACCACGCACGCACACTACGCGCTGTTTCTTTCGCGAGCCTTGATTTTTTGAGTCTCCTCCACAGTCACCTCTTAGTCAAGTGCAAACTAAAACTTTGAGATAGTGTAAACAGTCAGCCTTACAAAAGTTTACAAATCAGTTACATATTGTTCTTTTCGTCTAAATTGTACATTTTATTAAGTTATATCAACTGGTCCAGATATGTTCACCATATGAATGTGCGCAACATTAAGTTCTAATCAAATAATAAAAAAAAAACCGTCTCCTTTTTTCATTACACAGAATATTAACATTTGTACTCGAAAGCGTTCAGCTACTTCGTCCGTGCTACTTACACCACCAGACGGTTCGACTTGCCGACTGCACGATATTAAATCCTCTATTTTATCTACGCCATAAACATATTGGTTTACTATGTACCAAATATAACATTGAAACCACCATGTGTGCTCTAAATATTTGCCACGCAGGTTGCTGCTATATTTTATTTTTTAAGTGGTTGGGAAAAAGCTTAGATGGGATGACAAGAGCCGTAATTATTTTCTCAAAATAAAGGGAAACCTGAAAGAATAAACAAAAACAAACGTTGGGGGTCATATTTATATGTAGGTACTAAACGTAGTCTCGCGCCCAACCTCGATTAATTCCATTACGACCTTTCTGTTGGTTACCATTTTCTTTTATGTGCTCCTCGTACGTACGCCGTAATCTCGTGCGACTCGCACCAGTTGCAGGAAGTGACTACATGAAGCAAGCGCGCGCTTACATTTTCATGTTTAAGTTAGTAATTGGCTTAATTTATTTACGCTCTTCTCCCTCTTCTCAAGCAAAGCTTACGTAATGCCTTTACAATACTATAAACAAGCGCTAATCATGATTCAATATAACAATATAATTTAAAAGAGCGTTCATGGAGTTTCTTGCCCATTCTTCTCCATCACCTACTACACTTTAGAACTACGACTTTACTTTATATTTTTGAATACTAGCTTCATATTTCTATCTGACCGACTCCCTGACAATCAAAAGTGCCTGTGAATGGTTTAATTAAAATAGATCCTTTGAGTTTGATTCAATAATGAATCTCACCACCACCCATCGGCTCTAACATTACGTGTCGCCATCAATTTTCAGGGACACAAAAAGCTCGGTCCCACGTCACGCTTCTATTACGATAACATAATACGTTACAGTTATGTCTGTTTATTTGTTTGTTTTTTATTTATTGTTTTATTCATACCCTATGACTTAGGAGTATCTCGGTGTTCAGTCAGTATTGGTAAAGTAAATGTAACCGAGTAATAGATATTTATGTATTAGTGCGTTCCGCGAGTCATAGGGGCGGTGTACACGTAGGAAATCAATTCGAATTTATTGCGCGCTCAATCAGCTCCCGATAACCGCTCCCTCCACCGCCGATACACCGTTACACTAAATCGGATAGCAAGAAATCAGTCTCGTGAAGCTTCACGTTCCCTAGATTTCGTTTAGCGATCAAAAACTAAACCTCGGGATTCTATTAGCAAAATATAAATCTAGAATTTGCAGGTAAACTTCCTACGTAATTTAATCAAATATGAAAAGAAATCGATGTAAAAACATAAATGCTCGTTCAAACAGGCGCGACACGCGATAAAATCGCGCGTGACACAAAGGCACCGCAAATTGCGCAACGAGCGGTGCCTTTGTGTCGCGCGCGATTATATCGCGTGTCGCGCCTGTTTGTAGGGCCTTAAGTCAAACAGTGAAATGGTAGCAGAGTAGCCAGCAACCTAATTGCGTAACACACTATCAATCACAATCTGAATCATTTCGAAGGATATTGCTAATCCATTGTTTCATATCTTCGAAACTTTTTTCTGCTTAACAATGTAAATAATTAATGGATGTCGTTGAAAGAAAGAAGATGTCGTAGAAAGTATTTTCACACGTGGAGGCTATTTCACTTCGCTACCAAATAAGTCTATGAGCACGATGCACCCTTGACGCTGCCGGTCACTAACCTCGGCTATTTAAAGCCGATATGGGTAACAAAAAACAATGCACTGCTCTCGGATGACAGTGATGTTTGGGGAAGCTTAATGTTTACCGCTATAGGCTTGTAAAAAGCTAAGCAATAGTAGTCCACTACAGTAATTAGATTAACTTTAAAACTTTTGTGTATATGTAATTTAAAATTGTGTTCTAAAGTTTGATTTATAATTAATGCACATAACTATATATTATATACTACAAATACATAAACCATGAAGTTCAACACATTTTAATTGTGTCAGAGCGTTGGCACTTATTCGGAAATGCTAGCACTCAATAACGGTCATAATATATGACATAAAAGAGATGCGATCGACTCCACCAAAAGTTCAAGAAGTCATAAGAAGCGAAGTATCAATAATTTATTATAACACATCTCAATCATGATTCGTGGGTAACATACCTAATCAAGAAGTTTTGATCAAATAAATATCGCAGCCAGCTGTCCCGTAAAAATCACAAAATATTCATCGGGGCAGTGAGGAGGCACGCGGGAGGCGCGGCCCTCCGCATTACTCCGACAAAAACCTCCACTAAACCAGAAAAAACTTCCATTCAACTGCCTGAGGAGTACATAAAACGTGATGAAAGGACACCCTGGAGCCGCAGCAATATGAACACTATTTTTCTTCCGTTCGATAATATTTTATACAGTATCTCATATCGGATAGACATTCCGGCCCTTGTTATTAATTGAGAAGCACTGAACTTTAGGCTAAGAGTTTATTTTACAATTTAAGAAAATAATTAAGCTTTGTTAAATAAGTAAGATACTATGTTCTGTGTCTAAGACCAGAGATAGGTTGAGCGACGTTTCCAACAATTAGCTGTGGAAGACATTTTAATTGATGTTTATTTCATTAACGTATTTCCTAAGCTTGTTTTTTATTTGGCTTCAATGCTTGTGTAACTACGCTGGAACGAGTCCGAATCTGCTGACTATATTTAAAGTAAGAGCAACTGGCACACATACGTTTTTAATAAGTTACAATCTATATCTGCTCAAACCCACGAATTAATATCAGTCACGAACGATCGATTAGAATAAACACTAGTCACACATTCCTTTTAATATATTTCGTTACGTGTCAACATGTAAAACAGTTTCAAACACATATCACTTGCCTGAAATTCTGTCATAATATTAAAATGAAATACTGAATTAGAGAAATATCATGGAGCTCATTTTTCATACGGCTAAACAGAACACCTGTTACCTACCGGAGCACAAACAAGGCACAATTGTCATTTAATTTAGACACGCCATACGTCGACTGTTTACTCATTAAAATGCTATTTTAACCCTTAAAAAGGAGATTATGTGGTTACGTCAATTCATAGAGGAATATTTAAGTGCTTGCGAATAATTTATGCGTTTCTCATTAAACCAGAAAGAGTGACTGTGACGCGAGTGACGCATTTTTATGTTTTTTTGCAGCGATGATACTTTGTTTCAATTTTACGATGTCGAATAAACGAACGAATAAAAATTATATTTATTAAAAGTAGCATTCCATTTTCTATATTAGCAATCTTCTAAGCAGTAAAAAATTTATGTCGTATGAATTATACATACTTACATATTTTTGAATGAAAATGTCTTATTCCAGCATGAGGCTATAAAATATAGTAAGTAAATTATATAATGCTGGATCATTGGTACAGACGCCAGCACATCAAGCTGCCCGAAACGGTAAAATTTTCCCAACCAATTTTGAACCTTATGCTTTAGCAATAAAGTCGAAAATCTATTAAAGAAATTTGACAGATTGTAGTAGCTTGATGTGCTGGCGTCTGTACAATAAACTCTTTAAAAAAGAAACCAATGGCTTCCCACCTACTATAGAATCTGCAAACAAAAATATCAACATAAAGGTGCTAAAATGGAACAAAACACAAAGTTCAAACATTTGCAAACACCGGTGTGGACGTGAGCAGGGTCACTAGGTACACAGCGCGCTCTTTTTGCGCACTCCGAGGACACATGTAACATCTGGCTGAACTTACAAGGTGAGATGCTAAACATCATCTTTATATTTTCCAATGCGACCCAAAAAAAGGGAAATCGAGAAATGATAGCACTTCTTCCACGTTTTCGAGTCTCGAAATGTTTATCGCAAATGCGTGCAATATCATACATAATGTATTTTGTTTTGGAAAGTAAAATATATACTCTGGCGAGTTGAAACACTCCAGAGATCTATTTTTTGAATGATTTATCTCACTTTTATTTGTTTTTTTAATGTTTTAACTCCTAATGTTCGATCCCATATGATTGTTTATGAGAATTCTCATCATAAAGATAAGAAGGTAAAGATTAACGAATTGTGTACTTGCTCTAAGGTAGTTTATACACAGCCCTTTAAGGAAATTGCACCATACCAAATGGTGAAAACCGCTGCAAAGAGAAGTGAAAGGAACATTGTTAACACAATTTCGAACGATGGAGCTCGTCGGTCATCACTCACATCCAGAATCATGTACTCGTATGTGAGGCTATCGTCTCACATAATTACAACATTACTGTTTATGAGGTCTTGAGGCGTATAAATAATTGCGACTTCTTGAAAAATTTAACGTTGATTTATTTCTAATGCGTTACAAAATTCGAGGTGCGTTGGGTGCGGGAACAATAGCGTATATACTCGTTTTTTTTTTAAATTATGGACATGGCGACGACGACGACGAAATTGTGGGCCTTTCATTGGCTGCCGACAGATATCACGTCATTTTGAACCAATGAGAAGCCTTGAAGATGATGTGATGAGATGATGGTCCCCCACCGTTAGGGTGGCTAGATGGGGCGTAGGGTTGCTAGCGTAAACAATTACCAACATCTTATTTTAAGTATGTTTTTAATTATCACGTCCACATTGACATTTTACATCCCAAATTCTTGTCGCATAAAAAATGTTTATCGAATTTAATCAATGAGGCCCTGGAATAACTAAAAACTCATTATGTGGCAGGTGTTTCGGTTGATGGCCAATAAAACAACTTTTATTGGTTTTTCTTTTACTGTTTACTTATTCCATTCTTTCGCCCTTAAACATATTTTGCTTCAGTATTCAGTACAATGTCATACAATGTCTTGAGAGATTGACATGAATAGGATTTTTTACCCAATAAAAATCATTTATCTTGAAAAGAACGGTGCCGCCGTAAAAGCAAACATCCTAAAAGCCTTGACGATATAAAAAAACTAATTTGCGCCTTATTTCACACCTGTAGCTTTATAAAACGGGAAGACCAACTAGATGAGACAGTAATTAATTTACCCGCCTATTTTCAAAATGGCGTGACTTTCGTCGGTAAACTCATAAAAGAAAATAACCGTGAAAACCTTAACGACAGAAATTGCCTTCCATTTTCATCTACGTTTAGGGCTGAGAAAATCGTCTCAAATTTGATTTATGAGTTGGACAGCAAATGTTGAATATTATAAAACCGCTGTTTATAATAGAAAGACTTACTGAAAATATAATAGGTATATGGGATTCAAACTTTTCACGGATCATTCGAGAGACAAATAGCTATCAGTAAATATGGATAAAAGCATTAGCACCTTGCTAGGATACGTGTTTGCCATGCGCATTTTATTTCAATCTACGGAACTAATCTAAGAAATGGATTCCACGTCATGTGTTTTTCACCGTTTGTACGCAGACGCAATAAACCTGTGTTTATTGTTTCGTAAGGCGCACAGTTTCGATAAACACAAAAATATTTTTGTTTCTCATTTAATGTGGTCAGGCTCTTGGAACTAAATGGCTAAACTTTTAATAGAGACATTTGTAGCGCAGATTCAATAGGTTCACGGCTTAGTGGATGACAAAAGCCACATTAGGCAGCTGCAGATCAATAAACAGCATTGGATATTAACTAGTGGCGCGCGAGCGATGCACGTTTGCTGCTGTCGCACATCACTGACTCTATTCCAGTGTCCATGAAAATCATTCATTTTTCAGTCCATTTGACGTGTATTTCTTTTCATGCAATTCTGTTTCGAAGAAGGCTATATGTGTATTTTTGTTCGCTACTTACTTTCGAAAATTGGATACTGCATACGTGTCTTCCACAAGATAAGTCGTTAAAATGCTGTATCTAGCTAAACAAGGTGAATAAGGTCGTTATCTTAACATTTTACTATAAAAAGGAGTATTAATTTAAAATGTCGTAAAGGGGAGTTTACAGGTATAATATTTGCGTAGTCGCTGTAAGCATAACTGTAACGCAGCGAGTGCTCCTGCGATATTTGCCGCGTGCTCGAGTCGCGCGCTGTTTGCCAGACAAACACTCCTGGAGCGAACCCTCCCCCGCCCTCACCGCGCGCGCTAACCATCAGGCTATCACCTGTCGCGCTACTTAGTGACAAAGAATTTCACTCACTTCTGTAGGTATGTATAGGTATATGGGAGTAAAATCCCCTTGTATAATACTAGGGTGAAAGTTGGCTTGTCTGTAATTCTGAAACAATGTGGCACTTTTCACTCGTGTAGTTTGAGCCTGAGTTTTTTTTTGTTTTTGACATGAAACATATTTAGCTCAACTGCATTAGTAACAAAATAGAACAGAAATAAATGTGCTACAAATACGTAACATTACCGGTGGAGTTTAATAACAGTCGTATTACATCGTGTGTATTCAATACCGTAACTTTAATATTATAATGAACTCAGATGTGAGGACTTATTATAATCTCTTATTCCCTTATGATGTTTATGATAATTCTTCCTTCAAATAAAACGTACTAATTAGACAACAAACCATGGGGCCTAAAATGGCCACTTTGGCGAATCATTAAAGGATAACATTATTAATCATAATGGACAGTAAACTGTTAAGTTAATCGTATCAAATCTCATTAGTATGGATTTTTTTGTCTATGCTAAAATACCGACAGACAGTATCTTTTTTGTCTGTGCTAAAATACCAATGAGGGTTTTCTGAAATGACGTTCGCCAGGTGGCAGCACTGACACGTCAGGTCCAGACATCTGTCAAAGAGCCTATATTTTCTTTAGGCATGACTGAATGATGAACGTCATCATATATTTTATATTGGAAGACCTCTTGTCACAGTGGTGCCAACTGGTGTCGTAAATTTTCCCGAAAACCCTCATTAATCCAATCCAAATCCAATCCCAATCTCCTTTATTATATCTACGTAGTGCAGCGAAAAAAAGAAAAACACGGACTGTCTTCGCCATATTACGATTCATAATGTTATCCTTTTATGATTCTGCCAAAGTGGCCTTTTTAGGCCCCCATGTCGCGCAATAGCTGTTAATTTGCAACGTCGCTATTCAGCGAAGTTGGCTTGACGTTGCGTTGACTTATATGACGGATTCCCTTCTGTTATCAGTTATTATCACCATAGAAATATAAGTCTTATATCTATGGTTATCACTTACAAATTCTGAATCACATTTTATTTCTATTAGAAAGAAAACCTGAAAATTGCCCCCGAAAACTATTAAAATAGTGGATTCTATTTGAGATAGTTTCAGGTCTCATCTATTCAATAAAGTCTAGCTTCGAAATAATTTTCTTTAACAACAGAGCGTGAAACTTGTGACCGCATACGAAATGAAATAACAAAATGTTAAAGTTTTTGGCACAAACTCGGTATGTTGTCCTGCTCGCGTTGTACCGACTTTCAGAATAACTTGAACGTGTTCATCGCCATTTTCATGCTGATTTTAAAATTAAAGTACTTAGCAACTATGCTAGCGTTTGTGTGTTTTTGGCAGAAAATAATAGAGTAACCCATTTCTTACCGTTGTTACTATACTAAACAACATAGTTGAAATACTAAAAATCATGTAAGTAATTATTTGACTTGAGCCCTTTATTCAATAATTATGAAAATAAAGCTAAAATTTGTGATAAAATTGATTAATTACTGCTATATTTACATATCGCACATGAATTGCTTAGTCATCTGTATTTTACATAACGGAGCTGTTCTGTAAAACAGATAGCTGTTATGTAAAACAGCGGATTCAACAATCCATCTGCGACATACAAATGAGCCTCCTGTCTTAACCTATTGTTTTCAATAATAATTAAGATTATAATTTAATTATTTAATCAAATGTACAAAATTAAAACCCACTATTAAGGTACCGTTATTAAATAAATATATAGGTACTGGATCAGAGTTCGCCACATCATAGCTCATTAACGTTTGTTATTAAAAACATGTTTATCATTCCTCTCTCCGATAGACAATGTGAAGTCTTTGGAAATAATCAGCCTCATCTCAAGTGGAATGTTTACGTGGCAGCGTAATGTTTGTAAGCAATCTGCGAAAAATGTAAACGAATCGACACAAGCGAAGGAATGCGACGCGCGTCGCCACCTCGTCACTCGCGTTATTCTACAAACACACCACTTTCACACAACAACTGTTTCGATTTATTTCGCGCCACAAACAGGCCCACTTGACATCATCAATATTCGAGCTAAGCGCCAAACGATGGCGGTATTCATTTTTCATTTTCCTATCAACCTCTTTTTGTTTTCATTACATTAATGTTCCCAGTTAAACTTTTTGTTACTTTAATTTGTTACTGCCATGCGGGTTTTTTGGGTATGGGTTCTTTCTATGTGTTGGTGACCCGAATAAAAACAGATTTTTTTATAAAACGCAAACAACTAGACTAGTGTATCGAGTGTACCAAAGCGCTTCAATTGTATAGATCTCGTATATTACCACTGATCGCTATGTAGTCTATCATGATCTTCAAACCACTAGCAGCATACAGGGTGGGTTTTGAGAAGGGACAGTAAGAGAAGAGCAGGTACCTTAACCGTTGTTGCTACAGAAAAACGGTCTTAGGAAACTATCTTTAACTTTTATGATATTTTGATCGGCATTTGGAGGTTTTGAAAAAAAAATTACAGTCAGCAAGAAAATGGGCAATTGTCACAAAAACTTGTTTTGATGCCAATCGATCGATCGAGAGCTTTTTAATCCTTATAAGAAACATCTTAAAAATATCAAAATGCTCCATCGGACCAAGAAAGGTTTTATAGTAAAGTAAGAAATTGCAAAAAAAATCCCTTACGTTTCGTAGGAAATGAGACTCCCAACTTACTTTTTTAGGGTTCCGTAGTAAACTAGGAACCCTTATAGTTTCGCCATGTCTGTCTGTCCGTCTGTCCGTCCTCGCTTAATCTCTGTGACCGTTAGCACTAGAAAGCTGAAATTTGGTACCAATATGTATATCAATCACGCCGACAAAGTGGTAAAATAAAAATTGGAAAAAAATGTTTTATTAGGGTAGCCCCCCTATATGTAAAGTGGGAAGTGATTTTTTTTTTATTTCAACCCTAACATGTGATATATTGTTGGAAAGGTATTTAAAAATGAATAGGGGTTTACTAAAATCATTTTTTGATAATGTCAATAATTTCGGAAATAATCGCTCCAAAAGTAAAAAACAATGTGTCCCCCCCCTCTAACTTTTGAACCATAAGTTTAAAAAATATGAAAAAAATCTGCAAAGTAGAACTTTATAAGGACTTTCTAGGAAAATTATTTTGAACTTGATGGAAACAACAGTTTTTGTACAAAAAAGACAAAAAGTTGTACAAAATAATTTCTGGACTAAGTTTGTAGTATAATCGTATATGCAAGCATTTTTTTAACTTCGTTTACATATTTTATTATCCTGAACGTATCCCTTTGTGTTCGCGCTGAAAACCGTCACGAGTCGGAGCGCCTGCCGCGGAGCGTGCAATGATGCACGCTCCGTGTTCGCGCACGTACCCACTACCGGAAGCAGTTGCAGGACCGCGAACATAATGGATACCCACTTTTAAACTTATAAGTGGGAACACTTATTGTGACGGACGGGAAACTACGGAACCCTACACTGAGCGTGGCCCGACACGCTCTTGGCCGGTTTTTTTTATTAAGTTAAGACCGTATTCCTGTAGCTAAAATGGTTAAAGTCCCCTTCAGGGGCCCTTATTGCCCCATCGCGACAGTCCACCCTGTACATCTGTGACATGTATTGTGTAGTAAGCAAAGTGCGGGTAGCTCCATGCAGTGGCGTGATAACCAGGTAAAACGTGAATACATAATTAATCCCTCAAACTTTCCGTCTCTGGTAAACAGTTAACCAACTTAAAATATAGGTTGCTACCGTACAGCTAACTCACCTAGACTACTAACTACCTACATTTATGTAAAACTGAATATAAAAGTTTCACGCAAAACTTTCCGTTCACGCTTTTTATAGAAAACTGTTTTAGAAAGCGTTTCAAAGATAAACTTGAGGGTTGTGTTCAAAATCGCACTCGCGAGAGTTCAAACTACACACACGTTGAAAAAAAACAGTTGCACGTCTCGGTACAGTAATTATAATATTCCCGCGCTCGATCACTCGATGGCAAAGCTCTTGAGCCCACAAAATGAGTATACGCAATTGCCAGTATTTTACCGCGACACATTTATTTTACTTTCTGGATCTCAATTCGTTAGGTAGGAGACAATGAAAGGAATAATTTCCCCATGAATATTAATGAACTAAGGTCCACACTCGTCTTGCCGCTCACGCTTTTACTGCGTATTAATATAATAGCGTCTTGTTACCTGCCAATAACGATAAATCCATAGTATTGATTTTACCTTTTATTAGATACTTTTACCAAGCACTTATCGTAGGAACCATAAGTATATTACAGATGAAATGTCTTACCGTCTGCATTAGCGTATCAAGAATGAAATACTTCATTATGAAAGCTATTGCTTTCTACAAAGCAGGAAATTAAACAATGTTTACTTTTCAAATATAAAATAAAAGCAGGTAGCAAGCCTAAGTAATGACCGCGGCACCAGCGAGTGGGCTGGCCGCGTAGCCGCTGCCCGTAGCGGTGGCAGCGGCTCGTAGCTCGCTAAATGTTTGCTATGTCAACACTAAATGTAGCAGGGCCTTCGCCAGCTACGATACGGCTACGCGACGCTCCGGACCCAACAAAACATTATTAGATGAATAAACAAGCGCGGTGTTTTCAGCCTTTTTTAGATGATTATGTGAAGATACAAACAAAGTAGTGATTATGTGTTGCTGGGTTGCTACACAAAATTTAATATTCCAGTCTTTGTATTTTATGCGTAAATGAACCATTATTTTAGTAGTATTTTTTTCATACCCTAAAAATAAAATAAAAGGTTCCTGTTAAATATGAGGCCTCATGTATGGATATATGAAATCTGAGAGTGTAGGAGTCAGCGGCACATTTGATGGAATAATAAAGTAAGTTTTATAGTGTTTGTTCGCCTCTATAAATCTCGGGGATTGGCCGACACAGATGCGTGCACGATAGCGGACAAGACTGTTTGTTGACAGCATTACACCGATACCATCGCTTTATACCTACAATCTTTCTTTTTATGGTCGTTCAAATAATAAATGCGATTTCTTTCAAATTAAGATATAGGTTTGATCGATAGATATGCTGTATAAAGGGGTAATTCCCAGAGACTATAGAACCTACTTAGAACTAAGCTTATCTATAATGAATTTATTAATTTCTCTCATACAAGGGATTAATTTTTTAGAATACGAATCGATAGATTTTTATAATTTAAATAATAATTTAAATTTAAAATCAGCTTACTGTACATTAGTACAGTTAGTTATAGCAATTAGCTGATTTTATTTACTTTGTTCAAATAAATAAAATATAAAAATCTATAGATTCGTATTCTAAAAAAATTCAACTATTTATGCAAAGGTGGGTCAGCTAATTGCTATAACTGAATGTACCTGTTAACTAGGAATTATTAGAAAATTGTATTATTCCATAAACATTATTAATACATGATACAGTTTCATCGTTTTTTAATTCATTTCAAGCCACATTTTACCTATGTGTTTTAACTATTGAGGCGGACTTGTAATTTGACGTATTGCTTCCAGGACCCAATGGTTTTACCTATTTGCCACAATTAAGCACCCCATAAAGAATGAGCAAAAATTCATGGAATTCGAAAAACCCAATTTTCATGTATTTTTGATATTTGCCCAGAATTCGTCACTAAATATAAAACTTTTCAAAAAGACAGAGATTGGGTTTTCTCGAATTCCATGATTTTTTGCCCTAGCTTTATTGGATGCTTGATTGTTGCAAATGGGTTTAAAACATCACTTCCGGGAAGGAACACAAATTACAAGTCGCCCTGTTATATGTGTGTATATTCTGACTGACATCCTTCCAAGCGTTCGCACTGGGTCTTCTATAGCTAATATACTTTAAAACTACACTTACGTGGACTTGATGCGGTTCCTGGTTATTTATGATCACAACCGGATTTAGTTATCACGAGTGTTCACCATGGAGATTAATCACGAAATCTCCTTCACATTCTACTTCTTGCTTAACCCATTATATAAATTAAAAAAGAATAAATCATATAAGCAGGAAGCTTCAGTAATAGAGCCACCCGGTGCTGAGTCGACGCTGCACTAACAAGAGAAGGGATCAAACATCGCCTGTGTTTAACGACCGCAGCAAATGCTTCAAACGTTCTCACAAAGTTACAGCCACATCGTGGAAAGCTAAACTCACATCCTCAATTTACTCCTAATAATATTCAAACTTCCTGTTAATTTGACGAGGAATGTGACATAATGTACTTACCGTTTATCGATTTTTTATAGGTTGTATATTGTATGTATATATTATTATTATATATATATAGGTATCTATATAGGTAGAGTCGCGGTCTGAAAATGCTTTCCACCTTAGAGTTTATATCTAACTAGCTTCTGCCTGCGATTTCGTTCCGGTAAAATTTCTTCTTCCCCCCTACCACCCCGTCGGCGTCGCATCGCATCGCCCGCCCGCGCTATTACTTCGTTTTCGCTTAGCGTTAATTGAAATTTGTAGTTGTAATTCGAATAGGTATTGACCACAGATGTTTTTTATTTACGCGTCGTCTAGGATTGATATAGAATACCTATTTAGTAAAAAAAAATTATAAGATATTAACTGGCATATACGGACATTAACCAAGCACGGTATGCTATGCATGCTACGCATACTATGCTAAGCATACTATGCTAAGCATACTATGCTATGCATGCAATGATAGGCATAATGCTAGGCATGCTATGCTAGGCAACCTACGCTACGCTATATTTGCGCGGCGATTAGTACCAGCTGTCGTCCTGAATTTCTTCAATGATCAATTATTTGCCCTATAAATGTATTTTCTTTCTTTCTTTCTTTCTTTCTTCTTCTCCATAACGCCGAATTCAAAATCCCACAGTGAATCGAGCTATTAAGACATTGAGTTTTCGTGATATAGCACTAATATTCAAGTCATCTTTATTGCGAAATAATATTTCAGCCCTTTGTTGCAGGGTTAAACTTGCCATTTTATTTCAATAAATTAATTTTTACACACTTAATATTTTTGATGAATGTCATTGTAACAAATGCAATTATGTCGATATGTCAGACCAACTTTCAAATTAAGAAATGAGTTTCACCTTACAAATAACATAATACAAAAAACATAATAAATCTTCTTGTTAGAATAGATGCTTCGCAAGACAACTATTAACAGCTTATAAGTACCAAGATATAGCATTCTAGACTTTACTGCACACAGTGTGATAAAGAATCTTATTTGAAAACTGATAAACATTTTAGACCGTGACTGTAAGTACATACGAGGCTGGGGTAGCAGCGTACCCCTGGAGCAGGTCTGACTGGGAAGACAGTGCCAGATAGGGTGAATTTCTTATCATATATTTATTCATGTACTCATCAAATACTTTATGCACAAAATTACTGCTTATTTTAACAGAAATTTCTTTCAGCAGACCTGCGACATACATCATCACCGTTTTCAGAGTTAAAAACCCACATAATTATTATTCATCGAAAATTATTCTCGTCCAGACACTAAGCAAATATTTATACGCTTAGGCTTACTGAGATATACACTGAGAAAAATGACCGATGATTCCATCTGAATTTATCCTCTCAAACAGGTTCCTTCTAGGGGTCCTTCTAATATTTACCTGCGCAATTGGATGATAACGAGTTTCCCTCCAAAACAAGGAAGGATTTTTATTTTTTCCAACCGAAATAGAACGAATACTTCGAAGGAATTTATTTCGTAGGAAAATCCGTCCAATAATTTAGAAGGAATTTCCTTCTATATTTTGTGAATTTCATTTAGAAGGAATAAACTATGGATTTTTAGAAGGACTCCTGTCTTTCGGAAGGTACACAATAAGTACCTTCCATGTTTATTCCTTTTAAGACAGTCGAATTTAAATTTTGGATGGTAATTTTCGTAGGTATTTCCACTCAAGATCAAATATATCTTTACTCCGATCAAAATAGTAGGATTATTTGATAGGAATGCATTTGGAAGGTATAATTTGTAGATTTTTGAGAGGGAATTTCCTTGAAATTAAGCTTTTGGTAGGAACTCCATCACACCTTCCAATCGAAATCCTTCTTATTTAGTAGGATTTCAATAACGGTTGGTGATTTCAGGTGGTAATTTTATCTTGTAACTTTTTCCCATCAGATTAGAAGGACTATGTGGAAGGAATCCATTTGAAAGGATTAATTTGTGTGGATTTTTGAGATGGAATTTCCTTTTGAATTCTCCAAAATAGGGAACTCGTTTTTTCCAACCGAAATAGAACGAATACTTCGAAGGAGTTTATTTCGTAGGAAAATCCGTCCAATAATTTAGAAGGATTTTCCTTCTATATTTTGTGAATTTCATTTAGAAGGAATAAACTGTGGATTTTTAGAAGGACTCCTGTCTTTCGGAAGGTACTCAATTGTACCTTCCATGTTTATTCCTTTTAAGTCAGTCGAATTTAAATTTTGGATGGTAATTCTCGTAGGTATTTCCACTCAAGATTAAATAAATCTTTACTCCGATCAAAATAGTAGGATTATTTGGGAGGAATGAATTTAGAAGGAATAATTTGTTGATTTTTGAGAAGGAATTTCCTTGAAGTTAAGCTTTTAGTAGGAAGCTCCATCACACCTTCCAATCGAAATCCTTCTTATTTAATAGGATTTCAATAACGGTTGGTGATTTCAGGTGGTAATTTTATCATGTAACTTTTTCCCATCAGATTAGAAGGACTATGTAGAAGGAATCCATTTGAAAGGATTAATTTGTGTGGATTTTTGAGATGGAATTTCTTTTTGAATTCTCCAAAATAGGGAACTCGTTTTTTCCAACCGAAATAGAACGAATACTTCGAAGGAGTTTATTTCGTAGGATAATCCGTCCAATAATTCAGAAGGATTTTCCTTCTATATTTTGTGAATTTCATTTAGAAGGAATAAACTATGGATTTTTAGAAGGACTCCTGTCTTTCGGAAGGTACTCAATTGTACCTTCCATGTTTATTCCTTTTAAGTCAGTCGAATTTAAATTTTGGATGGTAATTCTCGTAGGTATTTCCACTCAAGATCAAATAAATCTTTACTCCGATCAAAATAGTAGGATTATTTGGGAGGGGTGAATTTGGAAGGAATAATTTGTCGATTTTTGAGAAGGAATTTCTTTGAAGTTAAGCTTTTAGTAGGAAGCTCCATCACACCTTCCAATCGAAATCCTTCTTATTTAATAGGATTTCAATAACGGTTGGTGATTTCAGGTGGTAATTTTATCTTGTAACTTTTTCCCATCAGATGAGTAGGACTATGTGGAAGGAATCCATTTGGAAGGATTACTTTGTGTGGATTTTTGAGATGGAATTTCCTTCTGAATTCTCCAAAATACGGAACGCGTTTTTTCCAACTGAACGAATATTGATAAGAAATTATTTTTTTAGGAAAAACCGTCTCTCTACTAAGGTAGGAATTTCCTTCAAAATTTTGTGAAGTTCAATTAGAAGGAATAAAATATGGGTTATTAGAAGGACTCCAGTTTTCAGTTTAACTGTCGGAAAAAATTCAATTGTACCTTTCATGTTTAATCCTTATAATTAGGTAGTAACTTAAATTTTGGTTCATAATTCTTCCAGTATTTCCACTCTAAATCATAGAGATCTTTCTCCAATCAAAATAGTAGGACTATTTGGGAGGGATTTAATTGAAAGGAATAATTTGTAGATTTTAGAGCAGGAATTTCCTTGAAGTTTATCTTTTGGTAGGAATTCCATCATACCTTCCAAATAAAATCCTTCTTATTTAGTAAGATTTCAATTACGGTTGGTAATTTGGAGTAGGCAGTATAATTTTCTACTCAAACTTATTTCTCATCACTATAGAAGGAATTTTAGAAAGAATTTATTTAGAAGGATTCATTTATGTGTTTTTAAATGTGTAATTTATTTCTTTCATTCTTCATTGGTGTGGATTTTTGAGATGGAGTTTCCCTTTGAAAAGTCGGTTTGAACGGTCTGCAGATAAGTAGGTAGCTCAACTGTTTCTTTTGAATTTTGTAAATACTTGTATTAACTATAAGTTTCTTTGTGTAAATAAAAAGCTAAGTATTTTTTATCTTACTCAATTATAAAACGGTTTGAATAGAATTTCCCTCAAAGTTGAATGGAGTGTAAGGTGCAAATTAGTAGGATTTAATTCTAGTTGGTAATTTTAGAAGGAATGTCCATTCCAAATTAGAATAATTCCTTATTCTACCGAAATAAAAGGACTGAGCGGAAGGAAATTCGTTTAAAGTCAGTAGGATTTCGTTATGATGTCATTTTTTCGTGTTGCGCCCAAAACGAAAAAATGACATAAATTGTTATGTTAGCAATCAGTCATAGCTAATACTAGCCGCTATTTCAGCTTCAATTGATAGAATTGATAACGCAGAAAGTCTCTCTTGGCTCATCGTGCTTCTCAAGTAGGTCTTAATCAGTTTTTACTTTGAGAAGCAGCGAGGCCCCCTCAGGTGCGAGGCCGTCGCCGACGCCTAGCGCCGCCACTGGAGCCAAGACGTGTAGTGCAGTAGCTATGTCATGCTTTGTCTGGCCGTCCATTCGCATGGCCGTACCGACCCCCGCCAGCGTCTTGGGGACGCTTCCGTTTGGCACTGATGCGAATAAATTATTTAATTTGATTTGATTTGATCTGTATCAGTTGAGCTATCTCTAGATCGCAGATAGCCTCAACTGTTTCGTTTGTTTATTATACATTTTGAAATACCTACATAATTGTATTAATTGTCATTTTCACTGATTGTGACTACTTGCTAATTCTTCCTGCTAGATCGGCCCCTAACCTAGACCATAAACAAATCTGAGTACCTTTAACATTTATACCCAGCAGAAATGCATGGTCAATACGTGCAGGTGCAGCCGACTTTATTTTGCATAGTTATAGAACTGAGTACCTATATAATATTTTAGACGGATTAGTGATAGGAAATTTCAAGAAATACCTTCCACGGTTCCTTCCGTATTATCTGTGGGACTGTGGAGGGAGGCGTGCCGCGTGCGAGCAGTAGTGTTACCAGATTAAACTTAACGAAAAAACCGAAGAAGCTCAAAAAATACCGACATAAACAGGGCAAATAAACCAATCAAAACGCTGATTTTCTTGACACATTTCATTTACTAATCATCATCAGAATAAATGTTAGACAAGAATGTTACATTTTTCTACGCAGTGTCTGAAAACCTCAAGAGGTCACGAGCGGATTTATATTCATGATAGAGGCAGATATCTTAAAAAACTTTTCCAGGCCGTTGTTGTTGATTTGTAAAAATAATAGTAGGTATATAATTATGTATATTATAACAGCATGATGACGGTGGCGAGTTGATGAAACCGTACAGCTTGCGCGACCAGTGTAGACATGCTGTTCAGTTTTCGAATTCTTATCTTTCAATGTCATTGCAGCAAAAACGATATGCGTGTGTGGTGCCACACACGCATAAAGATTTTTCTTCGTCTATGATTTAATTCCAGTTTTTGCTCTGTCTGTTTATTTTTTACTGTGCATGCTGGATTGTCGTATCTTTCAAATGACAAACAACACTCCATTGACATTGCAAGATAAGATTTCAAAAACAAAACAGTATGTTACCATAACTTTATCCAAAATATATATAACCAACTATACCTACCTACCTACAAACAACACACACACACGTTTTTATTAAGGATTCAAGGCGTAACGAATAAAATATAGGTACAAACCTTAGCAAACTTACTGGTTTTAGCAAACAAATAAAATAAATATTGGTGGACATCCCATAATAGTATTGCATCAGTTACCAGTGCAGTGGAGCTAGGTAGCTGATACTGAATGGTGTACTCAGAATGATGTAATTAATGTTCAGAATGAAGTTGAATACTGAATATGTGGTAACCGTTTTTGCGTTATTGACAAAAAGTCATTTCTACACCATTATGAACTTGGAGGGTTGTATTGATGATTTTGTAATTCCGTAACTACATACGTCTTACAGTCTCAAATAATATTTTAAAACAACATACCCTAGCACTGGCCTGCAAATTGCAAAACGTAAGAAAATTTGAATTTCGCGGGCTGGTTGGAGCATTCACTTCAAATAAATTGTATAAAAACGCTCGTTTTATTCAGTTTCACCTTCACAACTTAATTTCTTTAAAAAAAGTAGGTTACGAAATTTTCCAATCTGACCTTTTTTTAAATTCGAGTTGGCAACACTGAGATGGAGATAGAGAGCATCAAATTTAAACGTGAAGTGGCGGCCGTTGCGTGGTGAACCTGCGTGCGAGTATTGTATTTTTTAATCTTCTTTCTTTTCGTTTCGGTTCCGGATTGAGTGCGTGACTGTGCGTGTGCGTCGTATTGAGTTTCCGATAATAATTTTCATTGGTGTTATAAACCAGAGCCAAGTGGTAAGTGATATTAACTAATCCATATTCCAGCAGCGTAATATCGTTGTTGCAATTTTGCTTACATGGGAGGTGATTTAATTTTGTTTTTATTTTTTTTTTAATTTTAGATACTGTAACTTATAACATCGCCTTGGATAAGTCTGTAAAGATGTTATAATTGTGGTTTAAATAAATAAATAAATAATAATAAATAAATATTCATTCTGTTAGCATTGTAAATGGCCGACCTGCAAACTTGCATTGCTTTGTTTCGAATAACTACTAATTTCTATTCACCTTGCCTACGTTGCCTTTTTCGTGTACTTATGTGCATACACGAAAAAGTATTATTTTCTAGTTGATAGGTAGGTAATAAATAAACTATTTAGATACTATAAAAAACTCGATTATTATAGCAGAGTTCTTTCGCTCTCTTTGTGAAGAGTGTATAGATCCTTAAATGGAAGGGCTCGTCCGGGGAAGTACCTACTACCACCATGTCTATTTTCTGCCGCCAACCAGCGTTGCTGTGTTTCGGTTTGAAGGGGGTGCAGGGCATCGTACCTGCGAGGCAATGCACAACTTTGGTTAGTTCTCCATTGAAACCATAGAAGCTATTAATAAGAAATTAATGGTGGTAATTAAACCAACTATATGTATCTAATATTGTAGCTTGAAAATCTGAGGTGAGTCTCGAGAGGAAATTTGGGAATGGAGTCCCCCATTCCCAGCAGCTCAGGAGCTTCAGGAGCCCAGGAGCTTCAGGCAATGCTTAGACAGCTTGGGGCAGATACTGAGACGGTGAAAAGTTTCCTTGGTAAGCATTTTGTACCTACTTACCAATTTTATCTTTCATCAAAATAGTTTTTACCACTCCTAAAAATTCAAATCAATAAATCTGAATTGCTTCCCCCAAAAACAATGCTGCCCCATACAAAATACAATGAAATAGAAAAGAACAAATTCATTTTTCATGTTTTCTTATTAGTGTGTTGATTTGAAGTAAATTTTAAGTTTGTACTTGAGAAATTTACTGATTTACCTTTGCTGATACAGTCCTTAATTTTTTTCTGGATGCTTGCATGTTTGTCCTTTATGCATTCTGAACCTCGCCCTGTATTTCTTTATAATATAATATATAATCTGACAATCCCTAAAAAGTCTGGTCAAAATAATGGAAATGGTCACTGTTGTTGAGTGTGGGTGGGTTATGTCACTAACATGTTTTTTTGGGTGTGGGTGTGTTATGTTATGTATATTTTTTTAAGTAAAATCTTTAGGAAGGCTCGGCACTTTGAAAGCAAGTCTAGAGATGGGCAAAAACCAATAAACTTGTAACGGTAACCTGTAACAGTAACCTATAACCAACCCTTCTTCGGTAAAGATCTTCAAACTTGGCCAAAAGCCGGGGGGGAGGCAAGGGTTGTTAGTAGGCATTTGAATTAATTGTTTCAGATAATGGATACTCTTCTGTAGAGGAGCTGAAATTTATCACAGAATATGATTTAAAAAGCTTGATACCACAGTTACTAACACGAAAAAAAATTGCATGCGCACTCGCTTCATGGCTGCTAGATAATGGTCAAGAAGTAGAAGAAAATATTCTCTAGGTTAATAATTTAAATTTAATTCTTATTTTTTTTAACTATGCATGGTTGTGGTGTGACATTAATATATTGTTTATTATTAAATTGGAATCTTTAAGCTTAGTTCTCATATTATATTATTTTTCCAGACTGCTGGCGTTCATCCTAGCCAATCTGTGAGTAGAGGAGGGTCTAGGTGTGGGATCTCTACATAAAGCAGCGGTAGTTCAGCTATAACCGCAAACACTGACACCTGCCACCGGCCAGCTGAAGGTATCACCGACTATTGCCCTCCAGGTATTTACGAAATTGTTATCTCCTCAATTAGTTGCTTGCTTGAGATTATAGCCAAAGGATGACAAGGGAGAAAGTGGGAATAAACCATGGGAAGTCCTAAACCTAAACGATTCGTATTTAATTACTTTAATTTTGTTTCAGAATCTGATCCGAACGTGAAAACCCAATTAACGAATTTGCGCACGCTTGTACCGTCACATACATCCAGTGACCTGCTGCAAGACTGGGTCGATACGCATGACTTTCGCATGAAGGAACTGAAAGAAACGAAAATTCCTAAAATAGTAAAATATTGTTTCTAATTGAATATTGAATTTAAATTTAGAATAAAACAACAGATTTGATAATTTTAAATACTTTGTACTCAGGCAGGGTTTTTGTTGCATTACTGTCTGTCTAACAGATAGTGAGTGTTTGTATTTAAAATTATGTATTTGTTCTTTGTGTTTGAATAATTAATTTTCAATTTTTTGGTTTCATTATGTTTTTAATTCAATAAATTTGGTCTATATTTTTTCGATATCTTTGTTTTATTAATTTACATTTTTCTTAATTTTAGAAGGTTTTGTTGAGACATCAACTCGGAGATAAAAGGCTCAAAGTAGCTTGAATTACTTATTTACAACGAGGATAAATACCTGAGTTTTCCCGTTCAATACCTCAATACCTTGCGATGAAAGGAAAGTACCGTGAGTATCCTAGCATTTTTCGGTATATTGTCATAAACCCCACTGGTTGGGACAGCTTGGTGGGGATTATGACAATTTGCCCATTTTTCTTCCATCTCAGATGCTTTTACCACCTGAAATTTGTTTCTGATGCTTGAATTACGTACTTACCTACGGCCGAAGAAAAGTACACTGGGTACACTAGCATTTTTCTTCCATCTCAGATGGTTGTACCTACTGTCTGAAGTTTGAAGATTTGGTTCCTGATGCCTGAATCACCTACCCACGACCGAGGAAAAGCACACTGGGTGCATTAACATTTTTCTTCCATCTCAGATGGTTCGTACTGTCTGAAGTTTGAAGATTTGGTTTCTGATGCCTGTATTACCTACCTACGACCGAAGAAAAGTACACTGGGTGCACTAGCATTTTAAATCCATCTCAGATGGTTTCACCGCCGTATATTCAGACATTTTCCTCCAAATATGCTTGAATTACCTTCTTAAGACGGAGTCAAATATGACTGCCGTAGATAAGTAATTCAGGCATCAAAAGGTAAATCTCTGAACTTCAGACGGTAAAACCATCTGAGATGGAAGAAAAATGCTAATGTACCCAGTGTACTGTTCCTCGGTCGTAGGTAGGTAATTCTGGCATCAGAAGGTTAATCTCTGAACTTCAGACGGTAAAACCATCTAAGGTGGAAGGAAATTCTGGTATACCCACCATACTTTTCCTCCGGCGAAGGTAGGTAATTCAGGTATCAGAAGGTATATCTCTGAACTTCAGACGGTAAAACCATCTGAGATGGAAGGAAATTCTGGTATACCCACCGTACTTTTCCTCCGGCGTAGGTAGGTAATTCAGGTACTTATCGGAAGGTAAATCTCCGAACTTCAGACGGTAAAACCATCTGAGATGGAAGGAAATTCTGGTATACCCACCGTACTTTTCCTCCGGCGTAGGTAGGTAATTCAGGTATCAGAAGGTAAATCTCCGAACTTCAGACGGTAAAACCATCTGAGATGGAAGGAAATTCTGGTATACCCACCGTACTTTTCCTCCGGCGTAGGTAGGTAATTCAGGTATCAGAAGGTAAATCTCCGAACTTCAGACGGTAAAACCATCTGAGATGGAAGGAAATTCTGGTATACCCACCGTACTTTTCCTCCGGCGTAGGTAGGTAATTCAGGTATCAGAAGGTAAATCTCCGAACTTCAGACGGTAAAACCATCTGAGATGGAAGGAAATTCTGGTATACCCACCGTACTTTTCCTCCGGCGTAGGTAGGTAATTCAGGTATCAGAAGGTAAATCTCTGAACTGCAGACGGTAAAACGATCTGAGATGGAAGGAAATTCTGGTATACCCACCGTACTTTCCTCCGTAATAGGTAGGTAATTCAGACATCGGAAGGTAGATCTCTGAACTTCAGACGGTAAAACCATCTGAGATAGAAGGAAATTCCGGTATACCCACTGTAGATTTACAAGCTTTGGAAGGAAAAACCATCTGAAATGAAAGGAGAACGCAGATCACCTACTATATTTTTCCTTATTTGTAGGTAGGTTATTCGGTAATTAGAAGGAAAATTTATCAATATCCTTCCTTGTCAATCCACCTGATTTTGTAGGTAGGATTGGCAGGTAATAAATATGGAAGGAAAAAAGATTTTGCATTTACCTTCTAAACTGTGTCCTTCCGATGATTATCCTTCTGTGTTGACTCACACGGAAAACAGTGGTAGGTAAATATGTTGGATGGAAAAAAATGTTTTATTTACCTTCCAAAGAGTGACCTTCCGATTAATATCCTTCTTTGTTGACTCAGATGGAAAAATAATTATTATTGGATGGAAAAATAATTATATTTACCTTCCAAAACATTACCGTCCGATAGATACCTTCCGTGTTGACTCAGACGGAAAAACTAGAAGGTAATTTGATTCAACGGGAATTTACTTTGAAATTTGGAAGGATTTTATGGAAGAAGACTAAAAGAAGGAAACTGTGGAAGGTAAAACTTTCCTTCGAAACCGGCAGGAAAAATTCCGTGTGAGTCAACATGGCAGGTTATTCCTTCCCTATTTCGGAAGGTCTTTTTTCTCAGTGTATCAGGATAGCGATGGGTAATTCACATCAAATAGCCACAAACTACATAGACATTAGCACATAGTGTTCTTGAAAACAATAATTATTATGGCGCCTGCGGATAGATGACACACCATGAATCAATCAATTGGATCTCAACTATTATTGCTGACCACCACTTTCGCTCACCACTTGTATACATATGTATACAGTAAGCAAACTCACAGCACTACATTTACTAAATAGATAAAACCTGGGCCGCAAAGAAAGCGGGTGGGTAGCATAAACCGCAATAACTTCCAAAACATTAGAGCTAGCTATATGAAATAAAGACTGTATTATACACAATTTTATGGTGCCTAAATCAATGTCATAAAAGTTCAAGATTATGAAGTTTATTTTGAACTAGGTGCGCCCCGCGTTTTACCCGCGTAAATGTCGATCCGGTGGGAATATCTGGATAAATAGTAGCCTATATGTAAATCCAGGGTGTCAGCTACCTCCATACAAGATGTTATCAAAATTGGTCCAGCCGTTTGAGCGTGAAGAAGTAACAAACATATAAACACACACACACACACTCACAAACTTTCCCCTTTATAATATTAACGTGATAAAAGTAAGTTAAGTTAAAAATTACCATTTTCAACAGATTTTGAAAAATATGCTACAGTATTAAATATGCAATTTTTACACATTTTTGTATTTTGTATTGCTACCACGAACTGTTAATACAGTTGTTATACGGTTTGGCAAACTATCCACCAGATTTCTGAGCCGATGCTGAGAAATATTCTCCCATTCCTCTACCAGTGCTTCTTTCAGTTGACGAAGGTTGGAGGGGAGTTTCGCTGGCGTACACGTCGTCCCAGTTCGTCCCAGGCATGCTCGGTGGGGTTCAAGTCTGGGCTACGTGCTGGCCACTCCATACGTGAGATAGCGACATCTTCAAGGTAATCAAACACTATCAGAACTGTATGGGCACGAGCGTTATCTTGCATAAAGATGGCGTTCTCTTCCATGTTTACTAAAAATGGGCCAACAAAGAAAGATACTTGAATGAAATCTTAAAGATTTCATTCACGTATCTTTCTGCAGTTCAAGTGCCATTTTCTATTACTACTAGCTCGGTGCGGCTTTCGGAAGAAATTCCAGCCGACGCGTCTATGGAGCCTCCGCCGTATGGGCACTTTCTCTTCAATGCAAGCTTCGTTATAGCGCTCTCCTGGTCTGCTGTAGACTGCCGCCCATCGTGCGTGTATAGCCTGAACCTCGACTCGTCCGAAAACATTACTCTCGACCAGTCATTCAGAGTCCAATTCATGTGTTCTCTAGCGTAACTCAGCCCTGAATTCCCTTTCGATTTTCAGACTATTTGCAGGTCTAAATTGCTACAAGTTTGCTTCAGCAAGACGCCGCCTCACTGTACACGTGCTGAGATTGCTCCCTCCAGCACGCGGATGGTGAATTTTTACTTCAAAAGCGATTTGAAATCGATTTCTCAACATTGTTGACACCATATAACGATCCTCCCGCGTTTTCGTGCCCCTTGTTCGGCCTGTTCCTGTTCTACGAATATTGGACCCACTGTCTTCAAATCGCTAGACCACTCTTTGAACGGTTGATAGAGACACACCAACAGTTCTCGCTGTATCATGCTGACTGCACCCGTCTTCAAGCATTGTTAGACTTCTGGTACACTCTTCAGGATTTAGTGGCATGTTTTTAATTGAATTTGATCAGAATAATTAATTTCTACAAAAGAAATGCCATATTTATATACAGTAACAAAAGTACACAAATGTTTTCAAAGTTGTTAAAATTTTAAAAATCGTCTTCTTTTTGCTGACTTCAAAAAAAGAACGATATCAAATCAACACGTATGTATGTACTCGTAATATTATTGAAACTGCATTTTATTCACATATGACAATCTATTAGGACTTGCAAACAAATATACAAAATTTTATAGATGTATGATGTTAAGTATGTTTGTCCACGCATTTCTCCGCAACTATTAATCGGATCGCGACCATTTTTTTTTATTGGCTTACATTTTCTTCCTTAGGGAACAGTGCTGGTTTCATCAAAGTGGATTCAGTAATTTTCAAGATATGGACTAATACGTGTAAGTGTGACGGCCTGGCTTATTGATACGAGCTACGGGTGTAGAGCGAAAGGGAAAACATCTCAAAACCTTGGTCAAATTCTAGTGCAATATTTACAACAAATCTATTACCTACTTATTACAAACAAATATTCCAGTTTTTAGTTAAAACTAAAAAATACGAAATAAAAAAGTAATTTAAAAAATTAAATCGACTTCAAAAAGAAATTAACTCAAAATTATGAAATAACTTTAAGTTCGGAAGTCGGTGGCAATAAACTTAAGCTGAAATACAGATCCAAGACACCGACTTCCGAAATTAAAGTTATTTCATAATTTTGAGTTAATTTCTTTTT